>CM051243.1:143827474-144519409 GCA_027917425.1 Gastrophryne carolinensis | reverse complement strand
AGCCTGGCACCACCTCAGTGTAATCTCTCTGTACACAGCCTGGCACCACCTCAGTGTGCTCTCTCTGTACACAGCCTGGCACCTCCTCAGTGCGCTCTCTCTGTACACAGCCTGGCACCACCTCAGTGCGCTCTCTCTGTACACAGCCTGGCACCTCCTCAGTGCGCTCTCTCTGTACACAGCCTGGCACCTCCTCAGTATGCTCTCTCTGTACATAGCCTGGCACCTCCTCAGTGTGCTCTCTCTGTACATAGCCTGGCACCTCCTCAGTGTGCTCTCTCTGTACACAGCCTGGCACCTCCTCAGTGTGCTCTCTCTGTACACAGCCTGGCACCGCCTCAGTGTGCTCTCTCTGTACACAGCCTGGCACCGCCTCAGTGTGCTCTCTCTGTACACAGCCTGGCACCTCCTCAGTGTGATCTCTCTGTACACAGCCTGGCACCGCCTCAGTGTGCTCTCTCTGTACACAGCCTGGCACCTCCTCAGTGCGCTCTCTCTGTACACAGCCTGGCACCTCCTCAGTGTGATCTCTCTGTACACAGCCTGGCACCTCCTCAGTGTGCTCTCTCTGTACACAGCCTGGCACCATCTCAGTGTGATCTCTCTGTACACAGCCTGGCACCTCCTCAGTGTGCTCTCTCTGTACACAGCCTGGCACCGCCTCAGTGTGCTCTCTCTGTACACAGCCTGGCACCTCCTCAGTGTGCTCTCTCTGTACACAGCCTGGCACCTCCTCAGTGCGCTCTCTCTGTACACAGCCTGGCACCGCCTCAGTGTGATCTCTCTGTATACAGCCTGGCACCTCCTCAGTGTGCTCTCTCTGTACACAGCCTGGCACCGCCTCAGTGTGATCTCTCTGAACACAGCCTGACACCGCCTCAGTGCGCTCTCTCTGTACACAGCCTGGCACCTCCTCAGTGCGCTCTCTCTGTACACAGCCTGGCACCTCCTCAGTGTGATCTCTCTGTACACAGTCTGGCACCGCCCTCAGTGCGCTCTCTCTGTACACAGCCTGGCACCTCCTCAGTGTGCTCTCTCTGTACACAGCCTCGGCACCTCCTCAGTGCGCTCTCTCTGTACACAGCCTGGCACCTCCTCAGTGTGCTCTCTCTGTACACAGCCTGGCACCTCCTCAGTGTGCTCTCTCTGTACACAGCCTGGCACCTCCTCAGTGTGATCTCTGTGTACACAGCCTGGCACCTCCTCAGTGTGATCTCTCTGTACACATCCTGGCACCACCTCAGTGTAATCTCTCTGTACACAGCCTGGCACCACCTCAGTGTGCTCTCTCTGTACACAGCCTGGCACCTCCTCAGTGTGATCTCTCTGTACACAGCCTGGCACCACCTCAGTGTAATCTCTCTGTACACAGCCTGGCACCACCTCAGTGTGCTCTCTCTGTACACATCCTGGCACCTCCTCAGTGTGCTCCTCTCTGTACACAGCCTGGCACCACCTCAGTGTAATCTCTCTGTACACAGCCTGGCACCACCTCAGTGTGCTCTCTCTGTACACATCCTGGTACCTCCTCAGTGTGCTCTCTCTGTACACAGCCTGGCACCACCTCAGTGTAATCTCTCTGTACACAGCCTGGCACCGCCTCAGTGTGCTCTCTCTGTACACATCCTGGCACCTCCTCAGTGTGCTCTCTCTGTACACAGCCTGGCACCACCTCAGTGTAATCTCTCTGTACACAGCCTGGCACCACCTCAGTGTGCTCTCTCTGTACACAGCCTGGCACCTCCTCAGTGCGCTCTCTCTGTACACAGCCTGGCACCACCTCAGTGCGCTCTCTCTGTACACAGCCTGGCACCTCCTCAGTGCGCTCTCTCTGTACACAGCCTGGCACCTCCTCAGTATGCTCTCTCTGTACATAGCCTGGCACCTCCTCAGTGTGCTCTCTCTGTACATAGCCTGGCACCTCCTCAGTGTGCTCTCTCTGTACACAGCCTGGCACCTCCTCAGTGTGCTCTCTCTGTACACAGCCTGGCACCGCCTCAGTGTGCTCTCTCTGTACACAGCCTGGCACCGCCTCAGTGTGCTCTCTCTGTACACAGCCTGGCACCTCCTCAGTGTGATCTCTCTGTACACAGCCTGGCACCGCCTCAGTGTGCTCTCTCTGTACACAGCCTGGCACCTCCTCAGTGCGCTCTCTCTGTACACAGCCTGGCACCTCCTCAGTGTGATCTCTCTGTACACAGCCTGGCACCTCCTCAGTGTGCTCTCTCTGTACACAGCCTGGCACCATCTCAGTGTGATCTCTCTGTACACAGCCTGGCACCTCCTCAGTGTGCTCTCTCTGTATACAGCCTGGCACCTCCTCAGTGTGCTCTCTCTGTACACAGCCTGGCACCTCCTCAGTGTGATCTCTCTGTACACAGCCTGGCACCTCCTCAGTGTGCTCTCTCTGTACACAGCCTGGCACCATCTCAGTGTGATCTCTCTGTACACAGCCTGGCACCTCCTCAGTGTGCTCTCTCTGTACACAGCCTGGCACCGCCTCAGTGTGATCTCTCTCTGTACACAGCCTGGCACCTCCTCAGTGTGCTCTCTCTGTACACAGCCTGGCACCTCCTCAGTGCGCTCTCTCTGTACACAGCCTGGCACCGCCTCAGTGTGATCTCTCTGTATACAGCCTGGCACCTCCTCAGTGTGCTCTCTCTGTACACAGCCTGGCACCGCCTCAGTGTGATCTCTCTGAACACAGCCTGACACCGCCTCAGTGCGCTCTCTCTGTACACAGCCTGGCACCTCCTCAGTGCGCTCTCTCTGTACACAGCCTGGCACCTCCTCAGTGTGATCTCTCTGTACACAGTCTGGCACCTCCTCAGTGTGATCTCTCTGTATACAGCCTGGTACCTCCTCAGTGCGCTCTCTCTGTACACAGCCTGGCACCGCCTCAGTGTGATCTCTCTGTACACAGCCTGGCACCGCCTCAGTGTGATCTCTCTGTACACAGCCTGGCACCTCCTCAGTGTGCTCTCTCTGTACACAGCCTGGCACCTCCTCAGTGCGCTCTCTCTGTACATAGCCTGGCACCGCCTCAGTGTGATCTCTCTGTACACAGCCTGGCACCGCCTCAGTGTGATCTCTCTGTACACAGCCTGGCACCTCCTCAGTGTGCTCTCTCTGTACACAGCCTGGCACCTCCTCAGTGCGCTCTCTCTGTACATAGCCTGGCACCGCCTCAGTGTGATCTCTCTGTACACAGCCTGGCACCGCCTCAGTGTGATCTCTCTGTACACAGCCTGGCACCTCCTCAGTGTGATCTCTCTGTATACAGCCTGGTACCTCCTCAGTGCGCTCTCTCTGTACACAGCCTGGCACCTCCTCAGTGTGATCTCTCTGTACACAGCCTGGCACCGCCTCAGTGTGATCTCTCTGTACAAAGTCTGGCACCTCCTCAGTGTGCTCTCTCTGTACACAGCCTGGCACCTCCTCAGTGCGATCTCTCTGTACACAGCCTGGCACCTCCTCAGTGTGCTCTCTCTGTACACAGCCTGGCACCGCCTCAGTGTGCTCTCTCTGTACACAGCCTGGCACCTCCTCAGTGTGATCTCTCTGTACACAGCCTGGCACCTCCTCAGTGTGCTCTCTCTGTACACAGCCTGGCACCTCCTCAGTGTGATCTCTCTCTGTACACAGCCTGGCACCTCCTCAGTGTGCTCTCTCTGTACACAGCCTGGCACCTCCTCAGTGTGATCTCTCTCTGTACACAGCCTGGCACCTCCTCAGTGTGCTCTCTCTGTACACAGCCTGGCACCTCCTCAGTGTGATCTCTCTCTGTACACAGCCTGGCACCTCCTCAGTGTGATCTCTCTGTACACAGCCTGGCACCTCCTCAGTGTGATCTCTCTCTGTACACAGCCTGGCACCTCCTCAGTGTGCTCTCTCTGTACACAGCCTGGCACCTCCTCAGTGTGATCTCTCTCTGTACACAGCCTGGCACCTCCTCAGTGTGCTCTCTCTGTACACAGCCTGGCACCTCCTCAGTGTGATCTCTCTCTGTACACAGCCTGGCACCGCCTCAGTGTGATCTCTCTGTACACAGCCTGGCACCTCCTCAGTGTGCTCTCTCTGTACACAGCCTGGCACCTCCTCAGTGTGCTCTCTCTGTACACAGCCTGGCACCTCCTCAGTGTGCTCTCTCTGTACACAGCCTGGCACCTCCTCAGTGTGATCTCTCTGTACACAGCCTGGCACTGCCTCAGTGTGATCTCTCTGTACACAGCCTGGCACAGCCTCAGTGCGATCTCTCTGTACACAGCCTGGCACCTCCTCAGTGTGATCTCTCTCTGTACACAGCCTGGCACCTCCTCAGTGTGATCTCTCTGTACACAGCCTGGCACCGCCTCAGTGTGCTGTCTCTGTACACAGCCTGGCACCTCCTCAGTGTGCTCTCTCTGTACACAGCCTGGCACCTCCTCAGTGTGATCTCTCTGTACACAGCCTGGCACTGCCTCAGTGTGATCTCTCTGTACACAGCCTGGCACCTCCTCAGTGTGATCTCTCTGTACACAGCCTGGCACCTCCTCAGTGCGCTCTCTCTGTACACAGCCTGGCACAGCCTCAGTGTGCTCTCTCTGTACACAGCCTGGCACCTCCTCAGTGTGCTCTCTCTGTACACAGCCTGGCACCTCCTCAGTGTGATCTCTCTGTACACAGCCTGGCACCTCCTCAGTGCGCTCTCTCTGTACACAGCCTGGCACAGCCTCAGTGTGCTCTCTCTGTACACAGCCTGGCACCTCCTCAGTGTGATCTCTCTGTACACAGCCTGGCACCTCCTCAGTGTGATCTCTCTGTACACAGCCTGGCACCTCTTCAGTGCGCTCTCTCTGTACACAGCCTGGCACAGCCTCAGTGTGCTCTCTCTGTACACAGCCTGGCACCTCCTCAGTGTGCTCTCTCTGTACACAGCCTGGCACCTCCTCAGTGTGATCTCTCTGTACACAGCCTGGCACCGCCTCAGTGTGCTCTCTCTGTACACAGCCTGGCACCGCCTCAGTGTGCTCTCTCTCTGTACACAGCTTGGCACCGCCTCAGTGTGATCTCTCTGTACACAGCCTGGCACCTCCTCAGTGTGCTCTCTCTGTACACAGCCTGGCACCGCCTCAGTGTGCTCTCTCTGTACACAGCCTGGCACCGCCTCAGTGTGCTCTCTCTGTACACAGCCTGGCACCTCCTCAGTGTGATCTCTCTGTACACAGCCTGGCACCGCCTCAGTGTGCTCTCTCTGTACACAGCCTGGCACCTCCTCAGTGTGCTCTCTCTGTACACAGCCTGGCAATGCCTCAGTGTGCTCTCTCTGTACACAGCCTGGCACCAGCTCAGTGTGATCTCTCTGTACACAGCCTGGCACCTCCTCAGTGTGATCACTCTGTACACAGCCTGGCACCTCCTCAGTGTGCTCTCTCTGTACACAGCCTGGCACCTCCTCAGTGTGATCTCTCTGTACACAGCCTGGCACCTCCTCAGTGTGCTCTCTCTGTACACAGCCTGGCACCGCCTCAGTGTGATCTCTCTGTACACAGCCTGGCACCTCCTCAGTGTGATCTCTCTGTACACAGCCTGGCACCTCCTCAGTGTGATCTCTCTGTACACAGCCTGGCACCGCCTCAGTGTGATCTCTCTGTACACAGCCTGGCACCTCCTCAGTGTGATCTCTCTGTACATAGCCTGGCATCTCCTCAGTGTGATCTCTCTGTACACAGCCTGGCACCTCCTCAGTGTGATCTCTCTGTACACAACCTGGTACCTCCTCAGTGCGCTCTCTCTGTACACAGCCTGGCACTGCCTCAGTGTGCTCTCTCTGTACACAGCCTGGCACCGCCTCAGTGTGCTCTCTCTGTACACAGCCTGGCACCTCCTCAGTGTGTTCTCTCTGTACACAGCCTGGCACCTCCTCAGTGTGCTCTCTCTGTACACAGCCTGGCACCGCCTCAGTGTGATCTCTCTGTACACAGTCTGGCACCGCCTCAGTGCGCTCTCTCTGTACACAGCCTGGCACCTCCTCAGTGTGCTCTCTCTGTACACAGCCTGGCACCTCCTCAGTGTGCTCTCTCTGTACACAGCCTGGCACCGCCTCAGTGTGCTCTCTCTGTACACAGCCTGGCACCACCTCAGTGTGATCTCTCTGGACACATCCTGGCACCTCCTCAGTGTGCTCTCTCTGTACACAGCCTGGCACCGCCTCAGTGTGCTCTCTCTGTACACAGCCTGGCACCTCCTCAGTGCGCTCTCTCTGTACACAGCCTGGCACCGCCTCAGTGTGATCTCTCTGTACACAGCCTGGCACCGCCTCAGTGTGATCTCTCTGTACACAGCCTGGCACCTCCTCAGTGTGCTCTATCTGTACTCAGCCTGGCACCGCCTCAGTGTGCTCTCTCTGTACACAGCCTGGCACAGCCCCAGTGCACTCTCTCTGTACATAGCCTGGCACCGCCTCAGTGCGCTCTCTCTGTACACAGCCTGGCACCGCCTCCGTGTGCTCTCTCTGTACACAGCCTGGCACCTCCTCAGTGTGATCTCTGTGTACACAGCCTGGCACCTCCTCAGTGTGATCTCTCTGTACACATCCTGGCACCATCTCAGTGTAATCTCTCTGTACACAGCCTGGCACCACCTCAGTGTGCTCTCTCTGTACACAGCCTGGCACCTCCTCAGTGTGATCTCTCTGTACACAGCCTGGCACCACCTCAGTGTAATCTCTCTGTACACAGCCTGGCACCACCTCAGTGTGCTCTCTCTGTACACATCCTGGCACCTCCTCAGTGTGCTCTCTCTGTACACAGCCTGGCACCACCTCAGTGTAATCTCTCTGTACACAGCCTGGCACCACCTCAGTGTGCTCTCTCTGTACACATCCTGGCACCTCCTCAGTGTGCTCTCTCTGTACACAGCCTGGCACCACCTCAGTGTAATCTCTCTGTACACAGCCTGGCACCGCCTCAGTGTGCTCTCTCTGTACACATCCTGGCACCTCCTCAGTGTGCTCTCTCTGTACACAGCCTGGCACCACCTCAGTGTAATCTCTCTGTACACAGCCTGGCACCACCTCAGTGTGCTCTCTCTGTACACAGCCTGGCACCTCCTCAGTGCGCTCTCTCTGTACACAGCCTGGCACCACCTCAGTGCGCTCTCTCTGTACACAGCCTGGCACCTCCTCAGTGCGCTCTCTCTGTACACAGCCTGGCACCTCCTCAGTATGCTCTCTCTGTACATAGCCTGGCACCTCCTCAGTGTGCTCTCTCTGTACATAGCCTGGCACCTCCTCAGTGTGCTCTCTCTGTACACAGCCTGGCACCTCCTCAGTGTGCTCTCTCTGTACACAGCCTGGCACCGCCTCAGTGTGCTCTCTCTGTACACAGCCTGGCACCGCCTCAGTGTGCTCTCTCTGTACACAGCCTGGCACCTCCTCAGTGTGATCTCTCTGTACACAGCCTGGCACCGCCTCAGTGTGCTCTCTCTGTACACAGCCTGGCACCTCCTCAGTGCGCTCTCTCTGTACACAGCCTGGCACCTCCTCAGTGTGATCTCTCTGTACACAGCCTGGCACCTCCTCAGTGTGCTCTCTCTGTACACAGCCTGGCACCATCTCAGTGTGATCTCTCTGTACACAGCCTGGCACCTCCTCAGTGTGCTCTCTCTGTACACAGCCTGGCACCGCCTCAGTGTGCTCTCTCTGTACACAGCCTGGCACCTCCTCAGTGTGCTCTCTCTGTACACAGCCTGGCACCTCCTCAGTGCGCTCTCTCTGTACACAGCCTGGCACCGCCTCAGTGTGATCTCTCTGTATACAGCCTGGCACCTCCTCAGTGTGCTCTCTCTGTACACAGCCTGGCACCGCCTCAGTGTGATCTCTCTGAACACAGCCTGACACCGCCTCAGTGCGCTCTCTCTGTACACAGCCTGGCACCTCCTCAGTGCGCTCTCTCTGTACACAGCCTGGCACCTCCTCAGTGTGATCTCTCTGTACACAGTCTGGCACCGCCTCAGTGCGCTCTCTCTGTACACAGCCTGGCACCTCCTCAGTGTGCTCTCTCTGTACACAGCCTGGCACCTCCTCAGTGCGCTCTCTCTGTACACAGCCTGGCACCTCCTCAGTGTGCTCTCTCTGTACACAGCCTGGCACCTCCTCAGTGTGCTCTCTCTGTACACAGCCTGGCACCTCCTCAGTGTGATCTCTGTGTACACAGCCTGGCACCTCCTCAGTGTGATCTCTCTGTACACATCCTGGCACCACCTCAGTGTAATCTCTCTGTACACAGCCTGGCACCACCTCAGTGTGCTCTCTCTGTACACAGCCTGGCACCTCCTCAGTGTGATCTCTCTGTACACAGCCTGGCACCACCTCAGTGTAATCTCTCTGTACACAGCCTGGCACCACCTCAGTGTGCTCTCTCTGTACACATCCTGGCACCTCCTCAGTGTGCTCTCTCTGTACACAGCCTGGCACCACCTCAGTGTAATCTCTCTGTACACAGCCTGGCACCACCTCAGTGTGCTCTCTCTGTACACATCCTGGTACCTCCTCAGTGTGCTCTCTCTGTACACAGCCTGGCACCACCTCAGTGTAATCTCTCTGTACACAGCCTGGCACCGCCTCAGTGTGCTCTCTCTGTACACATCCTGGCACCTCCTCAGTGTGCTCTCTCTGTACACAGCCTGGCACCACCTCAGTGTAATCTCTCTGTACACAGCCTGGCACCACCTCAGTGTGCTCTCTCTGTACACAGCCTGGCACCTCCTCAGTGCGCTCTCTCTGTACACAGCCTGGCACCACCTCAGTGCGCTCTCTCTGTACACAGCCTGGCACCTCCTCAGTGCGCTCTCTCTGTACACAGCCTGGCACCTCCTCAGTATGCTCTCTCTGTACATAGCCTGGCACCTCCTCAGTGTGCTCTCTCTGTACATAGCCTGGCACCTCCTCAGTGTGCTCTCTCTGTACACAGCCTGGCACCTCCTCAGTGTGCTCTCTCTGTACACAGCCTGGCACCGCCTCAGTGTGCTCTCTCTGTACACAGCCTGGCACCGCCTCAGTGTGCTCTCTCTGTACACAGCCTGGCACCTCCTCAGTGTGATCTCTCTGTACACAGCCTGGCACCGCCTCAGTGTGCTCTCTCTGTACACAGCCTGGCACCTCCTCAGTGCGCTCTCTCTGTACACAGCCTGGCACCTCCTCAGTGTGATCTCTCTGTACACAGCCTGGCACCTCCTCAGTGTGCTCTCTCTGTACACAGCCTGGCACCATCTCAGTGTGATCTCTCTGTACACAGCCTGGCACCTCCTCAGTGTGCTCTCTCTGTATACAGCCTGGCACCTCCTCAGTGTGCTCTCTCTGTACACAGCCTGGCACCTCCTCAGTGTGATCTCTCTGTACACAGCCTGGCACCTCCTCAGTGTGCTCTCTCTGTACACAGCCTGGCACCATCTCAGTGTGATCTCTCTGTACACAGCCTGGCACCTCCTCAGTGTGCTCTCTCTGTACACAGCCTGGCACCGCCTCAGTGTGATCTCTCTCTGTACACAGCCTGGCACCTCCTCAGTGTGCTCTCTCTGTACACAGCCTGGCACCTCCTCAGTGCGCTCTCTCTGTACACAGCCTGGCACCGCCTCAGTGTGATCTCTCTGTATACAGCCTGGCACCTCCTCAGTGTGCTCTCTCTGTACACAGCCTGGCACCGCCTCAGTGTGATCTCTCTGAACACAGCCTGACACCGCCTCAGTGCGCTCTCTCTGTACACAGCCTGGCACCTCCTCAGTGCGCTCTCTCTGTACACAGCCTGGCACCTCCTCAGTGTGATCTCTCTGTACACAGTCTGGCACCTCCTCAGTGTGATCTCTCTGTATACAGCCTGGTACCTCCTCAGTGCGCTCTCTCTGTACACAGCCTGGCACCGCCTCAGTGTGATCTCTCTGTACACAGCCTGGCACCGCCTCAGTGTGATCTCTCTGTACACAGCCTGGCACCTCCTCAGTGTGCTCTCTCTGTACACAGCCTGGCACCTCCTCAGTGCGCTCTCTCTGTACATAGCCTGGCACCGCCTCAGTGTGATCTCTCTGTACACAGCCTGGCACCGCCTCAGTGTGATCTCTCTGTACACAGCCTGGCACCTCCTCAGTGTGCTCTCTCTGTACACAGCCTGGCACCTCCTCAGTGCGCTCTCTCTGTACATAGCCTGGCACCGCCTCAGTGTGATCTCTCTGTACACAGCCTGGCACCGCCTCAGTGTGATCTCTCTGTACACAGCCTGGCACCTCCTCAGTGTGATCTCTCTGTATACAGCCTGGTACCTCCTCAGTGCGCTCTCTCTGTACACAGCCTGGCACCTCCTCAGTGTGATCTCTCTGTACACAGCCTGGCACCGCCTCAGTGTGATCTCTCTGTACAAAGTCTGGCACCTCCTCAGTGTGCTCTCTCTGTACACAGCCTGGCACCTCCTCAGTGCGATCTCTCTGTACACAGCCTGGCACCTCCTCAGTGTGCTCTCTCTGTACACAGCCTGGCACCGCCTCAGTGTGCTCTCTCTGTACACAGCCTGGCACCTCCTCAGTGTGATCTCTCTGTACACAGCCTGGCACCTCCTCAGTGTGCTCTCTCTGTACACAGCCTGGCACCTCCTCAGTGTGATCTCTCTCTGTACACAGCCTGGCACCTCCTCAGTGTGCTCTCTCTGTACACAGCCTGGCACCTCCTCAGTGTGATCTCTCTCTGTACACAGCCTGGCACCTCCTCAGTGTGCTCTCTCTGTACACAGCCTGGCACCTCCTCAGTGTGATCTCTCTCTGTACACAGCCTGGCACCTCCTCAGTGTGATCTCTCTGTACACAGCCTGGCACCTCCTCAGTGTGATCTCTCTCTGTACACAGCCTGGCACCTCCTCAGTGTGCTCTCTCTGTACACAGCCTGGCACCTCCTCAGTGTGATCTCTCTCTGTACACAGCCTGGCACCTCCTCAGTGTGCTCTCTCTGTACACAGCCTGGCACCTCCTCAGTGTGATCTCTCTCTGTACACAGCCTGGCACCGCCTCAGTGTGATCTCTCTGTACACAGCCTGGCACCTCCTCAGTGTGCTCTCTCTGTACACAGCCTGGCACCTCCTCAGTGTGCTCTCTCTGTACACAGCCTGGCACCTCCTCAGTGTGCTCTCTCTGTACACAGCCTGGCACCTCCTCAGTGTGATCTCTCTGTACACAGCCTGGCACTGCCTCAGTGTGATCTCTCTGTACACAGCCTGGCACAGCCTCAGTGTGATCTCTCTGTACACAGCCTGGCACCTCCTCAGTGTGATCTCTCTCTGTACACAGCCTGGCACCTCCTCAGTGTGCTCTCTCTGTACACAGCCTGGCACCTCCTCAGTGTGATCTCTCTCTGTACACAGCCTGGCACCTCCTCAGTGTGCTCTCTCTGTACACAGCCTGGCACCTCCTCAGTGTGATCTCTCTCTGTACACAGCCTGGCACCGCCTCAGTGTGATCTCTCTGTACACAGCCTGGCACCTCCTCAGTGTGCTCTCTCTGTACACAGCCTGGCACCTCCTCAGTGTGCTCTCTCTGTACACAGCCTGGCACCTCCTCAGTGTGCTCTCTCTGTACACAGCCTGGCACCTCCTCAGTGTGATCTCTCTGTACACAGCCTGGCACTGCCTCAGTGTGATCTCTCTGTACACAGCCTGGCACAGCCTCAGTGCACTCTCTCTGTACACAGCCTGGCACCTCCTCAATGTGATCTCTCTGTACACAGCCTGGCACCTCCTCAGTGTGCTCTCTCTGTACACAGCCTGGCACCTCCTCAGTGTGATCTCTCTCTGTACACAGCCTGGCACCTCCTCAGTGTGCTCTCTCTGTACACAGCCTGGCACCTCCTCAGTGTGATCTCTCTCTGTACACAGCCTGGCACCGCCTCAGTGTGATCTCTCTGTACACAGCCTGGCACCTCCTCAGTGTGCTCTCTCTGTACACAGCCTGGCACCTCCTCAGTGTGCTCTCTCTGTACACAGCCTGGCACCTCCTCAGTGTGCTCTCTCTGTACACAGCCTGGCACCTCCTCAGTGTGATCTCTCTGTACACAGCCTGGCACTGCCTCAGTGTGATCTCTCTGTACACAGCCTGGCACAGCCTCAGTGCACTCTCTCTGTACACAGCCTGGCACCTCCTCAATGTGATCTCTCTGTACACAGCCTGGCACCGCCTCAGTGTGATCTCTCTCTGTACACAGCCTGGCACCTCCTCAGTGTGATCTCTCTGTACACAGCCTGGCACCGC
Organism: Gastrophryne carolinensis; assembly: GCA_027917425.1. Taxonomy (NCBI): domain Eukaryota; kingdom Metazoa; phylum Chordata; class Amphibia; order Anura; family Microhylidae; genus Gastrophryne; species Gastrophryne carolinensis. Next base: position 144,507,145 of record CM051243.1, on the reverse strand, counting down.
CTCAGTGTGCTGTCTCTGTACACAGCCTGGCACCTCCTCAGTGTGCTCTCTCTGTACACAGCCTGGCACCTCCTCAGTGTGATCTCTCTGTACACAGCCTGGCACTGCCTCAGTGTGATCTCTCTGTACACAGCCTGGCACCGCCTCAGTGTGATCTCTCTGTACACAGCCTGGCACCTCCTCAGTGCGCTCTCTCTGTACACAGCCTGGCACAGCCTCAGTGTGCTCTCTCTGTACACAGCCTGGCACCTCCTCAGTGTGCTCTCTCTGTACACAGCCTGGCACCTCCTCAGTGTGATCTCTCTGTACACAGCCTGGCACCTCCTCAGTGCGCTCTCTCTGTACACAGCCTGGCACAGCCTCAGTGTGCTCTCTCTGTACACAGCCTGGCACCTCCTCAGTGTGATCTCTCTGTACACAGCCTGGCACCTCCTCAGTGTGATCTCTCTGTACACAGCCTGGCACCTCCTCAGTGTGATCTCTCTGTACACAGCCTGGCACCGCCTCAGTGTGCTCTCTCTGTACACAGCCTGGCACCGCCTCAGTGTGCTCTCTCTCTGTACACAGCTTGGCACCGCCTCAGTGTGATCTCTCTGTACACAGCCTGGCACCTCCTCAGTGTGCTCTCTCTGTACACAGCCTGGCACCGCCTCAGTGTGCTCTCTCTGTACACAGCCTGGCACCGCCTCAGTGTGCTCTCTCTGTACACAGCCTGGCACCTCCTCAGTGTGCTCTCTCTGTACACAGCCTGGCACCGCCTCAGTGTGCTCTCTCTGTACACAGCCTGGCACCGCCTCAGTGTGCTCTCTCTGTACACAGCCTGGCACCGCCTCAGTGTGATCTCTCTGGACACAGCCTGGCACCTCCTCAGTGTGCTCTCTCTGTACACAGCCTGGTACCTCCTCAGTGTGATCTCTCTGTACACAGCCTGGCACCTCCTCAGTGTGATCTCTCTGTACACAGCCTGGCACCTCCTCAGTGTGATCACTCTGTACACAGCCTGGCACCGCCTCAGTGTGATCTCTCTGTATACAGCCTGGCACCGCCTCAGTGTGCTCTCTCTGTACACAGCCTGGCACCTCCTCAGTGTGATCTCTCTGTACACAGCCTGGCACCTCCTCAGTGTGCTCTCTCTGTACACAGCCTGGCACAGCCTCAGTGTGCTCTCTCTGTACACAGCCTGGCACCTCCTCAGTGTGATCTCTCTGTATACACCCTGGTACCTCCTCAGTGCGCTCTGTCTGTATACAGCCTGGTACCTCCTCAGTGCGCTCTCTCTGTACACAGCCTGGCACCTCCTCAGTGTGATCTCTCTGTACACAGCCTGGCACCGCCTCAGTGTGATCTCTCTGTACACAGCCTGGCACCTCCTCAGTGCGCTCTCTCTGTACACAGCCTGGCACCTCCTCAGTGCGATCTCTCTGTACAAAGTCTGGCACCTCCTCAGTGTGCTCTCTCTGTACACAGCCTGGCACCGCCTCAGTGTGATCTCTCTGTACACAGCCTGGCACCTCCTCAGTGTGATCTCTCTGTACACAGCCTGGCACCTCCTCAGTGCGCTCTCTCTGTACACAGCCTGGCACAGCCTCAGTGTGCTCTCTCTGTACACAGCCTGGCACCTCCTCAGTGTGCTCTCTCTGTACACAGCCTGGCACCTCCTCAGTGTGATCTCTCTGTACACAGCCTGGCACCTCCTCAGTGCGCTCTCTCTGTACACAGCCTGGCACAGCCTCAGTGTGCTCTCTCTGTACACAGCCTGGCACCTCCTCAGTGTGATCTCTCTGTACACAGCCTGGCACCTCCTCAGTGTGATCTCTCTGTACACAGCCTGGCACCTCCTCAGTGCGCTCTCTCTGTACACAGCCTGGCACAGCCTCAGTGTGCTCTCTCTGTACACAGCCTGGCACCTCCTCAGTGTGCTCTCTCTGTACACAGCCTGGCACCTCCTCAGTGTGATCTCTCTGTACACAGCCTGGCACCGCCTCAGTGTGCTCTCTCTGTACACAGCCTGGCACCGCCTCAGTGTGCTCTCTCTCTGTACACAGCTTGGCACCGCCTCAGTGTGATCTCTCTGTACACAGCCTGGCACCTCCTCAGTGTGCTCTCTCTGTACACAGCCTGGCACCGCCTCAGTGTGCTCTCTCTGTACACAGCCTGGCACCGCCTCAGTGTGCTCTCTCTGTACACAGCCTGGCACCTCCTCAGTGTGATCTCTCTGTACACAGCCTGGCACCTCCTCAGTGTGCTCTCTCTGTACACAGCCTGGCACCGCCTCAGTGTGCTCTCTCTGTACACAGCCTGGCACCGCCTCAGTGTGCTCTCTCTGTACACAGCCTGGCACCGCCTCAGTGTGATCTCTCTGTACACAGCCTGGCACCTCCTCAGTGTGCTCTCTCTGTACACAGCCTGGTACCTCCTCAGTGTGATCTCTCTGTACACAGCCTGGCACCTCCTCAGTGTGATCTCTCTGTACACAGCCTGGCACCTCCTCAGTGTGCTCTCTCTGTACACAGCCTGGCACCTCCTCAGTGTGATCTCTCTGTATACAGCCTGGTACCTCCTCAGTGCGCTCTGTCTGTATACAGCCTGGTACCTCCTCAGTGCGCTCTCTCTGTACACAGCCTGGCACCTCCTCAGTGTGATCTCTCTGTACACAGCCTGGCACCGCCTCAGTGTGATCTCTCTGTACACAGCCTGGCACCTCCTCAGTGCGCTCTCTCTGTACACAGCCTGGCACCTCCTCAGTGCGATCTCTCTGTACAAAGTCTGGCACCTCCTCAGTGTGCTCTCTCTGTACACAGCCTGGCACCGCCTCAGTGTGCTCTCTCTGTACACAGCCTGGCACCGCCTCAGTGTGATCTCTCTGTACACAGCCTGGCACCTCCTCAGTGTGCTCTCTCTGTACACAGCCTGGCACCTCCTCAGTGTGCTCTCTCTGTACACAGCCTGGCACCTCCTCAGTGTGATCTCTCTCTGTACACAGCCTGGCACCTCCTCAGTGTGATCTCTCTCTGTACACAGCCTGGCACCTCCTCAGTGTGATCTCTCTGTACACAGCCTGGCACCGCCTCAGTGTGATCTCTCTGTACACAGCCTGGCACAGCCTCAGTGCACTCTCTCTGTACACAGCCTGGCACCGCCTCAGTGTGCTCTCTCTGTACACAGCCTGGCACCGCCTCAGTGTGATCTCTCTGTACACAGCCTGGCACCGCCTCAGTGTGCTCTCTCTGTACACAGCCTGGCACCGCCTCAGTGTGATCTCTCTGTACACAGCCTGGCACATCCTCAGTGTGATCTCTCTGTACACAGCCTGGCACAGCCTCAGTGCACTCTCTCTGTACACAGCCTGGCACCGCCTCAGTGTGATCTCTCTGTACACAGCCTGGCACCGCCTCAGTGTGCTCTCTCTGTACACAGCCTGGCACCGCCTCAGTGTGATCTCTCTGTACACAGCCTGGCACATCCTCAGTGTGATCTCTCTGTACACAGCCTGGCACCGCCTCAGTGTGATCTCTCTGTACACAGCCTGGCACCGCCTCAGTGTGCTCTCTCTGTACACAGCCTGGCACTGCCTCAGTGTGCTCTCTCTGTACACAGCCTGGCACTGCCTCAGTGCGCTCTCTCTGTACACAGCCTGGCACCTCCTCAGTGTGCTCTCTCTGTACACAGCCTGGCACCTCCTCAGTGTGATCACTCTGTACACAGCCTGGCACCGCCTCAGTGTGCTCTCTCTGTACAGGCTGCATGTGATCTCTCTGTACACAGCCTGGCACCTCCTCAGTGTGATCTCTCTGTACACAGCCTGGCACCGCCTCAGTGTGATCTCTCTGTACACAGCCTGGCATCTCCTCAGTGTGATCTCTCTGTACATAGCCTGGCACCTCCTCAGTGTGCTCTCTCTGTACACAGCCTGGCACCTCCTCAGTGTGTTCTCTCTGTACACAGCCTGGCACCTCCTCAGTGTGCTCTCTCTGTACACAGCCTGGCACCGCCTCAGTGTGATCTCTCTGTACACAGTCTGGCACCTCCTCAGTGTGCTCTCTCTGTACACAGCCTGGCACCTCCTCAGTGTGCTCTCTCTGTACACAGCCTGGCACCGCCTCAGTGTGCTCTCTCTGTACACAGCCTGGCACCGCCTCAGTGTGCTCTCTCTGTACACATCCTGGCACCTCCTCAGTGTGCTCTCTCTGTACACAGCCTGGCACCTCCTCAGTGTGCTCTATCTGTACTCAGCCTGGCACCGCCTCAGTGTGCTCTCTCTGTACACAGCCTGGCACCTCCTCAGTGTGATCTCTCTGTACACAGCCTGGCACCTCCTCAGTGTGATCTCTGTGTACACAGCCTGGCACCTCCTCAGTGTGATCTCTCTGTACACATCCTGGCACCTCCTCAGTGTGCTCTCTCTGTACACAGCCTGGCACCACCTCAGTGTAATCTCTCTGTACACAGCCTGGCACCTCCTCAGTGTGCTCTCTCTCTGTACACATCCTGGCACCTCCTCAGTGCGCTCTCTCTGTACACAGCCTGGCACCACCTCAGTGCGCTCTCTCTGTACACAGCCTGGCACCTCCTCAGTGCGCTCTCTCTGTACACAGCCTGGCACCTCCTCAGTGTGCTCTCTCTGTACATAGCCTGGCACCTCCTCAGTGTGCTCTCTCTGTACATAGCCTGGCACCTCCTCAGTGTGCTCTCTCTGTACACAGTCTGGCACCGCCTCAGTGTGCTCTCTCTGTACACAGCCTGGCACCTCCTCAGTGTGCTCTCTCTGTACACAGCCTGGCACCTCCTCAGTGTGCTCTCTCTGTACACAGCCTGGCACCTCCTCAGTGTGCTCTCTCTGTACACAGCCTGGCACCTCCTCAGTGTGCTCTCTCTGTACACAGCCTGGCACCTCCTCAGTGTGATCTCTCTGTACACAGCCTGGCACCGCCTCAGTGTGCTCTCTCTGTACACAGCCTGGCACCTCCTCAGTGTGCTCTCTCTGTATACAGCCTGGCACCTCCTCAGTGTGCTCTCTCTGTACACAGCCTGGCACCTCCTCAGTGTGATCTCTCTGTACACAGCCTGGCACCTCCTCAGTGTGCTCTCTCTGTACACAGCCTGGCACCATCTCAGTGTGATCTCTCTGTACACAGCCTGGCACCTCCTCAGTGTGCTCTCTCTGTACACAGCCTGGCACCACCTCAGTGTGATCTCTCTCTGTACACAGCCTGGCACCTCCTCAGTGTGCTCTCTCTGTACACAGCCTGGCACCTCCTCAGTGCGCTCTCTCTGTACACAGCCTGGCACCGCCTCAGTGTGATCTCTCTGTACACAGCCTGGCACCTCCTCAGTGTGCTCTCTCTGTACACAGCCTGGCACCATCTCAGTGTGCTCTCTCTGTACACAGCCTGGCACCTCCTCAGTGTGCTCTCTCTGTACACAGCCTGGCACTGCCTCAGTGTGATCTCTCTGAACACAGCCTGACACCGCCTCAGTGCGCTCTCTCTGTACACAGCCTGGCACCTCCTCAGTGCGCTCTCTCTGTACACAGCCTGGCACCTCCTCAGTGTGATCTCTCTGTACACAGTCTGGCACCTCCTCAGTGTGACCTCTCTGTATACAGCCTGGTACCTCCTCAGTGCGCTCTCTCTGTACACAGCCTGGCACCGCCTCAGTGTGATCTCTCTGTACACAGCCTGGCACCGCCTCAGTGTGATCTCTCTGTACACAGCCTGGCACCGCCTCAGTGTGATCTCTCTGTACACAGCCTGGCACCTCCTCAGTGTGCTCTCTCTGTACACAGCCTGGCACCTCCTCAGTGCGCTCTCTCTGTACATAGCCTGGCACCGCCTCAGTGTGATCTCTCTGTACACAGCCTGGCACCTCCTCAGTGTGATCTCTCTGTACACAGCCTGGCACCTCCTCAGTGTGATCTCTCTGTACACAGCCTGGCACCTCCTCAGTGTGATCTCTCTGTATACAGCCTGGCACCTCCTCAGTGCGCTCTCTCTGTACACAGCCTGGCACCGCCTCAGTGTGATCTCTCTGTACACAGCCTGGCACCTCCTCAGTGCGCTCTCTCTGTACACAGCCTGGCACCGCCTCAGTGTGATCTCTCTGTACACAGCCTGGCACCTCCTCAGTGTGCTCTCTCTGTACACAGCCTGGCACCTCCTCAGTGCGATCTCTCTGTATACAGCCTGGCACCGCCTCAGTGTGATCTCTCTGTACACAGCCTGGCACCTCCTCAGTGTGCTCTCTCTGTACACAGCCTGGCACCGCCTCAGTGTGCTCTCTCTGTACACAGCCTGGCACCGCCTCAGTGTGCTCTCTCTGTACACAGCCTGGCACCGCCTCAGTGTGATCTCTCTGTACACAGCCTGGCACCTCCTCAGTGTGCTCTCTCTGTACACAGCCTGGCACCTCCTCAGTGTGATCTCTCTGTACACAGCCTGGCACCTCCTCAGTGTGATCTCTCTGTATACAGCCTGGTACCTCCTCAGTGCGCTCTCTCTGTACACAGCCTGGCACCTCCTCAGTGTGCTCTCTCTGTACACAGCCTGGCACCGCCTCAGTGTGCTCTCTCTGTACACAGCCTGGCACCGCCTCAGTGTGCTCTCTCTCTGTACACAGCCTGGCACCGCCTCAGTGTGATCTCTCTGTACACAGCCTGGCACCTCCTCAGTGTGCTCTCTCTGTACACAGCCTGGCACCTCCTCAGTGCGATCTCTCTGTACACAGCCTGGCACCTCCTCAGTGCGATCTCTCTGTACAAAGTCTGGCACCGCCTCAGTGTGCTCTCTCTGTACACAGCCTGGCACCGCCTCAGTGTGATCTCTCTGTACACAGCCTGGCACCTCCTCAGTGTGCTCTCTCTGTACACAGCCTGGCACCTCCTCAGTGTGCTCTCTCTGTACACAGCCTGGCACCTCCTCAGTGTGATCTCTCTCTGTACACAGCCTGGCACCTCCTCAGTGTGATCTCTCTCTGTACACAGCCTGGCACCTCCTCAGTGTGATCTCTCTGTACACAGTCTGGCACCGCCTCAGTGTGATCTCTCTGTACACAGCCTGGCACAGCCTCAGTGCACTCTGTACACAGCCTGGCACCGCCTCAGTGTGCTCTCTCTGTACACAGCCTGGCACCGCCTCAGTGTGATCTCTCTGTACACAGCCTGGCACAGCCTCAGTGCACTATCTCTGTACACAGCCTGGCACCGCCTCAGTGTGATCTCTTTGTACACAGCCTGGCACCGCCTCAGTGTGATCTCTCTGTACACAGCCTGGCACCGCCTCAGTGTGCTCTCTCTGTACACAGCCTGGCACTGCCTCAGTGTGCTCTCTCTGTACACAGCCTGGCACTGCCTCAGTGCGCTCTCTCTGTACACAGCCTGGCACCTCCTCAGTGTGATCTCTCTGTACACAGCCTGGCACCTCCTCAGTGTGATCACTCTGTACATAGCCTGGCACCGCCTCAGTGTGATCTCTCTGTACACAGCCTGGCACCGCCTCAGTGTGCTCTCTCTGTACACAGCCTGGCACCTCCTCAGTGTGATCTCTCTGTACACAGCCTGGCACCTCCTCAGTGTGCTCTCTCTGTACACAGCCTGGCACCGCCTCAGTGTGCTCTCTCTCTGTACACAGCCTGGCACCTCCTCAGTGTGCTCTCTCTGTACACAGCCTGGCACCTCCTCAGTGTGCTCTCTCTGTACACAGCCTGGCACCGCCTCAGTGTGCTCTCTCTGTACACAGCCTGGCACCTCCTCAGTGTGCTCTCTCTGTACACAGCCTGGCACCGCCTCAGTGTGCTCTCTCTGTACACAGCCTGGCACCGCCTCAGTGTGCTCTCTCTGTACACAGCCTGGCACCGCCTCAGTGTGCTCTCTCTGTACACAGCCTGGCACCGCCTCAGTGTGATCTCTCTGTACACAGCCTGGCACCTCCTCAGTGTGCTCTCTCTGTACACAGCCTGGCACCGCCTCAGTGTGCTCTCTCTGTACACAGCCTGGCACCGCCTCAGTGTGCTCTCTCTGTACACAGCCTGGCACCTCCTCAGTGTGCTCTCTCTGTACACAGCCTGGCACCGCCTCAGTGTGCTCTCTCTGTACACAGCCTGGCACCGCCTCAGTGTGCTCTCTCTGTTCACAGCCTGGCACCTCCTCAGTGTGATCTCTCTGTACACAGCCTGGCACCTCCTCAGTGTGATCTCTCTGTACACAGCCTGGCACCTCCTCAGTGTGATCTCTCTGTACACAGCCTGGCACCGCCTCAGTGTGATCTCTCTGTACACAGCCTGGCACCTCCTCAGTGTGCTCTCTCTGTACACAGCCTGGCACCGCCTCAGTGTGCTCTCTCTGTACACAGCCTGGCACCGCCTCAGTGTGCTCTCTCTGTACACAGCCTGGCACCTCCTCAGTGTGCTCTCTCTCTGTACACAGCCTGGCACCTCCTCAGTGTGCTCTCTCTGTACACAGCCTGGCACCTCCTCAGTGTGCTCTCTCTGTACACAGCCTGGCACCGCCTCAGTGTGCTCTCTCTGTACACAGCCTGGCACCTCCTCAGTGTGCTCTCTCTGTACACAGCCTGGCACCGCCTCAGTGTGCTCTCTCTGTACACAGCCTGGCACCGCCTCAGTGTGCTCTCTCTGTACACAGCCTGGCACCGCCTCAGTGTGCTCTCTCTGTACACAGCCTGGCACCGCCTCAGTGTGATCTCTCTGTACACAGCCTGGCACCTCCTCAGTGTGCTCTCTCTGTACACAGCCTGGCACCTCCTCAGTGTGATCTCTCTGTACACAGCCTGGCACCTCCTCAGTGTGATCTCTCTGTACACAGCCTGGCACCTCCTCAGTGTGCTCTCTCTGTACACAGCCTGGCACCTCCTCAGTGTGATCTCTCTGTACACAGCCTGGCACCGCCTCAGTGTGATCTCTCTGTACACAGCCTGGCACCTCCTCAGTGAGCTCTCTCTGTACACAGCCTGGCACCTCCTCAGTGAGCTCTCTCTGTACACAGCCTGGCACCGCCTCAGTGAGCTCTCTCTGTACACAGCCTGGCACCTCCTCAGTGAGCTCTCTCTGTACACAGCCTGGCACCTCCTCAGTGAGCTCTCTCTGTACACAGCCTGGCACCGCCTCAGTGAGCTCTCTCTGTACACAGCCTGGCACCTCCTCAGTGTGCTCTCTCTGTACACAGCCTGGCACCTCCTCAGTGTGCTCTCTCTGTACACAGCCTGGCACCTCCTCAGTGTGATCTCTCTGTACACAGCCTGGCACCTCCTCAGTGTGATCTCTCTGTACACAGCCTGGCACCGCCTCAGTGTGATCTCTCTGTACACAGCCTGGCACCGCCTCAGTGTGATCTCTCTGTACACAGCCTGGCACCTCCTCAGTGTGCTCTCTCTGTACACAGCCTGGCACCTCCTCAGTGTGATCTCTCTGTACACAGCCTGGCACCGCCTCAGTGTGATCTCTCTGTACACAGCCTGGCACCTCCTCAGTGTGCTCTCTCTGTACACAGCCTGGCACCTCCTCAGTGTGATCTCTCTGTACACAGCCTGGCGCCGCCTCAGTGTGCTCTCTCTGTACACAGCCTGGCACCTCCTCAGTGTGATCTCTCTGTACACAGCCTGGCGCCGCCTCAGTGTGCTCTCTCTGTACATAGCCTGGCACCTCCTCAGTGTGCTCTCTCTGTACATAGCCTGGCACCTCCTCAGTGTGCTCTCTCTGTACACAGCCTGGCACCTCCTCAGTGTGCTCTCTCTGTACACAGCCTGGCACCTCCTCAGTGTGATCTCTCTGTACACAGCCTGGCACCTCCTCAGTGTGCTCTCTCTGTACACAGCCTGGCACCTCCTCAGTGTGATCTCTCTGTACACAGCCTGGCACCTCCTCAGTGTGCTCTCTCTGTACACAGCCTGGCACCTCCTCAGTGTGCTCTGTCTGTACACAGCCTGGCACCTCCTCAGTGTGCTCTCTCTGTACACAGCCTGGCACCGCCTCAGTATGCTCTCTCTGTAAACAGCCTGGCACCGCCTCAGTGCGCTCTCTCTGTACACAGTCTGGCACCGCCTCAGTGTGATCTCTCTGTACACAGCCTGGCACCTCCTCAGTGTGCTCTCTCTGTACACAGCCTGGCACCTCCTCAGTGTGCTCTCTCTGTACACAGCCTGGCACCTCCTCAGTGTGCTCTCTCTGTACACAGCCTGGCACCTCCTCAGTGTGCTCTCTCTGTACACAGCCTGGCACCTCCTCAGTGTGATCTCTCTGTACACAGCCTGGCACCGCCTCAGTGCGCTCTCTCTCTGTACATAGCCTGGCACCTCCTCAGTGTGCTCTCTCTGTACATAGCCTGGCACCTCCTCAGTGTGCTCTCTCTGTACACAGCCTGGCACCTCCTCAGTGTGCTCTCTCTGTACACAGCCTGGCACCTCCTCAGTGTGCTCTCTCTGTACACAGCCTGGCACCTCCTCAGTGTTATCTCTCTGTACACAGCCTGGCACCGCCTCAGTGTGCTCTCTCTGTACATAGCCTGGCACCTCCTCAGTGTGCTCTCTCTGTACACAGCCTGGCACCTCCTCAGTGTGCTCTCTCTGTACACAGCCTGGCACCTCCTCAGTGTGCTCTCTCTGTACACAGCCTGGCACCTCCTCAGTGTGATCTCTCTGTACACAGCCTGGCACCTCCTCAGTGTGATCTCTCTGTACACAGCCTGGCAACGCCTTAGTGCGCTCTCTCTGTATACAGCCTGGCACCTTCTCAGTGTGATCTCTCTGTACACAGCCTGGCACCTCCTCAGTGTGATCTCTCTGTACACAGCCTGGCACCTCCTCAGTGTGATCTCTCTGTACACAGCCTGGCACCTCCTCAGTGAGCTCTCTCTGTACACAGCCTGGCACCTCCTCAATGTGCTCTCTCTGTACACAGCCTGGCACCTCCTCAGTGCGCTCTCTCTGTACACAGCCTGGCACCTCCTCAGTGTGCTCTCTCTGTACACAGCCTGGCACCTCCTCAGTGTGAACTCTCTGTACACAGCCTGGCACCTCCTCAGTGTGATCTCTCTGTACACAGCCTGGCACCTCCTCAGTGTGATCTCTCTGTACACAGCCTGGCACCTCCTCAGTGTGATCTCTCTGTACACAGCCTGGCACCTCCTCAGTGCGCTCTCTCTGTATACAGCCTGGCACCGCCTCAGTATGCTCTCTCTGTACATAGCCTGGCACCTCCTCAGTGTGATCTCTCTGTACACAGCCTGGCACCACCTCAGTGTGATCTCTCTGTACATAGCCTGGCACCTCCTCAGTGTGCTCTCTCTGTACACAGCCTGGCACCTCCTCAGTGTGATCTCTCTGTACACAGCCTGGCGCCGCCTCAGTGTGCTCTCTCTGTACACAGCCTGGCACCTCCTCAGTGTGATCTCTCTGTACATAGCCTGGCACCTCCTCAGTGTGCTCTCTCTGTACACAGCCTGGCACCTCCTCAGTGTGATCTCTCTGTACATAGCCTGGCACCTCCTCAGTGTGCTCTCTCTGTACACAGCCTGGCACCTCCTCAGTGTGATCTCTCTGTACACAGCCTGGCACCGCCTCAGTGTGCTCTCTCTGTACACAGCCTGGCACCTCCTCAGTGTGATCTCTCTGTACACAGCCTGGCACCTCCTCAGTGTGATCTCTCTGTACACAGCCTGGCACCTCCTCAGTGTGCTCTCTCTGTACACAGCCTGGCACCTCCTCAGTGCGCTCTCTCTGTACACAGCCTGGCACCTCCTCAGTGTGCTCTCTCTGTACACAGCCTGGCACCGCCTCAGTGTGCTCTCTCTGTACACAGCCTGGCACCTCCTCAGTGCGCTCTCTCTGTACACAGCCTGGCACCGCCTCAGTGTGCTCTCTCTGTACACAGCCTGGCACCTCCTCAGTTTGATCTCTCTGTACACAGCCTGGCACCGCCTCAGTGTGCTCTCTCTGTACACAGCCTGGCACCTCCTCAGTGTGCTCTCTCTGTACACAGCCTGGCACCGCCTCAGTGCGCTCTATCTGTACACAGCCTGGCACCTCCTCAGTGTGATCTCTCTGTACACAGCCTGGCACCGCCTCAGTGTGCTCTCTCTCTGTACATAGCCTGGCACCGCCTCAGTGCGCTCTCTCTGTACACAGCCTGGCACCTCCTCAGTGTGATCTCTCTGTACACAGCCTGGCAACGCCTTAGTGCGCTCTCTCTGTATACAGCCTGGCACCTTCTCAGTGTGATCTCTCTGTACACAGCCTGGCACCTCCTCAGTGTGATCTCTCTGTACACAGCCTGGCACCTCCTCAGTGTGATCTCTCTGTACACAGCCTGGCACCTCCTCAGTGAGCTCTCTCTGTACACAGCCTGGCACCTCCTCAGTGTGCTCTCTCTGTACACAGCCTGGCACCTCCTCAGTGTGAACTCTCTGTACACAGCCTGGCACCTCCTCAGTGTGATCTCTCTGTACACAGCCTGGCACCTCCTCAGTGTGATCTCTCTGTACACAGCCTGGCACCTCCTCAGTGTGATCTCTCTGTACACAGCCTGGCACCTCCTCAGTGCGCTCTCTCTGTACACAGCCTGGCACCTCCTCAGTGTGATCTCTCTGTACACAGCCTGGCACCGCCTCAGTGTGATCTCTCTGTACACAGCCTGGCACCTCCTCAGTGTGATCTCTCTGTACACAGCCTGGCACCACCTCAGTGTGATCTCTCTGTACATAGCCTGGCACCTCCTCAGTGTGCTCTCTCTGTACACAGCCTGGCACCTCCTCAGTGTGATCTCTCTGTACACAGCCTGGCGCTGCCTCAGTGTGCTCTCTCTGTACACAGCCTGGCACCTCCTCAGTGTGATCTCTCTGTACATAGCCTGGCACCTCCTCAGTGTGCTCTCTCTGTACACAGCCTGGCACCTCCTCAGTGTGATCTCTCTGTACATAGCCTGGCACCTCCTCAGTGTGCTCTCTCTGTACACAGCCTGGCACCTCCTCAGTGTGATCTCTCTGTACACAGCCTGGCACCGCCTCAGTGTGCTCTCTCTGTACACAGCCTGGCACCTCCTCAGTGTGATCTCTCTGTACACAGCCTGGCACTGCCTCAGTGTGATCTCTCTGTACACAGCCTGGCACCTCCTCAGTGTGCTCTCTCTGTACACAGCCTGGCACCTCCTCAGTGCGCTCTCTCTGTACACAGCCTGGCACCTCCTCAGTGTGCTCCCTCTGTACACAGCCTGGCACCGCCTCAGTGTGCTCTCTCTGTACACAGCCTGGCACCTCCTCAGTGCGCTCTCTCTGTACACAGCCTGGCACCGCCTCAGTGTGCTCTCTCTGTACACAGCCTGGCACCTCCTCAGTTTGATCTCTCTGTACACAGCCTGGCACCGCCTCAGTGTGCTCTCTCTGTACACAGCCTGGCACCTCCTCAGTGTGCTCTCTCTGTACACAGCCTGGCACCTCCTCAGTTTGATCTCTCTGTACACAGCCTGGCACCGCCTCAGTGTGCTCTCTCTGTACACAGCCTGGCACCTCCTCAGTGTGCTCTCTCTGTACACAGCCTGGCACCTCCTCAGTGTGATATCTCTGTACACAGCCTGGCACCTCCTCAGTGTGCTCTCTCTGTACACAGCCTGGCACCTCCTCAGTGTGATCTCTCTGTACACAGCCTGGCACCTCCTCAGTGTGATCTCTCTGTACACAGCCTGGCACCTCCTCAGTGTGCTCTCTCTGTACACAGCCTGGCACCTCCTCAGTGTGCTCTCTCTGTACACAGCCTGGCACCTCCTCAGTTTGATCTCTCTGTACACAGCCTGGCACCGCCTCAGTGTGCTCTCTCTGTACACAGCCTGGCACCTCCTCAGTGTGCTCTCTCTGTACACAGCCTGGCACCTCCTCAGTGTGATATCTCTGTACACAGCCTGGCACCTCCTCAGTGTGCTCTCTCTGTACACAGCCTGGCACCTCCTCAGTGTGCTCTCTCTGTACACAGCCTGGCACCTCCTCAGTGTGCTCTCTCTGTACACAGCCTGGCACCTCCTCAGTGTGCTCTCTCTGTACACAGCCTGGCACCTCCTCAGTGTGCTCTCTCTGTACACAGCCTGGCACCTCCTCAGTGTGCTCTCTCTGTACACAGCCTGGCACCTCCTCAGTGTGCTCTCTCTGTACCAGTGGGTAGTGAAGGTAAGAACACTGTGACCCTGAGTTCCCTGAGAAGTACAAAAATCCCGCTCAGAAACTTTTGCCTGTGGGGAAAAAAAAGAGCATTGTTTTTACTGGTATCTTGCCGAGTGATGGGTGTTAAACTGGACCTAAACCTATCTTGGCAACCTTGTTGTATTTGATAGTCCCCAGGAGCATAACCATAGGGGGTGCAGAGGTTGCGACCACACTGGGGCCCATAAGGTCAGCAGGCCCCATCATTTTTGTATCTCCACCTTATTTCTTATATTTGTGTTCACTTTTTATCACATACAGATAAAAGAAGTGCCAATTATCTCTGCTGTTTCAGTATTTAGTTTTCTAGTTGTATCCAATTTAGTTAAAATGACAGGAAAAAAGTTGCTGTACGAGCCACTCACATTACACATTACACATTCACATTATTTCATATTTAAAGAAGCAGCTTATGCAGGATTCTTATCTATGACTATGGACCCATAAAGCGTCCGAAACGTGTCAGAGGTTTCTGCAACTTTTCTATCTGCCTGGGTCCTGTATGATTGCTTTTACAGCTGCATTATTATTGTTTGGGGATGTTTTTAATAGTTATTGAATAAAGTTATGGACTTTTAAAGTGGACTAACACCCTCCCGGGATTCCCCGCTGTGTGAAACCCCCCAGGACGCCCAGGAACCTTACCTTGATCCCGATCCAACGCCGCATGCGCAGGTCGCGGCCGCATCTCGCGCTTCTCTCTAGCAGGGCACGCTCCCTGTTAGGGGCAGGCGCGAGATGTGGCCGCCGGTGTGCTCGGAGCCGCTGTGGTTGTACGTCGCTTGTACGCGCATACCACAGCGGCTCCGAGCGCACTAATTGGATGAGTGGCTGCACATGTGCCGTAGGAGCGGGATTTTTTACGAGCGATCGGGGGGGTTTCACATAGCCCAATTGGGGATGCCCCGGGGGAAGTGGACCAAGACCCAGGATAGTCAAAATCCTGAGTGTTGGTCCCCTTTAAGGAGTGCGGACCCTTCTTTTAAATTTCCTGCCCACTCACATTTAGTTACGTTAGTTGCCCCCTCTGCATGCCTGATGCTGCCATGCTGACTGGATTCAACTGACATAACCCACAATGCACAGCGGCAGGAAATCCAGCACTTCTTGTTTGCAGGCGGCATGCAGCTCAATGGGACGCATTTTGGTTGTGAAATTGACCACAGAATGTAAATGATTTTTTTTCAGCAGCAATCCTTACAAGAAGCAGTGCTCATATGCTTCCCTCCCCAGGTCAATTCATGGTTTCAGCTTATTGGTCCAGTATTTAAGATTCACAGTTGGCATTGCTGTCTATCCCCACTGAGCCTCTGCACTGACCTAGCTGTGATCCAGCGCTGTATTTCTATGCAGCAAAGTGGCACCCGCTTCATCTCTGCTGTGCACGTTCCTGCCTGTGCCCCAAGGCATATGTAGCACACGCGGCCTGGGGGGTTAGTACCCAGGAGTGTGAGGAGCGGGTTCAGGATGCTGGGCTAATGAGGGCCTTGTGGGTGCATGTGGAAATGGGATGCTGGCAGGTTTCACAAACTCGCAGGGCATACATTTACTGCACAGGACACAAGTCTCTTGAAAGTAGTTACTCACTTTATTTGTTTGCTCCGGGTTACCACCAGCAGGCAAAGATATAATCCAAACACTTACTTCTAATCCTCAGCACACCAAGTCAGATAACCTTCGGGTAGACACCGAGCTGCAGTAGGTCCCGTCCCTCTGTAGTTCATTGGGATCTTGTCTCCCTCCCTAAAACCAAGGGTATTGCTCTGGTTCTTTTTCGGTAGGCTAGATCCTGACTGCGGCTGGCTCTCTCTTCCAATCTCTCTCTCCTGCACAAACCTATCACTCCCGTTACTGCATTGATGAGCAAATGCTGGCTCTAACTATTGTCCCAAGTCTTATATGTGATTATATTAACAGAAAGTTAGAGTTTCTCCTAACGGTGAGTCAGATTGATGTAGCCATCTCTCAAGCCCTCAGCAGGTGTCAGGATGCATACACACTCTGGCTTCCTAATTATGTTACATTAACCTATGAGGCCGATTCATTAATAGCGGCAGGTAGCGACAGTTGAGCGACTGTAGCGGAATTTTCAGAGCGCCCGCTAGTAGTTGCTGTGCTTGGCCGTTGTTCGGTAGTTGATAGCGACTCAGTCAGTTTGCCGTAATGTTGAATATTGGGTGAGGAGTCACTATTTGACAGGTTCCGTGCATGATAGCGACTGGCCATAGCGACCAGCTCCCACCATATTCATTAACAAATCATGCTCAAAAAATTCTCGCGCTGTGAAATGCATGTTTAAACCCCAGAGCGCTGGCGGCGATGGGTTAAAAGTAGTTTTTTAACCCCCAAACCACCATATTTTTGGAAACCAAAAAAAACAAGTTTTTTAAATAATTTTGTAATATGAATACATTAATATCAGACCTGTAATATCAATTCTGTAAAATTTTTATTTTTATTTTTTTAACTTAAAAAAATTATCTAAAATGGCAGAAGTGGTCACAGAATTTTTCACAATTAAAAAAAAAAATAAATAAATAAAAAAAAAACAATAACAATTAATTATGAATATTCAAAGATTGTTCCATTGAAATGCATTGGAGAGCGCCAGGTAGCGAGAGGTCCTACCTGTCGCTGTTCAAGGTCGGACGCTGGGCTGGAATAATGATGAATGAGTCCCTATATGGCTCTATCTCAGTCGCTAAGCAGGATTGGCTTGATAAATGTGTGATTGTGGTGGGGAGCCGGCGTTCTCGTGGCGGGGCCTGTCATTACCGGCCGCTCACCAGTCGCTACCTGTCGCTACCTTCCTTTGCCCTTCCACTGACTCAACTGTAAGTGAGCTTCTGGAAGTTAACCCTTTATGTAGTCTAAACTGAAGTGTAAGCTCTTCTACACGTGGAGGCTGATTCACTACTAGGTATTGCCAGATGAGCGTCTGTATAACGGCGCTTAAAGCGACTGGCTAGTAGACGCTGTAAGCAGGTATCAGGCGCAGTAACAGAGCGCCTCAGTCGCTGTAGTAACCTGGCCGGTATTGATAAATGCTACGTATGTTGTACTCGAACAACAGTACAGCGCTGCAGAGAGCGATAGGTAGTGCCAGCTCAGTACGTCTGGCACTCGGTGCTCCACACCATATTTAACAAAACACTAGACACAGACAGCGTCGGTGATCTAAAGCTGGGCCACTTTAAATAACCACCTTAATGTTAAAGCTATAACTAGAGATAGTGCATTTTAATGCAGACCTAAATTAACATTGAACTGGTTCATACCCCCTACACTTATATGGAGCATGCACAGCCAGGGAGCAAGGGATGATGCTGGAATACAGCGTGGATCACTGCTTGGTAAGTGCGAGGGTTCAGCAGTGATTGGGATGCCCCCTAGGAATTTTTAATAGCACACCAAATGTCAAATATGACTTTTGGTCTGGTTTTATTTATTGATGTGAGTATAGGAAAACAACATCAAATATCACCCCTATGACTCCTACAGCCTCCAAGTGCTCCTCACCTCACCTGAGCGCAATGGCTTATTCCCCTCTCCCGCATTCAGGAAATGTTCCACCGTGCTGGTCTGTATGGACTTAGGCCCTTATTTATGAAGGAATAGCGACAGGTAGCGACTGGTGAGCGACCGGTAATGACGGGCCCCGCCACGAGAACGCCGGCTCCCCACCACAATCACACATTTATCAAGCCGATCCTGCTTAGCGACTGAGATAGCGCCAGATAGCCACTCATTCATCATTATTCCAGCCTCAGCCCACAGCGCCAGCGTCCGACCTTGAACAGCGACAGGTATGACCTCTCGCTACCTGGCGCTCTCCAATACATTTCAATGGAACAATCTTTAAATATTCATAATTAATTGTTATTAATGTTTTTTTTTTTTTTTTTTTTTTTAAATGTGAAAAATTATGTGACCACTTCTGCCATGTTAGATAATTTTTTTAAGGGAAAAAAAAAATTGTGCAGAATTGATATTACAGGTCTGATATTATTGTATTCATAATACTAAATTCTTTAAAAATTTTTTTTTTTTTTTTGGTTTCCAAAAATATGGTGGTTTGGGGGTTATAAAACTGCTTTTAACACATCGCCGCCAGCGCTCTGGGGTTTAAACATGCATTTCACAGCGCGAGAATTTTTTGAGCGTGATTTTTTGATGAATATGGTGGGAGCCGTTCGCTCTGACCAGTCGCTATCATGCGCACCCATACATCGCGGAACCTGTCAAATAGCGACTCGTCACCCCGTATTCAGCATTACTGCACACCGACGGGGAGGCCGATTCATTAATAGTGCCAGGTAGCGACAGATGAGCGACTGTAGCAGTATTTTCAGAGCGCCCGCTAGGAGTCGCTGTGCTTGGCCGTTGTTCGGTTGTTGACAGCGACTCAGTCGGTGTGCGGTAATGTTGAATATTGGGTGAGGAGTCGCTATTTGACAGGTTCCGCGCTGTATGGGAGCGCATGATAGCGACTGGTCAGAGCGACCGGCTTCCACCATATTCATTAACAAATCACGCTCAAAAAATTCTCGCGCTGTGAAATGCATGTTTAAACCCCAGAGCGCTGGCGGCGATGGGTTAAAAGTAGTTTTTTAACCCCCCAAACAACCATATTTTGGGAAACCAAAAAAAACAAGTTTATAAAAACATTTTGTAATATGAATACATTAATATCAAACCTGTAATATCAATTCTGCACAAATTTTTTTACCTTAAAAAAAATATCTAACATGGCAGAAGTGGTAACAGAAATTTTCACATTAAAAAAAAAAAAAAAAAAAAATAATAACAATTATTTATGAATATTTAAAGATTGTTCCATTGAAATGCATTGGAGAGCGCCAGGTAGGGAGAGGTCAAACCTGTCGCTGTTCAAGGTCGCTCGCTGGCGCTGTGGGGTGAGGCTGGAATAATGATGAATGATTCGCTATCTGGCGCTCTCTCAGTCGGTAAGCAGGATCGGCTTGATAAATGTGTGATTGTGGTGGGGAGCTGGGGTTCTCGTGGCGGTGACCGTCATTACCGTTCGCTCACCAGTCGCTACCTGGCGCTATCCCTTGTTAAATAAGGGCCTGAGTCGCTATCAACAACCGAACAACGGCCAAGCACAGCGACTACTAGCGGGCGCTGTGAAAATACCGCTACAGTCGCTCAACTGTCGCTACCTGCCGCTATTAATGAATCGGCCTCATAGCCTAACAAACTTGGGGGGAGGGGGGACATAAGCTAGGACAAGGATTGCTCATTTAATAGGACATTTGCTATCCATAGTATTTGTTCAGCACAATCTATTAATGTCATGTATGAAGTCTTGTATTGGACACAAGCTATTTCATGCATAATTAGGATTCACAGGTCCATATCATCTCCCCTTACTCGCTGCACACTACATTATCCTAGCGTCCCCTGTCGCGGCCTCGGCATCGCGCTCATATAATACATTGGATACATGGCTCGCTGCTGCACAGCAGTTTGTAGGTTATCACAATGATTCCAGAATGAAGCGACTTTTCACACTGGAAAAATAATCTCTGCCATATACACTGCAATTAGCATACTGCATTATGCCTTGTTCTCATAAGACAACCATACTGCGTTACTGCTGCTTTTGTAATTGCTTCTGTTAACATAACCATGAATTACCCGCGGGTGCCCCGTCTATGTGGGATGGAAGCCCCTGTATATGATAACCATACATCTTCCCCCTTTATCTTCAGGTGATTTGGTCAGAGGAGCAGAAATAAAACCTGAACTCCCCCCCCCCCCCCACATTTCCATTGTTACCATGGAAACCAGGCGAGAGGCTGTATTACATTTTATTCATCAGTTGAACGAATGAAATAGAAAAGGGAAAAGGGAGACACCACCATAGAAACAAAGCAGAGAAGGGGAGTGAGAAGAGTATTGTGCGTAAAAACTGCAGGGGAAGCCATACTGCTGTGTTTCCAAGGGCAACAAATCAGATGTTGGCATTGATATCAAGCCTGTACTAAAAATGAATGATTGAATGTGACTGAAATTGAAGTGCACAGAATAACATTGAAGGGCTTTCAATAATTACTGGACTGACTTACGCCTTGGGGGGGTTATTTATTCACTCAATTTACTGAGAGAACTTCTTCCAATCTCAGTCAGATGTGAGGAAATAAAGGAGGTTATTTAAGAAACGCTAACGCACGTAATACCACGTAGCATCGGGTGAACGCAGTATGTGAAAACCATATATATGAAAGAGCACCTCTAATAGCGTCATGTAGAGTCGAATGTATTACTAGCGGCGGCTCAGTGTAAAGCGCCAGCGCTGTATGTTCAGCAGCGCCATGTAGCACCTGTCCCTTATTAGCGTTATCCCATACATTTCAATGGTGTTTTATTTGGTTGTGTATAAATAGTTTTCTCAATTTTAGGAACAAATGATTGCGTGACTTCTCCTGCCCAGCAACCAAATACTTATTAGATTTTGAATTTTTTTTTCTATGCAGAATTGTATGTGCAGGTCTGCCATTGCAGTGTTAGTGTTACAGTGATAAAATGGCCAGGTTGATTCATTACTAGCGCCAGGTAGCGTCTGTAGAGCGGATTTCAGAGCGCCCGCTAGTAGTCGCTGTGCTTGGCCATGGATCATTGTTTCAGAGCGCCTCAGTCGCTGTCGGGCATTGATGAATATGATGTGTGAGTCGCAGTGCTAAGTTGTATGGGACCGAACGATAGCGCCTAGTGCGACTGACTCACACCACATGCATAAAAAAAACAGCCTCAAACATCGCCGGCGCTCAAAATCATGTAGTTGTAGCCCATAGCGTCAGAGTCTGTGAGGCAGATTCATTAAAGCGGACCTTCACTCTGAATAAGAGTCTATCTTATATGTTTCCCACACCCTGTACATACAGATTGGCCACATTAAAAATCATCCTACCTGCATCTACTGCATGTTATGAGCCTTTAAACATCCAAGATGGCGGCATATGGAAGCCGCCATTTTATCAGGCAGCCTGCAAACAGGAAGTGCCTCCTGACTGTGCTGCTCTGCATTCTGGGACTGCTGACCTTTACCTGACCCCAGCTCTGCTCTGTCTGAGCAAAGCACAGCTATAACCCGCCCCCCTGTACCTTATCCTACTCTCCTCTCCTCAGTAAGTGTGATGCTTCTGAGTCAAGATGGCGGCACCCGTATCCTAAATTCCTGAACAGAGTTGCAGCCCAGTGGGTGAAAGAATAATAAGTTAGTGACTAAAAACATAAAATATATTAATTTTAGATGCTGGGGAACCGTTTTTTAAGAGTTTGGGCTTTTCATTAAATCACGCTGAAGGTCCGGTTTAATAGTGGCAGGTAGCGACGGTTGAGCGACTGTAGCAGTTTTTTCACAGCGCCCGCTACTAGTCGCTGTGCTTGGCCGTTGTTCGGTTGTTGACAGCGACTCAGCCGGTGTGGCGTAATGTTGAATACAAGGTTAGGAGTCGCTATTTGACAGGTTCCGCGATGTATGGGTGCGCATGATAGCGACTGGTCAGAGCGACCGGCTCCCACCATATTCATCAAAAAATCACGCTCAAAAAATTCAAGCGCTGTGAAATGCATGTTTAAACCCCAGAGCGCTGGCGGCGATGTGTTAAAAGTAGTTTTTTAACCCCCCAAACCACCATATTTTTGGGAACCAAAAAAAAAAATATTTTAAAATGATTTAGTAATATGAATACAATAATATCAGACGTGTAATATCAATTCTGCACAATTTTTTTTTTTTCTAATGATGATCTAACATGGCAGAAGTGGTCACAGAATATGTCACATTTAAAAAAAAAAAAATTAATAACAATTAATTATGAATATTTAAAGATTGTTCCATTGAAATGCATTGGAGAGCGCCAGGTAGCGAGAGGTCATACCTGTCGCTGTTCAAGGTCGGACGCTGGCGCTGTGGGCTGAGGCTGGAATAATGATGAATGAGTGGCTATATGGCGCTATCTCAGTCGCTAAGCAGGATCGGCTTGATAAATGTGTGATTGTGGTGGGGAGCCGGCGTTCTCGTGGCGGTGCCCGTCATTACCGGCCCCTCACCAGTCGCTACCTGATGCTATTCCTTCATAAATAAGGGCCTGTGTGTTTAAAGACTGTTTTTGAACATGTATCCACTAGTAACAAAGCAAAAACATATGGAATTACATTGTTATTACATTGTAAAATGAACACTTACCAGACATGTAAGGACAATTCTGTATAAAAATATTATTAATCAAAAAAGTTTTAAAAAATTTAATTTTCTTGTCCAGGATACATGTCAGAAGGAAAACGGATTTAAGGATAGTCTATAGAAATGTATGGGAGAGCGCCAGGTAACGACAGGTAAGACGTCGCGCTCTGCAAGGATGAACGCCGGCGCTGTACGATATGCCTGAAATAATGATGAATCTTACGCTACATGGCGTTGTTCCAGTCGCTCACCAGCTTCATAAATGTGTAATTGTGTACCGTGTCTGGCGTTCACCTGCCGCTGTACAGGCACTACCTGACGCTATTCTTCATGAATAAGGCCCAATGTCATTTTATATGTGTTCGCTCTGGTGCTGGGGTATATGTTTTGAGAAACAGACTCTTTTCACATAGCGTCCAGTATATAGCGCTCCACGCTAGAGCGTCCAGTTTTAGAGCGCAGGCGTTGGCTTTGTGTTTTTTTTCTTAAAGCAAACCAACAGTCAAAAAATAAATAAATCAGACCAACACAACAAACAGTGCTCATATGTAGAGATGAGCGAACTTCTCAAAAATTCGATTCGGGCGATTCGACGAATTTCTCAAAGAAATTCGGGTTCGTCCGAATCGAACTTTTACGAATCGCTCATCTCTGGTGGGAGCAGGGAGGCCGGCTGCGCTGTCAGCGGGCGGCGGAAGCCGGCTTCCGCCGCCCGCTGACAGCGCAGCCGGCCTCCCCGCTCCCACCATGCAGGCATTTTTTTTTTTTATTTCAGGGAAAATTCTGTCAGCACGAACCACTAAAAACTCGGGTTCGTGCTGAATCGAATTTTCCCTGAAATTCGGAGCGAATTCAGGTTCGTTAGAACCGATTCGCTCATCCCTACTCATATGCATCCCTCTCCAGGGCAATTTAGATTGCTGCACATAAAAAAGAATTTACCTGTTTCTAATGCCTACTGGGATACATTTTAAAAACAAGATGGCCGCTCATGGACTTGCAGGGCAGTCGTGTGGGCTTCCTGTTACTGAGCGTTTCAGTTATGTCAGTTGGGAGAGGAAGCTCCAAAATGGCCCCTACCTTTCTTTTCCAGCGGTCCCAGACTGTTGGTACGGATTAAATGTGGGCTTTAGCGTCGAGTGCCGGACACACTTAACTGGCGCCAGACACCTGCTTGCAGCGACCACTTGCGGGTGCTCTCAGCGCCGCTACATAGAAGCACAAATGGCAGTATGTGGCGCTAGGCTTAAATCAGCCTCCAGTAAACATTGTTCTGCATTTGAAGGCATTGTGAAAGGATGTTGGAAAGATCTCTAATTAAATAAGTTCCACTATTTATTCAGTATTTTAACATTTTGACCGAGCTCAGCCTTTTTTGACTAGTCTCTAGATACAGTACAGTATTTACATATTTTACATTTACATTTTTATTTTAGTTATTTACTCTAATAGAAAACTTACTTTACAGTTAAAGGGACAGCCCAGGAAATGGCCACAATGGTTGCCAATGCCAGGATTGCCACTTACAGTGGGGGTGCTGAGGCACTGAGGATGCCATGGGCACACATTTGGAGTATGGGTGTGGTAAAATAGAAGGATAGGAGGGGAAACGTTAGAGACCTGCTGCAGCACCTACAGTGTGGAAGGAACTGAAGCAGAGATGCATGGGACAGGCTTCTTGCTGCCTTATTATTTCATTATCTGGACTGATCTTTTAACATGTTAAATGCCAAGCCCATGAAATTTACGTGGCTGGCGTTTTCCCCAATTATGGCTAAAACAAAAAACGCTCACCTCTAGATAGCGCTGTGGTTTCTGACAGCTCTCTCCCACCACAGGGAGGCTTTTTTTATACTGGAAAGTGAGCTGACTTCAAAAGGCCCCTCCCAGAGGTGGAAGGGAGCAGAGACACCAGAGATGATCCCTGGAAGCAGGTTCGGTGACAGGATACTCTTATTCTCTGCCCCACCCTCGGCTCCGCCAATCATTTCCCCCTGACAGTGACAGCAGCGGAGGACGGCATGGGACACAGCTAATGATGATGGATGGGGGCTGGGCAGGCTCCAGGTTTATGTGGGCCTTCAGGTGGCATGGTCTCCTTTGCGATGGAGAGTCACGGGTCAGGGGTCTATAAATTCCATGGCCAAAACTAAAAACCATATTGCATGTGAAAGAGTCATTTCTCCTGATCACAACGGTACCATATATGTAAATAAGATTGGTGTTGGGTCCCCCTTCCCGGGGGGGGGGGGGGAATCACATTTTTGGGGGAATTATAAGGGTTAAAAATCCACAAAAAAGCATAACCAGCCTGGGGAACAGCTATGCAGGGCTTGTAGAACAGGGCGCAAGGGCCAGCCTCTGTGGCCCCCTGCCCTACAGGCTACAAACCTGCAAAGCCAAATGGCCCCGGATCTTCTGCCCCCTGGGCTTTGGGGAGGCAGGTGGGGGGGCTGCAGGTTAATGGCAAGTCACCCGCTAGCCGCAGGTGATTTGCCAGCCCCTAAGCCTTGTGCACTAGTATAGGGTTCTCATGGATCCCTTACCAGTTCACAAAGGGTTAACATTGTTAACATTTTAATTAGACACCACACAGAGTAAAAATGACATTTTTTTTTTTTTCTTTTCTCACCTCTGATCCTCTGCTGTCCCCTGGCAATCATGTCCCACGGAGCTCTGATGACATCTGCTGGGTGATCAGTGGAGGGGGGGGTGAGTAGGGCTCCAACTCTCTCACCTCCGATCGCCTGGCGCTACTGAGCATCTTGGGGCGGGTGTGAGATGACGCCATCGATGATGTCATAGATTATGTTATCCACCTCACCCACAAAAGGCGGGGCTAGTGGCCAGGCGATTGCAGAAGTGCTGGAGAGAGCCCTTTTCACCCTCTCCTCACCACGGAAGAGCCCGGAGCCCCTCCCAGTGAAGAGGAGACTCGGTGGGAGCGATCGCGACCACAGGTGATTAAATGTCATTTTGTTTTTCTTTACAGTTAGCAGCGTCGGTGGGGGGCACTATTCCGGGTGCTCTCCTGAAGCTAGAAGAGCCCCTGGGGAGGATTGGATGGCCCCTGGGTGAAAAGAAGACCTGGCCGGATCAAACGAAGAGTCAGGTGAGATTTTAAATTTCATACTTTTTGTTCTTTGGGGGCTTAAAGTCAGCTACATGAGTCTCATAGCTGGCACTTAATGCTAGGATGGGGCCAAGTAAGAATTTCTGTATATGTATTGTTTGTGTTATGCTTGTGTAGTGTTCTGCTTCACTAGGTTGACACTAGGGATGAGCGAATCGGTTCTAACGAACCTGAATTTGCTCAGAATTTCAGGGAAAATTCGATTCAGCACGAACCCGAATTTTTAGTGGTTCGTGCTGACCGAATTTTCCCTGAAATTAAAAAAAAAATGCCGGCATTGTGGAGCGGGGAGACCGGCTGCGCTGTCAGCTGTCATCAGAGGATGCGTCATCAGAGGAAGCCGGCTTGACAGCTGACAGCGCAGCCGGCCTCCCCGCTCCCACCAGAGATGAGCGATTCGCTAAAGTTCGATTCGGACGAACCTGAATTTCTTTGAGAAATTCGGCAAATCGCCCAAATCGAATTTTTGAGAAGTTTGCTCATCTCTAGTTGACACCCACCTGAGTCTGGCTCAGGTCCCGTCTTGGGTGGCCCCATCGCCGTAAATTCACCCTGGCATGAATCTGTAGAGACAGATAAGCACAACGCACCAGCACTTACCAAACATGTAATTTGACTTTCCATGCAGCACAGCCACCATTATTGAGCTGGCTGTTGTAGAGAGAGCATTGCTCTTAGAGCATGGTAGTTTAGGGACAGTATAGGGCAACTTGAACCACAGCATAGGAGAAAAGAAGGGACAGGAAAGGAAGTGGGCACAGTGGGACGCTGAGGGTGTAGTCCACCCTGTAAAGTCTAGGGGCAGGTAAAATGCCAAATAATTAATGAATATGTCACACAGAATCTTTTAAAATAATAACCATGTTTACATGCAAACTAAGGGGTTTAGTCATCAAGGGATAGCGGCAGGTAGTGCTGGCTTCCAGAGCACCTGGTATTACCTGTCGCTACCTGTCGCTCTCCCATATTTCAATGGACGTTACGTTTCTTCTCTTTAAACAGAGTTTTATTTTTATTTTTTTAATCAAATCATATTTTTATGCAGAATTGTCATTACAGGTCTGGTATTAAAGTGTTAATGTCACAATGTAATAACAATGTAATTCCATATGTTTCGCTTTGTTACTAGTGGATATGTGTTTAAAAATTGACTTTAATCACAGCTTCTGGCGCTCTGGGCTACAGCGACCCAAATTTGAGCGCCGGAGCTGTGTGAGGCTGTTTTTTTGATGAATATGGTTTGAGTCGCTCACACTGACCAGTCGCTACTGTTCGCACCCATATAGTGCTGTACTGGTGTTATAGCGACTCACACATCAAATTCATCAATGCCGGCCATGTTACTACAGCGACTAAGGCGCTCTGTAATAGCGACTCCCGGCCGATCAGAATGATCACTAGCGGTCGCTCTTAGCGCCGCTGTACAGACGCTCATCTGCCAATACCTGGCACTAGTCATGAATCAGCCTCTAAATAAATCACTATATAACTGAGACCAATATCTATGCTATATGTGCTGCTGTGCAATACAAAAGACTAATGGGAACTGTGACAAAACAAATTAAGGATCATGCATAGGAAAGTTAATGTACTGCCCTGTAACAGGACTTGGGTGCTTTAGTATACAGTATATAGTATCTGCCTTTTCCTAGTGTATTCTATCTAGATCAGGAGTTCCCAACCAGTGGGTTGTACTCAGAGAGATTACTGACTTGCTTCCCAACCTCATCTCTTGCCATCTATACCTTACTCAAGCCTGATTTGCTCAGTAAGTAAAAGAAATCTTCAAACGGTGATGCAAACTATTTATGTGCACTTTAAATGGCTGTTTTTTTGCATTTTTAACAAAGTTCTAGGTAACCAATAATCCCCACGTACCACACATATGGGTACATGAGATAAGTAGTACCTGATGATAAAAAGGTTGAGAAGCCCTGATCTACACCATTCAGTCACAGTGCACACTGCATGCGGGTGTAATAAGCAATGCAGGTACTTTTTTTCTGCAAAGGTTTTCCCCTCATAAATTATAGAAGCAATTTTACCTATTGCAGCTTCATCATCTGAGGACAATGAATAGATTTCATTTTAGACATTACAGTTATGAACTGCTGTCGAATTGAGCTTGAATATTTAACATCCTGGTAATGTCTTTTTATTTTTTGATTACTCTGTTTATTACTATTATTTATTAATAATAACATTGTCTTAGGCTGTTTTCATACCAGGTCCATTACCCAGCACTCACGCTTTTGGCCGAGCACCCCGCAATTGCTGGTGTCAGAGTGTGGAGGGCATTCAGTGCTAGCGCTTACATGGAGGGATATCGCTAGCGCTGCGCTCTCAGGACGCTGCTGACAGAGCTTTCGCGGAGCGCTCTGAGTGATCTGCAAACATCTGACTCTGAAATCGCTCATAGATTACTATGGGCAGCTTTTCACAGCCGGCTGCGGGGCACTGGCCTGAAAGCATGAGCACTCTGCATCCGCACTGGTGTGAAACC
Source organism: Gastrophryne carolinensis (assembly GCA_027917425.1). Lineage (NCBI taxonomy): Eukaryota > Metazoa > Chordata > Amphibia > Anura > Microhylidae > Gastrophryne > Gastrophryne carolinensis. The sequence continues at coordinate 144,479,106 of CM051243.1, read as the reverse complement.
AGCCTCAGGGTTTAACCTCATGGAGCTTGACATCTGTTCCTACCACAAAGATGGCTCCTGTTTATTTGGATATAGTTATGCCAATCCCATACCCATAGTGTAACCCTTGGAAAAATCTATTAACAGATCCCAAAAGACCCCCCTTAATTTTGAAGTGAAGCTTTCTACAACAATGCAGGACAGGTCAGTAATATGAGCTGGTTTTCTGATTCTTTAATTTGAATGATCACTACAGTTTTTGATCTCGGATGAAGAAAAGAGGTGCTTTACTACAATGGAAAGTATTTGCACAGGCAACACCAGGAATAATAAAATAATTGCACATCGCTCCTCTCAGTGGGCAAAGCTATACAAATCATCTCTTTACATCTTAGAGCAGTAGTCCTCAAACTTCCTCCTCAAGGGCCGAGACAGGCCAGGTTTTGCAGCCCTCTATGCTGATGGACAGATGTAATAATTAGGGCTATAGCTCTGTCTGAGCACCAGTTAATTCACCTGTGGAGTAGCGTGGAGAGCTGCAAAACCTGGCCTGTCTCGGCCCTTGAGGAGGAAGTTTGAGGACTACTGTCTTAGAGCCTTCCAAGAAGCCGCTGAGTGTGCAATGCCAAGGATTAGCTTTGAACTTACACAGCCAATTACCATCCACTAGTAGACATGGGTTTCGAGTTTTTGGCCTTCACCAGCACTGGGCCAGATGTATCTGGTTTTGTGGGGGGGTGAGACTTGGTGAGTACCAAGTCCGAGTTGCAAGTCACCATGTGGAGAGACCCATTTTAGGCTTAATATAGGGAGGCCAAAGAGACCAAAAAACTTTCTACTCAAAGGTAAAGGAAAAGAGGTGCTCTCCTAGAACGGAAAGTATTTGCACAGCTTCCAACACAAGGAATAATAGAATTACCCATCACGCCTTGCAGTGAGTATAGCTATGCAAATCATCTCTTTACAATTCAGAGGCATCCATGGTACTCAGAAGCCACTGAGTGTGCAATGCAGAAGATTAGAAGGTTTGATCTTGGATGGTATTTGAGGTTGAACCCAAGGTTCATGTAGCCTGGCTATGCTAGAATTTACCATACTGGTCAGCAGCATGGGGGCAGTAGAGAGCTACTGGGACATGACCTCTGTGTATGTGTAGGCCACATGAAAAGTAATTATTATTATCATTGCTTATTTATAAAGGGACAATGTATTGTATAGATGTACATTATAGATGCCATCACAAAAGGTTACATTTACTGCACAGTCATGTAGCATATGTCTATTACTTCTCTATACAAATTGGGTTATATAGCCCATGAAGAGCTTGGTAAACATGATCGCTATCCTGAATTGCGGTTAGTGCAACTTTATAACCCTTGTAGCCTATGCATGGCCATAAAATGTCATATGTGGCTTGAACCTAGAACCAATGGTCGGTATATGTTTTACGTTTTCCATTACTAAATAAAGCAAAATGAATATGTGTATATGTAAACTGCAAGAATATAAGAATGATGAATATGATTCTGATGATGATGACAAATAGCATTTTAGGATTTCATTAGGCTATATAAAAGGAATGATGGGGTTGAACAACTACATACACTATTCAAAATATAGAATGTCCGTTACCTGCTTTATAAAAGACAATGTACCAAGCAGCCCAGATTGCTTGGTACATTCCTTACTATGCATTACTGGTTTTCATACACATCGGTGTATCTGGAAGGATATAGAATGCCCAGTATGATGCTTCATCTAAGTATTTTATATACATTTTAACCTTGTTTTAAAGATTAAATAAATAAAATAAATTAAAAAATAAAATGTAATCGAGCTAAAACATTGTTCTAGTCTTGAAAAGTGCTGCTGTGTGTTTCGTCCCGCAGGTGACAGCATCATAGTCAGACTGACAACTGGCAGATGCAGGAACGCTATATACAAGGCAACATTTGGCACGCCTGGATCTTCTTACACTCGGAGGATACAAAAAGATGGTTTAAAGCATCCTAACAAATGCATAGTTAGAATTCAGTTCCAGAGCACATTAGTGGAAGTGAATTCACAATCAAGGGCCCTGATTCACAAAGAGTTGAAAAAACTCTCATGGTAGTAAAAAATTTAATTCATGAGAAAAAAGCCTGAGAATTTTACTGTTAGTGAATCACCAGATAGGAAGACAATGCAAATCAGTGGCAGCTTTTTAACACAGGTAAAACGTTCAATACCTTTTTCAAGAGTAAAAAAGTGCCATTGACTTTCATTGTTTTCTTAGCTGGTGATTCACTAGCAGTGACATTCTCAGGCTTTTTTCTCATGAATTGAATTTTTTACTACCATGAGAGTTTTTGACAACTCTTAGTGAATCAAGGCCAATGTGTTAGTGGACACCTCTTCTTTATTTAGCACACATCTCAACTTTTTTACAGATTCTGTATACATTTTGCAAATTTACTTTTCCGGTGGGAACCATTAAGAATACTGGAACAGTAATAAGAGAATTCTATTTGCTGTGGAGAACGACCCCTTGGTCCTTCCGTATTGAAATTCTGAAGAGCAGGTTTATCAGCCTGGGACCAGAAGCATGTTATCGTTGAATATGTTCACTAAATATGTTGGAAATCCTCATCCAAGACATTCTCTAAAATGCGTCAGCATAAGCAGAATGTATTCTACCAATACCTTGGTTCAACTTCATCTTTTTTCAACCGTATTAACTATGTAACTATATAATACCAGCAGAGGCCATGTACCAGAAAAGAGAAACTTTATTAGCTTATTCCAAGCAATGACAATGATGGAACATTGAGCCACGACTTTTCAAATATCCAGCCAGACCTCCATTGTTCTGCTGTCCTTAAAGTTGTCTTCTCCCAACCCTTATCCTCCTAGAGAGCACTATAAAGGATGTAAAACATTTAGAAATATATCTGATTTATAATGAAATAACTTGTTTTCTAAGCAAAGTCAGCTGGGCATGGTTTGTGACATGCAACTTGAGCTCCACTGCTTGATGAGCCATCCACTTGCCTGCTGGGAATTGAGCCAGCAGTGAGACTGTGACTTGCTGTCCGGAGTGCTTCTCTAGCCACATTTATGTGTGGTCATGGTGGAATGGAATGGAAAAAGTAGGCAAACTTTGAAGACTGCTACAAGACATTGAGGAGAGGTACATGTTTCTCTTCAGGCTTGTTGCCTTATTGCCTGGACTGTCCTACTATGTAGTAAAAAAAGGTTAACCGGGAAAGGATGTTTTTAATGAACTGACATCTACAGTAAGTTGGTCCTAACTTTGTCAGGGGCAGGCATATTGGAGGTATTTAAAGTATTCGGTTTGTTTGTGTTCAAACTTTGCTCTAAGTTCTTCCATGCAACATAATCCATGACTTTAATCACTAATCTTTAATCCGATATCATCTTTATTCAGCAAGGGAGTACATTACATACCACAAGGAAATATTTTTGGCCGAAATAGGTAATGATGCAAAACACAAAGTTATACAATTCCTAAGCTACAAGAGCTATATACAATACACAATATAAAATATACAAATAGCCATCATACTTTATTTACATAGACTAGTGAATCAGTCCTCATCATATTATACAAAACTATTTAGTAGCTGGATGGCAAAAAGGAAAACGGATGACTTATATAAAGGACAGGGTAATGACAACCAGGGGCGAGGGGTTGAAAAAAACGGATGGGGTGGGTAAGAGTGATTAGCTATGATTTTCATGGCTCTGGACCAGTAATCAGCCAATAAACTTTCCTGCTGTTTTGGTTAGTCTGTCCAGTCTCAGTTTATACTTTGCACATGAGCCTCCATACCAGACTGTGAAGGATCCACAGGACTGAGCCTGCGTTAAAAAATTGCATGAGAATCTACTCAGAACAGCCGCACTTTTTCAGATTTCCTTAAGACCGCTCCAGTGTTTCAGGTTTCTGGATATGATGATATCAAGTTGTCTCCTCACCCTGGTTCACTACCGCATCTAATATGGATAGAGTTCAATTTTAATCATTAATCTAATTTGCTGTGGTGGTATTGTTGTGTGTCTGCTGAAGCGGTGGAGTTCTTCCCTGGGTCCTAGAGCTGCCTTGTTTAACCTCACCTGGTGTTCATTATGCTGTGCGGAGTCTTATAAATGCATGTACCTGGCCCCGTCCCTGTGTCGGATCATTGCATTGTCTTCCTGAAGCTTAGCCATGCTCTCCAACCCTCTGCTAAACTTCCTTGGCTTTGTGGGCCCATGGGCCTTCCGGTAACTTGTAATTGGCCTTTGGGCCTTCTGAAGCTAGAATTTGGCCCCGCATTGTTCCTGTCTTGGTTCCTGTTAATGTCTGTGCTGGGCCCATGTTCCTCCCATTGTGCGTGCTGTACATCCTTCCATTGTTTACACCCACGGTCCTTCACTGTCTGTGCTATTGTCTGCACTGTGCCCGCAGCCTTCCATTGTCTACACCAGGGGCCCAAATCCACTATAGTGTGCACTGGGGCCCAGTTCCGCCATTGTCTGCTCTGGGGCCTGGTTCTGCCTTTGTCTGCACTGGGGCCCAGTTTTGCCATTGTCTGCACTGTGGCCAAGTCTCTACATGCCATTGTTGGGGCCCAAACCCTCCATTGTCTACACTGGGGCCCAGACCATCCATTCTTGTCTTGTGTACATCTGCCCTGTGTTTTCCTCTTCCCAAGTCTGTGACCACCAAATTTACCCAGAGCATGTGTACTCTCAAGTCTTTAACTGGAGATTCACCATCTGTCATCGCTCAGAGTCTGTTGCTCTAGCCACTGTGCAATCTGCTATGCTGGTGTTGCTGTGTGTCTGTTGGAGTGGTGTGGTTCTCCACTAGGTCCTAGAGTTCCATTGCCATATTCGGGGCCCAAACCCTCCATTGTCCGCACTGGGGCCTCGACCATCCATTCTTGTCTTGTGTATGCCTTCCCTATGTTTTCCCCTTCCCAAGTCTGTGACCACCAAAGAACTACCCGGGCCCTTCGAGTACTAAAACTTTCATGCCCGGATGGTCGGCAACTTGCCTCTTTGGTGGCACAGGTGTGTTGATTGTCCTTTGTCCCCTATGCTGCCAGTCCCGTATTCCGCTGTCCAGTCCCCTACCCTTGTCCAGACTCAGACCCTGCAGAATCCCCTGGCCTCCTAGGATGTCCGGCAACTTAATTCTTCTGGGTGTGGCATTTCGACTTTAAATCTTTTGCAATCCATCTCCTTCATTCCTGTCTTACCTCCTAGCAGCTGAACCGTGGCCTGATAAACAGCATTACTCATCACAATCATTACAAATATGTTTTAAGGTCAATTTAGATGCAAATACTGTTTCTGCTTCTTCTTACATCATTTTGAAAACAGACCTTTGACTGACCTGTTGTTGGAGACTATCTATGCATTTTTTTTCCAACAGTCCCTTAAGACTTAAACTTACCATCTTAAGAAAGTACATGAGGATAAACAAGGTGCAGTTGCCTCGCGGCGCTGAATGCTGAGATATTACGTTGGATTGTTTCCGACACCACTGAAGGCCATTGTGTGAAACAGACAGGGGCTGCTCTTTGCAGAGAGTAAGAAAAGACACCTGAGGGGGCCAACTGTGTAGCTGCCTAGCTCTGGGCTGTTGTGACAGTCAGCTCTAGTCTTATCGATGGATGAAGTAAACACAGTCTGTATACACAGCTTAATTTCAACAGAAAATTTAATGTGAAGGAAATGTCCAGTTAACCTTTTAATGGTGAATGGTATATTCGCTTTTTTTTTTGCTATATTTGAATACCACATTTGCACTTTGTAATATTCCTGATATCCAGTTTATATTTAAGAGAACTTTAAAGTATTATTTTTTCTAGGTAGGCAATGATACAAACGACCTTTAGCAAGCTTACTGTGCAGGTCTAGCAAGTATGGCATATTGTCTTTATTTCTAATATGGCAAAAAAGACAGTTTATACTGTATATATGTCAGGATTTTAGGTTATAGCTGTTTTGTTGGTAAAGTCTTTCCTCTAAAGGGTTTCCTCTAGTACACCTGATCAATCAACCAGGGAAGGTCGGGATATGTTGTGGTGATAAGCATCATATTGGATACCTACATCACTTATATTTGACCCCCCTCCCCAGACTATAAAACAAGAAATGATCTCAGCTTTATTTTTCAGTTTATTTCTTAGCTAGATAGAGCACAATCTAGTAGCTGGGTAGTTAGCTTAAATTTGGCATGCCTTGCATGTGTATCCCCCAGAACCCCCCTCACATTTTCTGTGCATCCATTGGTCTCTAATCAGAGGCACTCGTTCCATTCAGATTTCATTTGCCACACTGTCTAGCTTCCCCAAAAATGAAGTGTTTGGCATGCCTGTTGATGCCCACCTAGGCCCCTGGTACATGTGTGTGCCTTGACCGAATCTCTAGCACCTAAACTTCTAGTTCCTGTTCTGGTATCACTTGAGCCTCTAGTACCAGTGCCTGCCTTGCCCAAGTCCATTACCTCTGCACTGGTGTGCCCAGTGATTGCCCCCATTTTGACATGCCCAGTTATGGTCCCTGCTAAGGCCTGCCCTAAGCCTAAACCCAAGTTTTCATACCTCCCTGGTGATCATCATAAGGAACACCCTAGATTTTCCTAAATGCCTTATAATGTGGTCCCCAAGGGCCAGAATGGGGAAGGTCCCCATCATCCCAGGTGCTGCTGTGATGATCCCAGGCCCCCTGTGCATGTCATGTCATGTCATGAAGATCCTGGTCCACAAAGATCCTGTCACCCAAGTAGTGTTTTGTGGGTTCTACCAAGGAGTTTACCTTTAGCTTTGCCCCTGGGCATACCCTCCATGCTCCAAATCAGTGCTCAGACTCCAAACTAAAGAGTATAAAGATATATAAAGATAACCAAAGATATTCCAAAAAGGCATCTGATATCCACCTTTTAACAAATAGAATAGCATTATTCACCAAGTACAACTTAGACAAAAAAGGACACATAAAATACACAATAGGTATCTTACAAAGTAATAAGGCTGACATATCTGCTGTTTTGTCAGATGCTTTCCTTGTTCTGTGACTTTTGCTGTCGTGTTCATGATTGTTTAGCTCTCACAATGTTGTCTGATATTCTTTGCGCTGTCACAGGTGTCTTCCATATCCTGCCTTTGATAAGCTTCTATGTAACCCCACCTCCTAGCTGAATAACTGTAACTGCTAGCTTTCCTGTCCCTGTTCTGCTACTCGGCCTCTGTGCCTTCTGGTATTCCTGTTGACTTTCCTGCCTCTGTTCTGTTACTGGGCCCTTAGGACTTCCAGTATCCTTGTTGGCTCTCCTGCCCCCATGCTGCTACTGGGCCTTAGGCTTTCTGGTATCCCATTTGGCTCTCCTGGACTTGGTCTGCTACTGGGACTTATGCCTTCTGGTATCCCTGCTGGCTCTTCTGCCCCTGTTATGCAACTGGGCCCCTAGGCCTTTTGGTATGCCCACTGGCTCTCCTGCCCTTGTTTTGCTACTGGGCCTTTAGGGCTTTTAGTATCCTTGTTGGCTCTCCTGCCCCCATGCTGCTACTGGGCCTTAGTCTTTCTGGAATCCCTTTTGGTTTTAAGGTATTCTGCTTCCTGTGCTAGGCCATATGCCTCACATTCTCCTCTCCACTGCTTACATGAATAATCCTCTCTTCATTTCTTCAGCCTCAAAATAGGATTTTTGCAAGGCCCGTGAAAGAAAAACTAAGACCTTTTTTATGAAGCCTGAAAGTCAAGTTACAAATACTTTGAAGGTGACATTAACCATAGCTATGTTCCTCTCCTCCAAACCTTCTCCTTTTATGGGGACATCCCCAGCAGCTCCACATATGGGGTCTCGTTAGTTAATAGTGAAAACTTAATTATGAGGAAGTAGATAAGAAAATTAACTTTGGACAAAGTGGGGGCTCTAGGGGGACAAGGTTATTCCTCTGATACAGAACATTAAAATATGTAGAAGATGTTATTTCCGAGGTGCTGAGTTTATTTGACTATGCTTGGATACATTTTCTTTTCAGCTTTGTCAGGAAGAATTAAGAGAGAGAAGGATGCATTGTGGGTGGCTGGAGGTGGTGTTGTTTGAATGTGTCTCTTTTCAGTTCAGATGCAGTTCCACTGGTGGTTCAGGCTTGGCAGACACCCAAATTCATGGGGCAGGGTAATTCAAATTGTGTGTTCATGTCTCTGAAAAACAATTCAAGAGCTGTCAAAGACCCTGAAATTGCATAGAAATGACAAACAGGCATTGGAAAAAAAAGTGTCCTCATTCTAAAAATTGAATAGAAGAATAATCCTCCTTAAAGAGGAACGACACCCGGGAATTTCACTCTCCGTAAAGTGGGAGTGGGGATCAGGTGCTCCCAAAGTCTTTTAGACTACAGGGCCTTGGATCTTCCTCTTTAAAAACATACAGCCTTTCATAGCACTAATTATCGGGAATATCAGATAATCAAGTGCAGTTGGAGGCTATTTAAAGATCTAGTCCAGGCTGAAAAAAATATATAAAAGGACACTTACCTGCCAATTTGCAGGCTCAATCCTTGCTGCAGCCCTCTGGTTTCAGAAATGTTGCCAACAGTGCATCTCTCTCCTGGCCCTGAGCACCCCGCACGGGGAGGCCGATTCATTAATAGCGGCAGGTAGCGACAGTTGAGCGACTGTAGCGGCATTTTCAGAGCGCCCGCTAGTAGTCGCTGTGCTTGCCCGTTGTTCGGTAGTTGATAGCGACTCAGTCGGTTTGCCGTAATGTTGAATATTGGGTGAGGAGTCGCTATTTGACAGGTTCCGCGCTTTATGGGAGCGCATGATAACGACTGGTCAGAGCGACCGGCTTCCACCATATTCATCAAAAAATCACGCTCAAAAAATTCTCGCGCTGTAAAATGCATGTTTAAATCCCAGAGCGCTGGCGGCGATGGGTTAAAAGTAGTTTCTTAACCCCCAAACAACCATATTTTTGGAAACCCAAAAAAAACAAGTTTTTTAAATAATTTTGTAATATGAATACATTAATATCAGACCTGTAATATCAATTCTGTACATTTTTTTTTTATTTTTTTTACCTTACCTTTTTTTTTACCTTTTTCTACCTTATCTAAAATGGCAGAAGTGGTCACAGAATTTTTCACATTTAAAAAAAAAAATAAAATAAATAAATTAATAACAATCAATTATGAATATTTAAAGATTGTTCCATTGAAATGCATTGGAGAGCGCCAGGTAGCGAGAGGTCATACCTGTCGCTGTTCAAGGTCGCTGGCGCTGTGGGCTGAGGCTGGAATAATGATGAATGAGTGGCTATATGGCGCTATCTCAGTCGCTAAGCAGGATTGGCTTGATAAATGTGTGATTGTGGTGGGGAGCCGGCGTTCTCGTGGCGGGGCCCGTCATTACCGGCCGCTCACCAGTCGCTACCTGTCGCTATTCCTTCATAAATAAGGGCCTAAATTCAATGCAGTAGCAACACTCAGTGAGGGTAGGAAAGAAGCTGACTGTAAGCACTGGAGATAGCAGTGCTATATCAGAGTGGGGTCAGCCTGCAGCTTACAAGCTTGAAAGAACTACCCTTTCTTCTTTTGGACAGAGACTTTAGGTGGAGTTCTCATACTGCTGGGACTAGCAGGAGCCATTTACCCTGGGAAGTATGCCTCAAGGAACAGAAAGTGGGGAAAGTTTAGAGAGCATCAAAAGCCAAAAAGGATATTTAAACCAATGCAATGGAGCTGTCAGGGCAACTCACAGGGGGGACAATCAGAGAGCTGCGGGGACCACAAAATACTGACTTATAAGCAATTTACTATTTGATTTGACTGACCATGTTGTTTACTGTCCAGTAGTCTTGCTCTTGAAAAACGGCTAATGTATTAATATTTAAACTCATTAGATTTGCTCATTTCCTTTAGGAGGATATATTATTCTTTTACTATTCTTCCCTGAGTGTATAAAGTCAAGATTTGTATGGCTATTCATTAATCCCTAATGCTCATTTATCATCGTAGCCATTGTGTGGTATATTTAATGTGATCTTTGCATGTAATTTTCCATAGGTTTGTATAGTGTTATGTTGTGTAATTAAATAGTATTTTGTATTTTGCTCTCAATTTATACATACCGTATTTGCCGGCATATAAGACGACTGGGAGTATAAGACGACCCCCCAACATTTCCACTCAAAATATAGAGTTTGTTATATACTCACCGTATAAGACTACTCCCTCTTCCGCACACCAAATAAAACGTAAAAGAACATCAGATTTTATTTCAACATGTTAATTCCCTTCCCCAGAGTCCCTGGGTGGCTTCTTACAGTCATACTTTCATACAGGCATGGGGGCATCCCTCAATACAGGCATGGGGGCATCCCTCAATACAGGCATGGGGGCATCCCTCAGTACAGGCATGGGGGCATCCCTCAGTTCAGGCATGGGGGCATCCCTCAGTTCAGGCATGGGGGCATCCCTCAGTTCAGGCATGGGGGCATCCCTCAGTACAGGCATGGGGGCATCCCTCAGTACAGGAATGGGGGCATCCCTCAGTCCAGCCAGCGAGTGGCCCCACTCCCTCCTCCCCCCGCCCCGCCGCTCACACACCCACACACTTACCGATGGTCGGAGGGCCGGTCTGCCCGTCCCTGCTGTTCCTGTCCCGCCGCCGCCGCTCTCATACACACAAACACGCACACACATTCATGCTGTTGCACGCTGGTCGTCAATGGGCGTGCCCCAGATGGCCGGCGTCCATTGTTTTCATTGGACGGCGGCCATCTGGGACATGCCCACCGACGACCAGTGCCCAACAGCCAGAAAGTGAAGTAAGCATGAATGTGTGTGTGTTAGTGTGTATGAGAGCGGCGGCGACAGGAACAGCAGGGACGGGCAGGCCAGCCAGCCGCAACGGCCACCCCTGACACTCTAGCGTCTGTTGATTTCAGGTTTGCGGCCTTCCCTGGTGCCGGCCTACCGGGATATTGCCCGGTACGCCCTATGGCCAGTCCGCCCCTGGACCCAGGTGCACCCGGCGTATAAGACGACCCCCCCACTTGGAGGCATGTTTTACAGGGGGAAAAAGTTGTCTTATACGCCGGCAAATACGGTATATCTTTTCATTATGATTGTCATATCTTGGCATTAAAGAGGAACAAAACCCTAGGTTTTCACTTTCTTGAGTTTTATTCCCACTGGCAGGAGCATTCCGATTCTATCCTCTGTTTCCCCCTGGACATCTCCCTTTACTTCTCTGGTAGGAAGCCCCTCACTGCCTATGAGCAAGATTGCACCTAACCTGAATAACTTGGGCAGAATATCTGATCTGAGGGCACTTCACCTAATAAAAGGGGAGCAGCCCTGTTAAAGCAATTTGATAATCCAATGTTGTACAAACGGACCCTGGTGCCTTTTCAGTACTTGTCACTGAATTCAAATTCCGTTTTGCATGGGAAGGGGACCTAAACAAACATCTCACAGACAAGCAATAGAATTAAAATATGTATACTCTCTCACAAAGCCTCACTAGACACAACATCCTCAAGACTGAGTACAGAATATTACAAAAGATTTTCCCTCAGTCATCTGCATCATGTTGCTAATGTGAAGCAATTATAGGAGAATGTAACACATTGGAAAGACATATACTTCATCATGAGCTACTGTAGATAGTGGGTGAAAGTACCACCTGACCCCACAGCAATGCTGCTAAACCACTAGGATATCCCATTAGGCAGATATAGGAAGTCTTTAAAGGAGCACTATCGCAAATATTTGTATTAAACAAGATAAATAATTAAATAGCCACACAACAGCTTCTAACATGTGTATAAATAAGGTGGCAATAAAAAAGAAATACATTGTTTTCTTTTTTATTGCCACCTTACTTTTACCTTTTAAAATGAAAATGGCTCAGTCCATTTGCTGAATTGGGGGGGGGGGGATCTGCTGGGTTTTAGTCAGTGAGGTGATAGCAGACAGCTGCAACATTTAGCCCACTGGTCTCCTAGCAACAGCTGCATTGAACCTGCTTTATTCACAGGCAGGTGCTGTACACAGCAGTAACAACAGCTCTGTATGTGAGGTACTGCTTCTGTGATGACCAGGTGACTCCATAAATATATAAAGTCTCTACAAAATAAACTAAGCTGACTAAAAAAAAAATTCTACTTTGAATAACTGTACAGGTATCTATAAAGGTATTATTGCGGAACAAAACCCTGAGAGGGAAACCCTGGAGTCTAAAAGACTTCCGCAGACCATCCTAAATCGGGATGCACCACACACCACCCAGGTTACCACAAAATCCACCAATTTCCTGGCTCCCATGGCGATATAAATAGCTGTGGCCACATCCTCAGGATCTCTGGGGACACTGAGGCACACTCCCACTAATAGCCATTCCCCATTGCCGAGCTCTGCATGCAAGTCATTTGCAAAGCAAACAGCGCTGATTGGATGAGAGCCTGTGCAAGCCCCATGGGGGGTTATCACATAGCAAGCATCCAAATTTAGGTTGCCCATGGGGTAAGGAACAAAACTCTGTATAGTGAAACAAAACACACAAAGCTGAAAAAATAATACACAGAAAAAAGGTGTTGTAAAAATAAGAAACCGAAAATTGGAAACCTAAAGATACTGCAGAAAGCAGAGGTAACATGAAAAAAAAACTGTCCAAATAAAAATATGGAGAGCAACAAAAACAGGATGAAAACAGAAAAATATATTTTGCAAAAAACTAAACTAAGAAAATGAAGAAGTAGGATTAGAACCCATCACTCTCGGATTCATAGAGGCCGATTCATTAATAGCGCCAGGTAGCGACAGATGAGCGCCAGTAGCGTGATTTTCACAGCGCCAGCTAGTAGTCGCTGTGCTTGGCCGGGGTTTGCTTGTTGACAGCGACTCAGTCGGTGTGCGGTAATGTTGAATACGGGCGTAGGGGTCGCTGTTTCACAGGTTCAGCGTTGTATGGGTGCGCCTGACAGCGAATGGCCAGAGCGAACGGCTTGCTGCAGATTCATTAACAAATCACGCTCCGAATTTTTTCGCGCTGTGAATTCCTTGTATAAACCCCAGACCGCTGCCGGCGATGGATTTAAAATAGTTTTTAACCCCCAAACAACCATATTTTTTGATAGTAAAATTATACAAGTTTTTCAAAACATTTTGTAATATGAATACATTAATATCAGACCTGTAATATCAATTCTGCACAAAATCTTTTTTTTTTTTTTTTACCTTAAAAAAAAATCCTAACATTGCAGAAGTGGTCACAGAATTTTTGGCCTTTAAAAAAATAAAAAAAACATTAATAGCAATTAATTATGATTAGTTAAAGATTGCTCCATTGAAATGCATTGGACATCGCCAGGGAGCGACAGGTCATACCTGGCGCTGTGATGGGATTAGCAGCGGCGCTGTTCGTTGCAGTCGGCTACATGATGAATCCTGCGCTAGCTGTCGGTCTCGCCGGCGCTAGCCTCATTTAGCTTGATAAATGCGTCATTGTGGCCGACGCCGGACGTACTTGAGTCGGTAGCCGCCGTTAGCTGGCGGGACCTGGCGCTCGTCAGACACTACCTGGCGCTATCGCTTGATGAATAAGGGCAATAGTTCAACATGCTACCAACCAAACTGAGCAAGCTGAGGCTAAATCAAACTTTGAATGTAATAACTGTGATCTCTCTCTTTTAGACAGAGACACATCATAGCAGCAGATAGACAGACAGACTTTGCAGCAGCATAACAACCACAGAGCCGACATCTTCCTCCGCCCACTCTCACACAACACCACCTACCTCCTCAATCCCCACTAACCTCAAGCTGCGCTGCACAACTCACCACGCAGCAGCACGGAAGAGGGTCCTCCCCCCGCACAGTGCATGGATTGTTCCTGGGTGATGTAACCTGGCATAACAGGCGATTTTACAACAGCTACCACTCTCCAACAACACTATGAGGCGGATTCATTAATAGCGACATGTAGCGACAGTTGAGTGACTGTAGCGGTATTTTCACAGCGCCCGCTAGTAGTCGCTGTGCTTGGCCGTTGTTCGGTTGTTGACAGCGACTCAGTTGGTGTGGCGTAATGTTGAATACAAGGTTCCGAGTCGCCATTTGACAGGTTCCGCGATGTATGGGAGCGCATAATAGCGACTGGTCAGAGCGACCGGCTTCCACCATATTCATCAAAAAATCACGCTCAAAAAATTAAAGCGCTGTGAAATGCATGTTTAAACCCCAGAGCGCTGGAGGCGATGTGTTAAAAGTAATTTTTTAACCCCCAAACCACCATATTTTTGGAAACCAAAAAAAAAAAATTATTTTAAATAATTTAGTAATATGAATACATTAATATCAGACCTGTAATATCAATTCTGTACAATTTTTATTTTTTTTTTTGCCTTAAAAAATTATCTAAAATGGCAGAAGTGGTCACAGAAATTTTCACATTTAAAAAAACAAAAAAAAAAAATTAATAATTAATTATTAATATTTAAAGATTGTTCCATTGAAATGCATTGGAGCGCGCCAGGTAGCGAGATGTCATACCTGTCGCTGTTCAAGGTCGGACGCTGGCGCTGTGGGCTGAGGCTGGAATAATGATGAATGAGTCGCTATATGGCGCTATCTCAGCCGCTAAGCAGGATTGGCTTGATAAATGTGTGATTGTGGTGGGGCGCTGGCGTTCTCGTGGCGGTGCCCGTCATTACCGGTCGCTCACCAGTCGCTATCTGTCGCTATTCCTTCATAAATAAGGGCCTAGGTTAGCTATTTTTGAGAGCACACATTTCTTTCATTACAATACAATTAACTACATGTCAAGTATGGTTCAAATCCGAGTTTCCATCCCAAATTCACGATAGTGCTGCTTTAAGTATCCACCTTATTAATGGAGCACGCTCCATGATCCCTACATTTTGGAAAAAGAAGGAAGCTCCAGTGTCACGTCATTGGATCAGCGAAATAGAATAGGTCAGACAAATGGTGGACCACTTGGCTTCCTTGGCTGCAATATCAAGACACCCGAATATGCCTAATTTATAAGTGCTTAGACCTAGATCGTATACCTATTCAATATCTTTCATATCCCACTTACCCTGCCCACCTACCCATTCTCACTTCTCACCTCCTCTTTCCCTTTCCATCATTGCCTCTCCTTTCTTATCCTAAACTGGACCTTCACGCTAAATAAGAACCTATCTTATATGTTTCCCCCAACCTGTACATACAGATTGCCCCCTTTAAAAAATCATCCTACTTGCATCTACTGCATTTTCTGAGCCTTTAAACATCCAAGATGTAGGAATGATATCTTGTAACTGTAATGATGAAATGCAGACCAGTGCTGCTGGGAAAATACAGCACCAAACTTTTCAGGGTGATAAAAATCATAAAAAGCGCTGAAAAGGTGGTGGTACAAACTGGCGCTCTCTGCCGCTGTGATCAATTGTCAGTTGGTGACACAGGCCGGCGGCCAATACCTAGTACAATAATCAAAGCAAATTATTTAGCATTGGGTGCTGTGACTTCGAATGCTGTTGTAGACATGATAGCAGCACCAAAAAATAAAGAGATCCCGGCGCTCCAAAACTAGCGTTATAACCACCAGAACGATGTTAAACAGCGCAATTTATAAATACGGCCCATAATATCTTCTATTTATGAGACTGCAAAAATGATTATTTTTTCCATAGGGTATACTTGTATTTCTTTCCATAAACTTAAACAAAGAATAAAAAAAAAAGAAAAAACTATACAATAAAACAAAGGTTGGCTGTAAATTCTGTTGCCACCCATCAAATTCCGAACTTTAGATGACTGTAATTCCAGTTCTTGTCAGTAGGTGGCACTTCAGTGCTCTTTACCTGATAACCAGCAAGCATCCCTATGTATTCCACAATGAGTTTATTACAAAACAAATGTAGTATATACACAATTCTATAGAGAAATGTATGCTGGGAGTAAGTGCTCTCTGTAAGTGCTCTGTTATCACAGACCAGATGGAAGATATTTTGTGCAAGGCTGTTTACCAACTGGTGAAAATGGAAGGAAAAATACAATTATAGAGAAGTGATACGTGAGCTTGGAAATGAAATATGTTATTGCTTGTAAAAAGTATCATGCTTATTTGTGTGCTTATGCGGTTATGTGTATTGCATGGTACCTAGGTTTTATCTCTAAGACTACAATTTAGAGAATGATTTCTGTTATTAGGGCTGATAAAAGACATAAATAAACCTGATATGAATTATTTGGGTCATTGTTACATTTAACCCCAATATTGTCTATTTGGATATTTGGCTGGAGCTGAATGGAGGAAATATTCAGGTCAAACTGGCCGTGAGGCATAACAGCCCGTATACCATCCGGCACAGGATCAGTAATGCTGTGACTCTCTGGGCAGCCCTGGAAGAGCAGTGGCCCTGTGTTATAGGACATATAGGATGTTGGTGTGGCCTGGATACCAGCCTTGCTGTTCAGTCCAATCCCCACCACATACGTTTAGTGTATTCAACATTTTTAATACCGTATGATGAATAATAGGAGTTCTGTGGACTGAAACAGACCCCTGATCATCCCTAGTTGTCAAGTCAAACACCGGTATTTGTAAGTGCAACACCATGGTTTCTACAAGTCTCTGCTCTACATTATACACATTCAAGGGGGTAAAGATGCATAAATGAGGATTGTCTGAGGAGTGTCCCTACATTAAAGCAGTACCAAACCCAGGATTTGTTTTGTTCCATGCCCCGTCGCTATCCCCGTCGCTATCCAATGGGGCATGCTTGGGCTCTCATCCAATCAGAGCCGTTTGCTGTGCTTATGTCATTCGGCAAAGCAGGACATCCCCAGCAGCAGGCACAATCACATCCCGAAATGCTGGTGATGTGGATGTTTGTGCTCCCCTTTGCAAACAGCTCTGATGGGATGAGAGCCTGGGCATGCACCATTGGACCGGGGAAAGGTAAGCTGATCTGGGCAGGTCCATACAGTGGGGCATCCCAAATTGGGTTGGCCATGCCACACTGCCTATATGGGGAATGGGAGGGGGGAATGCCACACTGCCTATATAGGGAATGGGAGGGGGGAATGCCACACTGCCTATATGGGGAATGGGAGGGGGGGATGCCACACTGCCTATATGGGGAATGGGATGGGGGCATGCCACACTGCCTATATGGGGGATGGGAGGGGGGAATGCCACACTGCCTATATGGGGAATGGGAGGGGGGAATGCCACACTGCCTATATGGGGAATGGGAGGGGGGAATGCCACACTGCCTATATGGGGAATGGGAGGGGGGATGCCACACTGCCTATATGGGGAATGGGATGGGGGCATGCCACACTGCCTATATGGGGGATGGGAGGGGGGAATGCCACACTGCCTATATGGGGAATGGGAGGGGGGAATGCCACACTGCCTATATGGGGAATGGGAGGGGGGAATGCCACACTGCCTATATGGGGAATGGGAGGGGGGATGCCACACTGCCTATATGGGGGATGGGAGGGGGGAATGCCACACTGCCTATATGGGGAATGGCAGGGGGGAATGTCACACTGCATATATGGGGAATGGGAGGGGGGAATGCCACACTGCCTATATGGGGAATGGGAGGGGGGATGCCACACTGCCTATATGGGAAATGGGAGGGGGGATGCCACACTGCCTATATGGAGAATGGGAGGGGGGGATGCCACACTGCCTATATGGGGGATGGGAGGGGGGAATGCCACACTGCCTATATGGGGGATGGGAGGGGGGAATGCCACACTGCCTATATGGGGAATGGGAGGGGGGATGCCACACTGCCTATATGGGGATTGGGAAGGGGGGGATGCCACACTGCCTATATGGGGAATGGGAGGGGGGATTGCCACACTGCCTAAATGGGGATTGGGAAGGGGTAATGCCACACTGCCTATGGGGAATGGGGGGGATGCCACTCTGCCTGGATGGTGGGATTCTACACCTTGCCTATTATTTGGTTCTTGTGGTAATGGACTTTGCACTCACAATGTGCAAATTCAGTTATAACTAAAGACCCTGTAAAATAGCAAAATCTAGGTCAAGTGGAATGTTAATCTAGAGCCAAGCAGCAAAACAAATTATAATTTTATGTAATTGGAATCATCCTCAGCCAGGAGAATGACCTGGCTTATGCTACTGGCATTCTGTTTGTGTAATGTTTTAGTATTTTTTTTATTGCTGTGAACAAAAGCACTATACAAAGCAAACATAAAAGCACATAAAAGCACAAAAAATAACCTCTTTTTACTTTGATGAAGCTTCTGAATATGTTGGCTTGGTATCTTGCTCCTAAAAAATATTTCGGTTGGAGGGGATTTTGATATCTATCAAATTTCTATACATTACCTTTGAATTTAGAACATGTGCATATACCTACCACATTGTTGAGACAATATATTTAAAGTGTGCACTGGAAAATGTAAAAAATATACAGTAGAGTAGGATATCGTGCTACTTAGAGGCACAATGTCTTAAAGAATGTGATATTGCTCGGAAGCCGTTGGAACACAACTGGTGTGTTTATGGAGCACACAGCCTTATAAAGAATGCCTTTGTAGAGGTCTGAAGCACCGGATTTAATTAGATGCCACACTGCTTTCAGGTTATTGTGATGAGAACTGCAATGCTCCGTAGGATCATAAACCACATTACTGGTGATACAAACTGCATCTTCCCTCCCCCTACCACCGCAGAAGTAAGCTCGCAGTGTCTGCAATGGCTTGGGGACAGATATTGGCATTTTCCTCTCACCTCGCAGAATGATTTTTTTTAGCCGACAAACCACAGATCATTTTAAAGGGCATTCATTTAAATAAATTAGATAAAGCAATTGCAGACTGACGTGCCCTTGATTTACCTTAGGAAGCCTTGAATGATTTATTGCACTTGCAAAATTAGAAAACAGATTACATTTTATCCAAATAAAACCTGTAGAACTTCAACCCATTTGGAGAAAAATGAAATAGCATTATATAACCAGAAATGCTGAGATAGGTATTAGGTATTATCGCTCTTTTGTCTGCAGGTGATGCACAGGACTGGCCTTGTGCTATGTTCAATGTAGCCCCCCCCCCACACATATAATATATATATATATATTTAAATATATATATATATATATATTTAAATATATATATATTTAAATATATATATATTTAAATATATATATATATATATATATATAGACTGAAGAAAACGGAAAGAGAAAGACAGAATACCAGAATGGTAGGTTCAAACACCTTTACTCAGGCTATTTTTTTTAATTTCCTTTAGGTTACTGTCATTTTGTAACTGAATTAAAGTATAAATGTATATACCCTGTTTCCCCGAAAATAAGACCTACCCCGAAAATAAGGCCTACTGTGCTTTTAGCATGAAGGCTAAATATAAGGCCTTCCCCGAAAATAAGACCCCCCCCCCCCCCCCCCGAAATAAGACCTCCCCCCAAAATACCGTATTTGCCGGCGTTCGGGTGACAGGGGCGGACTGGCCATCGGGCGCACCAGGAGAAGCTCAGGTCGGTGAGCAGCTGAAACAGGCTGGTTGCGGGTGAGTGGCGATGTGCAGGAGGGCGGTAGAGGTACCGGTAGCAGCCAACATGCGTGGGGGAGGGAAGCGGAGTTAGCGGCCGACAAGCTGAAATGCGGGAGCGAGGCCGATGTGAGTGCCGCAGGGTTGTAGCTGCCGTCATGCGGGAGGGCGGCGAATGAGTATCCGATGTGCAGGAGGGCGGGTGGTGACACTGGCCAATCAACGTTCTGACGTTTGCATACGGTACCTCGCAACTGGGCAGGACAATCACGGATTGGTTGTTATGTCCCGCCGCCCCGCCCCCTCAGGAAATGTCCCGGAATGCCATTAGAGCAGAGTGCAGGGCCGCAGGAGGCATAAGGCCATGTGAGGCCGCAGCGGCGGCGCCTGTCTCTTTCGCCTGACAGAGCGGAGCCGGCTAGCTGCGGGAGTTGGGGGGGGGGGGGTGTGGTCCCAGCAGCTGATCCACCAATGAATCAGGCGGCACAGGCTGAGGGCCTTCTGATCACCCGCCCCACTGTCTGATCGCTCACTGGACGCCTGCTGCTTCAACAATAGGTGAGTGCTTGCTGGAGAGGCTGAGGTAAGCCTTTCCTTTAATAGATGTAAGCATACCTCCCAAGTGTCCCTATTTGGAGGCCGTGTCCCCCTGTCCCTCGTTGTTCTCATTTGTCTGTCTTTGAAGTGTAACATGCAGATCTGCAGCAATGGTTCATTTGTAAAAATTTGTAAAAATGTAAGACATCCCCTGAAAATAAGACCTAGCGCATCTTTGGGAGCAAAAATTAATATAAGACAGTGTCTTATTTTCGGGGAAACAGGGTATATATATATATCGCTGTTGGAGCCCCAGGAAAATTGAGTTTTTTGGGTGATATGCAATAGTAGACAAAAAATATAAAGCAAAAGATGAGAAAATTCATAAAGAAATGTCACATATATCTATAGAGAATAGCAGTTGAACTTCTATTACAGCAAAACTTACCACTAGAGTACATTTTCTAATTAAAAAAGCATTTATTAAATATCAACTAATGTAAAGAAATACCAAAACAAATGATATAATATAGGACTGAGAAATGTTATCAACATTAAAGACCTTAAAAGCTAACGGGGAGGCTGATTTATTAATAGCGGCAGGTAGCGACAGTTGAGCGACTGTAGCGGTATTTTCACAGCGCCCGCTAGTAGTCGCTGTGCTTGGCCGCTGTTCGGTTGTTGATAGCGACTCGGTCGGTGTGGCGTAATGTTGAATACAAGGTGACGAGTCGCTATTTGACAGGTTCCGCGATGTATGGGTGCGCATGATAGCGACTGGTCAGAGCGACCGGCTTCCACCATATTCATCAAAAAATCACGCTCAAAAAATTCAAGCGGTGTGAAATGCATGTTTAAACCCAAGAGCGCTGGCGGCGATGTGTTAAAAGTAGTTTTTTAACCCCCAAACCACCATATTTTTGGAAACCAAAAAAAAAAAAAGTATTTTAAATAATTTAGTAATATGAATACATTAATATTAGACCTGTCAATTCTGTACATTTTTTTTCCCTTATAAAAATGATCTAAAATGGCAGAAGTGGTCACAGAATTTTTCACATTTAAAAAAAAAAAACACATTAATAACAATTAATTATTACTATTTAAAGATTGTTCCATTGAAATGCATTGGAGAGCGCCAGGTAGCGAGAGGTCCTACCTGTCGCTGTTCAAGGTCGGACGCTGGCGCTGTGGGCTGAGGCTGGAATAATGATGAATGAGTGGCTATCTGGCGCTATCTCAGTCGCTAAGCAGGATTGGCTTGATAAATGTGTGATTGTGGTGGGGAGCCGGCGTTCTCGTGACGGTGCCCGTCATTACCGGCAGCTCGCCAGTCGCTACCTGTCGCTATTCCTTCATAAATAAGGGCCTTTGTTTCTATAGAGCAGCTTCTTTGATTAGCTGGAACTCCCCAGCCCTTTGCCCAGATTGGGTGAGAATAGAGCAGGGATTAGCTGGCCCAGCTAGATTATCAAATCTGTTATAGATAGCACATCTTTCTTGTGGAGCAGCTCTCCTGTGATTGTACATTATGTGGCGGTACGGTGATTGTGCAGAGAAAAATATAAATTATCCCCCGCCATACAATTCTATGATTTATTTTAACGTGAACCTAGATTCCACATCTGCATTTGATAATCAAAAGTCCACCTTGGGTGTAAGGAAAATTCAAGATATGTTTTCTGGATCAACCATTGCATCTCTTTTGGAACTTCAATCAATGTATACAATCCCCTCTAAATAATACTTAGGCCCTTATTTATGAAGAAATAGCGACAGGTAGCGACTGGTGAGCGGCCGGTAATGACGGGCCCCGCCACGAGAACGCCGGCTCCCCACCACAATCACACATTTATCAAGCCAATCCTGCTTAGCGACTGAGATAGCGCCATATAGCCACTCATTCATCATTATTCCAGCCTCAGCCCACAGCGCCAGCGTCCGACCTTGAACAGTGACAGGTATGACCTCTCGCTACCTGGCGCTCTTCAATGCATTTCAATGGAACAATCTTTAAATATTCATAATTAATTGTTATTAATGTGTTTTTTTTTTTAAATGTGAAAAATTCTGTGACCACTTCTGCCATGTTAGATAATTTTTTTAAGGGACAAAAATGATTTAAAAAAAATGTACAGAATTGATATTACAGGTCTGATATTAATGTATTCATATTACTAAATTATTTTAAAAACTTTTTTTTTTGGTTTCCAAAAATATGGTTGTTTGGGGGTTAAAAAACGACTTTTAACCCATCGCCGCCAGCGCTCTGGGGTTTAAACATGCATTTCACAGCGCGAGAATTTTTTGAGCGTGATTTTTTAATGAATATGGTGGGAGCCGGTCGCTAGGGCCAGTCGCCATCATGCGCTCCCATACAGCGCAGAACCTGTCACATAGCGACTCCTCACCCAATATTCAACAATACGGCAAACCGACTGAGTCGCTATCAACTACCGAACAACGGCCAAGCACAGCGACTACTAGCGGGCGCTCTGAAAATGCCGCTACAGTCGCTCAACTGTCGCTACCTGCCGCTATTAATGAATCGGCCTCTTTAAGTATTTACAGGTTGGTCATTATATTAGAAGTATTTATTATTATTATTTATTATTATCTGATCAGATGACTTGGGGGTTTATTCATAAAGCTCTAGTGCCAGGTAATGCTTCGTAGTGTCAGGCAGCGTCTGCTGAACGCCGGGCGCTGTACGCAATACCACATGTATGAAAGCGATTCTGGTGAGCGACTGGAACAGCACCATGTAGGATTCATCATTACAGGTGGCTCAGCTTATAGCACCGGAGCTCTAGCTTCCAGAGCTCCAGGTAAGACCTCTCGTTACCTGTCTCTCACCCATACATTTCAACGGACATTCCTTTTATTCTCTTTAAACCGGGGTTTTTTGTTTTAATATATTTTTTTTCTTTCAAATAATTGTGTGACCTCTGCTGGCCTA
The DNA here is from genome assembly GCA_027917425.1 of Gastrophryne carolinensis. Taxonomy (NCBI): domain Eukaryota; kingdom Metazoa; phylum Chordata; class Amphibia; order Anura; family Microhylidae; genus Gastrophryne; species Gastrophryne carolinensis. The sequence goes on along the minus strand of CM051243.1, from coordinate 144,456,059 downwards.
GAAAAACTCATTTTTGAAAACATTTTAGATTTTTTTATATTTATATGCAGAATTGTCATTACAGGTCTGGCATTAAAATATTAATGTTACAACAATGTCATTCCATGCGTTTTCGCTTTGTTACTGGTGTATATGTGTTCAAAAACAGACTATTGGGCGCCTCTGCCGCTCTAGTAACCTGACCGTCATTGATGAATGAGATGTATGTTGGTCGCTGTAACAACAGAATTACGCTGCAGGGAGCGAAAGGTAGCACCAGCTCATTGCGAGCGACTCACTCAGCGACCCGCACCATATTCAACAAAAAAACACACACGCTCTGGATCTGGTCGCTATAGCATAGGGAGGCCGATTCATTAATAGCGTCAGGTAGCGACAGTTGAGCGACTGTAGCAGCATTTTCAGAGCGCCGACTAGTAGTCGCTGTGCTTGGTTGTTGTAGCGTAGTTGATAGCGACTCAGTTGGTTTGCCGTAATGTTGAATATTGGGTGAGGAGTCGTTATTTGACAGGTTCCGCGCTGTATGGGAGCACATGATAGCGACTGGCCCTAGCGACCGGCTCCCACCATATTCATTAAAAAATCACGCTCAAAAAATTATCGCGCTGTGAAATGCATGTTTAAACCCCAGAGCGCTGGCGGCGATGGGTTAAAAGTTGTTTTTTAACCCCCAAACAACCATATTTTTGGAAACCAAAAAAAACAATTTTTTTTAAAGAATTTAGTAATATGAATACATTAATATTAGACCTGTAATATCAATTCTGTACAATTGGCAGAAGTGGTCACAGAATTGTTCACATTTAAAAAAAAAACAATGAATAACAATTAATTATTACTATTTAAAGATTGTTCCATTGAAATGCATTGGAGAGCGCCAGGTAGCGAGAGGTCATACCTGTCGCTGTTCAAGGTCGGACGCTGGCGCTGTGGGCTGAGGCTGGAATAATGATGAATGAGTCGCTATATGGCGCTATCTCAGTCACTAAGCAGGATTGGCTTGATAAATGTGTGATTGTGGTGGGGAGCCGGCGTTCTCGTGGCGGGGCCCGTCATCACCGGCCGCTCACCAGTCGCTACCTGTCGCTATTCCTTCATAAATAAGGGCGCCAGACGCTGTGTGATTAAAGTCTGTTTTTGAACACATATCCACTAGTAACAAAGCAAAAACACATGGAATGATATTGTTGTAGCATTGTGACATTAACACTTTAGTGCCAGACCTGTAATGACTGCATAAAAATATTTAAAAAATCAAAAAAGCTTTCAAAAATGATTCTTTCTAGGCCAGGAGAGGTCACACAATTATTTGAGAGAAAAAAAAACATAAATTAAAAACAAAAAACCCTGTTTAAACAGAAGAAAAGGAACAACCATTGAAATGTTTAGGAGAGCGACAGGTAGCGACAGGTAATACCTAGCGCTCTGGAAGCTAGAGCTCCGGCACTATACGCTGAGCTGCCTGTAATGATTAATCGGACGCTACATGGCGCTGTTAGAGTCGCTCACCAGAATCGCCTTCATAAATGTGGTTTTGTGTACAGCACCCGGCGTTCACCAGACGCTGCCTGCCGCTATCCCTTGATGAATAAACCCTAAATATGATAAGTCTTGCGCTGAGCTTTTCTTCTGAAATTGTAATGAAATTGGTGAATTTATACATATTTGGTGGCGGTGTCCAGTGGTTCAGGAGTTTTGGGATAAAGTTATTAAGCATTTTTCAAATATAATTAAGGTTGATAGTATACCAGATCTAAAACCATCTCTATTAAATATCCCTGTAGAAACCCTCTCAAATGAATTGATAAGTCATATCTTATTCTAAGTATGTCACACACCCCGCTTCAAGAAATTCATAACGTGTGGGTAATACTGACCTGTAGAGGGCGATATGCAGAGATACCAGGAAAAAAGAGAGCCCCTCCCGGTCCATAAATACCTGGGACCTCCCACTCATTACCCAGTATAAGAACAGCAGTAAGGTAAGGGACCAGGAAGAGCCCAACACAAAGCATAACAACGCAAAGTTCATCATATAAAGGATCCAGAATACAAAAGGGCAGGGTGAAGCGGGGTGTGTGACATACTTATAATACCCATTTTACAGGTGAGTATTCACAAAATGGTATTATTCTAAGTAGGTCACACACCCCGCTTCAAGAAATTCATAACGTGTGGGTAATACTGACCTGTAGAGGGCGATATGCAGAGATGCCAGGAAAAAAGAGAGCCCCTCCCGGTCCATAAATACCTGGGACCTCCCACTCATTACCCAGTCTTCATCTCTGCAGACGGTGAGCAAGTCAGAAGATGTGGTCTCCTCCTTGCACAGGGGGATTTCAGGTAGCCGGGATGACTCCCGGCCCTTTAGTTCTCTATTTCCACCCGGATCCCTTTTTTTTTTCTGTTACCTCATGCCTCCCAGCCTAGGCTGACGGTCCGGGTGAGGGTAGAAAAGCACCCTTGGTGCTTAAGAGCAAATGCTCTCCCGTGAGACCCTATATAAGAGGGTAGGCGGTCATCCGGGACGGTGACCCCGGTTTGGGATGCCCCGTCCCTTGGCCTGACACTTTGGGTGGTCCCCCCCTTTGGGTAGTGCCCCTCTCTAGCGGGATAGCGAAGGGAAGGAGCAAAGGGCCCCTTATTCGGTGTTAGGTCCAAATTTTGTTATCATTTATAGGGTTTTAATGTATTAATTTATTTTATTATTCCCCCAATAGCTATTAACTTATTTATTAACTTCATAACAGCGGTATTTCTCTGTCGAGCTCAAGGCCACGGCCCGCTCCTCTCCTTCTCCTTCTTGCTTTGTCATGGCGGAGGGGAGCTTCTCCCCTCACGCTTTCACTCTTGGGGGGGGGCCGGGCTTTACAGCGCTGCGGCCCGCCCCTGTGTCTCAGGCACCGCTGAGGTGCTTTTCTCTGTGCCCGTTTCCTCAGAGGGCGGCGGAGCTTGGCGCTTCGCGCTCTGCGCGCTGGCCACGCCCCCCTTCTTTCCTCAGAGCTGATCTCTACCTCACGGAGAGAGGAAGCTGTCTTCTGGATCACAGTGAGTGGCCCGGTGGGCCCCCCTTCTGTCCCATCACCTATAATTATATATTTTTGTCATTTATATATATATTTTATACTCCGCTTTTCTTATTAGCCCTTTTTTATTATGTCTTTCAGATTTAACCTACAGTGGTGTTAGGGGGTTTCTCCCGGTCCTAGGGTCCCTGGGTTCTTAATTGGCTTATTGCAAATCCTCCCACTTGGGGCATCCCGGGTTGCTTATATGCATATTCCCTCAGTCATTGCGACCAACTATAAGTTCACCTTATGGAGGCATCCCCGGATACTGGGCTCGGGCTCCCCTCGGGGCAATCCCGGAAGTGTATGGGGTGTGGGGCATCCCTTACTGGCGATGATGTATATCTGTGTATACCATGCGCACAGCAGACTATTGCGCGGCAGTCCGGACCCCAGGCGTCTGGTTCAGCGCCGCTGGTCTCTCCTCCCCCCCCTCCCAGTTTGATCCTTGCCCAGTCTGACGTTGTCATGGGCGGGCAGTTGCAATCGGAGATGTGTGCCCGATTGGCCAATCTTGAAAAAATATTCTCCAGCACGGTCACCAGAAAGGCTCCGGCTAAGAGAAAGCACTTGTCGCCGTCTTCACCGGCGGCCGACTTGGATGATGTTGATAATCTGGACTGGTCTGATTACTCCCAACTTGAGGAAGGGGAGGTATATGAAGAATCAGATAATTCAGACGATCAGCAGTTTGTGGGTGCTGATACCGAGCGGGGCTTGGGGAGGTCTTCGGATACTCCTAATGTTCTGGCTCAGATGTTTGAGGTTTTGGCTATTTCTCCTCCTGAGGTGGTTCCACAGCAAAAGGGGGAATTTTTCGAAGAATCCAGGCCGCGCTTGGAATTTCCTAACCAAAAGCATTTTGATGGGATTATTGCTAAGGAATGGGAGAGGCCTGCCCGGCTCCCAGGTGTCCCTCATGGTTGGGACAAGAAATATCCCATTCCCTTGGATACGGTTAAGCGTTGGGCGTCCCCTCCCGAGGTGGATGCACCGATTCTGGGTTTATCCAACACTACTGTTTTAAATTCTCCTGATTGCTCTACGCTTAAACATGGTGAGGATAAACGCATTGACCAAATGGCTTGTCATGGTTTTGCCAGTGTTGGGTCAGCCATGAGGCCGGTTTGTGCTTCAGCGCTGCTGGTGGTGGCTACCAGGTCGGTGGTCAAGGACCTGTTGACTTCTTCCGGGTTAGATTCGAATAGTGTCGAGTTCCTTGGCCTTAAAAGGTGTGAATTGTTTTTGTCATTTGTACTAGCCGCCTTGGATGACACACTGATGATGTGTGGCAGAACGTCGGCTCTATTGGTGACTATTCGGCGTTCGGTTTGGTTGCGCCAGTGGGCGGCTGATTTTGTGTCTAAAAAGTCGCTGACCGCTCTTCCCTTTGTGGGATTACGGCTCTTTGGTGAGAAGTTGGATTCAGTTGCCAAGGGTGGTAAGTTACCTCAACGCAAAAAACAGCGTCGTCCCTTTCGGGGGGCGGGTTCCTTTGCTCCTTCCTTTCGTGGGGCTAGAGCTGGCAGAGGAATTGTTTTCCCCGCAGCCAGAGAAGATTCCTGGAACAGGGGCAGAGGACGTGCCCGCCCAGGATACAGCTGGGGCTCTAAGCCCAAACCCGCTGCCAAGCCAGCTCAGCAATGAGGGGGCGCCCTCACCCATGCAGGTGGGGGGACGGCTGCAACACTTCTCCCAGGTCTGGGTCCGGGAGGTCTCGGACAGATGGATCCGGGAAGTGGTGACTTCCGGCTACAAGCTGGAGTTCGAGCTCCGGCCCCCTCCCAGATTCCTCAGGTCTCGGGTGCCTTCGGACCTTCTGGCCGCGCAGGAGCTCCAGGCGGCAGTAAAGAGTCTGTTGGATATGGCAGTTATTTGCCCAGTGCCCCCCTCAGACAGGGGTCGGGGCTTTTATTCCAATCTGTTCACGGTGCCCAAGAAGGACGGCTCGATTCGACCTATTCAGGATCTATAGATCCTCAACAGGTTCGTCCGTCCGTGGAAATTTCGCATGGAAACGCTGCGTTCAGCTATCCATTCTCTTCGGCAGGGGGACTTTCTGACGTCCGTAGACCTCAAGGACGCTTATCTGCATGTGCCGATTTTTCCAGCGCACCAGAGATTTCTCAGGTTCGTGGTGGAGGATCGGCATTTTCAGTTTGTGGCTCTTCCTTTCGGTCTTACCTCGACTCCAAGGATTTTCACCAAGGTGCTGGCCGGGGTGATGGCTCTCCTCAGAGCCCAGGGTATTCGCATTGTCCCTTATCTGGAGGACCTTCTCATTATGACATCTTCCTTCAGCCAAGCGGTATTGGACACCAGAACTGTGGTGTCCACTCTGGAGAGATTCGGGTGGGTGATCAACTATCCCAAGTCCTCCCTTTCTCCGTCCAGGTTAGTGTCTTTTCTGGGAATGTCTCTGGATACTTCCCAGGCCAGGGTGTTTCTTCCTCAGTCCAAGGTTCTCTTGATTCAGGAGTTGGTTCGACTCCTCCTGTCCATCCCTCGTCCGGCCATCAGACTGGGGATGAGGCTGGTGGGATTGATGGTAGCCTCCTTCGAAGCAGTTCCCTTTGCTTAGTTCCACACAAGGACACTCCAGCTCCCAGGCGGCCTGGGACGGGTCGCCACTGTCGTTGGATCAGTCCTTCCTGATGACCCCCCGAGTTCGTTGCTCCCTTCAGTGGTGGCTGGATCCAATCAATCTGTCGAGGGGCAGATCCTTTCTGGCCCCTTGTTGGGAGACGGTCAACCCCGGATGCCAGTCTATCAGGATGGGGGGGGGGGGGTTCTGGAAGGATCGTCAGTTTCAGGGACTGTGGGGGCCTCAGGAGGCTCACGAGTCCATCAATGTTCTGGAATTCAGGGCCATCAGGATGGTTCTGTTTCGCTTGACTTATCAGTTGCAAGGATTGCCGGTTCAAGTCCGGTCGGACAATCGGACGGCGGTCGCCTACATCAATCACCAGGGAGGGACTCGCAGCAGGAGTGCCCTCAAGGAAGTGTCTTTGATTCTGGCCTGGGCGGAGACCCACGTCCCTTGCATTTCAGCAGTTTACATTCCGGGAGCGGAGAACACGGAGGCGGACTCTCTGAGCAGGTTCTCAGCTCGCCGGGGGGAATGGTCCCCAAAGTGTTTCGCTTGATTTGTCTCAGGTGGGGGTCCCCGGTGGTGGACCTCTTTGCCTCTCGTCACAATCACAAACTTCCGACATTTGTGTCTCTCTCACGTGATCCACTGGCTCTGGTAGTGGATGCCATGTCTCTGAACTGGAGGGATCTGGGGTTTCTGTATCTGTTCCCTCCGTTTCCCTTGGTGGCCAGAGTGGTGCGCAAGCTGGCCCTGGAGGGCGCATCAGCAATTCTGGTGGCTCCAAGGTGGCCAAGACAGGTTTGGTTCGCAGATGTGGTAAGGTTAGCAGAGGATCAGTTCGTTCTGCCCCTGCTGCCGGATCTGCTCATCCAGGGTCAACTACGTTATCCCAATTTACCAACGCTGGCTTTGATGGCGTGGCTGCTGAAACCTCCATCTTGAAGGAGGAAGGTCTTTCCGATGCTGTGATTCGAACTCTTATTAGTGCTAGGAAGCGGTCTTCCTCTAATATCTACTATAGGACTTGGAGGTCTTATATTGATTGGTGTGAGATCAGGGCGTTGCCTTGTAGGGAATTTTCCATCTCCAGAATCCTGGAGTTTCTTCAACATGGTCTGGATCTGGGGCTCCAGCTTAGTACTCTGAAGGGGCAGGTTTCTGCCCTGGCGGTGTTCTTTCAAAGGTCATTTGCCCTACATCCTTTGGTTAAGACTTTTTTCCAGGGAGTCACGCACGTGCGGCCTCCTAGAAAACCTTTGCTCACTGCTTGGGATTTGAATTTAGTTCTTTCTGCTCTTCAGGATTCTCCTTTTGAGCCCTTGAATGATATTGCCTTGTCTTCACTTACGCAGAAGGTGGCCTTTTTGGTAGCCATCACTTCGGTTAGGCGTGTCTCTGAGTTGGCGGCTTTGTCCATTCAAGCCCCGTACTTTGAGGGGCATCAGGACAAAGTGGTTTTTCGTTTCAAGTCCGATTTCCTTCCTAAGGTTGTTTCTGCCTTTCACCTAAACCAAGACATTGTTCTGCCCTCTCTGTGTCCTAATCCCAGCAATGACAAGGAGAGGGCCCTGCTTTCTTTGGATGTGGTTCGTGTTGTGAAGTATTATTTGGAGGTAACGTCTTCCTTTCGTAAGACGGATGCCATTTTTGTGGTGCCCTCCGGGCCCAGAAAAGGCTTGGCGCCTGCCAAGTCTTCCATTAGTAAATGGATCCGTCAGACCATAGTTGGGGCCTATTCTGCCAAAGGGAAGGTACCCCCTTTTCGTGTTACTGCTCATTCTACTCGTGCGGTTGGGGCGTCCTGGGCTTTTCAGCACCAAGCCTCTGTTGAGCAGGTTTGTAAGGCTGCTACTTGGTCTTCTGTTCACACTTTTTCCAAGTTTTACAAGGTTGATGTTCGGGCCTCAGCGGATGCTGTGTTTGGCCGCAAAGTTCTGCAAGCTGCAGTGGTTTAAGTTGTGCCTTGTTGCCTTATTTTGGATCCCCGCCCTTTATGGACACTGCTGTTGGATGTCCCACACGTTATGAATTTCTTGAAGCGGGGTGTGTGACATACTTAGAATAATACCATTTTGTGAATACTCACCTGTAAAATGGGTATTATAAGTATGTCACACACCCCGCTTCACCCTGCCCTTTTGTATTCTGGATCCTTTATATGGTGAACTTTGCGTTGTTATGCTTTGTGTTGGGCTCTTCCTGGTCCCTTACCTTACTGCTGTTCTTATACTGAGTAATGAGTGGGAGGTCCCAGGTATTTATGGACCGGGAGGGGCTCTCTTTTTTCCTGGTATCTCTGCATATTGCCCTCTACAGGTCAGTATTACCCACACGTTATGAATTTCTTGAAGCGGGGTGTGTGACATACTTATAATACCCATTTTACAGGTGAGTATTCACAAAATGGTATTATCTGCAGCTAAATGGTGTGTAGCAATCCCATTGCTTTCATCCACAATTCCTTTCCCCAAGTTTAAATCCAAAATTTAAAAAAAAATTTGGAAAAATGAAAAATTATTAACTTGGGAGAACAGATAGGACAAAATATCTTATGAAATTTTTGGGTCTTGGCAGGATTTTTCTGGACTGGAGGCTAGCACTCATAATATTATTTAGAGTCATTAAATGTTCTGGTTTTTGCATGGCAGAGTTTCCCTTTTTTATTAATTATTTTATTTTTTTTTTATTTTACATTAATTTTGTTAAATGAGGATGCAGTAGATAGAGCTAGGTAGAGGTGAGGAGATTGGAGATAAGATGGGACAAGTTGGAAAGAGGTAAGTAGAGGTAGGCAGAGGTAAAATGAACACAGGTAAGGAGGGAAGAAGTAGGCAAAAATTAGGTGGCCAGAGGTGAGCTGGGAAGAGTCTACATGGGCATCTCCATACACAGTAGTACATGTGTGTCACCTAACTCTACAGAGAAGTTTATCAGTGACTCACTTTCTACTTCGGAAATTGAAGACACACTGCTCGCTAGTTGTCAGCTGCTTGCGCTTACTCCTTAGGTCTGCAAAGGGTGTGCACCCATGGATTAGTTGCTGGAAAGATAAGGCAACAAAGTAGGAGACTTAGGGCCTTATTTATGAAGGGATAGCGTCAGGCAGTGCCTTGTTAATGAGAGGTAGCGACAGGTGAACGCCGGACACGGCACGCAATTACACATTTATCAAGCAGAATCTGTTGAGCGACTGGGATAACACCATGTAGCGTCTGATTCATCATTATCCCAGCCTCAGCGAACAGCGTTCAGCCTTGCACAGCGCCAGGTATTACCTGTCGCTCTCCCATACATTTCAATGGACTATCCTTTTCTTCTCTTTTAACTTGACTTTTGTTTTTTTTTTTAAATCTCAAATAATGTTGTGACCTCTTATGACATATATAAAACAGGAAAAAGTTTTGAAAAACCTACATTTTCTATTTCTGCAGAAATGACATTACAGGTCTGGCATTAAAGTGTTCATGTTACAATGTAATTCCATATGTTTTCGCTTTGTTACTGTGGGATACATGCTGAAAATCAGACTTTAAACACACAGCCTCCGGCGCTCTGGGCTTCAGAGAAGCATTTTTCAGCGCCAGAGTTTTGTGAGGCTGTTTTTTTTAATGAATATGTTGTGAGTCGGTTGCACTGACCAGCCGCTAACATGCGCTCCCATACAGCACTGTACTGGTCAAATAACGACTCATCACAATGTATTCATCATTGCTGCACAGCGACTGAGTCGCTAAGAACTAGTGACCCACGGGCAAGCACAGTGACTACTAGCGGGCGCTCTGAAAATGCCTGCTACAGGCGCTCATCTGTTGCTACCTGGCGTTAGTGATGAATCAGCCTGTTATTAATGAAGTGCTCAGTATTGTTGTATTATGAAGTGAGCTATTTAGCGCCACTTTGCATCATACACGTCCCCTTATGCCACATCTTTTTATATTTTGCCACTATTATTTTAACAGAATGCAAGTCACCACATTAAATCAGGTTGGATTGGTAAACTAGGTATTGGCCGGCTTGCGTCGGCACCTGTTAAACCTTTACTCTGATTTGAACAGCGCCAACTTTTAGACATTGAATTTCATATGGGGAGCACCAATATTTAAAGTAGATCTCCAGTCAAAAATCAAAGCTTAGAAAAATTGTTCCCCTAAAGCCCCTCTCTGGCAATCAGTGACATAAACATACTGAGAGGAATTAACACCATACAGATTAGCAGGCAGATTCTGCACTCTTAAACATGCATGGCAGTGGCCATCTTGCCACATGAAGGAGCTCATTTTGAACAACCAAGTCACTCAGTCTAAATTGCCTCATTGTTCTGTGAAATCATCTCTATTTTTAGCCAGTAGAAAGCCTTCAGCTGTAATGCCTTTTCTTTGCTTTGCTAGCTTCTGACATCTTCTAAATACATTGTATCCCCTGAGTGGATACTTTTGTGGCTGCCACCCTCATAAGGGTGTATTGTAACAGCTTCCCTCACACAGATTTTGTTTGCTACATTAGCTGTTCAGTGTTTGCGTGTGTGAAAAATGGCAGGGAAACTTCTCCTTGTTTCTGGGGTTTCTCTCTCGATTTGGTGTGAATTGCTGCTGGCACAGCAGACTGGACGTCTGCTTTAACAAACAAAAACAGGCAGCGCCGATGCAACCAGCAGCGGGCAGGCTGATTCATTACTAGCACCAGGTAATAGCAGATGAGCGCTAGTGGTCGCTCTGATACTATTACAGAGTGCCTCAGTCGCTGTAGTAAAATTGCCGGCATTGATAAATTTGATGTGTGAGTCGCTATAACACCAGTACAGAGCTATATGGGGAGAAAAGAAAGTTGCCAGCTCTGAACTGCTCGATCTCCCCACAACCTCTGGAGCCGCACGACCAAGAGCGCTCACCTCTTACTGGGTCTGTCCCATAGCAACAAATGGAGCCAGCCGACATCCGGTTGTGAAATAAAACGTCCCGTTTATTTGAAGTGCAATTAAAAATCCATATCCATACACGATGCAACAGACATCTTAAAAAAATGAAAAGCGCCGACGCGTTTCGGGCATCATGCCCTTAATCATGAGCTATATGGGAGCGAACGGTAACGACTGGTCAGTGTGAGCGACTCAAACCATATTCATCAAAAATACAGCCTCACACAATGCCGGTGCTCAAAATTGTGTCGCTGTAGCCCAGAGCACAAAAAAAGGGTGACATCTGGCTGCTTCAGGGCTTAATCTTCTGCCCACTGGCTTAGCTGTCTGTAAATGACAGCATGGCTTTAGTTCTTCCATGTCCCGCGCCACAGAGCGAAGTGTCTTCGGATTTTGGGCAGCTCTATAGCATCCCATTCATGGGAACTGCGCAGGCGCGAGATCGGGGGCTACACGCAGTGCCTGTTGTGTGAGCTCGTCCGAGAACTGAGGAACCCAGAAGATAGATGCCCTGGCCAGGTGAGTAAACATTGCCCAGAAGGGGGGGCAGCAGTTCGGTGAGGTTCTCCTCTTTTATGGAAGGAAGAGGAAACCAGAGGGCCAGGTTCTGTCCCCCCTGATACACTCAATCCTGGCAGCCCTAGATTTTATTCCTACCAGGAGAATAAACCACAAGCTTGGGGAGTCTTTTAGTAGATTATATATCAAATGAATAGAAAGCAGCCAGCTAAAGAGGAACAGTATTTATTAGAAAAGCAAATAATATATTAAAGGAATCTCTGAAGGTCACATTTTACTAGTGCCACGTGTCATCATCTGTCAAACAGCTCTTTATAAGCCTGCACCAGGCAGGCCCGGGACTCACACACACATACAGGTATCCTGGGGATACAACATGGAGACCATGTCTACAGTGCCTCAACAGTATTGATTCTATTTAAAGCCTCGGAAGGAAGGGCATGAATGAAATCGGAGGGGGTTTCACTTGTTCCAGTCCTAGCTGGTATCCATTGTTTTCTACAAGGCCTTCAAACATCCCGCCTTTTTCTCTCACAATTGTCTTCACAGTGTTTGCTGCTGGTTTATTTCTCTGGACACCGCACAACATCATACTTCACATATCCAACTTTCTCCACTTGTTTGCGCCATGTCATGCGCCAGAAAAACTGGTCCTGGCAGAAATAGTATTTACCTGCAGGTGATAAATAAATACAAATGAAGCAGAGCCATAAGTTAGCTCAACTAAGTTCAATAAATGTTTCCCATTTGAATTCAAGATGATTGTCCAGGTTAGATTGACCCTGTGCCTAAAGCGAATGTATTATTTATTTATAATTGTATAATTATCACAAGGTCTGGAGGTTCCAGCAGTTTATCTCCTCAAACTACAGCCTTTGGCCACACCCCCAGCCATGTGGGCGACCATTCCACCATGTGGAATTCCATAGTTGGATCAGTATCACACCTCCACCTACTGTCTGTGATTATATGGTGACGTACCACTAAAATTAAATAATTGGCCATTGGATTTAAAAAATCAAAATGAAAAAGGACAGATTTCACCAATAGCCATCACCAAATAACAGGATCATATTTTAATTTAAGTTAAAAGTCCCTGTCCAGACATGTGTTAACTTTCTCGCACCCCACCCCCACTTGGGAACAGTGTAAAATGAGCTGAAAATCTCTGCCACATTCTTCCCTTGGATTCTGGGGTTGTGGCTGAGCTGGGAAGTGCATGTCATGGCACAGTTTCATAAATCACGAGCATGATCTGCTGTGGTCAGAGACAGCTGTGGTCAGAGCCGTGCTTGCTCATACTGAGGACAGTGTGGCTGTTAGACCACTTTTGTTTGGCATGATCCTGGAGAAATGAAACTAAAAGTAGGGCAAACTTTGTTGGCCTGCTATGGCTTCTACCCTGTGCTGTAGGAAATGGAGGAGAGGCACATGGGACAGATTTTAGGTGAGCTGTTTGCTTTCATATTAATGCAGTTTGCTATACAGTCGCTTTAAAGTGGACCAACACCCAGGGGGGGGGGGGGGGGGGGATCGGCCCGTGAATCTATAAGGCCGATCAGATCCCTCCCTGCGGGGCATCCGAAATCGGGATGTCCCGCGGGGAGAAACCCCCCAGGAAGCCCAGAAACCTTACCTTAACCCCGTTCCAACGGCGCATGCGCAGGCCGCGTCTCACGCTTCCCTCTATCAGGGTTTGTAAATGGCCGGCGCAGGTGCACTCCCTGTTAGAGGGAAGCGCAAGACGCGGCCTACAGCGCACAGTGCCGCTGTGGTTGGATGCCGCTTGTACGTGCATACCACAGCGGCTCTGAGCGATCTGATTGGACGAGCGCCCGCGTAGGAGCGTGGTGAGGTGAGTGTTTCTGGGTGTTCTGGGGGGTTTCACACAGCGGGGCACCCCCGATCGGGGTGCCCCACCGAAGTGGACCAAAACCCAGGATAGTCAAAATCCTGGGTGTTGGTTCACTTTAAAGTGATTCTTTACACAGCTAGGATGATTATGACGTCACCTTCTAGCCCAATAAAGCCTTTGGCCAGCACCCCTGGTATTTCCAGTGATTATACAATTAGTTACAAGCTAAACTGCCTCATGAGGTATATGTGGAAGTTTAGCTTATATTGCTTTTTAGATTTATAGCAGTTATCATAATGGCTGACCCTTAATGCTGGACTGCGTGTAAATGAATCATCGCTGGAGAACACCAGTGGGGCGCTATTGCATGGCCATGGAGCCTTAAGGTCGCTACTCAAACATCATACTGCATCTTGTTATTGTTTTTATGAATAATGAGCAAAGGCTTAAAGCGGACCTTCACTCTGAATAAGAGTCTATCTTATATGTTTCCCACACCCTGTACATACAGATTGGCCACATTAAAAATCATCCTACCTGCATCTACTGCATGTTATGAGCCTTTAAACATCCAAGATGGCGGCTTATGGAAGCCGCCATCTTATCAGGCAGCCTGCAAACAGGAAGTGCCTCCTGACTGTGCTGTTCTGCATTCTGGGACTGCTGACCGTTACCTGATCCCAACTCTGCTCTGTCTGAGCAAAGCACAGCTATAACCCGCCCCCCTGTACCTTATCCCACTCTCCTCTCCTCAGTAAGTGTGATGCTTCTGAGTCAAGATGGCGGCGCCCGTATCCTAAATTCCTGAACAGAGTTGCAGCCCAGTGGGGGAAAGAATAATAAGTTAGTGACTAAAAACGTAAGATATATTAATTTTAGATGCTGGGGAATCGTTTTTTAAGTGTTTGGGCTTTTCATGAAATCGCGCTGAAGGTCCGGTTTAAGTTAAAAAAAGACAAACTGTTTTCTGTTTTGGGTCACAGAGCTGGGAGTAAAAGGTGACGACATTTACTTTCTGGGTATAGGCTGATGACTGCGACTTGTTAATTGCTTTTTGCTAGGTATGTATATCGCTCTTCGATTTATGCTTGATGTATCTTTGTTATTGCAGGTGAAATATATTTTGTATAATATTGAAATGATAGATATTGTTCTGTCTTAGCTGCCCTCTGATTGTATTGGCAGTTCTGGGGGATGTTGTCAGATTATATGAAACATTTTCTACTGCCATTATAGGTGTGCGTTACACATGTTGTGTATATATAACATGATTACCTTGGTACACAAAGATGTCATGAGAATCACTTGGAACACCAGCAAAATCATCATCTGTATTGCGTGGGTAACCTTTGTCCAAAGTTTGTGACTTCACATCAAGTCTAGTATGGGAAAACACAAAGCATGTTACTCAAACAAAATGACATGTTTATTGTGTCAGCATTGCTTATCGGATCTATGTTTTACTATTCTGTATGCAGGGATGTAACAACAAACCATGTGACACAGTAAAATGGGCATCGGGTCCCTACCCCATAGAAAGTACTGGACTTTTAGGGACTTTTTCTACTCTGGAACGGCATTTTGGCTTCATGTCAACATAACTTCCAATGCTCCATTCTGCTTGGGCCACCCAATGGGAGCAGAGAACACAATGTCATTCCTGAGTTGGGGAGAAGTGGTTGGAGTTGGGCTTCAGATTGCACCTGTCATATACATCTTAAACTTCCAAAGAGGTCTGGTTGGGTTTATATGACCATAATGTTGTCTACCCTGGTACGGGGAGGCCGATTCATTAATAGCGCCAGGTAGCGACAGATGAGCGCCAGTAGCGTGATTTTCACAGCGCCAGCTAGTATTCGCTGTGCTTGGCCGGGGTTTGCTTGTTGACAGCGACTCAGTCGGTGTGCGGTAATGTTGAATACGGGGTTAGGGGTCGCTGTTTCACAAGTTCCGCGGTGTATGGGTGCGCCTGACAGCGAATGGCCAGAGCGAACGGCTTCCTGCAGATTCATTAACAAATCACGCTCCAAAATTTCTCGCGCTGTGAATTCCTTGTTTAAACCCCAGAGCGCTGGCGGCGATGTGTGTAAAGTAGTTTTTAACCCCCAAACAACCTTTTTTTTTTATGTAAAAATTATACAAGTTTTTCTAAACATTTTGTAATATGAATACATGAATATCAGACCTGTAATATCAATTCTGCACAATTTTTATTTTTTTTCACTTAAAAAAAAATCCTAACATTGCAGAAGTGGTCACAGAATTTTTGACATTAAAAAAAAAAAAAAACATTAATAGCAATTAATTATGATTATTTAAAGATTGCTCCATTGAAATGCATTGGACAACGCCAGGGAGCGCCAGGTCATACCTGTCGCTGTGATGGGATTAGCAGCGGCGCTGTCCGTTGCAGTCCGCTACATGATGAATCCCGCGCTAGCTGACGCTCTCGCTGGCACTAGCCTCATTTAGCGTGATAAATGCGTCATTGTGACCGCCGCCGGGCGTACTTGATTCGGTAGCCGCCGTTAGCTGGCGGTACCTGGCGCTCGTCAGACACTACCTGGCGCTAGCCCTTGATAAATAAGGCCGCTGGTCTACTGCACACATCATTGTTGCTGACGTGATTTAGATTTGACCGCTATGCCTGCTGGTTCTAGAGGGTTTCAGTTGGTTGCATCCAGAGTTATGACCCACACACGTGCAATCATTATTATTGTTATACATGTTTTTACCTAGACAAATCTGTGTCATGGTTACACATTAAATAAAGAAACACTTGGTAAAACAACAATGGAAAAGGACCTAGGGGTTTTAGTTGACAATAAGCTCAACTGTAGTAATCAATGCCAGGCAGCTGCTGCCAAGGCAAATAGGATCATGGGGTGCATCAGGAGGGGCATAGGTGCTCATGACCAGAGCATCATTTTACCCCTGTACAAGTCACTGGTCAGACCCCATATGGAATATTGTGTACAGTTCTGGGCACCTGTGCTTAAGAAGGACATATCAGAACTGGAGCGCGTTCAAAGAAGGACAACAAAGTTAATAAAAGGAGTGCGGGGGCTAGAGTACCCGGAAAGATTGTCCAAGTTAGGCTTATTTAGTCTAGAAAAAAGACGATTGAGGGGTGATCTAATAACTATGTATAAATATATTCGGGGTCAATGCAAAGATCTGTCCCACAATCTATTTATACCCCGGAGTGTAACTATAACCCGAGGGCATCCACTAAGGTTAGAGGAAAGGTGCTTTCTCCACTGACATAGGAGAGGATTCCTCTCTGTAAGAGCAGTGAGACTATGGAACTCGCTGCCAGAGGAGGTAGTAATGAGGGATACAGTAAAAACGTTAAAAAATGGCCTTGATGCCTTCCTGGCATGTAATAACATTTCCAGCTATGGCTACTAGACCACTGGAAGGAGTTAAACAGGCTGAACTGGATGGACTAAAGTCTTTATTCAGCCTTACATACTATGTTACAAATGTTATTCTACAAATTCTATGTAACAGCTAATGATTAGAGATTCAGCACCTCTAAAGTTTCTGCTGTAAGTTGGTTTGGGTTACTTGTTGCTTGTACTTCCAGCTGTACTGCATTCTCAATGACTTGCTACAATAAGTTACAACAGTTTTGATGCCCTAACTGTAAAAATAAACTACATTTTTGGGCAACTCCTGCCAGGCTTCTTCTATCAGTGGGAGCCACCCTCAAATATTAATTAACAGCCAGTAGTTAAATGAAATCCCCAGAGTATTTAAAATGTAAGAGTTAGACAATGAACACTGTTGCCCTCCATATACCTCTGTGCCACCCGTTCTGCAGAAACTGTTCTTTTCATGTCCCTCAAATGCTACTATGACAGCTGTTTCCATGAAATTACCTTTAAATAGACTTTAATGTGACAACATGACATTCTCTGCTGGCAGAGAGTGAAGGGATATTTGGTGTAATTATAATACACAATTATTCCCAGCAGCATAGGTGTTAATTTGATTAAAAAAACAAAACGTCTTCAGCTTTATTGGCCACAAATCTTCAGGTCTGTTGCAGAGCTTGGTAGATGATTGACTTTTATTAGTTACTCCATGATTATTTTTTTTTTTAGGTGTAATATCTGAATAATATATACTAAACTAGTTGTCAGTGTGACTGATTTAGTATTCAGCTAACGATGTAAATGATTCACCTAAATTTGGTTTGATAAAAATAACATTTTCAACGTGGAGGCTGATTCACTACTAGTGCCATGGTGGCGCTCAGAGCGCCCGCTAGTAGACACTGTAAGCGGGTATCGGGCACTGTAACTTAGCGTCTCGGTCGCTGTAGTAACCTGGCCGACATTGATGAATATGATGTGTGTTGGCCGCTCTAAAAACAGTTCTACGCTGCAGCGAGCGAGAGGTAGCACCAGCTCAGTGCGTCCAGTACTCGGAGCTCCACACCATATTTAAAGTGGACCAACACCCAGGATTTTGACTATCCTGGGTCTTGGTCCACTTCGGTGGGGCACCCCCAATCGGGGTGCCCCGCTGTGTGAAATCCCCCCGATCACCCGAAAAACTCACCTCTCCCCGCTCCCAGCGCCGATGGACAAGCGTTTTGACAGCCGCGGACAAGCGGCTCCTCCGCCGCCGCCTCCCGCGCGTCACTCTTGACGCGCGCACGCCCGCGCCAGCCATTCACAGATGGCCGCCGCCGAAGACAAGGTAAGGGGATTTGGGGTGTTTGGGGGGGTGGGAGGGAGGTGATCGGCCCCGGAAATCTTATATATTCCCGGGCCGATCACGGGAGGGTGATGGTCCACTTTAATAAAACACTAGACACTCGCAGCTGTAGCATAGAGCGCCAGACACTGTGTGATCAAAGTCTGTTTTTGGACACAAATACACCAGTAACAAAGCGAAAACACATACAATGACATTGTTTTAACACTGTGACATTAACACTTTAGTGCCAGACCTGTACATACAATTCTACATAAAAATATTAAAAGGTCACACAATGATTTGACCAAAAGAAAATTGGCAAACGCGCTATTTCAACACAACCATGTAGTACAGAGCGACAGGTACAACATGGCGCTCTGGAATCTAGAGTTCCGGCGCTATACGCTGAGCCGCCTGTAGTAATACATGTGACGCTACATGGCACTGTTAGAGGCATTCACCAGATTCGCTTTCCTTAATGTGGTTTCCCGTACAGCGCCCCGTGTTCACCAGGCGCTGCCTGCCACTACCTGGCGCTAGCCTTTCTAAAATAAGTGAATAAAGTGCTGCACTTCTTTCGCTTGGACAGTGGCAATGCAGAGCCTGGTCCTTTTGTTTGTTTGTAAATGGTGGATGAAGAAGAATAGGCACGCATTGAGGGACATGATCTCCAAGATGGTTACACTTAGAAACGCTAGACACCACCCCAACTATTGTGGGGGAGAAAAGTAGTATAACCTTATTTTCAGTTATATTTTCCTAGCTGCAGGTGTTAACATTGTTGAATCATGTTTCACGTTGTTCTGCTTACCGCCAGTATCTATCACCACTGAATAACAGGACTTTTCCATTCTCCCGTGTAATAGCTCCCAAAACTCTATCCACATCTCCACCAAAGCCCAGCTTGTCAATGCTTCTTGGTCCTAAAACACTGCTTCCTGTGTACTGCCAGAATTTGCGACCTGCAGACGGAATCACGTCATTTAGAGTAACTGTTTCAATGTAAACATGTCAACAGGTAAGCAAATAAATATAATTTATCATAATTTATTCAGATTGTTATGCTGTATAGTGGCGTGTCTCTCTAAAGCTCAATTTCAATCATTAGAGGAATACATTTTGAATCAATCTTTAAATGTTGATGTCATAGCAGAGCTAGATTGGTCAGAGCTGGTTACAATTAACCAACGAGGGCACCTAAGATACCACAAATAGCTATATGAAAGGTTGATTGCATAGTAAAAACCTCAGGAATGCCCTGCTTCCCTGAAAATAAGACCTACCAGTAGTTTATTGTAATGCAAACTCAAACTAGTTGTGCGTGTCGGCGGCCAATCGCGGGACTCCTTTCCCGGCGCTGGATTGAGGTGAAGGTAAGGATATTGGGTTCTAGGAGGGTTATGTTCGGAGGACTTGAGAATTCTGGGTGCCCCCTCCCCAAGCTTGTTCTTATTCGCTGTCTGCGGGACCAACACCCATTTTTTTTACGGGTGTTGGTCCAGCAGACAGCGTTTAAATGTTCTTTGGTAAGAGAAACCTTTGGTAATCTATAGTTAAGCTGATCAAAGAATACAAGGATCTCAAGTAAACTCGCTGGTACTTGTCCTGAATGTCACTTAGTGCCGGATGTGGATCCCATTCTGTTTTGTATTTTATTCTCACCAAAACCTAGCCCAGTTCTCCACATTCATAGATGTGCGCCTCTGAAGGAGTATTGCTTTATATTGCCAGACTTTCTATGGTCACCATAAAATATGGAGTAAAATATAAGCAGTCACCAAACTTTAACCGGCCATTCTGTTAGACAGAAAATGACTTGCCTGAGAAAAAGAAGATCTTTTTGGTTTTGGGATCCTGAAATACTGTATCAATTTTAGCAGGAATGGCAGGCCAGGTGTCTGAGATTTTCAAAGGTGTACTGGGAGGTCCACTTGCAGGTAAAGTCCAGTACAATCTAAAACATCAATAAGAAGGAATCATCAATAGGAAGAAATCATTTCCATAAAATGCCTTTCTTAAAAGTACTCCTGGAGATATGGCTTAGCAGAACTTACTATGACTTTATAGTATTTGCTCACCAGAAGGATGGTATATACATGTAACAATATAATATGGACAAACAAAAGCAATATGAGAGAGAGAGAGAGAGAGAGAGAGAGAAAGGGCAGCAAAGAAAAAAACTGCTCAAAAAAAAAAACTACAGTATTGCCTACATAGATTTGTGGCCTAGAAATATTGTGTCAATTGACCTTTACAAACACCAGGGTCATGCTCAGAAACCTAGCACCCCTTCAGTTCCCACATCCTTGTCTAAAAAGCCAAGGAAATAACAGCAATATATTACCACCATGCCACAGAGAGGCTTTAACCGGACCAACAGCCTGGCACACTTGGAAAAGAAAGGTAGCGGCCATTTTGGAGCTTACTTTCCCAGCATTTCAGCCATGCTGCTGCCTGGATTCAACTGACATAACTAACAATGCACAGTAACAGGAAGCCCAGAATCACTTCCTGTTTGCAGGCAGCCTGCAGTTGCCTGAGGAGCAGCCATTTAGTTCTTAAAATGTATCACAAGGGACATGATCTCCAAGATGGTTACACTTAGAAATGCTGGACACCACCCCAACTATTGTGGGGGAGAAAAGTAGTATAACCTTATTTTCAGTTATTTAAAAAAGAAACATATTTTCCTAGCTGCAGATGTTAACATAGGGGGTTAGCAAAGGGTAAATTCATTTTTATGTGCATCAATCTAAATAGCCCTGGGGAGGGATGCATATGAGCACTGTGTGTCTGGTTTAAGACATTTTTGACTGTTGGTCTGCTTTAATCTTGGACTATTTTTGTACGCATAACAGAGATAGCAATAGAGACACAAGGAAAAGGAAAGTAAACCCTCTGACCTCATTGACAGAGGTTGCTATAGCCACGTATCCTATGGGGTTCAGTCACCCCAGAAAGAGTAACCGGGAAGGAAGGCTAATGGGGGGGGGGGCAAACCCATGGCTGTCAGTCCCCCGTCTTGAGCTAAAAACATTTCACTCTAGCACCGTAGAACCTAGTAGAAAGAATTTGGGAGAGAAAATAGCAAAGCTACAGAGAAGGGCCAACACAGTAAAGCCTTCAGACTAATCGCCTTCCTTAGATATGGACATTAGTACAGACTTGGATGCCTGTTGAGCCAATGAAACTTCCATACACAGAGTGAGCACCCTTTCCTGAATACAAGCTTCAAACACTGTACTGACAACATTGCAATAAGCACCTGAAAAGGGCCCAATCTACTGTTTGGTCAAAATGTATGTTGATGTGGAAGACATTTACCCAGCTACTTATCTGCTCCTCCTGACCCATTTCTCCACCCTCTGTATCTACCCCATTTACTACCTGCTCAGTGAGCAGAAAACTCTTTTCCATATTGTCAATCCTCCTCAGTCTTGCATTTTGCTCCTCCAGATCTCTAACCCGAGCTTCCAGGTTTGCAATTTGCTCACATTTACCACAGAGGTATTCACCCGGGAACTGCTGCTCCTGAAGTGTATACATATGACAACAAAGATGTGTTCCCATATAAACTGTATGATTAAAGAATCCAAACAATCTCTTTTCATCTTTTTAGACTTTTCTAGAATTCCTCCATCGATTATTCTTACCCATCCTTAAAGAAATGAAGCACCCCTTGTAATTCTGCAATGGCATCAAATTCCTTCACTTTACAGGCATCTTGTGCAGGGTCTATTGGGGAGTCAGTGGTGGTGGTAGTTGGCACGCGGGTGGTGGTGGGTGCTGAAGGTGTTGTTTTAGGTTTCGAGGTAGGCTTTGGTGGAGTTGGTTTCGGGCCAGTTCTAGGTCCTAAAATAGATCAAACAGTTAATCGGGATGCTTCACATTTGCAGTCATAATCTGCAAAAGGTTTTATTAATCACAGCTCCACTCCACAACCAAAAAAAACACACACAGTTAATAAATATAAATCTATATACACACACACAAGCAGACAGTAGGGATCATTTAAGGTGACATTTCTATAGTGAACACCACATCTATCTAAAGCCTTCTCTAATAATGACAACTTACTCGCTCTTCTCTTTCTTGTTCCTAACGTTTAAAGCTGATGATGACATGACGACTTGATAACACTTTGTCATGTGCTAAATTATTGTTAGTTGTTGCAGCTAATGAAATGGGTTATGTTCACGCTAACATCTCTCTATTAGCTAAGCACTGCAAAAAACAAGTAGGCCTACCGAGCAACTAAAGCAGCGAAAGTAAGAGTTGAGTTGCAATGTATAATTACCGTGACATGTACCTGTCATGATAAATATCTGTAGAACTATGAGCTTGTCACTTGTCATTTTAGCGCACGTAGTGTCTTGGCAATGTCATTACATCAAACTGCAGGAGTCTGAGATCACCTGCCAGATCCCAAGAGACCTTTGTTTTAAAGGCCCAATCCTTCGTTAAGAGGCAGACACAAACCATGTAGACATGTAGCAATGATCAGCTTAAAATGTAATATTTAAATGGTAGGTCCACTTTCAAGGGAATTTTTGAAAGTATGTCCTTAAACTGGACCTTCACCCCGAATAACCTATATTGTATGTTTCCCCCACCCCTTACATACAGATTGCGCGCCTACCTGCACCTATTGCGTTTTTTGAACCTTTTAACATGTAAGATGGCGGCCCATGGAGTCTCAGGCTGCCTGCAGACAGGAAGTGTCCTCTGACTGTGCAGCTGTGCATTCTGGGATTGCTGTCCTTTTCCTGACCCCAGTTCTGTACAAAGCACAGCTATAACCCCACCCCCTACAGTTTTCAAACCTCTCCTCTTCTCAATATGTGATGCTACTGAGGCAAGATGGCGGCGCCCGTATCCTAGCGTCCTCAACAGAGTTGAAGCCAGGCGGGGGAAAAATTAATAAGTAAGCGACTAAAAATGTAAAATATATTAATTTTAGATGCTGGGGAATAGTTTTTTAAGGGTTTGGGGCTTTTCATTAAATGATGTTGAAGGTCCAGTTTAAGGTGCAGAGCTAATCTAGTTTTTTATAAATTTGTTTTCCTTTGTTAGTAAATGTGTGTTTTATGGAAGTATTTCTCACTACCTGCAATCTGTTGCTATTGACAATTTACACCAATTTACACACACACACAAGTCGGTACACCAAGAAGAGAGTGAGTCCTGTAGACACAGACACTGCTGCTATGACTGCTGCTGAGGTGGGGGAGCTCACTAAACCTTACATAGTAACATAGTATGTAAGGCTGAATAAAGACTTTAGTCCATCCAGTTCAGCCTGTTTCACTCCTTCCAGTGGTCTAGTAGCCATAGCTGGAAATGTTATTACATGCCAGGAAGGCATCAAGGCCACTTTTGAACATTTTTAATGTATCCCTCATTACTACCTCCTCTGGCAGCGAGTTCCATAGTCTCACTGCTCTTACAGAGAAGAATCCCCTCCTATGTCGGTGGAGAAAGCACCTTTCCTCTAACCTTAGTGGATGCCCCCGGGTTATGGTTACACTCCGGGGTATAAATAGATTGTGGGACAGATCTTTGTATTGACCCCGAATATATTTATACATAGTTATTAGATCACCCCTCAATCGTCTTTTTTCTAGACTAAATAAACCTAACTTGGACAATCTTTCAGGGTACTCTAGCCCCCGCACTCCTTTTATTAACTTTGTTGCCCTTCTTTGAACGCGCTCCAGTTCTGATATGTCCTTCTTAAGCACAGGTGCCCAGAACTGTACACAGTATTCCATATGGGGTCTGACCAGTGACTTGTACAGGTGTAAAATGATGCTCTGTTCATGAGCACCTATGCCCCTCCTGATGCACCCCATGATCCTATTTGCCTTGGCAGCAGCTGCCTGGCATTGATTACTACAGTTGAGCTTATTGTCAACTAAAACCCCCAGGTCCTTTTCCATTGTTGTTTTACCAAGTGTTTCTTTATTTAGTTTTATTTACACATGCCCAGCAGCAGAGTTCTGTGTGTACAGGGCTCACTTCTCTCTTCTTGGTGTACGTTGCCAATAGCAACAGTTTACAGATAGCAAAAACTGCTTAGCGTGCAAAGACCCCCCCAAACTTCATATTCCCTTACCTCCACAGCGATTCCCTGGCTTTTCTTGTACCACAATGCGGTCCAGCATCCATTTAGGGCAAAATGGGTGTTGTACCCTTTGGCCCCGGCAGAGCATAATGCTCTACAGCGGTCCTGCTCCTCAGGTGACAGATGACATAAATCCAGAAAAAAGCTGGACCTCAAACATCCCAAATCTGCCATGCGATCAGGTGTCGGGTATGGATTAGGTTAGGTTTTCTCCCCAAAAGTTTTTCGTGTGGGGGTGCTAGTGATGGTGTGTGTACCGGAATCAAGCTCAACCCTACATTTTGGGTTATGGGAAGGCAATCCAAACCCCACCAAGCAATAGTAGCCAATGCCTCCCCCATCTCAGATAGGAATATATGAGACTAGGACATGTGCTAGTTCTGAAATGGATTTGTACCCAGGCAGCCAGCTGAGTGCATATACATGTATGTTTGGGTGTGTATATTTAAATGTAAATCCAGGCTGGCATTGAAGGAAACATTTTGGGGCTACTGACAAAATAGTTTAACGCAAGCTGTGCAGGTGACAAGTCAGCTTTATATATATATATAATTATCCCTCACAGTTATCCTCATTCACTTGATTTACAATTATTATTATTATTCCTTTCATTGCTCTCACCATTGTACCATTTTATTAGGATTCTCTATTTCTAGTCCAACCCTTGCTGGTTGCCCAGCAACGGCACAGTTGTCATAAAAATACGATTCAGGAAGAGATTTGAATCTTTAGACTGCAATAAATACATAATTTCATCACCCTGAACTATATGTTCTACTAATGAAAAACAGTACAGAATAGGTTGGGTGATTAAGGCAAATTTATAGAAGATCCATACCATATAAATACTGTATTCCATCGATGTCATCAGAGTGAAGCTGGAAGTCGCTCACATACTTGTACATAGGATACATCAGAGCTTCTTGGACATCGCTGTGCTCTAAGCCTAAAGCATGACCAAATTCATGTGCTGCCACCAGGAAGAGGCTGTAACCTGCGTAAAATCAATCATTGGGAGTCTAATAGAGAGCACAACAAACCATCACATTAAAAATAGGGACGCGGCAGACTATTCGATCTTTTAAGCCCAGCAGGTTTATTCAGTAAAGCAGAACAGAAAGTAATGAAGATGCTTAAAGTGCGATAACCCATAGGATACAATAATGTTGTCTGATTAGTCACTAAATGATTTCTGATTAGATTTAATAGCTGTATCCGCGTTGTACCCTCGCACTATAGAATATATATATATATATATATATTATATACGGTATATATATATTATAATTAAAAAGTCTTTAATGATAAATACGTTGGAGGTTTTTTCCAATTAAGAGGGGGATCTATATAAATATTCAGTGCTACCATAATTAAAGGTAATGTTCTTTAGTATTATTTTAGGCTCAGAAATATATGCAGATGCTACCTTGGAGTTAAAATATTTTTTTTGCCTTATTCTATAAGTGTACAGATGCTTTAACATGGAACAAAATGCTAGCAGCATGGCTTATCTCTGGGGCATCCCAGGTCAAGATATGAAACTCTGTATGAAATGAAGCTCTGTATGAAACCCCCCAGGGCGCCGCAACACCTCCTTCCTGGCTCCCTCACCAATGTAAATAATGGTGGCTGCATCCCGCATCTTCAGGCTGTGTGTGCGCTCCCGCACTCAGCCATTCAGGTAGGATGGGGGCTGGAGAACACGTGCTGCAGGGGATGTGGACCCTCTCGCTTCTTTTTCCCAAGATCTGCATATAAACAGGGGCATTTTCTGAGCATTACATTTGCACGTCAAGCGGCTCTGATTGGACAAGAGCCTACGAATGCACCATAGGACTGGGAAGGGAGAGTTTGTAGGGGTGTTCTGGGGGGGTTTCACATAATGGGGCATCCTAATTTGGAATGCCCCCAAGGAACAGAACAAAACCCAGGGTTGTCAAAATCCTGGGATTTGTTCAGCTTTAAAGAGTTATTCTTTTTCCATTGTCAAAAAACATTCTGCAAACCTCTAGTTTTCACTCCTAATAAAAAATATTATTTGACTTCCGACTATTTTTAATGATCACAACATGCCCTAGACCAGGGGTACTCAACCACTTCCTGTAAAGGTCCATATACAGGCATCTGGTGAGAGGTGAAGGTCCGGGCAGGGGGTTGTTGCGTGCGGGGGGGGGGGGGTGTATAGAAATCAGCGCGGGGGGGTTTATAGATTCCACAGGCAAGGCTAAAACAGGCTGGGATGGATGGGGAAAAGATGGGGGGGGCAGGGATGAATGGGGTTCAGATGGGAAGCAGGATAGTATTGAATGGGGCAAAGAGACGGAGAAACAAAGTTTGTGTGTACCTTGTAATGCCACTTCCCACCCGTGCAGTACTTCATATTGCAATGCTAGGTGCCAGGGAGCCATGACACTGGCAGGGAGACTAAGCACTATATTGCTGATCAAGCAAAGGGGCAGCTCTGAGCATGGCAACAAAGAAACAACTTAGTGCAGGGCTGTCAGGAGGGGTCCAGAAATCTGGTGCCAAGGTCCGCATTTGGACCCCGGTCCGCCAGTTGAGTACT
The DNA here is from genome assembly GCA_027917425.1 of Gastrophryne carolinensis. Classification (NCBI taxonomy): domain Eukaryota; kingdom Metazoa; phylum Chordata; class Amphibia; order Anura; family Microhylidae; genus Gastrophryne; species Gastrophryne carolinensis. The sequence goes on along the minus strand of CM051243.1, from coordinate 144,429,709 downwards.
TCTGCCCTAGACATTTGGTTATCCTTCAGTGAAATGTGGCAGCATTTGGCTGCCCAAGTGGTTTTCCAGGCACGTCCCACATTTTATCAGCAAAGATTTAAATGTCATTCAGCTGTGGAAACACCCAAATCCTGAATTATATTGGTGAATTTGGCCACACCAAATCCAAACCAAGCTTTTTTTTAACACCAACCCAAACTGCAGGTAAGAGACCGGCATTACATATGGGTGTCACCAGAATGGTAAGGTGAGCACCAGCACAAGGTACAGGTATGGGGTTCTTGTAGCAAGAAAAAAAGAGAAGTGGAAATCACTTTTATCTGCAATCAGTAATGACACAGAGAGACCAAAAAAAGTCCAAAAGCCTTGGCTAGCTCCACTACACTGAACATCTGATTAGCTAGGCCTCTGTCTTGGTGTCTTCAAGGAGCTGGATAAACAGAATTAAGACTTTTTAGTCTAAGGTGGTAACAATGTCCTACTCCATACAAAAAAAAAAGTTTAACTTTAACTCATGGTGCTGCAAACAGAAGTTTGCGTTCTGATAGTTTGCTTCTAACTAGTCCAATGTCAGGCAGTATGTTGTCCTATCTACAATGCATGTCAGGACATGCAGACCTGCCTAGATCACATGCTTTCCATACCCCGGGTAATATTTGTTTCTCCGTTTATATATGCGCGGAATTTTAAGTGCTTTTATAGGTTACACTCTTTACAGAATATGTTGCTGTGTATAGACTAGTTACCTTGATCTGGGCAGAAGCCCCACTTCCTGTCTCGGTCATAGCTAGAGGTAGTGGCGCACCACAACTTCCCATCCTGGCGGCCATCACTTGTGCACTGATTATAGGTTTCCCCTAGGAAAGTAAATGGGAAAGCACAAGGTTCTCCTGCGGAGTTCCCACCATTGACAGCCGTGTCTGTAAATGGAATGCAAAGATCAGTATGGTATAAAGGTAAAGCTTATCATAGCATATGTAACACAGGAAATAAGGCCATGCACCATATAATAATCTCACAGGTCTTTACCTCTGTTGGGACAAAAACCATATTTCTTATCCTTGTCATAATTGGCTGTAGTACCACACCAGCGATATCCATCTGAGCGACCATCAGCGGTACATCCAGAGTATGACTGTCCATCAAAAATAAATGGAAACACACAGGGCTGCCCATCACTATTCCCATCATATGTGTATAGCACTGCAGTGAAGGCAAAAGAAAGGAAAATAGATGAGTAACAGCATTTCATTTCATATATAGTGGTGAGCAAAAATTCCTATTATTATTAATATATTATTATCAACCCTTATTGGTTGAACATCAGACCATGGACTTCACAGATACTTTTCTGGCTTGTCACGGAATCTTTTAAAGCCATGCTCAAAGTTAGCCTCATAGACTTTAAAGCAGAACAAAACCCAACATGGCTGGCCCTGGAATCTTAAAAATACCAGGTCTGGTCGCTGGCCTTCCCCTGGGACATCCCAAATCAGAATGCCCCACTGTCTGAAACCCCCCGGATCCCAGCAAAATGTACCTTTTCTAGCACCTCCCTTGTCAGAATAAACAATGGGGAGCCAGAGCAGCCACATCCCCAGCATATTTGGGCTGAGCTATGCTCCAGTGCCCAGCCAATCAGACTGGGGATAGGAGTGTCCCCCTGGCTGAGGATGCGCCCGCTTTCACTCCCAACTGCCATGTACAGAGCCATTTTCCAAGCATCAATATGCATGGCAAGCGGCTCTGATTGGGCAGGAGAGCCTGAACATGCGCCATAAAACCTGAGCTAGGAGAACTGGGGGGGGATCCCAAATCGGGGGCAAGGAACAAAACCTAGGATAGGCAAAATCCCAGGTTTTGTTCCGCTTTATGTGTCATAATTCCCATGCATTTGCCTCTAGTACTCACTTTCTTGTTGATCCTGCTCTAAGCCACAGTAATTGATCATCTAAAATGCCAGTCCACACCTCCAACCAGGTAATTGCTTTTCTAAAGCAGCTAAAAAACCCTTATTCCCTACTTTCTTGTGGTGAAGCTTACTCCTATTCCCCTACCTTCCCAAATAATTACCAGTTAACCAAAGGTTATAGTGCCTGGCATGCCTGCTGCAGAGTTGCATCCTTTGCCATGGTTCACTTTTGAGTTTGGGATTATTCTCACTGCATGGATGGATTAAATGCGGAGGACACACTTCTATGTGTGTGCGAACACACAATGGGCAAATCAACAAAAGAAAAAAGCTTTTCAACAACTGAAATGTTATACTTACACTCGCTGGGGCAGAAGCCAAACTTTTTGTCTTCATCAAAGTTGTGTGTTGTGCTGCACCAGATGTGTCCATCCGATCGTCCAGCACTTGTACAGGTTGAATATGAGCGTCCCTCAAAGATGAAGGGGAAATGACAAAGTGCCCCATCTGCATTACCAAAGTGAGTCTTTACCACTGGAAAAAAAAAACATTGACAGAAAACCATGAAAAAATTACCTTTCAGAGCGAAAACACATCTCTTGTCAAAACCAGGGGCGTAGCTAGGGGAGAGCAGGGGGGGGGGCACATGCCCCAGGTGCAGCAGGTCAGGGGGGTGCCAAAGGGAGGCCTGAGCACAGATGGGGGGGGGTGACATTTTGAATCTTTGCCCCGGGTGCCAGAAAGCCTAGCTTCTCCTCTGGTCAAAACTAAAAGGTCACATGACTGCGTTAAAACAACCTCACCATTCCACTTAACAGCAGGGGGTTAACAGCTGGCAGATAGTGTCTATGGTGTGAAATAAATATGTTTTTTGAAGCACTTTTTGTTAATTATGTAGTGTTTTGTCTGTTTTGCCTAATAAAGTTTACTATTTTACAGTTTTTAGTGTAAGGGCCTAAGATGGGGGTTTATGGGCATCCCCTTGTCTGGTAGATTCATTAGGTCTTTGGGGGGCTGCCAGCCCATTGTTTGGGATCTCAGTTGGTCCCGCCTATTTGCACTATGTGCACAAGCATTCACTGGCAGCATTGATGACCCAGGACATGCAGTGGAAGGTCCACTTTTTAGGTTAAAGTGGACCAAAATCCAGGATTTTTTCTATCCTGGGTTTTGGTCTTTGCCCCTCGGGCACCCCAATCGGGGATGCCCCGCTGTGTGAAACCCCCCAGGTCGCCCGATTGCACCCTTCCTTGGTCCTATGGCGCATGCGCAGCCTCTCATCCAGTCAGCGCACTCGGATCTGCTCCCACCCCTTCATCCAACAGCTTGTCGAAGGTGAGCGGATCTCAGCCCTCTGGTGGATGCATCCCTTGCTACCCATTAATAGGGAGCGTGCCCGCGCTGGCTATTCACAAATACCTGACCTGGGCACACGCCCTGCTAAAGGGATAGGACTGGGAAAGAAGGTGAGCGACCTGGGGGGTTTGACACAGTGGGGCATCCCGAATTTGGATGCCCTGTGGGAGCGAGTATGCCTGCCCTAGAGACACTGCTGCTCCTTGCACTGTCTGCAAAACACATGTATACACAACTGCTTGTACTTACCCACTCCAGTTCCAAGGGTCCACAACTCATCCTCATCAAAATGGGCATCCCCTTGCACGCCAGCACCTGGTGGGTAAGCGTGAGCTAAAAGTCCATCTTTGCCATCGAAAGGGTAAGGATCACCGTGATCTGCAGAGAAGATGTGTATCAATAATTGCCACTTACTATCGCTCATTTAACATACGAAAAATGACAACGTGCTTTTTCATGCATAAACGTTCATGATGCGTGCTAGAAAAACTTTCCCAGGTGATAACGACCTTTACTATAACGGCTTTGCTGCTTGGCCACAGCGACTAAGCAATATAACACGATGACTGTTCTGTGACTGACGTCACTAAAAGAGTTTCCCTTACACAACAAATCCTTAAAGGAGAACTATCACTAAACACGTGAACATGAATGCTATTATACCATAGACTACAGAAAATGAGTTATTATTTTGTCTATGTAAATCTCTCTCTTCCTCCCCTAGTAAGGCTGCTCAGCCCTAACACTTTGTGCTAACTGCGCTTTTTTCAAGCATCAAGTGGAAGTTTTTTATTTAAAGGGGACCAAGACTCTTAAAACCTGGCACTAGGGTCTAAAAGGTTTTAGGTTTATAACCTGCACCTGATTTGTGATACCCTGCTATGTGAGACCTCAAAACTTCGATACCATGGCACGGTCCTCCACCGGCATCTTCTACACCCCGCTAGCTAATGCGCGCACCCACCGCTAGTATATCTGAATGTCTGGCAGCAGAAGGGAGCTGCCAGTGGAAGGCGTCTGACATCCAGTTCCATTCACAACTGATTGCCAGGCATAATTTTGCACAGTGATGAGTTTTGATTGGACGAGAGCCCATGCATGCTTTCTGGGAGCGTGGATCAAGGTAAGTAAGGTGTAAACAGCCTATCCCAAGGGTTTCACACACACATGGGGCATCATAAATCGGTATGCCCCTGTAAAGCACACTAAAACCCAGGTAAGTGAAATTTTGGTATGTTTTAAAACAGACCACAAGCCTAAAAAATAAAGTTTAGTAATTTGCTCCCCTAAAGCCCACCTTGTCAGTGGTATATGCTGTTTGAGAGGGCTTAACCCCATGCAGATGTTGTGAGAGATTGTATCCGTTTCCAAGATAAAATCCTTCTCTAGCTGACTGCATTTGTATAAATAACAGCATGTCTGCAGTGTACCTGTGAGATATTGTTTTTCTACACAGGGCAGGCTGTCAGCGGCTTGGTATTTTGCTATAAGCAACCCAGACCAAACTGGGAGAGATTTACCTCAGAAAAGGGATCAGCATGTATGTCATGTTACACACACTCACACACTGAATCAACAGCTGCTGGAGGGAATGAGTATAACTATATACCAAACTTTGACTGTGGGACCAGGTGTTTCGGAGGCAATTCTGTCAAAATTGTGGCAAGATGGCCACCCCATGCAGTTCAGGAGCACAGAATCTGCCTGCTATTCCACAACATCTGCATGGAGTTAAGCCCTGTCAAATAGTTGCAAGGGGAGCAATTAACTAAACCTTACTTATTTCTTTGAGTGAATGCCCGCTTGTAAAGTAAAGAATATCGGTCAAATATTTTTTTCTAGTCTATCTTATAACAGCATTTCATTTTCACAGATGGTTAATGATAGATGTCCTTTAAATAATCACACTCTGTGCAATATGTTTTGTATTATATGTTATACGATGTAGAAACAGAAAGGACATAAAGTACAACTGGCATTTTCCATTTCTGATCCGTTCTCCATACTTCTCCATGGCAACAGTGTGACTGCAGACCAGTCTGGAACATCGCCCATGTCACCAGGTCTATGGGGAATTTTTCAAGCTGTGGAACAAGAATGATTCATGCGGCCCCATAAGGTCAACTTCCCTTTAGCTGCAAGTGGGCCTAGGAGACCGTGTCCAGAGAAAGATCTGAAGAAAACGCCTTGTTCATTACTCGCTACAGCTTTCCTAGCAGCAGCCAAAGCATTAAAATCTGCGGTAATAAGTCAAGACAGCTTGACCTGCTGAAATCATTTTCTCAGTCATCCAATTAGCTTTCCCAAAAGGCCAGCCGGATGACTAAAATGATACTAAAAAGAAAGAGTGAGTCCTGTTGACTTGACTTATTACAGTCCTTGATAAATAAGAACCTTCACAGACATGAAACATTGATTTTTATATTGAGGTTCATTCACTAACTGTCAGCTCCGAAGAGGATGTTAATGTCGGGTTCTCCATTGTATATCCGTGTAAAGGTGAGAGGTGTTACATCGCTCCATACTTGGAAGGCACGTGCAAAGGCATCATCTGTCACTTCAGGGTCAAGATCAGGGGAGTAGTTTAGGATCCTAAGTGTGAAAAAACACATGTACTGTAAATGTTCTATGCATCTTTATAAATATATAATCTAATAGAAAGCTTCTGCTGCAGTTCAGATTGCATTGGGTTTCATGTCCACCACAAATGCCCCGTTTACAAGGAGGAGAACGTTTTGGGTTTGGCTGTGTTTAATACAGAGACATAGGAATGATAGGCTATAAAAAGCTGCTAAAACATCATCAGAGCAGAGACTGGCTACAGTAACTACAACAAATGCATACATCCAACTGAGCCATGCACAGTACAAAACACTGTCTATAGCTGCATTCATTATCACAAGCTAGTCAGGGAAATTGTCCCATTTTCTATAGGACACAAATTACAATGGCCCTTATCAAATCACATTAATTGTTAGGAGGTGAGAGCTAGACTATAGAGGCTATTTTCTCTCAAGCTACTCAGCTGTTTAACCCCTTGCAGAAAGCCTTTTATGAATTATCTATAAGATGACGGTTATCAAGAACCTGAGGCATGCATAAGCATTCATGCAGAAGCTCTATGGAGAAGCACTATAGACGCAGGGTTCAGCAGCAGCTGATTGCAAATATTTGCAGCAAATCTACTATCTACAGATAAGATCCTATCGTTATAACATCTCTGATATTAGTAAGTGGTTAACCTTACAGTCTTAATACTCTGACAACAATCAGATCTTCTGCAGAGATACAAAATAGATGATATTTTCTACAGAAATTCGACAGAAAAATCTGTACCTTTGCCCTAAGTGTAACAGAGTGTATTACACTTACCTCTTGGTCCTCTGCATATCTCGTTTTCCTGGAAAAGCCATTGCATTATGCAATGATTATCCAGAACATACGCTCTATATTGCTCTAGCCCAGCGGTTCCCAACCATTTTGCTATTATTTCAAGTATCACCCCTACCACCACTAATACAGCGGAGGTCATATACTGGCTCAACAATGCAAAGCTCTTCTGCCAGCAAAGCAGTCATCCCAAGATGCTCCATTCCTCCTTACAGATTGTTGACTTGGCCACCTGGCACATCTATTTGGAGCAGTAGCTTTTCCTCAGTGGTTACTGTCCCCCCACTTTAACCCCACTGGCCTTGAGTACTACCAGAAGGGAGCTCAAGTACCAACAGTGGTATGGGTACCACTGGTTGGGAACTCCTGCTCTAGCCTAAACTTTTTCTCCATTATGGGCAGATGCCATAAAAATCAAATGACAAGTGCTTGTTATGAAGGTTTGAAATCTGTGAAATCCACCTGTGCAATTTTACACACATCAGCAATTCAGTATTGAAGGATACTTACTTGTATGTAATATCATTGTGATCCCATTTGAGGTCACCTTCAAAAGTCTGGAACTTGCCTATATCAGGCACCCCACAGCGAGGCCGCTTTATGGCTGCCATTGTTTCCACATCTAGGTCACCTGTTTCTTTCAGGCCCAGTTTCTTCTGCATCAAGATAAGTGACTTTTGTAGGGAGGTTTGTTTGTCTTCGCCTTGTTCCAAAGGCACGTATCCATATCGTGATAAGTAATTCTGTGGTGGAGGAAATTGCTCAACATAAATAACAGATAAGAACTGGTCTGCTGACAAACCAGGCTTGAACAAAAAAAAAACCCAGGCGGTCCTAACTAACAACCTCTGCCAAGGTAAAAAGTGAACATGCAACAGAATTCTATGGAACCAACTGGTTATTAAAGGGCTGAAAGCTGGTCCCTTAGAAGGCTTGAAAATTGGGCATAATAGTGACACTTATTCTTCTGGCTCATCAACAGCCGTATATGTTCTTCATCAGCGTAACTAACAGCGTTTGCCTGGCAGGATGGTGTCTCCCTAAGATGAAGCAGACAGTCTGTCCTCCGATGGACTTCCCACCCCAAAAAAATAAGTGTGGCACAGGTGGCACCTCCTTCTGGGGAAAACACACTGTGTGCCATTCTTACCCCCCAAAAAGCAACCTGGCAGAGTCTGAGCTGAGCAGGTGCCTCCTTTGCCCTCACCCAGACCAAATGGCTTGCCAAATAAGGAAAAGTCTGATGCCCCATTGGCACCACTACAATGGCGACACCCTATTCAGCCACTTCATCTGAGCCCTCCAAAGGCCAGCCATGGATTTGCTTTGAGATGTGTTTTGTATCTGAGCTGATTCAGATAAGTAATAGAGACTAATCTATTAATAGCGTCTCATAGTGCCACTTGAGCATTATTGCGCCTCAGCCGCAATGCCGGGCAGAGACAGGTGGCATTGCTAGTGTTTGGTGCTGAAGGCTATGTGGTGCTGTAACTTTGCTTGATCGTTTTTCAATAGAGATAGCGATAGTTAGCACCAATGGTGCTCCATGCCGCATTTAACATGTAAAACCACAGCGTCAGTGCTGGCGATCTAACACCATGACTCTCACGTATACAGCGCCAGGTGCAATACAGAAGGATGGCTGCACAGTGACCAACTGACATTGGGGACATACAAATTAGACATGATTGGCAGACGTGAAAACACAATTACTCACAGGTAAACTTAGGCCCTTATTTAAGAAGGGATAGCGTCAGGTAGTGGCTGGTTAATGACAGGTAGCGACTGGTGAACGCCGGACACGGCACGCAATTACACATTTATCAAGCAGAATCTGTTTAGCGACTGGGATAGCGCCATGTAGCGTCTGATTCATCATTTTCACAGCCTCAGCGAACAGCGCCAGCGTTCAGCCTTGCACAGCGCCAGGTATTACCTCTCACTACCTGACGCTCTCCCATACATTTCAATGGACGATCCTTTTCTTCTCTTTAAAGGGTTTTTTTTTTTTCCAAAAAAATCACAAATAATTCTGTGACCTCTTCTGGCATTGAAATAGCAGTTTTTTCATAATTTTTTCATTTTTTAAATATTTCCTCAAAAATGACATTACAGGTCTGGCATTAAAGTGTTCATGTTACAATGTTGTTACAATGTAATTCCATATGTTTTCGCTTTGTTACTAGTTGATAGATGCTTGAAAACAGACTTTAAACACACCGCCTCCTGCGCTCTGGGCTTCAAACAAATATTTTTCAGCGCCAGAGATTTGTGAGGCTGTTTTTTTGCTGAATATGGTGTGAGTCAGTCGCTAACATGCGCTCCCATACAGCGCTGTACTGGTCAAATAGCGACTCCTCACAATGTATTCAACATTACTGAACAGCGACTGAGTCGCTATACAGTAGCGGCTCACGGCCGAGTACTGCGACTACTAGTGGGCGCTCTGAAAATGCCTGCTACAGACGCTCATCTGTCGCTACCTGCCGCTAATGATGAATCAGCCTGTAAGTTCTCTCAACTGGCTGAAGCCCAGGGGTCCTGTGTCACTTGACTGAGCACAAAAAAAAAAGAAAAAACACTAACCGAAAGTAACCAAAAATACCATAACTGGACTGGCTAACTGAAGTATATTGGGAGTAGCATCTGATGTGATGTGGAGCTGTAGGGAATATATCGTTGGCACTAACCAAATACCTCTTGATACATAGAACGCTACATGGTGCTAAACATTTTTTCTCATTATAAATATGGCTTGCTGGTGGTGCTGCAGAAACACATGCCATTACGTGTCGCTAGCGTTTCTTGAATTAGGCACCTTTGTTTTATAAAATGCATCTGAATCGGACAGTGAGATTTGCTTCTGTTCCAAATCAGGAAGAATTAAATTTTTAAAAATATATATCAGAGTGCTCTGAAATGAATCCGTAAAGTTTTGGATTTATTTCAGATCTGAATATTTTAGTGAACGATGTCCTAAATTTGGCTAAATTTGAATCTCTAATTAAAATATGTATTTATGTCAGACAGGTATAATACAAAAAGTATAAGCTGCTCTAATCTCACCTCAGCCAGCGCCAGGTCACTTAAGTTGCTGCGGATTTCTCCTGGAAATATAATAGTCATTGGTGCCTTATGAGATGTTGGGGCACAATGGATTTGGGCACACAGGGTGCCTAGCAGGACCAGCCCTGCCAGTGTCCTCAAAGCTTCCATGCCTTTTCCTTCCTAATTTCCTTTCTGGCTGTGTGTGTGTATCGCTGCTATATATACACCTTAGGGACTGAATCACCTAACCTCAGACCACAGGATTGTTACTCATGGTGAGTGAGGGGAGGGGTGTTACTCAAAAGCGTGGGGGAGAAAAGCGGTGTATTCTGTCACATAAATACATATGTCATCAACATCCTGATGTTTAACACATAATATACATCCAAGCTAAACACTCAGACATTGCTTAATCAGCGACATGTGTGCTTCATATAGCATGCATTACTATTATCTGACTGTTTAACTTACCCACAACTATTTACACTATCTGCCTGGTGATCAGTCTGTCTGCCTGTCTGTTTACCTCACTTATCATATATGCCTCCAGTAACATACATTTCTATGCTAATTACAACATACGTCCATACAAGTTTTAATCATCAACTGAATTGACACTCCTAACTATTGCAGCATGTTTCACCCCTGGTTTATACCGCTTCTGGGCAAACCAAAATCATCAAAAATAATAGAATATAAAAAGAATGTCTCTTCCCGGAATACCATAAAACAAAACAAAGAACAATAACACAAGATTAGAAAAGAATCAGGATTGTATTGCTTTTCAAAACTCCACACATACGATGACTAATAAATAAAAAATACTTAGGGCCTTATTTATCAAGGAATAGCGACAGATAGCGACAGATAGCGACAGATAGCGACTGGGGAGCCGGCCAGTAAAGCCAGGTACCGCAACTAGAACGCCGGCTTCCCTCCACAATCACACATTTATCAAGCCGATACTGCTTAGCGACTAAGGGCCTTATTTATCAAGGAATAGCGACAGATAGCGACTGGGGAGCCGGCCAGTAAAGCCAGGTACCGCAACTAGAACGCCGGCTCCCCTCCACAATCACACATTTATCAAGCCGATACTGCTTAGCGACTGAGATAGCGCCACCTAGCAACTCATTCATCATTATCCCAGCCTCATCCCACAGCGCCAGCGAACATCCTTGAACAGAGACAGGTATGACCTCTCGCTACCTGGCGCTCTCCAATGCATTTCAATGGCAGAATGTATTTTAATTAATATTTATTTTTTAATATATATTTTTTTTTACATTTCAAAAAAATCTGTGAACACTTCTTCCTTTGAAAATGTATTTTTGGGATTTTTTTTTTACATTTTTTTTTTTTTGCAGAATTGATATTACAGGTCTGATTTTAAACTATTCAGGTTTGAATATTATTTCAAAATCATTCCATTTTTTTTTGGGGTGGTTAGGGGGTTAAAAAACTACTTTTAACACATCGCCTACTGCGCTCTGGGATTTAAACATGCATTTCACAGCGCTAGAAATTTTTAAGGCTGATTTTTTAATGAATATGGTGGGTGCCGGTCGCTATGTCCAGTCGCTATCATGCGCTCCCATACAACAGCGAACCTGTCAAATAGCGACTCAGCATCTTGTATTCAACATTACGGCACACCGACTGAGTCGCTATCATCCACCGAACAATGGCCAAGCACAGCGACTACTAGCGGTCGCTGTCAAAATACCGCTACAGTCGCTCAACAGTCGCTATCTGTCGCTATCTGTCGTTATTAATGAATCAGCCTCATAGAATCCATGCCCAAGTTTAAATGAGTGTAAGCTGCTTCATGGAGCAAAGAACAAACTAATGAATAAATTAACCCAGATGTGAAACAACTAAATTAATGTTCCAGAATTATAAATACGTCATAGAAACTGGCACAATAGTTAACTAGCGTAGCTACACTACATGCACAATTATTAGGCAAAAAAATCTCTCTATACTCCCCTTTTGTCCCCTGCAGATGATAGCTTCTTTGCCAGATAAGAGTCTCTCATCGCAGGGGCGTAATCGGCAATCACATCGGTCACATCTGCCCCCCACCTTCAGTCACAGCGTCCAGATCATACTCACTCTGTTGACTGCAATCAACATTTCAATCTGGCAATTCCAAAAAATCAGTGACTAATATATACATTCTGCTTTTCAATAACAGTCATAAGCCTTCCATCCATGGAGTCTGTCAGTTTTTTCTTACAGAAGTCATCTTTCAAAAACCCTTTCTAGTTTGCTGGTTAGCATTTAGCAAAACATATTTTCAGATGAATTCTAGATATAACCTTCTAGCAACTTATATATAACAGAGTTTAGGCTGACTAGTCCCAGGTCCTGCGTTCAGCCTGTTTTAATATATGGAATGACATCAGCCATTTTCCTGATGTTAAATAATCCGCTTGAATTGGAGCAGTAGGTATTGGCTGGTCTGTGTCAACGCCTTTTGCAGATTATTACAGCGCCAATGAGCGCTACTCTGTTCCACCAAGCTATAGGCGTTGTAAGACGTATTTTGTAAGTTGTATTTAATAATTTGACGTATTTTGTAAGACGTATTTAATCATTTGTCAGCCACAGATCATAATTGGTGCACTTTGGTTTATCATGCCGGCGGCCTGTTGTAATTTTCAAGTGCCATGTTCTAATCTAAAGCAATATGTCAGCAGTATGATAAAGCTTGTGAGTAAACATGCAAGTATAATGTGTTAGCAGATTGTTATACCTTGTGAGGGAGCAGCAACCTATTACAGAGAAGTCAACCTGAGCCATTCCTGCTGGGTGGCTTTTCTCCAGCCCTGCACTTAGCGCTGACCATGTTCCTGAACACACCTGGGCTCAGCCAATGAACTGCATTGAAAAAACTCCCTGCAGGAATGGGTCAGGCCGACATCCCTGCACTACTATAGAATCTCAGCAAGAAGTTATTATAGGTCTGGTGCCATTACTAAAAAAAAGAGTGAAATGAAATAATATTCCTTTAAGAAGACATCCCTGACCATAAGACGCACCTAGGATTTAGAGGAGGAAAGTAAGAAAAAAAATATTGAACCAAATAGTGTACTAAAATCCCCCCTCCCAATCCCTTCATTACAGACAGTGTGGAGGGAAGCATCTTCCAAGGCCCTTATTTATGAAGGAATAGAGACAGGTAGCGACTGGTGAGCGACCGGTAATGACGGGCCCCGCCACGAGAACGCCGGCTCCCCACCACAATCACACATTTATCAAGCCAATACTGCTTAGGGACTGAGATAGCGCCAGATCATTCATCATTATTATTCCAGCCTCAGCCCACAGCGCCAGCGTCCGACCTTGAACAGCGACAGGTATGACCTCTCGCTACCTGGCGCTCTCCAATGCATTTCAATGGAACAATCTTTAAATATTCATAATTAATTGTTATTAATGTTTTTTTTTTTTTTTTTAATGTGAAAAATTCTGTGACCACTTCTGCAATGTTAGATATTTTTTTTTAAGGTAAAAGAAAAAAAAAATTGTGCAGAATTGATATTACAGGTCTGATATTATTGTATTCATATTACTAAATTCTTAAAAAATTTTTTTTTTTTTGGTTTCCAAAAATATGGTGGTTTGGGGGTTAAAAAAACTACTTTTAACACATCGCCAGCCAGCGCTCTGGGGTTTAAACATGCGCGAGAATTTTTTGAGCGTGATTTTTTGATGAATATGGTGGGAGCCAGTCGCTCTGACCAGTCGCTATCATGCGCACCCATACATTGTGGAACCTGTCAAATAGCGACTCGTCACCCCATATTCAACATACTGCACACCGACTCAGTCGCTATCAACAACCGAACAATGGCCAAGCACAGCGACTACTAGCGGGCGCTGTGAAAATAGTGATACAGTCGCTCAACTGTTGCTACCTGCCGCTATTAATGAATCGGCCTCCCCGTCTCTTCATTTGTCCATTCAGGCTTCATAATAGGAAAAGAATTAAGTGGGCATATAGTCCCCCAAACTGGAGCCAAATATAGATTCTCCCCAATTAAAAAAATGTATTTTAATAATGAATACACTATCATCAGCTTAAACATACACACAATACAATAATAAAATCAATCAGGGGATTGCCCTCAAGCACATTTATTTCCAGTATAATGTATCAATGTTGCAGAATGTATCCACTGTCAGTGTGTAACCAATTAGTTACTAGCTAATACTATTCAAAAATATGAGTATATAAATATACACATGTAACAAATTGTGCAGATAAACTAAGAGACTGCCTGAAATGTGTCTCTAAAGTGCTAACATTACACAACAAACATACTTTGAGGATCATGTGACCCACTTGGCACATTTACTCCTTACTAGATGAGTGTCCACTTTAAAGTGGACCAACACCCAGGATTTTGACTATCCTGGGTTTTGGTCCACTTCGGGGGGGGGGGGGCACCCCGATTGGGGGTGCCCCACTGTGTGAAACCCCCCAGAAAGCCACAAAAACTCACCTCACCACGCTCCCACGTGACCGCGCCGTCCAATCCCCGCAGACGTCCAAGACAGCGCGTCCGCCGCCGCCTCCCGCACGTCACTCTTACAGGGCGCGCGCCCGCGCCGGCCATTCACAAACGGCCGGCGCGTGCGCGCGCACGTCTAGAGGGGCGCGCGGGAGGCGGTGGCGGAGGTAAGGTTTTTTGGGGGGGGTTTCACCCCGCGGGACCTCCCGCGGTGAGGGAGGTGATCGGCCCGGGAGTCTTATAGATTCCCGGGCCGATCACTCCTGGGTGTTGGTCCACTTTAATGTCGCCTTATGATTTTTTTTCTTTTCCACATCTTCACAAATAATCTTCACAATCTTCACAAATAAAGTGCACGTGTTTTGTATAATGTTAGCACTTTAGAGACACATTTTCAGGAAGTCTCCTTGTTTATTAGCTGCACAGATTATTTGTTACAGGTGTATTTTTATATACTGTGTTCACACTGACAGTGGATACATTCTGCTGGAGATTAATGTGGTTGAGGGCAATCCCCTGAATGATTTTAACTTTGTAATTTGTGTATGTTCAAGCTGATAGTGTATTCATTATTAAAATAAATGTATGTAATTTGCATTAATCAGGAACAATCTGTTTTTGCCTACATTTGATAAAATAATTTAGTGGGGGGGGGGGGGGGGAACAGTCCCCCTAGGAATAAAAGTAAAAAAAAAAAAAAAAAACATTCACACTATAAGACGCCCTAACATTCCCCTCCGCGTGTCTGTTAGGGATGTAGGGATGTGAATTGGCAAGAATCTGGCAATACGATGCGTATATCGTGATTCACGTATGATATGATACATCCCAATATATCCCGAGTCTCAAAGACGATATATTGCGATTTTTTTTTTTTATAAAATGTTATTTTTAATTTAAAAAAATGACATAGGGTCCCCCTTCCTGGGGGGGAATTTTAAGGGTTAAAAACCCTTAAAAATTCCCCCCAAAAATGGCGTGAGGTCCCCCTTCCCCAGCATAACCAACCTGGGACCAGCTATGGGGGTTTGTAAAACAGGGCGCAGGGGCCAGCTTTGGTCCCTGGAGGGCCCTGCAGGCTACAAGCCAGCATAGCCTAATGGCCAGAGGCTCTTCTGCCCCCCTTGGCCTTTGGGGAGGCAGATAATGGGGGGGCTTGGGGTTAATGGCAAGACACCCGATAGCCGCAGGTGACTTTCCAGACCCAGAACCTTGTGAACTGGTATAGGGTCACATAGATCCCTTACCAGTTCACAAAGGGTTAACAGTAAAAAAAAAAGAAAACACTGCAGATAGAGAAAATGTCTTTATTAAAAAAAAATGTTTTTTTTCTTTACTCGCCTCCAATTGTCAGCTCCTGTGTCCCTCGCCGATCCGATGACAGATGCAGTGATCGCCGGCCAAAGGAGGGGGGGGGGAGGCAGGGGATCAGAGGATCTCCTGCCCTGTCCTCCTCTGGCCAGCGATCATCGCATCTGGCAGCTGAACTGATGGGAGTCGGGCTGACGTCATCCGCCACGCCGCCGAAGGGGAGGGGCTAGTCGTGAGGATGGTGGCGCTCATCGAGAAAGCAAGGGGTGAGGGCCTGTGGGGCTCTTTCCTGAAGACTGAAGAGCCCTGGGGGGGGGGGATCGGAGGCCCCCCAGAGAAGAGGAGAGCCGGCCCTGGATCGAACGAGGGGTCAGGTGAGTATTTTTTTTACTTTTCTTTTGTAAAAAGTTAGGTGAAAAAAATAGAAGTGCTCTGCTTACATATAGGGTTGGATTACCCACTAGGTAGACAATGAATCAGATTGGCACTTTTTGCTAAAAAGAAAGTGCATTTTTTATTAGAAAGTGACCTTCACTTACTTTGTCTACCTAGTGGGTGATTTAGCACCACTGCACTTCTAATTGTAAGTGTAGCTTTTGTGCATAGTGCTGAATCAACCCCATAGTGTAACTTACTAAAGGAAAGTCCACTTTCAATGGCATCTTGGAAAACATGTTTGTGTACCAAAAGATGGCCCTCGAGGTGCTGAGCTTATGTAGTAACTTTTTATTATGTTCGTTTATGGAAGTGGTTTTCTTGGTTATCTTCAATCTGTCACCAAGGCTGTACAGCAAGAAGAGAGGCTTGATCCCTGTACACACAGAACATTGCTAAGGTGAGGAAGCTCACTCACACACATGCCCAGAAGCAGTGTTCTTTGTGTACAGAGATCACTTCTCTCTTCTTGCTATAAAGATCTTGGTGTACTGTTGCTAATCGCAACAGATTGTAGGTAGTGAGAATTGTTTCCATGAAACACAGATTTGCTGACATAAGAAAAAAAATAACACTAGATAAGCTCAGTGCTTGCAATGCCTTTGAAAGTGGACTTTCCTTTTAAGAACACCTAGAGTCATAATCATGGGGCATGCTATTCCATAGTTCTATCCGTCTGACCCGATTTATTAAGGTGAAGCATATTTTGAACGTTCGTTTGTCTCACACCTTTATAAACATGTAGCCACCATCTATTGTGAGATCAGAAAGAATGCTACACATCTTAAATCAGCAACACGCAACCACACACAGCACCTTACTCAGCAGCACACAGGCCTGATCCTCTTATTCAGCAGGACATAACCACACACCTTGCCTCAGCAATACACAACCACACTCAGACTCAGCAGCAGGAGGACACAAATAGATATAGAAAAACTCACAGGCGACAGAGGACATATTGCCATCTTGCAAATGTATTTGTCAGAGCATGTCTAAAACTTTAGCTTAGTGTTGTTGCCTGGGAGCATGCGCCCGGACATATGACAGGCTCTATCAGTGAACATTCAGCCAGATGAATATAGGGCAAGAGAAATAGGAAAGTTTCAGGTTGAAATAATCCTGCTTTGCTTAAACGCACCAACCCCCCACCTCATATATAGATAGATAGATAGATACAGGGACCTCTATACAATCCCACTCGGTATATTTCCATATAGTTTAAGAATACATTAGCTATTTGAATATATACTGAACATCTAGCAAATGACTGGGTATCCCTGAATCACTCTTTTGTCAGACATATATCAGTGCTGGAGGGGGAAAGCTATTGTATATCAGCTGAAAACAGAAAGGTATAATCTCCTCTGCTTGGTGCTGGGTTTACATGGTTCCAGGGTAAGGTAGGTAAAGACTATTTTTGTTTTGACTGCTGTAACCCCACTGTGGCTGGCCCTGGAATTGAAAAGATTCCAAGGCTGGCCACAGGACTCACTTGCTTCTTGGTGCCCTTGGCTGCATCCCTGCATCTCCGGGCTGTAAGGGCGCTCCCACCCCCAGCCATTAAGATAGGCTGGGGATGGGAGTGTGCATGCTGCAGGGGATGCACCCACTGCACTCAATGAGGGGTTTGCTGAGCAATACATACGCACACCAAACGTCTCTGATTGTACGAGAGCGCACACATGTACTGTTGGACCAGGTGAATTTTCTGAGCATTCTGCGCAGGGTTCCCACAGTCTGGAATCCCAATCTGGGATACCCCCGGGGCATAGAACAAAACTCAAGATCCTGGGTTTTGGTCTTGTTCTAACCATGTAAATTCAACCTTGAAAAATATTTCTGCGCATTTATAGTTCATCCTCTCTGGAGGGGCATGTGTGGCAAAGGATGACATTGGTTATTCACAATGGCGCGGGCATGTGCCCTGCTAAAGGGATAGCAGGGATGTGGCCACTGTTCACGCTTGTGCCGTTGGACCAGGAAAGAAGGTGAGTTTCCAGGCGACCTTGGGGGTTTTACACAGCGGGGCATCCTGATTGTGGGGGGTATGCCTGCCCTGGAGTCTCATAGACTGGTGGGTTTTGGTTCACTTTAATATATTTTGTTGCTTCTTGTTAAAATCAGATTTCATATTTCTTGCACTAATGTTTCCACACCTCAGTATTAAAGCAGAAATTGCCCCATTTACTAAAGAATAACCAACACTGATAAAGTGTTATAGATGTGTTCACTGGTATCCCATTTCATCACTTATGTGCAAACTAGCATCAAACCTAAGGCAATGCCAAATATGTCCCTTTCTTAACACTCCCTCCCCACATCCTTTCGTTGGTTTCTTCATATTCTTGGAACCTACAAGTAAACAAGTTTATGCTGTTGAGAAACAGTTTCCCGAATGAGACAGGAAAGTGCAAGAGTGCATCCCGCTTCTGTGCTTGGGGTTGGTGGCGGTGTAATAACACTGCACATAGAGGCATGCTGAGACCTGCAGTGTCAGTTTCCAGCACAGCCACTGCAGCCTCTGGACACTTCTTCCTCACATTCGGTGATTCACAGGGAATTTTCCCAGATATTTAAGTGCCTGCACTCACAGGAAATGACGAGAAAACATTTAGCCTAGGGCATTGGTTTTACAAAAATAATAATACAGTATAGACGCTTGTCACTGAACCTGAGCTGAGCAAGGTTTTGCAACACTGTGATATTTAGGGTAAATCAGGTACGCTGCAATATTTTTACAGGATTAGATTTTGCTTTCTATTTATACAGTTTCTGGCTCAGTTATTTTTCCAGGCAATACTCACTTTTCGTAGCCCCGCGGTAGATTACTCTGGGTTTGGTAGTTACTTACCTAGCTTGAAGACCAGTTTGAAAACCTACCTAGTATTTGAAGTGGAACAAAACCTGGGAATTTGGCTTTACCAGGTTTTTTTAATTCCCTGAATCGGAATGCCCCGCTGGTGTGAACCCCCAGAACGCCCAGTACAGCTTATCCTTTCCTTGTTCCTACAGTGTATGCCAATCATTTGCTGTGCTTACATTCTCATTGTCTTCAATGGATGGATGGGGCGAGAGTGTGCACAGTGACATATGATGATACAGATGCCACCATCGGCATACCCACATTATGTACTGCCCTTATTGGACAAGTCAAATTTGAAAACCAGGCAAGGTCCTTCGTTTGTACTTAGGGTACTAAAAGTGATGATTTAAATTAAGATTTGCTTAAAGTGGAACAAAATCCAGGATTCTGACTACCGCTGAATTTATGTGCCCCATTTTGGGATCCCCCGCCATTTTGGGATACCCTGATTGTCCAGTACAACCCACCTCTTTCTGGTTCAATGGCTCATGCATGGACTCGCCAAGACTATGTCAGAGTGCACACTCCCGCCCCCACAGAGGGTTTGAATGGTTGGGGCAGGAGCAGGGCTGGCATCAGCACCTGGCAAGGCAGGGCAGCTACCGGGGGCCCCTGGCCTCCAGGGGGGCCCACTAACAGGGCCAGCCTTTGGGGTGTGCAACGGCGCTTGACCGATGGGGGACTGGGAGGGCACTGCCACAGCTGGCGCACCAGCGACGACCGATGTGGCTAGGGACAACACTATGCAGCAATAGGGCTCTGCTGCTGCCTGTGCTGACCCAGCTGGGGAGACAGGAAGAGGCCTCCACACCACATGACAGGTGGGCCGGCGGGCTGCAGGCAATCAAGCAGCAGGCAGAAACAGGGAGACCAGGAGTGCGAGCTGGAAATAAAAGTACTGTACAGGTAAGTTTTTTTTCTTTAAAGAAGGTCATTTATTCTTTTCTCAGGTCAGGTTTAGAGGGGTTTGGTGCACTTCAAAGTAGACTAGAAACTAGAGTTTTGGTCCAAATAGCATGATCCTTAGGGGGCATCCAGATTTGGGACATTCCTCAGTGATGTAACGCGACTCTCCACCACAAAGGGGCCCACTGAGACCATGACGCCCAAAGGCCCACATAAACCTGGAGCCGGCCCTGGGCGGGAGCATGCACACAGCATGAAGATGTAGGGAATGCAGTCACTCTCGCTCCCCATTTTAAACAAGTTTGCCAAATTACATAGGCATAGCAAATAGTTCTGAGAGCCCCCACATGTGCTTTTGGACTGGGCAAAGGTGAGTGAATACCAGAGAGAAAATAAAAAGAAAAAAAATAGATGAACCCTTTTTCAATATTTTGCTCCCATTTCTCCCGACTACAATGCTCCAACATATGTATTGGAGGCCCCCCACTCCTGCCCAGGAGACCCCCCCGAATTGAAAAGAGCACTTTATAACATTTACAAATAAATTATAACTACTAACCACAAGGGGGGGGGGGGGGGGGGCGGCAGGCTTAAATCCCAGCATAACCAGCACAGTGACCCAGGTATGCAGGGCTTGTAGACCAGAGCATGGAGAACAGCCCCATGGGCTTTGAGGAGGCAGGTAGTGGGGGAGCTGGGGGTTAATGGCTTGCCAGCACCCCAAGCCTTATGGACTGTTATAAAGGTCTCATGGATCTCGATTACTGGCATCTGAGGACTCTCCCACTGAGAAAATGTCATTTTTTTTCATTCTTGTTTAACAGCGAGTATCAGTGGTGGCGGAAGCGGGGGGCTGTTTCGGGCCCTTTCCTGAAGCCTGAAAGGCCCGGAGGGGAGGGGGGGGGGGACAGATGTCCCCAGGTGAAGAGAAGACCCGGCTTGATCCATCAAGGGGGCAGGTAAGTGGGTGTTTTTTAATTTTTTTTTTGTTGCGGCTGCCAGGGGGAAACTTCAGATCCGCGAGTCTCACGTTGGAGGTTGGAGAGACTCACAGGCTTTACATTTAAAGGGTTAAATATGATTTAAAGTCTTTTCTAGGTTTGATGGGTGGCAAAAGTTGTGTTTTGGATAAGTCCAATGGTTTAGGACACAGCTATCAGATGCCACTGTAAATCAGAGGTCATCCAGAAGTTAGATCCTGCAGACAGCTCCTGCCATCAGGCAAGCCCCCTTTTAATGCAGCAGAGGGGTGGACACTCTAGGCACCTCCCATGCCAAGTGGGCCAGCCTGGTTCTGGACTTTGGTCCATAAATCATAAGGCTCTCGGAAAGATAGCGCCTGTAAGTCACTAACCCGCCTGGTGAGCCAAAAGAAGACCTGATGTGATGGCCGTGCTATAAAGAATCTGCTAATCAAAGAGTGGTTCCGCAGTCTTCTGTCTAGGAAGACCAATAAGGCAAAATCTTTAGGGTACTACCGGTAATTGCTAACCCCTGTTCAAATTCTTATTGTAGAAATTCAAGTACAGTTGCAACTGTGTCTCTTTTCAATCTGTTCGACTCACAGAATGAATTGAAACTGTTCCATACCTTAGCATAGATTTTTCTGGTAGTCATTTTCTTGACTCCAGGAACGTCATGACTACTGTTAGAGAGACCTTTCTTCCTCAATACTGACCATTCAGGATCCAGGCCGATAATTTTAGAAACTGGAGATTCAGGTGACAAACCGGACAGGTAGTTTACACGGATCTTCTTGTGTCATTGCTGATGACTTTGTGAACCAGCTTTTTCTTGGTCGAGCTGGTGCAATTAGTATTACTTTGATCTGTTCCAAAGCTATCTTGTGGAGCACCTGTGGCAGACTGATGCAAAGAGATCTGTCTCTGGATTGCCCCACCTGTCTACCAGAATTTGATAAATCTGTGGATTTAAGCCAGCTCCCATCTCCGTTTTTTTTCATGGCGGCAGAGTGAGCGAAGGGGAGATGAGAAGGAGGCAAGATCGTGGCGTTTGGGGGGCAGGGTTGGCCAGCGGTGTAGGAGTTTGAGGCCAGCCAGGGGTCTGGTGCCCAGGCTTGGACTGCATTAGCCCTATTGACATTCGAGGCAGAACGGAGTGGAGGGGGCCCCCCTTCCCAGCAGTAGTGCCATCACAGATGGAGGGAGGGAGGACTCAAACAGGCGCTTCCCTCTCGCACCAACACTCACGGATACATCTCTCAGAAAGAGAACATCCTCTTACCATGCTTCACCGTGCCTTGGACCCTAGTTCAGTGGTTCCAACTGTGATCTCATGATAAACACGTTCCCCCTCTTCTGCTGCTTCTGACCTCTTCTTCCCCCCCATCCCTCTCGTAACCTTCCTTCTTCCTCTTTTGTCCCTATATCCTGATTCCTACCCCTTTCTCCACCACTTGTCTGTTTCTTCCCTCCTCTTTTCCACCTCTTCTGAGCAGGTGTCCTCCCTGCTCCACACCCCTCTCCCCCCCTCTTTTTATTGCTTTCTTCCTGTTCCACATCCCTTCCCATCCGTGGATCCAGCTACGTTCTGGGCGTGCCCCCCATAGTCTACCTACCAACAGAGACTTGAACACACCGCCTTTCTTGCTCATTATGGCCAAGATGACAACCTGCTCTCTAAACATCAAGGGCTTCAATGTCCCAGAGAAACGCTCTAAGGTACTATATGACCTCCACAAGCAAAGAGTGAGTGTTCTCATGCTCCAGGAGACCAATTTTCAGGAAGGAAAGGCACTATACCTGCACAGCAGATACTTCCCTGTCAGGACTGTACCAAACACCCGTCTGTCTTAAGCCAGTATCCCCCAATCTCCACCGCCACTTCTGCCTATAGACAAGCCCCCGCTTGTGGGAGACACGGGTAATGCCTCTCCCAGTCGGTTGCCCCCAGGACTTAACAGGCGCAAAGGATAATAGCTTAAGGTGCAGTTTGGTGTTTGGCAGGGAATCCCGAATGAGGATGCCGGGTGCGAAAGTCCGTAAATCAGGCCGAGGTCAAACCAGGAGGTCACAGGCGAGGTACAGGAGGGTCAGGCAAGAGAGTGGTCAGGCAAAGCAGGAGGTCAGGGCAGGCAGCTAGCAAGAATAGTCGAGGTCCAAATCCAAATCCAAATTCTTCACTAAGGTACAGCAACACACATCCAGAACCCAGAAGCTATAACGGGCACTGGGAAACTGGAATAGTGCAAATATATAGGGAAGTCTGGCCAATGGGAAACAGGGAAAAAGGAGGGAAGGAAGGTGCTTGGTGCAACAGTAAAAACGGGAGTGGTCCCAGGAACTGGACGGCCCAGGCCAGACAGGCCGACCAGTCCCTGGGCTCCCTCTATGAGCAGGGCCAGGGTTGGATGGAACAAACTCGCCCCCGGCGGGCGCGCTGGGGAAAGCGCCGCCGGGAGGCATAAAGGTGACGTGCTCGCGCGCGCGCGCGAGCACGTAGATGATCGAGCGCGCCCCCGCCGGGAGGCGGAAGCGCCGGACAGTGAGGGAGCCCGCCGGGCCCGCGCAGCCGCGCAGAGCGGGCTGCGGCGCGGCTGCCGACACCACCTCGCGCCGCCGACCCCTGACCGCCGCCACCACGCTGGGGAGTGAAGACGCCCGGGGAGCGCTGGGCAGCAACCAGCCGGGGACCGCCCGACAGCGCGTCGCGGGACCCGGGACGGTGACGAGGTAAGTGCCTAACATTACCCCCCCCCTGAGGAGGGGACACTGGACCCTCCAAACTAGGTTTTAAAGGATTCTCCCTATGAAACCTCTTTACCAAATTCTGCGCATGAACTTCTCTGGCAGGAACCCAAGATCTTTCTTCCGGACCGTACCCCTTCCAGTCAATAAGATATTGAAGAGAGTTCCGAAAGAAACGAGAATCAAGGACCCGGGCAACCTCAAACTCCTGATGCCCATCAACTACCACAGGACTAGGAGGACTATTAGGTTCATGGTTTCTTGCGGACTTAAGAAGTGAAACATGAAAGGATTTACAGATTTTCATGGATGAAGGGAGGGCCAACCGGTATGTAACCTGATTAACTTTGTGTGTTATGGGGAATGGGCCAATAAACTTAGGTCCTAACTTAGCGGAGGGTTGGCGTAGCGCCAAGTTCTTGGTTGAAAGCCAAACCCAGTCACCCACTTTAAAGTTAGAATTAGACGATCGCTTGCGATCAGAAAATTTTTTCTGTTGACAAGCGGCCCTAGTTAGATGTTGCTGGATTTTATTCCACTCCCCTGGCCATTTGGAAACCCATTCATCCACGGAGGGAACTCTAGAGGGTTGGTCCGAAAGAGCAGAAAACTTCAGATCCTTGCCATAAACACAGTGGAAAGGAGAAACCCCTGTGGATGAATGCGTGGCGTTGTTAAAAGCAAATTCCGCAAAAGGTAAGAAGAAGGCCCAATCAGTTTGAGAACCCGCCGTAAAACAGCGCAAATATTGTTCCAGGGACTGGTTCGTTCTCTCGGTTTGACCATTCGACTGCGGATGAAAGGCCGAGGAAAGGGAGACGGTGAACCCCAACTTGGCACAGAAAGCCCTCCAGAACCGGGAGACAAACTGGACCCCCCTATCCGAAACAACATCCATGGGAATACCATGAATCCTAAAGACATGAGTAATGAAAAGTTGAGCAAGAGTTTGAGCTGAGGGGAGTTTCTTCAAAGGGACGAAATGGGCCATCTTGCTAAAGCGGTCCACAATTACCCAAATAACCGTATGTCCCTGAGACGGGGGAAGGTCAGTAACAAAATCCATGGCCAGATGTGTCCACGGGGAGGCAGGAATGGATAATGGAAGGAGTGGGCCTTCCGGTGAGCTCCTCAAGGACTTACTTTGGGCACAGACTTTGCAAGCTGAGACAAACCTTTGAACGTCCTTCCTAAGAGAAGGCCACCAAACTTGGCGTAACAATAAAGCTATGGTTTTCTTAATCCCTGGATGACCGGTTGTTTTGGTATCGTGAAAATGGGACAAGAACTCAGACCGGTAAGTAGAGGGCACAAACAGGGCTGACGCGGGTTTCCCAGGAGGAGCTTGGGCCTGGAACTGAGTAAGATCAGGAAGTTGGGGTTGGATGGCGGCCACCACTAGGGAGCGAGGTAAGATGGGAGAAACCACCCTTTCCGGTAAGTCAGGGGGAGAGAAACTCCGAGACAGGGCGTCCGCCTTTATATTCTTAGACCCGGGCTTATACGTTATAGAAAAATTAAACCGAGAAAAGAATAAGGACCAACGAGCCTGTCTAGGAGTTAACCTCTTGGCGGACTGGATGTATTCTAGATTTTTATGGTCCGTAAAGACCGTAACTGGATACTGAGCCCCCTCCAGCCAGTGTCTCCATTCCTGGAAGGCAAGCTTGATGGCCAGTAATTCTCTGTTGCCGATATCATAATTCCTTTCGGCCGCTGAGAATTTCTTGGAAAAGAAGGCACATGGATGGAGGCGTGCAGGTGAGCCGTAGTATTGAGACAAGACCGCTCCGACCGCTATCTCTGAAGCATCCACCTCCACAAGGAAAGGTCGTTGTTCATCGGGATGGACTAGGACGGGAGCAACGCTAAATACCCTCTTAAGATTCCCGAAGGCCTGGACAGCTTGAGCCGGCCAAACCGGGGGGTACCCGCTTTTCTTAGTTAGGTTAGTTAGTGGTGTAACCAGGGCAGAGAAATTCTTAATGAACCTTCTATAAAAATTGGCAAAACCCAAAAACCTCTGCAGGCCCTTCAGATCTCTGGGCTGCTCCCATTCTAAAACAGCCCTCACCTTAGATTGGTCCATAGACAGACCAGATTTGGAGATAATGTAACCGAGGAACGGAACCTCAGATACCTCAAATTGACATTTCTTTAACTTGGCATATAAACAATTCTCCCTAAGTTTCTGCAAAACTAGGCACACATGTTTACGATGCTCGTCAAGGGATGAAGAAAAAATTAAAATGTCATCTAGGTAGACAACCATAAACCGGCCAAGATAATCCCTGAAAATTTCATTGACAAAACTTTGAAAGACCGCAGGGGCATTACACAGGCCGAAAGGCATAACCAAATATTCATAATGCCCTTCAAGGGTATTAAAGGCCGTTTTCCACTCGTCCCCCTGCCTAATTCTTATGAGGTTATAGGCCCCTCGGAGATCCAGTTTAGAGAAGACCTGCGCCCCGACCACCTGAGTAAAGAGTCCCTCAATAAGCGGTAGGGGATACTTATTTTTTACCGTGATGTTATTTAAGCCCCGGTAATCGATACAGGGGCGAAGTCCCCCATCCTTTTTCTCCACAAAAAAAAACCCTGCCCCTGCTGGGGAAGATGAAGGCCGAATAAACCCTTTTTCTAAGTTCTCGGCGATATATTCCCGCATGGCAAGGGTTTCCGCTCGGGTCAAATTAAATATTCTCCCTCTGGGAGGCATCGTACCAGGGAGCAGTTCTATTGGGCAGTCCCAAGGTCTATGGGGAGGAAGTTTGTCTGCTGCCTTTTCTGAAAAAACATCAGCAAACTCCAAATATGGAGTTGGAATCCCAATAGGGAGTAGGCGCGTGACCCTGAGGGGAAATTCTAGGCAGTTCCGGAAACACTGGTGTCCCCACTTGGTAATTTGCCCCGAAACCCAATCAATTTGAGGATTATGCTCCTGCAGCCATGGCAACCCCAAAATCAAAGGAGTACCAGGCATGCTCAAAATCAGGAACCTGATAACCTCAGAATGACTGGCTCCTACTTTGATTTGCATAGGAGGTGATTGGAACCGAACTAACCCCCCGGCCACTGGAGTGCCATCAATGGCTGAAACCCGGATAGGAGTTGGCAAGGTCTGTACCGTAATTCCTAGAGTCTGTGCTAGATCAGAGTCTAGGAAATTCCCAGCTGCTCCAGAATCTAGAAGAGCCTTTAGATTAACACATTTAGCACCATTCATAAACTGAACTGGGACGAAAACTGGAGACGATACTTGAGGAGATACCTTACAGCCTAGGAGGGCCCCCTCGAAACCCCCTAGGCTCTGAAGTTTCCCGACGGTTTCTTTGGGCAAAGTCTAACCATGTGGCCGGTCCCACCACAGTAAAGACAGAGCCCCTCGGATAGGCGCCGTCGTCTCTCGCCTTCGGTGAGCCTGGTGGCACCTAGCTGCATAGGCTCTTCTGAAGGTTGAGCGACTAGAGCCTCAGATTTTGCAGCGGATTCAGGATGTGATCCTTTCTCTAGGCGCCTTTCCCGGAGTCGGCGATCAATGCGGATGGCCAAATGCATCAATTCATCCAGAGTTTGGGGTTCCGGGTAGTTCACCAGGGTGTCCTTGATAGAGTCAGCCAGACCTAATCGGAATTGGCCGCAGAGGGCAGGATTGTTCCAACGTGAGTCAACTGCCCAACGCCGGAATTCGGAACAGTAGTCTTCGGCTGGACGGCGTCCCTGGCGGAGGGTACGTAACTTAGCGTCAGCTGAGGCCCCTTTGTCAGGATCATCATAAAGGACCTCCATTGCAGCGAAGAAACTATCCACCGACTGGCGGATGGGGTCCTGAGCTGATAAGCTAAAGGCCCAGGACTGAGGGTCTCCATGCAACAGGGAAATAATCAAGCCCACCTTTTGTTCCTGTGAGCCTGAGGAAACCGGGCGAAGCTGGAAGTATAGTTTACAAGAGTCCCGGAAATTGGCAAATTTTGCCCTATCGCCAAAAAACTTTTCAGGGAGCGGGATCTTGGGTTCCACAGTCATTGCGGCCGGAGTCCCCTGAGAAGTGGGGACAATGGGAGTAGGACGGTTCTCCTGGGCCGCAACTCGATGAGCCAGGTGCTCCACCGCCGCTGTCAGGGCCTGCACCTGCTCCAGAATTTGGTCCATTCTTCTTTCTGGCCCGTTATAATGTCAGGACTGTACCAAACACCCGTCTGTCTTAAGCCAGTATCCCCCAATCTCCACCGCCACTTCTGCCTATAGACAAGCCCCCGCTTGTGGGAGACACGGGTAATGCCTCTCCCAGTCGGTTGCCCCCAGGACTTAACAGGCGCAAAGGATAATAGCTTAAGGTGCAGTTTGGTGTTTGGCAGGGAATCCCGAATGAGGATGCCGGGTGCGAAAGTCCGTAAATCAGGCCGAGGTCAAACCAGGAGGTCACAGGCGAGGTACAGGAGGGTCAGGCAAGAGAGTGGTCAGGCAAAGCAGGAGGTCAGGGCAGGCAGCTAGCAAGAATAGTCGAGGTCCAAATCCAAATCCAAATTCTTCACTAAGGTACAGCAACACACATCCAGAACCCAGAAGCTATAACGGGCACTGGGAAACTGGAATAGTGCAAATATATAGGGAAGTCTGGCCAATGGGAAACAGGGAAAAAGGAGGGAAGGAAGGTGCTTGGTGCAACAGTAAAAACGGGAGTGGTCCCAGGAACTGGACGGCCCAGGCCAGACAGGCCGACCAGTCCCTGGGCTCCCTCTATGAGCAGGGCCAGGGTTGGATGGAACAAACTCGCCCCCGGCGGGTGCGCTGGGGAAAGCGCCGCCGGGAGGCATAAAGGTGACGCGCGAGCACGTAGATGATCGAGCGCGCCCCCGCCGGGAGGCGGAAGCGCCGGACAGTGAGGGAGCCCGCCGGGCCCGCGCAGCCGCGCAGAGCGGGCTGCGGCGCGGCTGCCGACACCACCTCGCGCCGCCGACCCCTGACCGCCGCCACCACGCTGGGGAGTGAAGACGCCCGGGGAGCGCTGGGCAGCAACCAGCCGGGGACCGCCCGACAGCGCGTCGCGGGACCCGGGACGGTGACGAGGTAAGTGCCTAACATTCCCCTCCTGGTTCCATAGCCTATCAGGTAAATTGTGGCGTGTATCTATTGCAATTTACAAATCCTTGCCCTTCACGGCTTTATATCAGTTAGCACACCTCAAGGGGAGATTTATCTTCCTCAAGGTTGTCATCCTTTAAAAAATTTACAGTGGCAATTTGCTATCTGCGAAACCATGACCATGCGGCTGTGCTGCAGAAGTACCTGAGAAAATTGGAGGAATTTGGGGAGGGGATTGTGATCCTGGGTGGTGCACTAAGCCCCTCCTTAGACACCTCATCTGGTAGGTTCTCGGTGCCCCTTGCAAAGTTGCAGTCTCTGCGGAAAACCCTTCATAGCTTACAGTTGATAGACGTCTGGAGATTGGAACATGGACACGCTAGGGACTACATATACTTCTCATGTGTGCATGGCTCATATAGTCGCATTAACTATATGTTCTTGAGTCACGATGCCCTGCACTGGCACCCTAAGTATAGAATTGGTCCTTTCCTATGGTCTGACCATGCGCCGGTTTTCTTGTCCCTTGACTTGCCCAATGCCACACCAAAGCAATGGAGCTCCTGTGATCAAGTGGGAGGCGCTCAAGTGTCTGTTGCAGGGAATTCTCTTTCAAGGGGGCTTGAGACTGAAGCGTGAGAGAACAACGTTGATCAATAAAACGCTGCAAGTCATTCACAACCTGGAGTCTAAACATAAGCAGGACCCAACCTCTGAGCTGTTCTCTGAGCTTTCACTCAACAGAAACAAGTTTTTGAAGCTATATGATCAGGCCCATCTCAGATTCAGGGACAGGCACCATGCCTCAATGTACAAGCATGCAAACAAATGCAGCAAACTTCTGGCCAGGTCTCTCCATCGCAGAGCTGCGGTATCGTTCATCCCGAGCATAAAAGTGGGTGGAGGGGAGAGTGTTGTGGATCCGGTCAAGATCCTGGAGATGTTCAAAGGCTTCTATAGCTATCTTTGCAATTCTCAGCCGAACCTGTCCCCGGCCTCACCATAGGGGCTGGAGGCAAGCATACAGGACTATGTAGCTGGGACTCAACTCCTGTCAATCTTGGAGGACTCCTAGGCTGAACTGGAGGTCCCCTTTACGTAACTATGAGAGCCGGGAAGAGCCTGGGTCCAGACAGATTTATCCCTAGGTTCTTAAAGACCCTAGCAACACAACTCGCCCCCTTTCTGATGAGGGCCTTTAATCATATAGGGTCTGATAACCCTTTCCCAAAACAAGCCCTGGAAGCTATGATAGTGGTTATCCTCAAGCCGGGCAAGGACCCATCAGCTTGTGGCAGCTACAGGCCTATCTCTTTACTTAATGTTGGTGTGAAATTATTTGCCAAAATTATAGCCACCAGAATTCAACCATTGATCCCGCACCCGATTTATTCAGACCAGGTAGGCTTCGTCCCGGGCCGAAAGGCCAGGAATAACACAAACAGGCTGCTGGACCTTATTGCACACGCCCTGCAATGCCGAGAAGGCATTTGACAGGGTGAGTTGGTGCTTTCTCAGAGCCACCTTCATGTAAATTGGCCTCGGACCTCATACCGCCTCTAAGATCATGGCTCTGTATCGGGATCCAACGGTGCGAGTTAGGGCCAATGGCGTCCTATCGGAACCTTTCCCAGTTACAAACAGCGCCCGCCAAGGGTGCCCCCTTCCACCCCTACTATATGTCCTTACTATGGAGCACTTAGCGATAGCGATTAGGAATAACGCGGATATAAGGGGTACTGAGTGCGGGGGTCGGCAATACAAAGTTTTGATCTTTGCCGATAACTTGCTTCTCCACCTGTCTCTGGCTGTGTCCTTCCTGGTGGTTCCCCCTTCCCCTAGGGAGCCCTGCATTAAGTTCAGCATACTGGCTAGACCCAAAAGTTCTTGCGGGGCTGAGGAGCTGCGGCACTCCTCATAAGATTGGCGGACTGGACGTACGGGGGGGGGGGGGGGGGGCAAGCATTGGGTCCAGCTGGAGAGGGACCTGCTACACTTTTAACCCAGGCTCTTTCCAGTCGGTGGAGATCCAGGCGGGGGGTGGGGGGGCTTTCCTTTTCTGGCCCAGCACTTTCCCTCTATTTGGGTCAGGCTCCAGAGATAGGGGGAGCTGGTGAATAGGCCGGGCTCCCTCACTCCACTATTCACTATAACCCGGAGTTTGAACCGGGGCAGCGGACTACTCGGATCTTATATGGAGGGAGGCGGAAGACTGCGGGACGTTCTAGTGGGGGGGAGAATGCAGCAAGGACAATTATCCCTAGGCGCTGGAAATCCCTGCAACCCCGAGTATGGCTGAATGGTTCGCTGAGATGAATCATATTAGAATGGAGGCGCTAATATCGGAGGACAGAGGATATACCGAGGTGTACCTGGCAACCTGGATCAGATACAGAGTCAGATGTGGCGAATTCCTTCTTGGTGATAGATACTGGATAGGATGGGGGCACTGGCCCTTGAAGGGCCAGGCCTGCGGAGCACTGCTCTGAAATCCCATGGGATCAGGCGCCGGAGCTGGATATTTCCCTCCTCGCTCCCTGCCCTCCCTCCCCCTTCCCCTCTATTCTCCCTATCTTTCCTACCTTTCTGCATCCTGTCACCCCTTCTCCGTCTCTCTCCTGCCTCCCCCCTCTCTACTCCTTCTTAGGGTCTCGGCTCTCGCCCTTCTTCCTACAACCCTTCCTGTCACTCCGCGATTCCCCTTCCTCCCTCCCACTCTAACAGGGAGCTGTGTCATGACTCCCCCTCCCCCGGCCAGGCAGGGTGTGACAGGCTCTAAATAAAAGATGCTGGGTGTGCCGGCCGGATCGTGAAATCTGTGGTGGGCGACCCATGGTCCATGGGGCATATGTCCAGTGCAGAGCAGCAAAGCAGGCAACCAGTCCTCCTCCTCCTCTTTTTCTGCCTATGCTCTCCCTGATGTGCGGCCGGAGCTCCCGTTCCACGGGGTTGGCCGGTCCACTTGTTCCCTGATGTCGGGGGTAAGGGATGCAGACACTGCTGGCTGATCTGTTCGCCATCTCCCACCAGCATCTCCCTGGGGTGTGGATGGGGGAAGGCGAGAGAGTGAGGGGGGGGGAGAGAAGAATGCTGTGCCTTGTGGATGTGGTTGCACTGCAACCTGGTAGGCGTTAATGGCTTACTTCCCTTTTTTCTGCATATGAATACCTGTGCTGTTGTATTTTCCTTTGATTTGAAAAATCCGATAAAGAGAGAATAAACTAAAATTTGAGGATATGTGCCTCAATTCTATGGACCAGATCCCCTGTATGTAGTGGAAGTCCGGGTGTGCTCCCCATCCCCAACCACTGGCATACGTGGTGATAATTATAGGATTTGTGTGATGCCCAGTGGGACACCAGCCTGTAAGCAGGCAACCCCAATCTCCACCGCCGCTTCTGCCTATAGTCAAGCCCCCGTTTGCCAGGACGCTAGGTACGCCTCACCGGACACGGTTGCCCCCAGGTCTTAATAGGCGCAAAGGATGTCTGCTTGCGGTGAAGGCCGATGAACCACGAGGGTATCCCGAAGCCGAGGATGTTCACAGGTAGTCAGTCCAGAGGGTGCGTCAGAGTACAGGGATGAGACAGGTGCATAGTCAGGGGTAGCCAAAGGGTCAAGCCGGGAGGTCAGAGATCGCGGGGAGCAGGCAGGTTTGTGGTCAGACAAAGCAAAGGTCGGTACAGGCAGCGGACAAGGATGGTCGATCAAGCCGGGTTGGAAACAGATAATAACTAAATGGAATCACACCCTAATCCCAAGCGACTATCACGGGCACTGAGTACTGGGCTGACTCCTTATTTATTGGGGAATTGACCAATGGCCACCCTGGGGTGGAGTGTTTGTGCTAATTGGTGCAACTTACAACACTGTGAGTGATTGCAGACACTATCCAGGGGCTGGTCAGTCATGGCAGCAAGGCTGATCAGCCCCTGATTCCCATCAGGTGTGGAGGACTCTTGCAGCGCAGCGCCTCCTAGTGGCGAAATTTACAGACTGCGGGGCGCGCGCCTGCACAGCTACAGAGGGGTGGGGGAGGCTGCCAGAGTGACGCGCCGCGCTCCCCGTCATCCAGGAGCGGCGGCTGCGCTCAGCAGCAGGAGAGCCGCGTCGCCCAGCAGACGCTCGTAAGTCCCTTACAATTTGTCTGCCTCCAAAAGCGTCCTGTCTGCAGGATTGAGGGATCCATCCACCACCAATGAGTTCTTAATTCCCTCTGGGAGGGTGGTGGTCTGCTCCAGTGAATCCCAGGCTTGAAGTAGAAAAACCTGCAGTGGCCGGGGGTGAAGCTGTGCCCAGGGAATAGTGGAGGTCATTAATCTTAGGATTGTTAAGATCCTTCTCAAGGAGACCTGATCCTCCCAGAATTTCTGTGACCAGCTTTTCTTGCTTTTTGATTGGAAGAAAAATCAATTGCTGGGAGGAGTCTATGATTTATCCCATAAACTTGCGAGTCTTGGATGGAAACAGGACAGACTTGTCCCTGTCTACAATCCACTCTGCAGGAGTAACATTGTCAGACTGAGGTTCTGCTAAACCTCTGACTCATTCCCCTCGATTCAAAGAGCAAAAGTTAATTGATTTCGTATCGAGAATCGTAAGTTTGGGTGGGTGTTTGTCATTTTTTCTTGTTTTTTTGCCCATTTCGTATTCGCACGATCGTTCGCGCATAGACGTATATGAACATACGCATTTCGTACGAGAATCGTATAATTTGCGTTAGTTCGTGTGTTTTTCCCGTCCAAATCGTATTATTTGCGTCCGATCCTATTTTTTACGTCCTTCACATGGGCTTGCGCCCAATTCAGAGAGGTGATTGCTAATTGTTTTGAAGCCCATTAAAGAGCTGCTTTACGAAATGTTTGCCGGCAGCTATTTGGCCTCGGGAGTAGGATGGAGCGGAGCGAGTTTGTGGCACATCAAGGGCTTATGCTTTTTGGCATTGAGTTGATCGAGATGTCTGAGAGCAGATTGCCCCTGCGTCGTCGCATGAACATCGATAGCATGAATGATGTTGAGCTGTTCGAGCTGACCAGGCTTAATCGCGCTTCCCTCCATAAATTATATAGTGAGCTGCGGCCATGGTTAGCCCGCACCACAAAGAAGGGGCATGCTATTTCAGGTATGACCAAGATGCTTGGCTGCCTGCAATTTTTGGCGAACGGCTCGTTCCAGAGGCTGGGTGCCCTCTCTGTGGGGATGTCACAGCCTACGCTGAGCCGCGCACTGTCTAAATTTTTGGAAGGCATGGCTGCCATAACTCAAAAATATATTTATTTTCCAGATGATATGGCAGCCAGAAACGCCATTAAGCTTGGGTTTTATAATGTGGCCGACATGCCCAACGTTATTGGTGCAATTGACTGCACACATGTGGCACTCGTACCTAGGGCAGCCGACGAGTATATATATAGGTATTGAGATTGGTTATTATGTTGCCCAACGTGTCATGTAACCTGTTTTCCTTTGCGGCAGCATATTTGTTTATCCCTCATTTGTGTAGCTGCTTTATCTCGGCTTTTCATTAGTCTTTCCCAATAGAGTGCAGACATGTTTTGTGGTTAATTTATTAGTTTGGGTCAAATATCAATTACCCTTTTTGTATGTTTTTGCCTTAAGGAATCGTAAAATGGGACACTCACTTAATGTCCAGGCCGTGGTTGGTCCGGATATGCGGTTTATGAGTGTCCTTGCCGGCTACCCCGGATCGTCCCACGACTCCTATATCCTCCGGCGATCTGGGTTGTTTCGGAGATTTGAGGCAGGTGAATTTTCGGGGGCATGGCTGCTTGGTAAGTGTGTCCTATTTGTGTGTTATTAAATGTGGCATTAATCTTGTATTTGTTGATATGTTTGTTTTGGAAAACTTTACATAAGCGTCCAACTGCCTTTTTCTTGGCTCATATATTAGGAACTTACCCAAAAAATCCTTGTCTCGCTTTGGCCTTCAGAATGTTTTCCCTTTAGTTAGGATGTCTGTAAGTTCCTTGTGCCTAAATATATTGGTTTGGAGTTTATACCCAAGGATCTTTGACCTTTGGCTCCTTTTGTACTATTGGTCTTTAAATGTCAAAGTGGACTTAAACTGCATACATTGTAGTTTCCAGTGAAATGTGGATCGGGATCTTTGACATTTGGCTCCTTTTGTACTATTGGTCGTTAAATGTCAAAGTGGACTTAAACTGCATACATTGTAGTTTCCAGAGAAATGTGGATAGGCCCTCAGCAGCATCCTAATTGTAACATGTCTGAAAACTACAAATATATGTAAAATACAAATACCCTTGGCCGTGCAGATGTTTGTTAATTAATTGGTATGTAGAAGTGCCATTTTTATTTAGGTTATACCTTAGTGCAATTTTTGGGGGCCCTAATGTGCCCTGTTTTTTTGGGGGAACACTTTACCTTACATCATTATGATATCTGTGAAATTTTTTGTGTTGGTTGTGTTGCCTTTTTAATTTTGATTACATTTAATTCTCTGTTTAAGGTGATTCCGGGTACCCACTTCTACCCTGGCTCATGACGCCTGTGCTGCGGCCCCAGGATGCCTCTCAGGAAGCGTATAACCGTGCGCATCGCAAGACCCGGGCTGTTGTGGAGAGGGCCTTTGGTCTGCTGAAGACACGTTTTCGTTGCCTTGACCATACTGGGGGGGCCCTGCAATATGATCCCAAGAAAGTGATCGACATTATAATGGCATGTGCTGTTTTGCACAATTTTGCCATCATGGAACGTGTCCCACGTTATGTGGACAGCCTGCCCTCTTCAGCCGTCGAGGATGAAGTCGAGAATTTTGAGGGGCCCCCCAGTGAGTCTGGCCAATCTGTTCGAGCCAACCTGATCAGCCAGCATTTTACTTAACTTTTTTCCCTGTCTCACCATTCTGTATGTCTGTGTTATCCTTTTTGTTACATATGTTGTTTTGCCGTAATGTGGCATTACCTCTAAGTAAAACATTTAGACCTTAATTGTTGCCTAATGTATTTCATGTAGTTTCCTTAGCTTTAGCTTTGCATTGTTACACCTCTTCAAACCAAAATTATCTGGTTTAGCCCAAGCTGTTAAAAATGTCTTCCCACTAAAAATGCCACAAGTATTGTAAGTGAATTTTTTGTTTTACTTTGAAAAGGAAAAATTATAGTGCTTAACAGAAATCAGTCCACATACATCTGTGGTAACAAATGGATAACATTAAAAAAAAACATCGAGCACATCTACACCTGGAAGTGAGTGGCACAACCAAACAAGGACACCCAGTCCAAAGGCCAGCCTAGTCCAGTCATTAATATTGCCTGTGCCCAGGGATATTTGGGCATGGCCATAATGTCACACAAACATGTCTGCAAACAGGAGGAGCACCAACCAAATACATAGGTAAAGCCATAAGTGGCCAGATAAACTCCACATAGACCTATGGCATTGGCTAGTGGCCTTAAGCATTACTCTAAGGAGCTATATGGGAGCAAATACAAAACACAACCTGCCAGAGCAACACAAAATGGATTGTTTGAAACCTCAAAGGACAAGTAAATACAGTGGGGGTTAAGAGAAAAGATGTCCCACACACCCATGGCTTAATAGGGTGGCTGCCCATAATACCCAGGTGGAGGTCCAGGTGGAGGTCCATGGGAATGGGACCTAGCCTGGGCCATGGCAGCATTGTGAATTTGAAACTGCTCCACAATGTTTCTCTGCATATTGGTCATCTCAGCCATGGCTGACTGGATGCCATTACTTGCATTGGCCACGTTGCTGTTGAGGGTACGCAACTCCGCGAGGATGCCCTGTAGACTGGTATGGATGTTGACCATGTCAGCATGCCTTTGCTCACGCTCTGTAACGAGCTGGGCGTCATAAGAGTCCCTTTGTTGGGTCCATAATTGAAGCAGGGCACTCTGCCTCCCCTGGGAAATTGTGGGGCGGCGTAATGGCGTCCGCCGCACAATTACCCTGGCTCTTGGGCGTGCCCTGCCGCGTGGTGTCGTACCCTCAACAGCAACCGGCCTGCTTTGCAAATCCTCAGCAGCAGAGTGAACACTGGGGACTGTAGTGTCAGTCTCCCCATGTGCAAGCACAATGGATGGAGATTCACTCTGCTGCTGAGGATTGGCCAGAGAAACATTATGGAGCAGTTCCAAATTGGGACCCAGGGGGAGTTCATCCGACGTGCCCTGTACGGAGACATCATCATCTTCCTCCATGTCCTGGATCTCTTCCATGAGTGTGCGGGTCTGTAGGGACATATCAAAAAAAAAAGGCTAAGTTGGCGTCCAAATTTTGGATTTCAACAGTTTAACACATTCTTAAGCACTTGGTAGTATTTATGCTACTAAATTAACTTACCGAAAATCTCTGATCTGGGCTCCTATGCTGTACGGACCTGGTAGGCATAACCAAACTGGGGGGTGAGTTTACCCTTGCTGAGGGATCATGCTGGGCTGAAGAAGAGAAAAACAAACCACGTAAACACACACACATAACCTTTTTTAGGATAGGTAATCAAATATAGCTCTATTTGTAATATTAGTCAACTCTAGAGCAATGGTGACCTTTGTTCAAACACACGCAAGTTTACATAGGTGCAATGGCTCTGAAAAACTGCTAAGTGACCTCAGTTCTAAGTCATGAAGTGTACCCAGTCAGCATACAACTTTCAAGGCACATTTTTGGATTTAGCCTACCATTCGCTAGGTCCGGGGTACTCAAACAATTGTTGGAAACGCCCATTTCAAGGTATGTGGTGAGAGGTGAATGTCTGGCCATGGTGCTGACGCAGGGGGTGTCTAGTTAAAAATAAATACACTGGTGGAGGGGCTGGAGATTTCAAAGTGCCAACTAATAAAGGCTGCTTGCCCTTGCTGGGCTGGATGGGCCAGAGCTGAGGGGACAGGGATTGGATGGCTAAAGGGGGGAGTTAACGTATTGATGGTGATGGGATGGATGGAGCCAATCTGTTACAAATGTATGGGGCTTATGTGGGGGGGGGCATGGGGGGACTGTGGCAGATGGGCCAGAGCAGGGGCAGCGGGACACGATTGTGGCCAGAGAAATTTTTAAAAAGTTACTGTGTACCTTGCAATGCCACTTCCTGTGCAGTACTTCATATTGCAATGCTATGTTTCAGGGAGCCATGACATTGGGCAGGAGACCAACCACTACATGGCCGATCAAGGGGGCAGCTCTGAGCACGTCAACACAGAAGTAACTGAGTGCAGGGCTGTCTGGGCAGGGGTCCTTGAATGTGGTGCCAAGGTCCGCATTGGGACCCCGGGCCGCCAGTTGAGTCTCGCTGCTCTAGGTCAGATATGTTTGTGGGTGGCTAATTAAATTGTTAACTAAAACACAACTCACACAACCAAAAGGCAACCCATACATAATGATGTGTGTTTTGTGATTGATTCCAAATATCTCACTTATCTTGCGAAACTTCATGACTTTAACAATCCAATTGGACATTTGAACTTTGCCATAATGGCTGTGGGCCTAAATGTGTGATTCCCAGGGACCAAAAGAGGACACAAACAGCCACAGTAGTGCGAGGCCAAGCAAGGCAAACCATAGGGGCATCCCGTTAGCTTGTTACTAGTGAACTGTAGATTATTTAGCAAACAGCCAAACATGCAGATTTAAGAGTACTCACCGTGGGTACGGGTCGGTGAGTCTGTGTCCCTTAGACCAGCATGTCCACCGACCGCGACCGGATGGAGAAGTCCAAGCACAATCTCCTCAGCAGGGGTAAACTCCAATTTAGATGGAAAGCCACCGCCAGTTTTCATGCTGAAAAGAGAAAATCGTTTGGTACTCAGAAAAGGTGCATACAGTACATCCAAAACATTAGATTTAGCGTAAACATTTAGTTACCTGTAATTATGCCTTTTAATTTCTTTTTGCCGTACAGCATACTTCAGATCAGAGATTTTCTTCTGAATTTGGGACACATCTTTCCTCTCTTCCCCCGCTGCATTTACTTGTCGGAGGATGGTTTCAAACAATTCCATCTTGCGCTGCTTGGTGGTGTGTTTGGATTTGCTCCCATATAGCTCGTCATAGTATAATGTAAGGCCACTAGCCAATGCCATATTTTGGTCATGGGAGAATCTCCC
Source organism: Gastrophryne carolinensis (assembly GCA_027917425.1). Classification (NCBI taxonomy): domain Eukaryota; kingdom Metazoa; phylum Chordata; class Amphibia; order Anura; family Microhylidae; genus Gastrophryne; species Gastrophryne carolinensis. The sequence goes on along the minus strand of CM051243.1, from coordinate 144,391,064 downwards.
ACTCAACTGGCCGCGGCGCAATGTGCGGCCAGATGGTTGGCTTGGCTGCTCCTCCATGTGTGCAGACACATGTGGTGACATTATGGCCTGGGGCTGGGTAGGGGAATGGCCGGATTGGTGGCTTCCCAATGACTGGACTGGACTGGCCAAGGGACTGGGTGTTCTTGCGTGGCTGGCCACCGAACTTCCAGGTGTAGATGTGGTCATGGGGGCAATTCGGGGCCCTCTTGGGGGGCTAGGTTCCCGGCTGGTGCCAGGTCGGGGGCTCTGTTCCCGGCTGGTGCCAGGTCGGGGGCTTCTGGCCCTGGATTGGGTTCGGCGGGCCCTGTAGGGGCTTCTGGCCCTGGATTGGGTTCTTCTGGCCCTGTAGGGGCTTCTGGCCCTGGATTGGGTTCGGCGGGCCCTGTCGGGGCTTCTGGCCCTGGATTGGGTTCTTCTGGCCCTGTAGGGGCTTCTGGCCCTGGATTGGGTTCGGCGGGCCCTGTCGGGGCTTCTGGCCCTGGATTGGGTTCGGCGGGCCCTGTAGGGGCTTCTGGCCCTGTAGGGGCTTCTGGCCCTGGATTGGGTTCGGCGGGCCCTGTCGGGGCTTCTGGCCCTGGATTGTGTTCGGCGGGCCCTGTAGGGGCTTCTGGCCCTGGATTGGGATCTGCGGCCTCTCGATGGGCTTCTGGCCCTGGATTGTGTTCGGCGGGCCCTGTAGGGGCTTCTGGCCCTGGATTGTGTTCGGCGGGCCCTGTAGGGGCTTCTGGCCCTGGTTTGGGATCTGCGGCCTCTCGATGGGCTTCTGGCCCTGGATTGTGTTCGGCGGGCCCTGTAGGGGCTTCTGGCCCTGGTTTGGGATCTGCGGCCTCTGGCTGTGCTTCGGGGCCTGGATGGGGTTCGGGCCCTGGATGGGGTTCGGGCCCTGGCTGGGCTTCGTGCCCTGGATTGGGTTCTTCGGCCTCTGGCTGTGCTTCGGGGCCTGGATGGGGTTCGGGCCCTGCTGCGGGGCATGGGTTTCCGAACTGCCCTACTTGAAGGCATGGCCGGTGTGGGCTCACTGGTGCTGCCTGTTCTGGGGGCAGAGGTGGTGGGTGCTGCAGTTGCCAGCTTTTTGGCTGCAGGAGGGGCACGGGGCTTGGGGCCCCTTTTTTTGGTACCTGAGGGTCCAGGGTCCCTTGGTGGGGCCGAGGTGGGAGTCTTGGCTCTCAGTTTTCGGCCAGCTTGCTGGGACCTTGTTGTGGGGCCCTCCGCGGACTTGCTTGCCTGGGGTCGCTTGCTCATCGCCTTTTTTGGTGCCATCGTACACAAATGCTCAAAGAGAATGAGCTTTGGGTGCAGGGACCTTTAAATAATGAGCCCAGCGTGTGACGCCTATGCGCACGACTACACGCTCGTACGAACGTACGTTCGAGCGGAACCAGGAAACCGCTGGGGTTTCACTTATCTGCTGCCTGGAAGAAGCATAAAGATGGCGCCCACTATCTTCACCCGTCAACAGGAAGAGATCCTCATGCTGGTAAGTGGCTGCCTGTGCATTTTAATCGAATAGTCAATGATGGCCTAAATGTAAATGATGCGTTTGGAACTAGTTTGGGGTATCTTAATGTTTAATCACTGGCTCCTCACACTTCATCCTCAAGGGCCGAGCCTGGCCACGTTTTCAACTGTCTATGCTGATGTCCTAATTCGGCCAATTGCTCCGGCTTAGCAACAGTTAATTAACCTGTGGAGTAGCGGGGCGAGCTGGCAAACCTGGCCTGTCTCGGACCTTGATGCGGATGTTTGAGGAACACTGTTTTCCTAAGCCATAAAAACACAACGGGAAGCCACACACGTGGTCCAAAAGCCTAAGCATTAGGCTACATCTTGGATGTTTAAACCATCCTAACATGCCATAGATGCAGGTGGCCTGATTCTTGATGTTGGCTATTATCTGTATGTACATGGTGTGTGATACATATAACATAAGACCAGACTGTCAATCACAGTCAACGTCCTCTTTAAGGCACTCCCCAAAAATGGCGGCCACTCGAAATGTGTGTGTTAATGACATTAAATTCTCAACTTGTGATGCAACACATATGGGTCTGTGTGTAAAAGTAAAAGCTCTGTGTCCATTATGTTTTTCAGATCATGCTTCAGCGCCGGTATGACTTCGCGCCCAATGTGTGCGAGAAAAGGGACATCGCCCGGGAGATCATCGCGGAGATCCACCGTGTGACCAGCACCACCTTCACTCACACCCAGATAATGCAGCATTGGTCGGACCTGAAACGTCTGCACATGCCCCGGGTGCGGAGGTATTTTGGGATCCATTTCCCAAGTAAGTACAAAGCAATTGCATGGTATATGTTCCAAATGTCTAAGTTATGCCTTTATTTATAATGACTTTTCTTTGGTAGTGTTGGAAATGGATTTCAGAATTCGCCGCACCCGGAGACGTACAGGCCGACCAGTGCTGCATGACTCTGCATCTGTGAGTGAAGGTGGTGGATCTCCCGGGCGACGGACCTACCCCTCCTCTGTGGCCTCCTCAGACCAGCCCCTGGACCTTACCACAGAGGAGGGGCCAAGGCGCGTGGGCGTGGAGTCATACCTGGCCACGCATGGGGAAGGCTCTGGTATGTCACTCTTCATGTATAGGCACAAAGATATACATGGCAGGCCAAAAACTAAGTTATCCTTTATTATGTATTTGTAGAAGCTTCTGGAGCGGGTGAGATAGTGGAGGAGGAGGCAGCAGAGATGCTTGAAGTCGATCCTGGCGAAGGTGAGTGATGTCAGCCAGACTGGGAGCCAGATATGTTGGGAATAGTGACTCTCTACAAGTACTAACCAAATGTCACATGTTTCTCCAGGGACTTCTTCACAGCAGAGCCAGGACCAAGGGCAGCCTGTTGGCCCCAACCAGCCATCTGTCGGCCACCAACTCCGTAAGTCTCCATGCCATTATTCATATTAATGTTTGCTTAGCTAATAACACACACATAACTAAAGGCGTAGCCAATGTGTAGTTGACACTTTCATGTGGGCACTTCGTTAGCTTAAAGAGGACCCTAACTAGTATTAAGAACCAAAGACTTAGCCATCACACTGTACCTACAGATTAGAAACATGGAAAAACACCCTTCACCCATCTAATGCATGTTATTAGACTGAACAAAACCAATATTGGGGAATATGGAATGCACAATATTTACAGGCAGCATGGGATACAGATTGAAAAAAGGAAGGTGCTGCCATGCATTGTGTGAGTGATGACCTTTCCCTCAACCCAGCTATGCTCTGGATTCCCAACGCACCACTGTAACCTACTCCCCTGTACTTTATCCAACTCTCCACTCCTCATTAAGTGTTATGCTTCAGAGTACAGATGGCGGCGCTGTAATCCCCAAAAAACCCTAAATAACTTTGAGGTGGTGCAGAATCATTTGTGAATAGTTATTGGTTTTCATTAAATAATGTTGAAGGTCCGGTTTAAGGAGTTTAAACACTTACCTGTGGGAAATGCATTAACTGTATCCCTTTGAAGAAGGACATATGTCATGCATTTACATGTATTTGATTAACCCTAAATCTATTTCCAGCATACAAACCGGTCTGGGACTCCTATTTATGTTTCTTTCTCTATTGGTTACAGGGATGATCCCCCAAACCTTGGCGGGAAAAAAAAAAAGAATGAAGGAGTTGGTGGCCGAGCTGCTGGCCATACAGGCGACGTTGGGGCCAACAGATGAAGAAGACGAGGAGGATTAGTGCCCTTGGTCCTGGCTCCTTTCTTAAAGTTGTTTTTAAATTTTTACAAATTTTAACAATTGTTTTATAGTTTTGGTTAAAAACCAAACAAGATGTTTTTTTTTTAAAAAAAAACCCAAAAAAAAAAAAAAGGTTTTACAATTAATCAAAAAAAAACAAAGAAAATATTTTAAATAAATTATATTTTAAGCCTTCAGAAATGTGTCTTTTCTAATATGCACACACCCAAAAAATTACACAAACCAGAAACAACACACTTAGAAACATATAGACATATGTAAATTATGTGATATTCTTACGTTTTATGGACCGAGAAATGAAGTGGGATGCAGCCGCTACGGGGTTTAGGTAAGTTTGAGGGACCGAGAAATGAAGTTGGATGCAAGCGCTAAGGGGTTTAGGTAAGTTTGAGGGACCGAGAAATGAAGTTGGATGCAAGCGCTAAGGGGTTTAGGTAAGTTTGAGGGACCGAGAAATGAAGTGGGATGCAGCCGCTAAGGGGTTTAGGTAAGTTTGAGGGACCGAGAAATGAAGTTGGATGCAAGCGCTAAGGGGTTTAGGTAAGTTTGAGGGACCGAGAAATGAAGTGGGATGCAGCCGCTAAGGGGTTTAGGTAAGTTTGAGGGACCGAGAAATGAAGTTGGATGCAAGCGCTAAGGGGTTTAGGTAAGTTTGAGGGACCGAGAAATGAAGTTGGATGCAAGCGCTAAGGGGTTTAGGTAAGTTTGAGGGACCGAGAAATGAAGTGGGATGCAGCCGCTAAGGGGTTTAGGTAAGTTTGAGGGACCGAGAAATGAAGTTGGATGCAAGCGCTAAGGGGTTTAGGTAAGTTTGAGGGACCGAGAAATGAAGTGGGATGCAGCCGCTAAGGGGTTTAGGTAAGTTTGAGGGACCGAGAAATGAAGTGGGATGCAAGCGCTAAGGGGTTTAGGTAAGTTTGAGGGACCGAGAAATGAAGTTGGATGCAAGCGCTAAGGGGTTTAGGTAAGTTTGAGGGACCGAGAAATGAAGTTGGATGCAAGCGCTAAGGGGTTTAGGTAAGTTTGAGGGACCGAGAAATGAAGTTGGATGCAAGCGCTAAGGGGTTTAGGTAAGTTTGAGGGACCGAGAAATGAAGTGGGATGCAGCCGCTAAGGGGTTTAGGTAAGTTTGAGGGACCGAGAAATGAAGTTGGATGCAAGCGCTAAGGGGTCTAGGTAAGTTTGAGGGACCGAGAAATGAAGTTGGATGCAAGCGCTAAGGGGTTTAGGTAAGTTTGAGGGACCGAGAAATGAAGTGGGATGCAGCCGCTAAGGGGTTTAGGTAAGTTTGAGGGACCGAGAAATGAAGTTGGATGCAAGCGCTAAGGGGTTTAGGTAAGTTTGAGGGACCGAGAAATGAAGTGGGATGCAGCCGCTAAGGGGTTTAGGTAAGTTTGAGGGACCGAGAAATGAAGTTGGATGCAAGCGCTAAGGGGTTTAGGTAAGTTTGAGGGACCGAGAAATGAAGTTGGATGCAAGCGCTAAGGGGTTTAGGTAAGTTTGAGGGACCGAGAAATGAAGTGGGATGCAGCCGCTAAGGGGTTTAGGTAAGTTTGAGGGACCGAGAAATGAAGTTGGATGCAAGCGCTAAGGGGTTTAGGTAAGTTTGAGGGACCGAGAAATGAAGTTGGATGCAAGCGCTAAGGGGTTTAGGTAAGTTTGAGGGACCGAGAAATGAAGTGGGATGCAGCCGCTAAGGGGTTTAGGTAAGTTTGAGGGACCGAGAAATGAAGTTGGATGCAAGCGCTAAGGGGTTTAGGTAAGTTTGAGGGACCGAGAAATGAAGTGGGATGCAAGCGCTAAGGGGTTTAGGTAAGTTTGAGGGACCGAGAAATGAAGTGGGATGCAAGCGCTAAGGGGTTTAGGTAAGTTTCTGGTTGAGGGTGCGCATGCGCAAGATCTTATAAACATACGAACGCACGAATCTAAGAGGCCAAAAACCAATGAAAACAAGAGGCAAACGCAAGTAATTGGAAGAGCTTGACGATGGAAGCAGCCGAAAAAACAGGCTGCCGCCGCAACAGGTGAGCACATGAACGTGATTTTTACGATTGGCAACTGACTGAGGCAAGTTCGGGAGATATCATACGAACGGACGTATCTTTTAGGATAGAAACGTATTTGCTTATTGAATCACTCGCAAGTTCATACGAACGCACGAGCGGACGTGAAAAATAGGATGATCGTGAGCCAAATCCAAGCTGTTACATGTTTCTTTGAATCAACCCAATTGTCTCCAGAAGGTCGTCTTATGAAATGCAGAAGGGGAGAGCCCTGTATTGAAAGTGAAGAGTCTCTCTGCCTAGTGGCACTGCAAATGTTGGGAAGCTGCTGTGCCCTGGCCAAATTTGGATGAGTAAATAGATATTTATCATTCAATTGCCCTGAGCCAGGATATTCCTGACTGTGAAAATAGACTCCATCTGGAATCTTTTGTATGTTATATGAAAGTTTAAGTCCTTCGGATTTAAAATCACCCGGCCTGGAGTGTTTTAAGACCCGAACAGTGTAGGCGGATTGGTTCTATGACTCTTTTCTGACAGAGTGTCACGACTAACTCACATGCGTCCCGGTCCCGCGCTGTCCCTGGGCGGCCGGTCGCAGCCCTTCCTGTCCGGCGGCCGCGCCGAGCGGTGGCGGCCTCCGAGCACGGCTGCTCTTCTTCCTCTCCTCCGCGTCCCTGGTTCCTGTCTTACGTGCTCGCACGTGCCCGCCGGAGGTTAAATAAAAGGGCCAATGAGCCCAAAGGAGGTTTTGGGCTATACGCCCTTTTTTGTATCCAGAGTCTAGTTGGACCTTGCTTATCTGTTGAACTATTCTCTGATTGATTCCCGTTGCCGACCCTTGCCTGAACCGACTACTCTCCGATTGATCTCCTGTTGCCGACCTTTGCCTGAACCGACTACTCTCCGATTGATCTCCTGTCGCAGACCCTTGCCTGAACGATTACTCTCCGATTGATCTCTGCTGCCGACCTTTGCTATCCATGACCATCCTGACCGTTGCGAGCCTTGACCCCTGCTTCGTACCTTGATCTCGAGCTGCTGTATCCCATTGTATTGTCGCAATCTCAGCTTACCCGGTGTTGACCTCTGGCCTGTCTTGGACTTCCTAGTACTTCCTGCTTCATCTCTGATACTCACTCCGATTCCGCTCTTCGTTATCGGTTCTCCAGACCTCCACCCAGTAAGCTCCTATCCTTTGAGCCATTGAAGTCCTGGGGGCAACCGATCCCGGGCAGGCGTATACTGCATCCTAGCAAGCAGGGGCTCCTACAGGTGAAGCTGGCTGCGGAGATTACCTGAGCGTGACATTGGAGTTACCTGAGCGTGACACAGAGCTCCGAGATAGCTAGTGGGAATGCTAACCTTCTTCTTGAACTGTGTGGAAGCCCGGTGATGAGAAATATCTAAGGGGGTCTTTGGGAAAATTCCAGCCGGGACCCCATGGATACAAGGTCCAAAATGAACTGGTTCTGTGTAATAGATTGCCAGGCTTCCTGAAAGAAAGTTAGTCTGCCACACAGGTATCTCTGCGTCAGGACCGAGGTCTATAGAATTGCGTGGGGGTACACAGCTAGGGTCGGGTTTACAGCCCCCCTTTGCAGACCCCAGTGCTTCTTAGGTTGTCTACTAGGAGGGAGGGGTTGTGAGGATATAGGATTGAACCTGGTCTGGTTCCTGAACCGCTTGTCTTTTGTAGGAAGCTTCTTAGTGCTTTCATAGGTCCTAGAGAGAATAGTCTCTAGTTCTGAATCGAAGATCAAATCCCCTCAAATGGGATACCATTTAGTTTGGCTTTTCTGGTGCAGTTGATAAGGGAAATGGCCTTAGCGCAAGTTCACACTGCCTCTGCAGCTTCAACAAAGGAAAATACAATTCTGTGAAACTCACCTGAAGAATTGTTTTCATATACATCCAGTCCAGGCCGTCCCAATATCTTCACGATTGGGGGTTCGCCTCTAGAGGGAGCTTGACTGCCAGATCAAAGATGTAGCTCCTCCCGGCCCCCTATAAAAGGCAGCTGCCCCTCTATCATTCCCCAGTGATTTAAAAGCAGTACTCAACAAAAGAGGGCAGGCTGGGAGGCCTAAGAAACCATGTTACTTCACATATAGCTTCAGCGTGTACTCTCTCTAAGCAAAAACTAGAAAAACTAGTGTCCTATGAACAAAAATGGTTGATCACCATAACAGGCATACAGGACATAATGAACACAAGGGACTGGATGGATACAAAAACAATTCTACAGGTGACTTTCACAGAATTGTATTTTTCTCTTCCATCCAGTCCAGGCCGTCCCAATATCTTCACGATTGGGACATCCAAAAGCAGTGTCCATAAGGGCGGGATCCCCAGTGCGAAACAGCATGTAGTTAATTTCACTACCGTCTGAAGCACCTTTCGACCAGAAACAGCGTCAGCTGAGGCCCTGACATCCACCTTGTAAAACTTTGTAAAAGTATGAACAGAAGACCAAGTTGCGGCCTTACAAACTTGTTCCACCGATGCCTGGTGCTGAAAAGCCCAAGAGGCACCAATAGATCTAGTAGAATGAGCTGTGATCCGAAAAGGGGGTTCCTTCCCCCTGGAAGAATATGCTTGTACCGCCGCCTGTCTGATCCACTTACTGAGAGTGGACTTGGCTGGTGGCAATCCTTTCCTAGAACCCTCTGTTAGGACAAAGAGCAAATCCGATTTCCTGAAGGATTCATTTGCAGCCAGGTAATACTTTATGGCTCTGACCACATCCAAAGCATGGAGGGTCCGTTCTTTGGAATCAGCCGGTGCTGGACACAAGGAAGGTAAGACAACTTCCTCATTAAGGTGAAAGGGAGAAACGACCTTAGGCAAAAAATTAGGTTTAAAGCAAAAAACCACCTTATCACTGTGCAGCTCAAAGTAGGGTGGTTTCATACAAAGCGCACCGAGGCGATCGCTACCAGAAAAAACACTTTGAGAGTCAACATAGACAATGCAGCATCGCTCAATGGCTCGAAGGGAGGACCCTGGAGAGCAGAACTAAATTCAAGTCCCACACACCAGTAATAGCGACGCGGTGGCCGGACATGGGTAACTCCCTGGAAAAAAGTCTTGATCAACCTATGGTTGGCAATGGCTCTCTGGAAAAAGATGGCTAAAGCCGAGACCTGACCCTTGAGGCTGCTCAGCTGGAGACCCAAGTCTAAGCCGTGCTGTAAAACTCCAGAATCCTAAAAATAGCTAATTTTCGGCAAGGAAGGCTCTTGGCCTCGCACCAAGCGATATAGGCCCGCCAAACTCTGTAGTATATCATGGAAGAAGATTTCTTCCATGCCTGAATCAAAGTTTGAACAACCGTGGCCGATAACCCCTTCTCCGTCAAGATGGAGGTTTCAATAGCCAGGCCGTCCGTAAATTGGGGTGCCGCAGCGACCCCTGTGTGAGAAGCCCTGGGTCGTCGGGCATGATGTAGTGATCTATTGACATCTGGACTATGTTTGCAAACCAACTCCTTCTCGGCCAGCGAGGAGCCACCAGGATGGTTGGTACCCCTTCCTGGGCTATCTTGCGCAGCACTCTGCCCAGGAGTGGAAACGGAGGGAGTGCATAAAGAAATTTGAACTACGTCCAAGGAATCGCCAGAGCATCTGTTGCAACGGCCAGAGGATCTCTTGAGAGGGAGACGAACCTTGGAAGCTTGTGATTGTGTCTGGACGCAAACAGAGCCACGTCCGGCTGACCCCACCGGAGACACAGAGCCTGAAAGGTCTCGCTGCTTAGGGACCATTCCCCCAGGCACAAGGAACTCTTGCTCAGAGAGTCTGCCTCCTGGTTTTCCACCCCGGGGATGTAGACCGCCGAGATGCAGGGAACATTCTCCTCTGCCCAAGTCAGAATCTGAGTTACCTTCTTGAGGGAGCTCTTGCTCCGAGTCCCGCCCTAGTAGTTGATATAGGCGACAGCAGCCTGATTGTCCGAGCGAACCTGGATCGCACGGCCTCTTAAATGGGGAGTCAAGAGTAAAAGAACCAACCAGATTGCTCGCAGCTCCAAGAAATTTATGGGTAAACGGTTCTCCTGCGGACCACACTGACCCTAGATCTTCTGGGTCTGCCAAACGCCTTCCCTGCCTGTCAGACTGGCATCCGTGGTAACTATCTCCCAATGGGGAGTCAGAAAGGACTTGCCCACCAGCAGGTTCCGGGAGTCCAACCACCACAATAGGGACTGCCTGGCCAGGGGGGATAGCGAAAAACCTTGTTCCAGAGATTCCTGCGTCTGATTCCACCCGGTCAGCAGGTTCAATTGTAGCGGTCTCATGTGAAATTGGGCGAAGGGTACTGCCTCGAAGCGTGACACCATTAGGCCCACCAATCTCATCCCCAGACGTACCGACGGCTGCTGACAAGACAGCAAGGCCTGCCCTTGCATCTGAAAACTCAAAACCTTCTGCAGTGGCAGAAAAACATTGACCTGAGCGGTGTCTATCTTCATTCCCAAGGAAGGATCTCACTGTTGAGGGAGTGATAAACGACTTGCTTTCGGCCTGCTGAAGGGACTGAGCTGAAATCAGCAAATCATCCAGATAAGGTAACACACGAATACCCTGACTCCTCAGGATAGCCATGATGCCCGCCAACACCTTGGTGAACACACGGGGGGCTGAGGATATCCCGAATGGGAGTGCTACAAACTGGTAATGTTGATCCTCCAACGCAAACCTCAGGAACTTCTGATGTCCCTGGAAAATCGGGATGTGCAGATAGGCGTCCCTGATGTCCACCGTAGTCATGAAGCTGCCGGGCCGAATCGATCTCACTGCCGACCGCAACGTTTCCATGCGGAAATGTCTGACTCTTACAAACCTGTTGAGACCCTTCAGGTCCAGGATCGGCCGAAGTGCTCAGTCCTTCTCGGGGACCGTGAACAGGTTGGAGTAGAATCCCTGACCCTGTTCCTGCCAGGGTACAGGGTAAATCACACCTATCCGCAGAAGGTGTTGAACAGCCGTTCTCAAAGCTTGAGCTTTTAGCGGGTTTGAGATATCCTTGAACTGAGGAATTTTGTGGGTGGCCTGGCTGCCAGCTCTATCTTGTAACCGGAGGACACTACCTCCTGAATCCACCAATCCAAGACGTGATGCCTCCAGATCTGAGCAAACAGCAGAAGCCGCCCCCCCCACTCGGATGGGTGAGAGCGCGCCTTCATGCCTGAGTGGGCTTGGCAGGGGGTTTGGACTTAGCTCCCCAGGAGGAGTTGGGACCGGCTGTGGGACCTACCTCTGCACCAGGTATCTCTGCGGCCACCTGGAAACGAAGATCCTCTTCCTCCTCAAAAGGACTAATAAGAAGAGGGGTTCCGAAAGGACCGAGCAGGTCTTCTTCTCTGAGGGAGTCTACCATCCTTGACCAGAAGGTCCAGGCGCTCCCCAAACAGCCGGCTGACACGGGAGGATCCACCTCGGGAGGGTGACACCATAACCGAACAAATTCAACAGGAAAGGGGTACCACCTATCCAGGCCCTTAGGGACCGGCGGTAACTTGTTGGGCCTTTCCCATTTCTTAAGGATTATGTTAGAAAAGTGAGGCTGCTCCGGGAAGACCCGTCTTTGCCTCTCAGGCCGAAATAAATCACCCATGCTTTCTCTTAGCTGCTCTGGGAGGAACAATATGTAGGGTATCAAACACGGAAGAGAGCAAACTCTCAGTATCATCCGGGAGACAAGAATCCTCATCCGAGGAGGAACCAGAGATACTGTCACCGCCAGCGGAATATTCCACCATTGAGCGTGAATTATCTGGCAACTCACCTTCCTCCGCAGAACCCAAGCAATTAAAATGATCATCATCCGAGTAAATCGGCTCCAGATGCCGCTTCTTACTCGAGGCTTTCTTAGGAGCTGTCAACGAGATCTGCTTCTCGAGACTAGCCAGCCTATGTGCAAAATCAGTATGAGACCCCTTGCTGGCTCCCCCTTCACTAGGGGCTGGATGCAGCAGCGGAGGGTCCGATGGTAATACAGGGCTAGGGTCAGGGGCGACCACCGCTCGCTCATGGTCCAAAACAATGCCTCTGGTGCAAGTGGGCCAAATAGTGCTGAATCCGCCCAGAGAATTCCTTCTGCACAAGGGGCAGAGCTTGTCCTGCCCAAATGGGGCCCCCGGCTCACTATCGCCTGATGCCTTCATTATGGTCATTAAGAATAGTAAAATTCAATAAGGCTACTAGACGCTAACGGCCTAAGCCAAATAATCGATCCCTCTAATTAAAAAGGGGGATCGGGAGGAACCGCAACCCTTAACCTTAGCCCACGATCTAAACAAAAAAGAGAGAGAAGCCCCATGTCAGCCTTAACATAAATACTTATGGCATATGTGCACAATAATCAAAAGAGGGACTCACAACACCGTAACCGACAGGAGAGATCACCGCAGCGTCCGCAGCAAGGAAGGCCTGAGAACCTGGCTCCAGCACAGCAGCAATAGCAGCAGCGCGTCTACCACAAGAGCTCCTTCCGGAAGGATCCTCGGGGGGAGGGGGGCAGCACCGGCGCAACGTCAGCTACGCGCCGATGCCGGGCCCTGCCCCCGCCCTACAGAATCCATGTCATGGCGGCGACCCCTTGTCAGGTGACGGCCGTAGCCTGCACTCCCCCCCCATCTCTCATCACAGACAGCGCCGCACGCAAGTAGGAGGAGGCCCGCGGGGCACGACTGCCGCAAGAGGCGCGCGCCCCGGGCACACCGACGGGGGAACGCACCGAGGTGAGTAAGAAGGTCAGAGACCGCTCCTCACTGCCTGTCAGTGAGGAACGCAATGTGAAAGTCGCACCAAGCATGCAGCACACACACACAATAATAAAGCTGGTGGTTCCCCCTCAGGCTCACCATAAGCCTGCGGAAACTACCTTTTAGAATAAGGTCTGCGGCCCAGAGCATGTGCTCTTCCGAACGCCACAGACCCCGGCGTTCACCCTACCGTCACGGATCCCCGTAGCAGCCAAAGGCTGGGAGGCAGGAGTGGGTCAGAAGAGATCCATGGGAATAGAGTCCTGCAGTGGCAGACGAGCTAGGTGGCCCCGCTCTGCTGCCAAAATCTGAGAGAGAGAGAGCCAATGACCTTATGCAGCCAAACTGCAAGATGAACAACTGGGGAAAGATAGAGGGGCAGCTGCATTTATAGGGGGCCGGGAGGAGCTACATATTTGATCTTGCAGTCAAGCGCCCTCTAGAGGCGAACACCCAATCGTGAAGATATGGGGACGGCCTGGATTGGATGGAAGAGAAAATGGCTCTAAACATGACAAGGAAGCATGTCAAGGAGAGTCTGCTTGGGAGTTTCCCTCTCTATAAAACCACTGAGGTTGTAAAGCCAGGCCGCAAGGTTTCTGGCCACACAGCTATTGTAGGTTTAAAGGCAAAGGCTGCAGCATCCCATGCTCTTCTAAGGATTCTCTTTGTGCAACGATCCAGAGGATCATGTAAATAACCAGAGTCTTCAAAACTGAGGTCCGCCGAACGTGATACCTGAGCCAGAGAGGCATCTAATCTAGGACAGTTGGTCCAAAGAGACTCATTAAATGGAAATTTCCGCTTCAAGGAAATGGGCAAAAAGAAAAAAAACATTTTCACCGGAAAAAAAATAGAGTTTTACTTTTGTCAGGATCTGGGGTGCTAATGGCAATTACACTGGAAACAGTTCTTAATTGAAATAATAAGCGGTTAATTTAAGACAAAGTTCAACAGAAAAATCTTTTAAATTCAGAGTATAATGCAAGGTACAATGCAGTAATGTCAGCGGTTTCCCCTCCAGCTTTAGCAATGTCCAGAGTCTGATAGTTACAGAGTATTGCAAGTCCTCAATATCACAGGTCCACTTTCAGGGCATACAATCCCAGGCTGCTAATCCACAGGCTCCAAAAACATAACACATAAAGTCTTTGGATGCAGTTCAGAAGGACTTTATGTGTTATGTAGTTTGGATGCAGTTTTTGGGAGCAGCATGGCACAGGCTCCTTATCCCAGTCTTTCCTTCTTCACACTGGAAGCCTCAGCAGCTCCTTTTATTAGGCTTCCTTCAATTAATGTAATCACCTGGAAAGACCTGGGAGTAGGGGAAAAACCTCTAGAGGATTGGGAATGTGGACTGGAGCTCTGTTATTCCGGCCTGGATCGTGTCTGGCTAAAAAAAACAAGGGAAATATATACACCATCCAGCACTTTTCCATACACTTTACCACACTTTCTTAACCAATAATTTACAGTATAATGTATCCTGAGCAGATAAGGGCTGCTCATCAGAGCAAATCTGCATAGTATTGTAAATGTCCTCCAGAAGTGACAAGGTTTCTTCTGAAATCCTACTGCCCGAACCCCTGGGTTGAGTGGGGGTAAGGTCCCTGGAAGCAGTCCCGATCGCAGACTTCCAGACCTCTAGGGTAGAGGTAATGTCGGACTTCATATTGCCCAGCATCTGTATAAAATAACTGTCTGCTTCGTTTTGCATCTTGTGTTCTAAGCAGGCCGTACAGAAGGATCTATTCCAGGAATCTGCCAAGATCGTGGGGCAATTTAACCAGAATCTGACAGTTTAGTCAGCTTAGGCTTGGGATCTTTAGCCTTTTCTTTCTCTTTTTACTAACTTTTAGAGGGAGGAGGCTAAGAGATACCCGAAGACGGGGAATACCGACTAGTTAGAACTCTGAGGGTGCTAGATACATACAATAGGCATATCAGCATTTGTAGCCCCCCAAAAGCAGCGGAAAATATACGCCTCACCGTCTTATCCTGATGGGGCATTCTGGCGAAGAACACTGTCCACTGAGATAGCACCGCTGCGGCCCGAGCCCGCTTGCTGCTGCTGGAGACTGCTTGTGTCTCCCCACTGCACCCACTGCCTCTGAAGTCGCTGTGCTACATCTCTCCCCTCTGTGGCACACAGGGTCCAGGAAGTGTCGTCACAGAAGAAGCCCCAGTTTGGCTCCGCCCTCCCTGCCTGTGACTTCCCTTCCAGCCAGCGCAATCTGCCGCTGCATCGTTCAGGCAGAGGAGGTAATCAGTGTTTCCAGCAGTGCAGAGTTCTGGTGTCTGGTGGTGTGGTACTCCAGGGACCCCTCTGGTCACAGGAACACTGTCTGGGGGTAAAGCCAGGGGGTTGGCAGGCACCTCCCCAGGCACTTCTTGGGGTATAAAACTAAATATTTTAAAACATTTTTAAACATGTTCCAGTATTTTTTCCTCTCTAGGGAGCTTGCTGCCTCCCTGGCCGTCTCCAAAGGGAGACATTCCGGATTGATATATTGGTATACAAGTATTTCCACCTACAAAGAATGGAGAGGTTTGTAATTTTTATTGTAGGTACACTTCAAATGTGAGAGCCAGGATCTCAGAAAATCACATGATTTGCAATAATTTTTTTTGCTAGTATTTGATCACCTACAAACCAGCAAGTATTCTGGTACTCACTATTCTTAACAGTATGCCTATGAGTCCTTCAGGACGGCCACAGAGAGAGCAAGCTCCTCCCCTAGAGAGGAAACACAACTGGAACAAGCTAAAAGTCCCACCCCTTCCCCCCAGTCCTCAGTATTAAACAAGTAGTAAATGGTAATAAGCTGCAGGATCTAATACTAATGGGGGGGCGTAAGGGAAATACCATTACTGGTAAGACTAACTGGTATTTTCTCACTTCATCTTTCAGGACAGCCACGGAGAGGATTATTAAGGACTAAGGTTTCTAGGGATGGGATATGGCCTGTAGGACCCTTCGATCGAAGGATTGCTTCTTACTTGATAACAAGTCTAGCCTGTAGTATTCAAGGAAGGTGTGGGGAGATGACCAAGTGGCTGTCTTACATATTTCCTCTATAGGAGGCACCCAATTTATCTGCCCAGGATGTGGAGACCGCTATATCTGACCTACAGAACTTGTGAGAACGTTCCATATAATTAATGAGGCATCTACGGACATCAACTGCCTGTGTTGATTCTTTGGGATTTTCTTGTTTTGTCAATAGAGGAATCACTTTTTCCTGTGTTCGATGGAAGGTAGAAGACATTTTGGGGTACAGAGGCTCAGGCTTTAGGATAATTCTGTGAGAGAAAATAGTGCAATAAGGCTCATGGATTGAGAGGGACTGTAGGTCGCTAACACTTCCGGCAGAGGTGAAGGCCAGAAGAAGACCTGTTTTGATGGTTAGAATCTTATCGGAGGCATTATCTAGTGGTGACTAGGGAGACTGAGCTAGCCCTTTGAGGACCAGAACCAAATCCCAGGAAGGGCATCTATTATGAAGAATTGATTTCTTTCGAGCAATGGAGATAAAAAAATCTATTTACTAGTGCATGATTCCTGAGTCTTCTGTTTAAGTAAACTGACAAGACCAAAACCTGAGTCTTTAGGGTACTTACAGCTAACCTTAGTTCAAAGCCTTTTTAAGAAATTCAAGCACTGTTGCAATCGCATCCTTTTTCAAACTGTTTGTTTCAAAGAATTAATTCAAGCGAACCAACAGTCAAAAATTAATTAAATCAGACCAACACAACAAACAGTGCTCATAGGCACCCCTCTTCAGCGCAATTTAGATTGCTGCACATAAAAATGTATTTACCTTTTCTAATGGCTACTGGGATAAATTTTAAAAACAGGATGGCCACTCATGGGCTTGCAGGCTACCTGCAAACAGGAAGTCGTGCTGGGCTTCCTGTTACTGTGCATTTTTGTTATGTCAGTTGTGAGAGGATGCTCCAAAATGGCTGCTACCTTTTTTATATATCTTATATATCTTCCTAGTAGTCATTTTCCTACTGTCTAAGAGCGTCATGACTACCCTATGAGACAGACCTTTCTTTTTTAGTATTGCCCATTCAGGATCCAAGCAGGCAACTTTAGGAACTGAGGATTCAGGTGAGGGACAGGAACCTAGGTTAGTAGATCCAGAATAAGTGGCAGTTTCCATGACTCTACCTGTGACATAGTCTTTAATGCCATGAACCAGCTTCTGTTTGGTCAGGCCAGTGCAATTATTATTTCTCTGGCCCGTTCTGAGGCAATCTTGTGGACAACTAGCAGAAGTTGAAGAGGAGGGAAGGCATACATTAGTCAGTCATAAGTGGGTCCCCCAACCAAAAAACAGCAGATTTAAAATGTTAATAAACCCACTGAAAGGCATTCACCTTCAGTCCTGTAAAGCTTGTGCGGTTCCAACGGATTGAAGCAGCCCGGTTTCAAAGAACCATGCTCCCAGTTGCATTGAATGGATGGCAATGTGTTACCAGCGTGATCTGGCGGAAGCTGCGGGGCTCCTCTGCTCGCTGTTAGTCGGGCAGTGCCCCCCACCACTGTTGCCCCCAGCCGCTGTTCTCAGAAACTGGGAGGTTTCCAAGCTCTTGCTTCAGCTGCTGTGTTTTTTTTTTTTTGGGGGGGGGGGGGGGGGTTGGTAAACCTTTGAATGAAAAATTATGCCTTACTGCCAATATATTTTGTCCTGCTGAGAAAATCAATATTCCCCTCCTGAATCAATTTTGCCCAAGCCCTGAGACTGTCACTCATGAGATGGAATTTTTGAAAATGTATATTTTTTTATTTTTTTGCCAAAATGATGTCTGCTGATCTTTTTTTGGGGGGTGTTTTTTGGAAGTAGTTTCTACCTCTTATTGGTGTACAGATTGGTGCAGGGTTGCTAATAGCAACAGATTGCAGGTAATAAAACCTGCATCCATAAAACACACATTTGCTGACCACAGCGATGCCTTTCCTGAGTAGCTGACTACAGCGAAGCACTCTGGAAACTATGGTTCAAATACAAAGAAACAGCTAAACTGGGCCTGTTGATACCTCACCTCTGAAGTTTTGCAGCATTAAAACTCTGTGTCATTTTGCCATAAACTTTACAATGCAGCATAACACAATGCACCTACACTGTGGGGAATTATTTACCTGCACTGCCTATAGATTTGTGTTCAAGGTGGATGCCCCTGGGCACAAAATCTGGTGGCGGCCCCAGACACATTATTTTTTCCTTTAAAATAATAGTTCAGCCAAGTAACTGATTGGTGGTTGTCTGGCACCCACCCACTTACTGGAACATCAGATCAAGTTCCTTCTGCCACCCTTTGTGCGGGTGCGTGCTGCTCAGGAACTCTTGCTTTGCCATTCTGGGCGGGGGGTATTGTAATTGCCCAGCTGGTCCTGCAGAAAACAGCTGCCAGTGGCTGTGCTTGGCGGCTTATGTGCAGTGAGCAGCCACTGACTGACATCACTGTAGCGTTGCTGACGGTGGCTTTGCTGCTCTAGACTCTCCATCCTGCCCTGTGGTGGCTTTGGCTGCCCAGGGGTGGGGGGCCCTGCTGCTGCCGATAGCTTTGTTGCTGACCCCGCGGCCTGTCAGACCGAAGACTTAAAAGCCTCCTGGACCAGATCATAAGCCAAAGGTTGGTGGAGGCCCCCTTTGCAGGGCAAGTGGTGGAGGCCCCTTGCGCCCACCTCATAACCCGGCCCTGTTTGTATTGCACACATTGCTAGCCCACCACATCCTAAGTGCTACATGCAGGTCTGGATCACAGCACATATATGGGAACAGCTAGATCAGCTGACAATGGCTGGTAATTTTGTGCATTTTGGCTGCAGTTTCTAAATACTGTATAATGTACCATGTAACGTCAGAGAAACACCAGTCCTAGCCCTACAAAATGTCCTCCTCTATTCAAGGAACTACTAAGAAACAAAACACAAGCTTCCTTCCATAATAAGCTAACTATACTCCTCCACTGGACCAAAAATCTATAAGATTCCCAAACGATCTATTCCCTTCCCCTGGGGCATCCAAAATTAGGATGGCCTAATGTCTGAAACCCCCCAGGTCGCCCATGCACTTACCTTGTTTCCAGGTTCAATGGCACATGCGCGGGCTACGGCTGTATCCCCGCTGTCCCTCTAGCAGGGCGCATGCACGCGCCAGTTCTTTGTGAAAAGCCAGTGCAGGCACACTCCCTGTGAGAGGATAGCAGGGGACGTGCCCGTCAGCGCACTCGGAGCCACTCGCTTTAGACGAAGGGATGTCAGTGGATCTGAGCGTGCTGATTGGACGAGCGGACGTGCATGCGCCGTAGGACAGGGGAGAGGTGAGTTTGTTTATGTGACCTGGGGGGCAAGGACCAAAACCCAGGATAGTCATAATCAACAAAAAAAAAGTCCACTTTAAAGTCACTTTTGACTTGAGATCCACATCTTAAAAACTAGTATCTAATCCCTATTTGTTTTCTTTTTTCTGAAATAAACAACTATGGGGAGAGGGGGTGATAAACAATATGAAAAAACATGGCAAAATAATATCCAGGAATAACTTCCCTTGCCCTCACTAAATATGGCCGGCCGCCTGCTCTCGTGACGCTACGTCATAAATAAGCTTACTTAAAGGCCCTGCCGTACCCTTCCGCTGTAAGTATGAAAATAGTACCTATTTACCTGTCTTTAGTTTAAAAAAAATATAAATATAAACATACAGAAAAGTGTTCATATCATTAGTAAAATGAGGGCGTTACATGAGAGCTATGTCGGGCACCTCGGGAATGGAATACACATGACAGAGTGTGGCGGCGCGCAGTGATCCGCTGCTGTCCTCGAATGTGCCCGAGTGAATAGAGCGAGGATTGCGGCAAAGAAGCCGCTGACAGACATATCGCTAACGATGCAGTACGCAACTGTGTAAAAGGTGAGGAATATGACAGGCACGGGAGCTCGCTGCGTTCCCGGGGCGCTTTGTGCTATCCGCGTGCGTCGCTTCAATATGGTGGCCACAAAATGGCGGCTAAAGGCAGGCAGTGCAAGGGCAGCCCGTAGGAGAGGACCCCCGGGGAAGCGAGGGGAGAAGTGTGCAGGGCAGACTGTTGTAGTGCCAGTCAGGCGAAAGCTGTGGGTGGGCGGCTATGGGGGGACCTGTGCTAAGCTGTACCGGACAGTTACCTTCCATTACATGGACAGGGAAAAGCGACTCCTATAGTGACCCGCAATGTGACCCTCCATTGGCCATGTTACAGCGATTCTTTCAGCTTGCTTTCCTCTATATGTGCATTACATGACATAACTACAATAATGAGGAGGGCTAGTAAATGCTGCTCTATAAATCAAACCTAAAAGCGGGACAATTGAGCACTGTGTGTGGTATGTTTATATTCTTTATGTTGGAACATTTAATGCAGAACAAAACCTTGAGACACGGGTTGGAATGTAAAAGATTGCAGCCCCCCCCGTGGCATATTGTTTTGGTTGGGATGCCTGGCTCCGTGAAATCCCACAGATTGGCCATAATAACCCAACTTCCAGAACCATTTGCTTTGCCAGTCATTCAGCAATGGCTCTGATTGTTTTCAATGGGCAGAGCAAGCAGCCGCATCCCCTGCATCAGACTGTGCACTAGCTCCCGCGCCAGCCATGCAGACAGGTTGGCACAGGAGCGTGTCCGATTGCGCTTGTGACATAGTCCAGACCAGGGCTGGGTTAAGTGTGGTGGAGACCCCTGGGCACAAAATCTGGTGGATGCCCCACATACAGTATTTTTTCTTTTAAAATAATAGTCCAGCCAATTAACTGGTTATCTGGCACCTGCCTACTTACTGGAACGTCAGATCGAGTCCCTTGTGCCAACCTTGTGTGGGTGTGTGCTGCTTTGCCATTCTGGGTGGAGGGTAGTGTAGTCACCCATCTGGTCCTGCAAAAAACAGTTCCCCGCATTGAGCTGCCAGCGGCTGTGCAGTGATCAGCCGCCAATTGACAGCTCTGTTGCGTTGCTGACGGTGGCTTTGCTGTTCTGGACGCTCCATTCTGGCTTGTGGCTTTCACTTTAGGTTTGCAAAAACAAAAAAGGCTTGCCCAGGTGCGGGGGGCCCTCACTGTCGACCAAAGCTTTGTTGCTGGCCCCACGGCTCATCAGACCAAAGACTGAAAAGCCTCCTTGACCAGACCATAGCTTTGCAGGGCAAGTGGTGGAGGCCCCAGGGCTCGCCCCCCCCCTCATAATCCGGCCCTGGTCCCAGCAGAAGGCTCTAATGGGATGAGAGCTCATTCATGCACAGTTGGACCGAGAAGAGGTAAGTTATCGGTGATCTGGGGCGGTTCAAGCAGCAGGGCATCTCAAAACCAGATGCTGTTGTGGCCAGGGCTGTGGAGTCGGAATCGAGGAGTCGGAGGAAATTTTGGGTACCTGGAGTCGGAGTCGGCAAACAATGCATCGACTCCGACTCCTACTAAATTTTGATTTAGCAAGTTTAAATGTCCCAATTCACAAACCGTTATAATTAATGACTTCTCTATTGTAAGAATAAAGACCAATGCATGCAGTGCCTCACGTAACCGCAAAACGAACACGTTAAGTGACCGTGAAGAAGCATGCTTTTCATGTGCTTCACTATATGGCACGCAACGCACAATTAGAAGCGGCAATACTTATACTTTGCATAGTTTTGTGTTCTGCTGTTACAGGGAACCCATGGGTAACCTAGCCTCTCACTGATAAGGGATTAAGTAAATATGTTTTTTTCAGGACTAGAGACACTTGTATAAGTGAAGGGAATGGAGGATCAATAGTTCAAGACTGAAGCTGTACCATTAGAAAAACTGCTGTCATTCAGCAAAAGGCTATAAAAACTTGTAAACTTCGATTCTTAGCTTAAACTTTAAACATGACTATGGGATTCTACTAGGGAAATCATGTTTTATAATAAAGACCCCTTTCTGGATCCTCCCACTGCCCTATCTTCAGCAGAAGATCAGCACACAGAAAGGAGAAGGCAGCTTCTGCCCAACTACCTCTCTCTGCTAGAAGTAATGACATGTATGTTGCCTTTCTTTCTTTCAAGGAATGCATAAAATACATTCACATATTAATACAGAGGAGTCGGAAGTACAAAAAACTGAGTCGGAACATTTATCTACCGACTCCACAGCCCTGGTTGTGGCACAGAACAAAACCCGGCTTAGTCAAAATCGGTTGGTCCTTTGCCGGGGGCATCCCCGATCAGTGAAACCTCCCCCAGGTCACCCAGAAACTCGCCTCTTCCTGGTCCTACGACGCATGTGCGTCCCGCTTGTCCAATCAGCATGCTCGGTCCGCTCACGTTAGACAAGCTCCTGGGCAAAGGGGCTTGAAGAAGAGAAGGCAGTTTAACAGGCAGCTCTGGAGTCAGACAATCTGCATTAAGGCTGACTGAAACCCTTTAGTTTCGGCCCTGGAGTGTAAAAAACACTGCAAGCTTTACTGATTGGTGGAGAGCCTGTAAATGTGCCATGGGATCGCTGAAGAGGTAATAATACCAGGCAAACTAGGGGAGTTTCACACACAGGAGCAACCCTACTTGGGATGTCAAAGTGAAGCAGACTAGAACCTAACTGAGTCAAAAGCTCTGGGTTTTCATCTGCTTTAAAGTAGACCATAACCCTTGCACGTGAACCCTGGAGTTTAAAAGACTTGGTATGCCTTGCTGTGAGAAATCCCCTGGGATCGCTGTAGAACTAACTTTGTGACAATCCCATGGTAAGGCATCCCTCTGGCTGATGCATGCACCCACACCAGGCCTGCCTGAATGGATGAAGCAGGTAAGCGCAGTGCTTCGGCTATCCATTCATTCATAACAGATTACCGGGCATAGTGGAAGCGACGAGCGAGTGGAGCGATCCCACTGTTTGTAAAGGCGCTCCCTACACATGCCCAGTTAGAAAGGGGCGGGCCTAACATGCATGTCTGCCACACGTGCCCTCTCAATGGGCCATCGCCAGGCCCACTCCCCTTCTAACTGGGCATGCTCAGGTGCCCAAATAGCGGTAGCATGCTGCTTGCTTGGTAGTTTACCGGCCAAAGCTGAAGCCCCCATATGCAGACATTATGGAGATAAACTACATTATTTACAAGAAACAAAAAAGGTCAGCACTTTTATTTTAGCTGCAATATGGATAGCGCAAATGTGCAATCCAGACGCAGTAATATTTTGTGGGGGGTGTTATTTCGGTTTAAGATCTCGTAGGCCAAACTCGTAAAGGCTCGCCTGGAATGAAAGCTTACTCCAAGCAGTTTAAAATAACTGACATTGGGGTCGATTCAGAGCCTAGTGAGAAAACTCAATACTTTTTTAGGAGAGAAAATTTGACATTAACTTTTATTGTCTACCTTGAGGTTGATTCAGAGCCAGGTGAAAATTTACACCCAGTAGCCATTGAAAGTCAATGGCTAAAAAAGAAGTGATTTTTTTTCACCAGGATCTGAATTTACCCCATAGTCAAGAGGACCAGTCTTCTGTTTATATGAAGTAGAGCTCCACAGTATGATCATTTAAATGATTCATTCATTTTCCTTCAATCAACCAATGTTCTAAAAAACATGTTTTTTAGAGCTATCATTCTTTCAGGTCTTTAAAGTGGACCCGCACCATGTTAGAATCCTGGAGAGGGTGCCTCTTGATACTGCTGGTGGCAGTTTGTATCAATATTTGAAGAAGTGTTTATTTTGCTTCATAAGCACAATAAAGGAATGTGAATTAATTGTTGTAAGGCCTGACCGCATAACCAGGTGTTACATCACTGCTTACATAGTGTAATCCGGAAATGATTGCAAAACGATGGACTAGTCTGTAAGTGTTTGGACTCAACTGCTTTCAGATACAAAGCTTTATTAGCATATGCTGCATGAAAAAACACTTTGTTGCTCCTTCACACCCACAATCTGCAGCATTTAGCTGTTTGGGTGTGACCACATTTGTGTGTGGTCGAAGAAGAATGGAATTGAAAAGATGGGGCAGGATTCAGTCAGTGCTTGCTGTCCTAATATTGCCATTGCCTGGATTGTCCCAAAGGTTAATGTGGAATTTTAGTCAAAAGGTGACCTGCCACCCTACCCTGGCGCTGAGGTTTAAAAGAAAAAGACCCCTTGCCTTATCCACGGGCCCGTGTTGTCCTTGGTTGCTGTTCTAATATTACCATTGCCTGGACTGTCCCAAAGGTTAATGTGGAATTTTAGTCAAAGGGTGACCTGCTACCCTGGTGCTGAGGTAGGACGGGGGGGGGGGGGGGTTGAAAGAAAAAGACCCCTTGCCTTATCCATGGGCCTGCACCTCTCTCCCGCTCTTCAAGTGAATGGGCGTCAGGAGCGTGCACGCAGACCCGGGGATGAGGCTTTGTGCTTTCTCTGCAGCGGCCGCACAGAGACCGGGAGAGCGGGGCTGGCCTGAGAAGAAGGTAAGGGGTCTTTTTCTTTCTAACCCCCTGCCCAGCCTCAGCGCCAAGGTAGGGTAGCAGGGCAGGGGCTTACCTTTTGACTCAACTTCCACTTTTCTCTGTTGGTGTTGGGTGCTGTCTTGTAATTTTGTGGTTTAGCTTGTTTCTAGTTTGCCCTCTTTGTCTTCACAATGTTTTTGGGTATCCCCTAAATATAACGTTGAAAAGCTATTTCCTGCATATAGGAAAGTATATTTCTGTCTCTAGACGGTGATCATAGTCAAGATGATCTCTGAGAAATCTGGGACTTTGACACAAGCTGAAGAAAGTGGGCAGATGATCCATTGGTGGTGTAGTGGCACATGCATACTGTGATTTGCCATTCTTCTACAGCATCTGGGCTGGGGGAGGTTTGAGGTGAGAGAATTAAGTTTAATCTACCCATTGTTGGGCTGTGATACAGAGCAACATTATTTGCCATACCCTAAAAGGAAATTGTCACTTTTGTGTTGACTGAATGTATTTCTATTTATTGCTATTAAAGCGGGGAAAAGGGGGTGGGTGAAACTTGTTGGAAACTCCCTGCAGATGATTAGAGAGGAACCTAGTGATCCTTTCTGTCTGGTTTTTGTGTGACAGGCATCCTGTATGTGAATGAATCACAGGTAGGGGAATAACCATTCCTAGGTGTGACTCAGTTACGCTGTCCCAGGAGATGAACATGCCTGACTGTGCCATGCACTTTAATCACAAACATTAGCTATGGTATATTCCCTATAGGTAGGTAGTAGGAGACACAGATGATGTCATGGTGGTAGGAGTTCATCCAGGGCTGAGGTCCGATTTCATGGTGCTCACTTTGCTTTGATCATATTGTTTACTCCGAGCCAGACCACAGCCCACAGTGCACATGGTAAACAAGCCTGAGGGGATCTTTGTACAGATGAACATTTGGTAATGAGCCTCAACATATTTCATTTTATACAACTTTCTAGATTAAAAATCTGGAGGCATTCTTCGGCTTCTTGTCCTTGTCTGAACTATCAGTCTTCAGTTTACCTTTCTAAAGACAGTTTTACTAATTGTAGGGATTGTGTGTTAAATCTAAAATCAAATTAAATCTAAAACATTTTGTTATTTTTTAAAAAAGTGTGATCGTTTCGAAAATCCCCCTCACTAGAGATGAGCGAACTTTTGAAAAATTCGATTCGACTGATTCGCCGAATTTTCCGACAAAAATCGTTTCGACCCGAATAAATTCGCGACGAATCGCTATTAAAAACGGCTATTTCTGAGCCTCCTACAGCCTCAATAGGGTTGTAAACCATTCAGCCTTGCTGTAACACGCACAGGATGCGTGCTGGGTTTGTTAAATAATACTTTGAAGAAATATCACATGCAGATCAGAGGCATCGCTAATAGAATCGCAGAGCGGCACAATTGCAGAGAGTTGAAGTGGCATCACTATGAGGGGCAGAAGGAGCCCAAATATACACTGGAGTTGGCCTCAGGAGCCCAAAAATTGGATGAATCACACCCTGGAGTTGGCAGAAGTTGGCAGCAGCAGCAGGAGCCCAAATATACACTGGAGTTGGCTTCAGGAGCCCAAAAATTGGATGAATCACACCCTGGAGTTGGCAGAAGTTGGCAGCAGCAGGAGCAGGAGCCCAAATATACACTGGAGTTGGCCTCAGGAGCCCAAAAATTGGATGAATCACACCCTGGAGTTGGCAGAAGTTGGCAGCAGCAGCAGCAGGAGCCCAAATATACACTGGAGTTGGCCTCAGGAGCCCAAAAATTGGATGAATCACACCCTGGAGTTGGCAGAAGTTGGCAGCAGCAGCAGCAGGAGCCCAAATATACACTGGAGTTGGCCTCAGGAGCCCAAAAATTGGATGAATCACACCCTGGAGTTGGCAGGAGTTGACAGTAGTAGCAGCAGGAGCCCAAATATACACTGGAGTTGGCTTCAGGAGCCCAAAAATTGGATGAATCACACCCTGGAGTTGGCAGAAGTTGGCAGCAGCAGCAGCAGGAGCCCAAATATACACTGGAGTTGGCCTCAGGAGCCCAAAAATTGGATGAATCACACCCTGGAGTTGGCAGAAGTTGGCAGTAGTAGCAGCAGGAGCCCAAATATACACTGGAGTTGGCTTCAGGAGCCCAAAAATTGGATGAATCACACCCTGGAGTTGGCAGAAGTTGGCAGCAGCAGCAGCAGCAGGAGCCCAAATATACACTGGAGTTGGCTTCAGGAGCCCAAAAATTGGATGAATCACACCCTGGAGTTGGCAGAAGTTGGCAGCAGCAGGAGCAGGAGCCCAAATATACACTGGAGTTGGCCTCAGGAGCCCAAAAATTGGATGAATCACACCCTGGAGTTGGCAGAAGTTGGCAGCAGCAGGAGCCCAAATATACACTGGAGTTGGCCTCAGGAGCCCAAAAATTGGATGAATCACACCCTGGAGTTGGCAGGAGTTGACAGTAGTAGCAGCAGGAGCCCAAATATACACTGGAGTTGGCTTCAGGAGCCCAAAAATTGGATGAATCACACCCTGGAGTTGGCAGAAGTTGGCAGCAGCAGCAGCAGGAGCCCAAATATACACTGGAGTTGGCCTCAGGAGCCCAAAAATTGGATGAATCACACCCTGGAGTTGGCAGAAGTTGGCAGTAGTAGCAGCAGGAGCCCAAATATACACTGGAGTTGGCTTCAGGAGCCCAAAAATTGGATGAATCACACCCTGGAGTTGGCAGAAGTTGGCAGTAGCAGCAGCAGGAGCCCAAATATACACTGGAGTTGGCCTCAGGAGCCCAAAAATTGGATGAATCACACCCTGGAGTTGGCAGAAGTTGGCAGTAGTAGCAGCAGGAGCCCAAATATACACTGGAGTTGGCTTCAGGAGCCCAAAAATTGGATGAATCACACCCTGGAGTTGGCAGAAGTTGGCAGTAGCAGCAGCAGGAGCCCAAATATACACTGGAGTTGGCTTCAGGAGCCCAAAAATTGGATGAATCACACCCTGGAGTTGGCAGGAGTTGACAGTAGCAGCAGCAGGAGCCCAAATATACACTGGAGTTGGCTTCAGGAGCCCAAAAATTGGATGAATCACACCCTGGAGTTGGCAGAAGTTGGCAGCAGCAGCAGCAGCAGGAGCCCAAATATACACTGGAGTTGGCTTCAGGAGCCCAAAAATTGGATGAATCACACCCTGGAGTTGGCAGGAGTTGACAGTAGCAGCAGCAGGAGCCCAAATATACACTGGAGTTGGCCTCAGGAGCCCAAAAATTGGATGAATCACACCCTGGAGTTGGCAGAAGTTGGCAGTAGTAGCAGCAGGAGCCCAAATATACACTGGAGTTGGCTTCAGGAGCCCAAAAATTGGATGAATCACACCCTGGAGTTGGCAGAAGTTGGCAGTAGCAGCAGCAGGAGCCCAAATATACACTGGAGTTGGCCTCAGGAGCCCAAAAATTGGATGAATCACACCCTGGAGTTGGCAGAAGTTGGCAGTAGTAGCAGCAGGAGCCCAAATATACACTGGAGTTGGCTTCAGGAGCCCAAAAATTGGATGAATCACACCCTGGAGTTGGCAGAAGTTGGCAGTAGCAGCAGCAGGAGCCCAAATATACACTGGAGTTGGCTTCAGGAGCCCAAAAATTGGATGAATCACACCCTGGAGTTGGCAGGAGTTGACAGTAGCAGCAGCAGGAGCCCAAATATACACTGGAGTTGGCTTCAGGAGCCCAAAAATTGGATGAATCACACCCTGGAGTTGGCAGAAGTTGGCAGCAGCAGCAGCAGCAGGAGCCCAAATATACACTGGAGTTGGCTTCAGGAGCCCAAAAATTGGATGAATCACACCCTGGAGTTGGCAGGAGTTGACAGTAGCAGCAGCAGGAGCCCAAATATACACTGGAGTTGGCCTCAGGAGCCCAAAAATTGGATGAATCACACCCTGGAGTTGGCAGGAGTTGACAGTAGCAGCAGCAGGAGCCCAAATATACACTGGAGTTGGCTTCAGGAGCCCAAAAATTGGATGAATCACACCCTGGAGTTGGCAGAAGTTGGCAGCAGCAGCAGCAGCAGGAGCCCAAATATACACTGGAGTTGGCTTCAGGAGCCCAAAAATTGGATGAATCACACCCTGGAGTTGGCAGAAGTTGGCAGCAGCAGCAGCAGCAGGAGCCCAAATATACACTGGAGTTGGCTTCAG
Source organism: Gastrophryne carolinensis (assembly GCA_027917425.1). Taxonomy (NCBI): domain Eukaryota; kingdom Metazoa; phylum Chordata; class Amphibia; order Anura; family Microhylidae; genus Gastrophryne; species Gastrophryne carolinensis. Next base: position 144,362,908 of record CM051243.1, on the reverse strand, counting down.
GAGCCCAAAAATTGGATGAATCACACCCTGGAGTTGGCAGAAGTTGGCAGTAGCAGCAGCAGGAGCCCAAATATACACTGGAGTTGGCTTCAGGAGCCCAAAAATTGGATGAATCACACCCTGGAGTTGGCAGGAGTTGACAGTAGCAGCAGCAGGAGCCCAAATATACACTGGAGTTGGCTTCAGGAGCCCAAAAATTGGATGAATCACACCCTGGAGTTGGCAGAAGTTGGCAGTAGTAGCAGCAGGAGCCCAAATATACACTGGAGTTGGCTTCAGGAGCCCAAAAATTGGATGAATCACACCCTGGAGTTGGCAGAAGTTGGCAGTAGCAGCAGCAGGAGCCCAAATATACACTGGAGTTGGCTTCAGGAGCCCAAAAATTGGATGAATCACACCCTGGAGTTGGCAGGAGTTGACAGTAGCAGCAGCAGGAGCCCAAATATACACTGGAGTTGGCTTCAGGAGCCCAAAAATTGGATGAATCACACCCTGGAGTTGGCAGAAGTTGGCAGTAGTAGCAGCAGGAGCCCAAATATACACTGGAGTTGGCTTCAGGAGCCCAAAAATTGGATGAATCACACCCTGGAGTTGGCAGGAGTTGACAGTAGCAGCAGCAGGAGCCCAAATATACACTGGAGTTGGCCTCAGGAGCCCAAAAATTGGATGAATCACACCCTGGAGTTGGCAGGAGTTGACAGTAGTAGCAGCAGGAGCCCAAATATACACTGGAGTTGGCTTCAGGAGCCCAAAAATTGGATGAATCACACCCTGGAGTTGGCAGAAGTTGGCAGTAGCAGCAGCAGGAGCCCAAATATACACTGGAGTTGGCTTCAGGAGCCCAAAAATTGGATGAATCACACCCTGGAGTTGGCAGAAGTTGGCAGTAGCAGCAGCAGGAGCCCAAAAAATGGCCTAAACACATAAATATGTTTTGCACCATTTGTAAAGTGTAAAACGTGGCACCATGCTGAATCTAGTCGCATGCATCAGGCATTGGTGGGTGGAAATCCTGGCTGATCCATCCCTGATTCATTTTGACAAAGGTGAGTCTCTCCACATTTTTAGTTGACAGACGAGTTCTCCTCGCCGTAACTATGGCCCCCGCCGCACTAAACACCCGCTCAGATGGCACGCTACTTGCCGGGCAGGACAGCTTTTCCAGGGCAAACTCTGCTAGTTGCGGCCACAAATCAAGTTTGGCTGCCCAGAAGTCCAGCGGATCCTCAAGGTGTGTTGGCATGGTCATGTCAAAGTATGACATGACCTGCTGGTTCAGGTCCTGCTCCAGGTCTTCCTGCTGCTCATGAGTAGCCTCACTATGCGGGTGTAGAAAGCTACTCATTAGCGACTGAAGACTGAGGCTGCTGCTGCTGATGGAGCTTCTGCTGCTGCTGCTGCCAACCCCCCCAGCGGCCATGGCAGTGGAAGGTGAGCGCAGAGGTCCCCTCGAGTCAGACCTGCGAGAGTATGGACCATGGCGCAGATAGGCATCGGCCAACTGCCTACGTAGAATGTCTTTGTAGTAGTTGAGTTTGTCCTCCCTCTCGGTGGGTTTAAAAAATGCCCCCATTTTGTGCCGGAAGCGAGGGTCCAATAAGGTGGACAGCCAGAAGTCATCCCGCCGACAGATGGAAACAATTCTGGGGTCACTACGCAAGCATGTGAGCATGCTTCGTGCCATTTGCGCAAGTGACTCGGATGGACTACCTGTCTCCATCTCCACTGCATACTGCCACGGTGTGCCCGGGTCCTCTGTCTCTCCTTCCTCAAAAACCTCTAGCTCCTCTGGCTGCTCCTGCTCCTCCTCTCCTGTCCGCTGACTAGATAAACCAGCCATTTCGCCAAGCCTAAACTGTGTTTCGCTGGGCAACTCCTCCTCCTCCTCTTCCTCCTCCTCCTCCTCCAGTTCAGCTCCAACGGGGTTCATGTGGCCGTAAGATGTAAACGCCATGTCTCCAGTGCCCTGACCAGCCATGGTTTCCAACATGTGCTGTAGTACATGAAGCAGTGGAATCACGTCGTTCATCCCGTAATCCTGCCGACTGACAAATAAAGTGGCTTCCTCAAAGGGCCTGAGCAAACGGCAGGTGTCACGTATGAGCTGCCACTGGTTGACATTGAAGTTACACAGGGGAGTCCCCCTATCTGCTTGGATCATCAGGAAATCCGTGATGGCTTTTCTCTGTTCATATAATCGGTCCAACATGTGAAGGGTGGAATTCCAACGGGTGGAAACATCGCAAATCAGACTATGTTGGGGGATACCATTCTGACGCTGTAGCTCAAGAAGGGTGTGTTTGGCGGTGTAGGAGTGGCTGAAGTGCATGCAAAGTTTCCGTGAAGTTGTTAGGATGTCCTGCAGATGGGGGGAACACTTCAGAAACCGCTTGACAACCAGATTGAAGACGTGAGCCATGCAGGGGGCATGGGTCAGGCTTCCTTGGCGCAGCGCAGACAAAATGTTCTTCCCATTGTCGGTAACCATGATTCCCATTTTAAGTTTTCTCGGAGTAAGCCATGTTTGGATTTCCTGATGAATACATTTAAGCAGTTCCTCCCCTGTGTGACTCCGTTCGCCAAGACAAACCATGTGAAGCACTGCGTGACACCTCCGTGCCCTGCACACATGGTAGACTGGAGGGGCACTGAGACTTGAGCCTACAGTGGAGGGTGAGGAGATGGCGGAGGATGAGGAGGCCGAGTCGCACGGTGTCACAGGCCCAATGGGCAGAGAGCGCGGAGGCCGAAGCGGCGTGACCTGTCCAAGTTGCTGCTGCAAAGGGACCACATTCACCCAGTGGGCCGTAAACGACATGTACTGCCCCTGACCGTAGTTACAGCTCCAGATGTCGGCGCTGCCATGTATTTTGCTACACACCGACAGGCTCAAGGACTGGCCCACCTTCTGTTCAACAAAAGTGTGCAGCGCTGGTACTGCCTTCTTGGCAAAGAAATGACGGCTTGGGACTCTCCACCTCGGCTCGGCACAAGCCATCAGTTCTCTGAAAGGTGCAGATTCCACCACCTGAAAAGGGAGCGACTGCAGCACCAGCAACTTGGACAGGAGCACATTCAGCTTCTGCGCCGTAGGATGAGTGGGCGCATACTGCTGTCTCTTGGACATGGCTTCGCTGATGGATTGCTGGCGGGATGCATGACTTGGAGGAGGAGGAGGAGCAGGAGCGACAGAGGATGGGTGTGACGCACAGCTGCCTTCGGCTGAGGTGCTGGAGCCTTGGCTGGCAGAAATTGGGAGCTCACTTGGTGAGGAAGCAGACTGGACCACCCCTTGGGAGCCTCGGTTCTCCCAGGTCGTTTTATGGTGACGCATCATATGTTGACGCAGGGCCGTGGTGCCAACATTTGGACCCTGGCCACGCTTCACCTTTTGCCTACATATCTTGCATGTGGCCATGTTACCCTCCTGCGGATGCCTCAGGAAAAACTGCCACACTGCCGAGTAGCTACTTTTCCCACCCCCTGGCCTCACTGATTCACTGCTGCTGTTGCCAACTCCAGGAACCCCTGCTCCACTACCTCCCGATAAGGTAGACTGCCGCACAGCAGGTGCTCTACCCCGGCCCCGGCCCCGGCCGGCTCCAGCCTTTGGAATTGTGCCCCCATGCTGACTGCTACCACCTTGCTGCCTCAGCTGCTGACTCCGGGGCAACCTGCGCCCCTCTTCTCCTGATGATGACGATGAAGCCCCTTCATCACCCGGCTCCCAAGTGCGATCGGCTTCATCGTCATCATCATCATCATCACCGGGTTGTGGCTGTACGTCACTGATGTTCGTGGATTCGTCAACAGTGTCTGGCGCAGGAGCTGGAACGCTCGCAGCACCCACGACACTGTCCACATCACTATTTGTCTGCCTAGCTAAAGAAGCCACCTCCATTTCTTGGCTGGGCAGTAGCTGCTGACTGTCCTCCTGTATCTGATCGTCCTCCTCACTAAAGAGTGGAGCTGAACCCAAAGCATAGGATACGTCGCTGGGGGAGGGAACGGCGTAGGACAGAGGCAATGGGAGGACAGGGACTGCTCTCGGGGCATGCCAACTCAGGGTTGTGTCAGAGGAACCTACCGACCCTAGACTGGGGGTCTCAGATGTAAGTTGTGATGATGTTGTTGATGAGCGCGTCAGCCAATCTACCACGGCAGATGCGTTACTGGTGGAGACCCGACCGCTAGCAGATACTGGCAGATTAGGTCTCTCAGCGTGACTCCTGCTGCTACTGGCCCCCAGTCTGATGCGAGCTCTGCCTGCGGAATCTTGGCCTCTGCCACTCCTCTTTTCACTTCCAGGCACTTGTCTGCCCGACATAGTCTAACTGGCGTGGTAGTAGGTGATATTTTAAGAACCCCCAGGCAGCAGTGGGTCTATATAAAACAGAATATAATGCACACCAAAAGTGAGCAGTAACACTCAGCCTCCAACAGGCCTGCTTAGTGTAAATAAGAGAGCTGCTTAGTGTAAATAAAGAGGGGTATGCTATGTTACAGAATGGGATGCCTCAACAGAAGTGCACCTGGCAGGCAGCAGTAAGCCTATGCCCAGCAAAAGTGTCTTATAATATAAATATAATAAGAGCAAATGCTTATATGGTCTTAAACAGAGGCTGCTTTAGTCACAGAATGGGATGCCCTGGGCAGGAATGGACCTGGCAGGGTCCAGTAGGGCTTTGGCCAGCAAAAGTGTCTTTATCAGGCTAATTTCAAATATGATAAGAGCAAATGCTTATATGGTCTTAAACAGAGGCTGCTGTAGTCACAGAATGGGATGCCCCGGGCAGGAATCGACCTGGCAGGGTCCAGTAGGGCTTTGGCCAGCAAAAGTGTCTTTATCAGGCCTGATTTCTATGAGAATAAGTGCAAATGTTTATTATGCTATTAAATAGAGGCTGCTTTAGTCACAGAATGGGATGCCAGTGCCACAAAAACCAGAGAGCATGCACAGCAAAAGTGTCTTTATCAGGCCTGATTTCTATGAGAATAAGTGCAAATGTTTATTATGCTATTAAATAGAGGCTGCTTTAGTCACAGAATGGGATGCCAGTGCCACAAAAACCAGAGAGCATGCACAGCAAAAGTGTCTTTATCAGGCCTGATTTCTATGAGAATAAGTGCAAATGTTTATTATGCTATTAAATAGAGGCTGCTTTAGTCACAGAATGGGATGCCAGTGCCACAAAAACCAGAGAGCATGCACAGCAAAAGTGTCTTTATCAGGTCTGATTTCTATGAGAATAAGTGCAAATGTTTATTATGCTATTAAATAGAGGCTGCTTTAGTCACAGAATGGGATGCCAGTGCCACAAAAACCAGAGAGCATGCACAGCAAAAGTGTCTTTATCAGGCCTGATTTCTATGAGAATAAGTGCAAATGTTTATTATGCTATTAAATAGAGGCTGCTTTAGTCACAGAATGGGATGCCAGTGCCACAAAAACCAGAGAGCATGCACAGCAAAAGTGTCTTTATCAGGCCTGATTTCTATGAGAATAAGTGCAAATGTTTATTATGCTATTAAATAGAGGCTGCTTTAGTCACAGAATGGGATGCCAGTGCCACAAAAACCAGAGAGCATGCACAGCAAAAGTGTCTTTATCAGGCCTGATTTCTATGAGAATAAGTGCAAATGTTTATTGTGCTATTAAATAGAGGCTGCTTTAGTCACAGAATGGGATGCCAGTGCCACAAAAACCAGAGAGCATGCACAGCAAAAGTGTCTTTATCAGGCCTGATTTCTATGAGAATAAGTGCAAATGTTTATTGTGCTATTAAATAGAGGCTGCTTTAGTCACAGAATGGGATGCCAGTGCCACAAAAACCAGAGAGCATGCACAGCAAAAGTGTCTTTATCAGGCCTGATTTCTATGAGAATAAGTGCAAATGTTTATTATGCTATTAAATAGAGGCTGCTTTAGTCACAGAATGGGATGCCAGTGCCACAAAAACCAGAGAGCATGCACAGCAAAAGTGTCTTTATCAGGCCTGATTTCTATGAGAATAAGTGCAAATGTTTATTATGCTATTAAATAGAGGCTGCTTTAGTCACAGAATGGGATGCCAGTGCCACAAAAACCAGAGAGCATGCACAGCAAAAGTGTCTTTATCAGGCCTGATTTCTATGAGAATAAGTGCAAATGTTTATTATGCTATTAAATAGAGGCTGCTTTAGTCACAGAATGGGATGCCAGTGCCACAAAAACCAGAGAGCATGCACAGCAAAAGTGTCTTTATCAGGCCTGATTTCTATGAGAATAAGTGCAAATGTTTATTATGCTATTAAATAGAGGCTGCTTTAGTCACAGAATGGGATGCCAGTGCCACAAAAACCAGAGAGCATGCACAGCAAAAGTGTCTTTATCAGGCCTGATTTCTATGAGAATAAGTGCAAATGTTTATTATGCTATTAAATAGAGGCTGCTTTAGTCACAGAATGGGATGCCAGTGCCACAAAAACCAGAGAGCATGCACAGCAAAAGTGTCTTTATCAGGCCTGATTTCTATGAGAATAAGTGCAAATGTTTATTGTGCTATTAAATAGAGGCTGCTTTAGTCACAGAATGGGATGCCAGTGCCACAAAAACCAGAGAGCATGCACAGCAAAAGTGTCTTTATCAGGCCTGATTTCTATGAGAATAAGTGCAAATGTTTATTGTGCTATTAAATAGAGGCTGCTTTAGTCACAGAATGGGATGCCAGTGCCACAAAAACCAGAGAGCATGCACAGCAAAAGTGTCTTTATCAGGCCTGATTTCTATGAGAATAAGTGCAAATGTTTATTATGCTATTAAATAGAGGCTGCTTTAGTCACAGAATGGGATGCCAGTGCCACAAAAACCAGAGAGCATGCACAGCAAAAGTGTCTTTATCAGGCCTGATTTCTATGAGAATAAGTGCAAATGTTTATTATGCTATTAAATAGAGGCTGCTTTAGTCACAGAATGGGATGCCAGTGCCACAAAAACCAGAGAGCATGCACAGCAAAAGTGTCTTTATCAGGCCTGATTTCTATGAGAATAAGTGCAAATGTTTATTATGCTATTAAATAGAGGCTGCTTTAGTCACAGAATGGGATGCCAGTGCCACAAAAACCAGAGAGCATGCACAGCAAAAGTGTCTTTATCAGGCCTGATTTCTATGAGAATAAGTGCAAATGTTTATTGTGCTATTAAATAGAGGCTGCTTTAGTCACAGAATGGGATGCCAGTGCCACAAAAACCAGAGAGCATGCACAGCAAAAGTGTCTTTATCAGGCCTGATTTCTATGAGAATAAGTGCAAATGTTTATTATGCTATTAAATAGAGGCTGCTTTAGTCACAGAATGGGATGCCAGTGCCACAAAAACCAGAGAGCATGCACAGCAAAAGTGTCTTTATCAGGCCTGATTTCTATGAGAATAAGTGCAAATGTTTATTATGCTATTAAATAGAGGCTGCTTTAGTCACAGAATGGGATGCCAGTGCCACAAAAACCAGAGAGCATGCACAGCAAAAGTGTCTTTATCAGGCCTGATTTCTATGAGAATAAGTGCAAATGTTTATTATGCTATTAAATAGAGGCTGCTTTAGTCACAGAATGGGATGCCAGTGCCACAAAAACCAGAGAGCATGCACAGCAAAAGTGTCTTTATCAGGCCTGATTTCTATGAGAATAAGTGCAAATGTTTATTATGCTATTAAATAGAGGCTGCTTTAGTCACAGAATGGGATGCCAGTGCCACAAAAACCAGAGAGCATGCACAGCAAAAGTGTCTTTATCAGGCCTGATTTCTATGAGAATAAGTGCAAATGTTTATTATGCTATTAAATAGAGGCTGCTTTAGTCACAGAATGGGATGCCAGTGCCACAAAAACCAGAGAGCATGCACAGCAAAAGTGTCTTTATCAGGCCTGATTTCTATGAGAATAAGTGCAAATGTTTATTGTGCTATTAAATAGAGGCTGCTTTAGTCACAGAATGGGATGCCAGTGCCACAAAAACCAGAGAGCATGCACAGCAAAAGTGTCTTTATCAGGCCTGATTTCTATGAGAATAAGTGCAAATGTTTATTATGCTATTAAATAGAGGCTGCTTTAGTCACAGAATGGGATGCCAGTGCCACAAAAACCAGAGAGCATGCACAGCAAAAGTGTCTTTATCAGGCCTGATTTCTATGAGAATAAGTGCAAATGTTTATTGTGCTATTAAATAGAGGCTGCTTTAGTCACAGAATGGGATGCCAGTGCCACAAAAACCAGAGAGCATGCACAGCAAAAGTGTCTTTATCAGGCCTGATTTCTATGAGAATAAGTGCAAATGTTTATTGTGCTATTAAATAGAGGCTGCTTTAGTCACAGAATGGGATGCCAGTGCCACAAAAACCAGAGAGCATGCACAGCAAAAGTGTCTTTATCAGGCCTGATTTCTATGAGAATAAGTGCAAATGTTTATTATGCTATTAAATAGAGGCTGCTTTAGTCACAGAATGGGATGCCAGTGCCACAAAAACCAGAGAGCATGCACAGCAAAAGTGTCTTTATCAGGCCTGATTTCTATGAGAATAAGTGCAAATGTTTATTATGCTATTAAATAGAGGCTGCTTTAGTCACAGAATGGGATGCCAGTGCCACAAAAACCAGAGAGCATGCACAGCAAAAGTGTCTTTATCAGGCCTGATTTCTATGAGAATAAGTGCAAATGTTTATTGTGCTATTAAATAGAGGCTGCTTTAGTCACAGAATGGGATGCCAGTGCCACAAAAACCAGAGAGCATGCACAGCAAAAGTGTCTTTATCAGGCCTGATTTCTATGAGAATAAGTGCAAATGTTTATTGTGCTATTAAATAGAGGCTGCTTTAGTCACAGAATGGGATGCCAGTGCCACAAAAACCAGAGAGCATGCACAGCAAAAGTGTCTTTATCAGGCCTGATTTCTATGAGAATAAGTGCAAATGTTTATTATGCTATTAAATAGAGGCTGCTTTAGTCACAGAATGGGATGCCAGTGCCACAAAAACCAGAGAGCATGCACAGCAAAAGTGTCTTTATCAGGCCTGATTTCTATGAGAATAAGTGCAAATGTTTATTATGCTATTAAATAGAGGCTGCTTTAGTCACAGAATGGGATGCCTCACAGCAGACTTAAGATCAGTTCAGTATATATGCACAGTTAGTTACTATAAGCAGCCTGAAAACGCTAACAAAGGCTGGATGAAAAAAAAAAAATCTCCCTGTCACAGCCTCCGTTTTTCCTACCTTTCCCTGGCTTTCTGTCTGTCTCCTGTCTGTCTCCTGCCTGTCTCCTGCCTGTCTCCAGCCTGTCCCTGTCTGTCCCTGCCTGTCTAAGTGCCTCAGCTACACAGCGTTCTGTCTGTCACGAATGCAATAGAGAAATGAGGAAAAGCAAGATGGCCGCCGTTAAATACCGCTGTGTGACGTCACCGGGCTTGCTGGCTGCTGATAGGCTGCATGTGACTGCCCCAGCTTGCACTGGCGCGGGATACATGTCCAGACATGTCCCGCCCGCCATCTTAGAATGCCTGTAATGTAAATGAATGGATGTTAAAGGAAAACTTCGAGTGATCGAATCGCGGGGAAATTCGGATTCGATCCGAATCGAATTTTTCCTGAAATTCGGATCGAATCCGGGTTCGTCCGGATCGATTCGCTCATCCCTACCCCTCACCTTTCCTTAACACTGAGACAAAGCATTTCAGTGCCACCGATCGGGTGACGCCATCTTACCTTCAGCCCACTCCTGCCACCACAGAGCATGCATGTTCCACGCACTGTGCAGGCTCCCGCTCACCCATTCAAATGAATCCCGAGCTGGTGGTGGTGGGGGGGCTGGACTGGCCCTTGGCAGAGACATGCCACAAGTGGCTATAAACTTTGCTTAGCCTTTTCACTGGCAGATATTTATAGATTTAGGTATAAGGATACATTTACACTTGTCCGAATGAATTTGCGGGAATTGTAGGCAGGAGTTTAAGCTTTGAACAAACTGAAATCTGAAAGAAGAAAATAAAAATAAGAAAGAACTGGCTGCAAAAGTGTAAACCCCTTATAATTGTTGTTGTGTTAATAACTATCAATGACATTTGAACTCATGTTAAATAATAGTCAGTAGTTATCAACTATCAAGTAATTCTGATTAACCCCAAATAATTTCAGCTACTTCTATTGGGGTATTTTGACATTTTGTTAGTCACGTCTCTACAGCAAAAGCCATGGTCCGTACAACACTTTAAAGGGATCTCCTTGTTGAGAGGTATTGGCCAGGAAGTGGGTACAAAAATATTTAAAATGCTTTAGATATACCATGCAACACGTGAAGACGATAATACTAGTTGTGTCCTACATGTGACAACAATCTCCCACATATGTCTGGGCTGTAGGGTAGGTTGATAAGATGGAAACCTTTTCTTACAAAGAAAAAATCCAAGCCTAGCCATGTTTTGCTAATACCTACCTCAACATTTTGCCCACAATTCAAAAAGGTATGTTTGGTGGATGCAGAATTGTGCTTTTGGCTGTTTTTTGCAGCTGGAACTGGGGTTTAGTCAAGGTGGAGGGATTTGTTTATAGAGTAGCAACTCCCCCAAGACTCTGGAGGAGGGGGTTGATCAAACTATTTATTTGATGGGTTGTAGCACTGTGTGAAACCCCCTGGCCACTAACCTCTTGCTGGCTGGCTGTTCTGTTATTCTAAGTATGTCACACACCCCGCTTCAGATCATTACACTTGGGTTATACCGACCAGTAGAGGGCGATCTTGCAGAGATGTCATGAAAAAAAGTGAGCCCCTCCCAGTCCATAAATACCTGGTACCTCCCACTCATTCCCCAGTCTTTCATCTCTGCAGACGGCGAGCAAGTCAGAAGATGATGTCTCCTCCTTGCAGGTAGCCTGGGTAACTCCCGGCCCGCTTGTTAGTCTATTTCTGCCTGGACCCCCTTTCTCAGTATTTCACCTTGCCTCCCAGCCTAGGCTGCTGGTCCGGGCAAGGGTAGACAGCACCTAATGGTGCTTAGGAGCTACCCTCCACCGTGAGACCCCATACTAAGGGGTAGGCGGTTTTGCCGGGTTGGTGATCCCGGTTAGGGATGCCCTGTCCCTTGCCCTTCTAGCGTGGATTCCCCCTCTCCCGGATGGCCCTTGCTCCTTTGAGGGGGGGGGGGGCAGCGTAGGGTCCCCTTTCTCCCTTAATGGGTGTTTGTCACAGCCGTTGTGACATTTGGCGGGAGAGCTTCTTCCCCCCGGTTGGTCGGGGGCGGGCGCTCGGCGCGGTCACCGACGGCCCGCCCCCCGTGCTCTTGGCGCCGCTGCGGAGCCTGGCCACTGGCCGGGAGCGGCGTTGTCGTCAGGGGAGGGGGGCGGGGCGGGCGCGTCGCGCTGGCCCGCCCTTCTCTCCCTCTGCTTCTCGGGTCTCCGGCTGAACACATCTTCCTACGTGAGTGGCCCCTGGGGCCTCATTACTTCATGCACTGCCTGTGATCAGTGCAATATTCATTAAGCGCCTTGTAATTTACATGATAGCCATGTCTTTTGACCTGCATATGTATATGTATATATATATATATATATATATATATATATATATGTAATTCATATGTTTTTGCATTGTCAGTATGTCTGCATTGTGTGTGCTTGGGCATGATTGAGGTGCTGAATAGCCCTGTATTCTGTCTTCCAGGTGGACCCTTGTCTGATCCTAAAGGGTCCTCCCAGTCCTAGGGTCCCTGGTTTAATTTTAGAACTTCCCATAAATCCTCCCACTCGGGACACAGAAGGGGAGGCTTGCCAGGATACCAGGCTCGGGCTCCCCTCGGGGCAACCCCGGCAGTGTTTGGGGTGTGGGGCATCCTTTACAGGGGATGATGTTTTCCTTTGCATACCACGTGCGCAGCAGACTATTACGCAGCAGTCCGGATCCAATGCGTCTGGTTCTGCGCCGCCAGTCCCTTCTCCTACCCCTCCCCGCCTGACCCGTACCCCGTGTGATGTTGTCACGAGTGGGGAGTCGCAATCTGAGGTGTGTGCCAGATTGTCCAATCTTGAAAAATTATTTTCTAGCGCTGTGGCCAGAAAGGTCCCGGCTAAGAGAAAGCACTTGTCCCCAGCCACCCAGGCTTCTGATTTTGAGGAATTTGATTCACTGGACTGGTCTGATTACCTCCCCCTTAGAGGAAGGGGAGCTTTTTTGAGGCGTCGGATGGTTCTGACGATCAGCAGTTTGTTGGCACTGATGCTGAGCGGGGTCAGGGGGATTCTTTGGATACCCCTAAGGTCCTGGCTCATATGTTTTAGGTTCTGGCAATCACTCCTCCCGAAGTGACTCTTCCGCTGAAGGGGGAGTTCTTTGAGGAGGCTAAGCCGCGCTTAGAATTCCCTAATCAAAGGCATTTCGACTGCATTATTCTTAAGGAATGGGAGAGGCCTACTTGGCTTCCGGGTGTCCCTCCGGGTTGGGATAAGAAATATCCCTTTCCGGTGGACGCGGTGAAGCGCTGGTCGTCCCCTCCCGAGGTGGACGCCCCTGTTTTGGGGTTGTCTAGCACCTCTGTCTTGCATTCTCCTGACTGTTCTACTCTCAAGGACGGTGAGGACAAACACATTGACCAGATGGCTTGTCATGGTTTTGCCAGTGTCGGGTCGGCCTTGCGGCCTGTTTGTGCTTCAGCGCTTCTAGTAGTGGCTTCTAGGTCGGTTGTCAGGGACCTGTTGTCTACCTCCAGGCTTGACCCGGCTAGTGATGAGTTCAACACCCTTAAGCGGTGTGAATTGTTTTTGTCATTCGTGCTAGCCGCCCTTGATGACACCATGGTGATGTGTAGTAGAACTTCGGCCTTGCTGGTGGCAATTCGGCGATCGGTTTGGTTGCGCCAGTGGGCGGCTGATTTTGTGTCCAAAAAGTCTCTCACGGCTCTTCCCTTTCTGGGCTTGCGGCTCTTTGGAGAAAAATTGGATTCGGTCGCAAAAGGAGGTAGGTTACCTCAGCGAAAGAAGCTTTCGGGGGGCGGCTTCCTTTACCCCTCCCTTTCGTGGGGCCAGAGCTGGACGGGGATCGGCTGTCTTCCCCTCCAGAGGTGATTCCTGGCACAGGGGAAGAGGACGTGCCCGTTCAGGTCACAGCTGGGGCTCCAAGCCCAAAGCCGCTGCTTAGCCGGCTCAGCAATGAGGGGGCGCCCTCACCCTCGCAGGTGGGGGGACGGCTGCGACACTTCTCCCAGGTCTGGGACCACGAGGTCTCAGACAGATGGATTCGGGAAGTGGTGTCTTCCGGTTACAAACTGGAGTTCGGGATCCGGCCTCCTCCCAGATTCTTCAGGTCTCTCGTGCCCTTGGATCCTCTGGCCGCGCAGGGGCTCCGGGCGGCAGTGAAAGATCTCCTGGACATGGCTGTCATCTGCCTGGTGCCTCCCTCGGACCGGGGCCTGGGATACTATTCCAATCTGTTTACGGTGCCCAAGAAGGATGGCTCCCTTCGTCCCATCCTGAATCTGAAGTTTCTCAACAGGTTTATCCGTCCCAGGAAGTTCCGCATGGAAACTCTGCGCTCTGCCATAAATTCACTTCGGCAGGAGGACTTCAGGACGTCCATAGACATCAAGGATGCTCATCTGCATGTTCCAGGGTCCCCGCTGTCATTGGATCAGTCTTTTCTGATGTCCCCCCGGGTTCGGCATTCCCTTCGGTGGTGGCTGGAACCGAGCAATCTGATGAGGGGCAGATCCTTTCTGCCCCCTCGTTGGGAGACGGTCACCACGGATGCCAGCCTGTCAGGTTGGGGGGGATTTTGGAAGGATCTTCAGTTTCAGGGACTGTGGGGGCCTCAGGAGGCTCACGATTCCATCAATGTTCTGGAGCTGAGAGCCATCAGGTTGGTTCTGGCTCACTTAACTCATCAGTTACAGGGCTTACCGGTTCAAGTTCGGTCGGACAATCGGACGGCGGTCGCCTACATCAATCACCAGGGAGGTATTCGCAGCAGGCGTGCCCTCAGGGAAGTGTCTTTGATCCTGGCTTGGGCAGAGAGCAATGTCCCATGCATCTCAGCGGTGTACATTCCGGGCGGACTCCCTGAGCAGGTGCTCATCTCGCCGGGGGGAATGGTCTCTCAGCCCCAAGGTGTTTCGGTCGCTTTGCCACCGGTGGGGGACTCTGGAGGTGGACCTCTTTGCCTCTCGTCACAATCACAAGCTTCCGGCATTTGTGTCTCTCTCGCGGGATCCGCTGGCTCTGGCAGCGGATGCCATGTCTCTGAACTGGAGGGATCTGGGGTTTCTGTACCTGTTCCTTCCATTTCCCATGGTGGGCAAGGTGGTGCGCAAGCTAGCTCTAGAGGGCGCGTCAGCAATCCTGGTGGCTCCAAGATGGCCAAGACAGGTTTGGTTCGCAGACGTGGTAAGGTTGGCAGCGGATCAGTTAGATCTGCCCCTTCTGCCGGATCTGCTCACTCATGGTCCGCTGTTCTACCCCAATTTACCAACGCTCGCTTTGACGGCGTGGCTGCTGAATCCTCCATCTTGAAGGAGGAAGGTCTTTCTGATGCTGTCATTCAGACTCTGGTTAGGGCTAGAAAGAAGTCTTCCTCTGCCATCTACTATAGGATTTGGAGGTCTTATATTGATTGGTGTGAGGTCCGGGCCTTGCCTTGCAGGGTGTTTTCTATCCCTAGGGTTTTGGAATTTCTGCAACATGGTCTGGACCTGGGTTTGCAGCTTAGTACGCTGAAAGGGCATGTTTCTGCCCTGGCGGTGTTCTTTCAAAGGTCTTTTGCTCTTCATCCTCTGGTTAAGACCTTTTTCCAGGGGGTTACGCATGTGCGGCCTCCTAGGAAGCCTTTGCTCCCAGTTTGGGATTTGAATTTGGTTCTTTCTGCTTTTCAGGGTCCTCCTTTTGAACCTTTTCAGGATATTGCTCTTTCTACGTTTACTCAGAGGGTTGCGTTTCTGGTTGCTATCACTTCCGTTCGGCGTGTATCAGAGTTGGCGGCTTTGTCCATTAAGGCTCCTTACTTTGAGAGGCATCAGGACAAGGTTGTTTTCCGCTTCAAGCCAGATTTCCTTCCTAAGGTGGTTTCTGCCTTCCATCTTAATCAGTACATTGTTCTACCCTCCTTGTGTCCTAAGCCCAGCAGTGACAAGGAGAGGGTTTTGCATTCTCTGGATGTGGTTCACTGTGTGAAGCACTATTTGGTGGCTACTTCTTCTTTTCGTAGCACTGACGCCCTTTTTGTGGTGCCCTCCGGGCCTAGGAAAGGTTTGGCTCCCGCCAAGTCTTCCATTAGTAAATGGATTCGTCAGGCCATTGTTGGGGCCTATTCTGCCAAGGGGAAGGTTCCCCCTTTTCGTGTTACTGCTCATTCTACTCGTGCCGTTGGGGCGTCCTGGGCCTTCTAGCATCAGGCCTCTGTTGAGCAAGTTTGTAAGGCTGCTACTTGGTCTTCCGTTCACACTTTTTCCAAGTTTTACAAGGTTGATGTGCGGGCCTCAGCGGATGCTGTTTTTGGCCACAAAGTTCTGCAAGTTGCAGTGGTTTAATTTTGTGCATTATTGCCTTGTTTTGGATCCCCGCCCTTTATGGACACTGCTATTGGATGTCCCAAGTGTAATGACTATCTGAAGCGGGGTGTGTGACATACTTAGAATAATACCATTTTGTGAATACTCACCTGTAAAATGGGTATTATAAGTATGTCACACACCCCGCTTCACCCCGCCCTTTGGTATTCTGGATCCTTTCTATGGTGTACCTTTTTTACTGTTACTGGTTATTTTGGCTCTTCCTGGTCCCTTTACTGCTGTCTTAATACTGGGGAATGAGTGGGAGGGGCTCACTTTTTTTCATGACATCTCTGCAAGATCACCCTCTACAGGTCGGTATAACCCAAGTGTAATGACTATCTGAAGCGGGGTGTGTGACATACTTATAATACCCATTTTACAGGTGAGTATTCACAAAATGGTATTTTTTTTTTTTTGTTTTGTTTTTACACAGGGTTCCTCCCTCCCAAAGGCTACCAGCTCGGACACCAAGCATAAGGGTTTGTAACCCAGGGCTCAGAGGCTGCATCATTGCCCTTTGCTATGAGCTCAGACACCATTGGCCACTGGGCTCTTCTGCACCCCTGATGCCCCAAATGGGGGTTTGGGTAATGTGTAATTTTACCAGCCTGGCAGGTGCCATGTCGGCTCCTGAACATGGTGATCTGGTATAGGGTTCCCCTGGAGCTTTTTGTTTTCTATTTTTCTCAACTTATACTCGCCTGTCCCTTTCTGTCATCTTCTGTCCCCCGCCAGCTCCGCCTTCCTCTCCCGGTGGATCTTCTGTGTCCCACGCTATCTCTTTCCCCCCCCCCCCCCCCAGAGCTCTTTGACAGCTCATCATTTAGTCCCCTGCCAGGAGCCATGGGACCCCTTACCAGTTTATTTGGAAAGTGTAAAGAAAAAACACACGTTTACTTACCTTCCGCCTCTGGGCGGATCGGGGTTCCCCGGGGGAAAGGACCAAAACCCAAGATAGTCAAAATCCTGGGTTTTGGTCCACTTTAAATGTATGCCACCGGCCATCTAAGGACGCTCCAGCAGCATTTAGAAATGAGGGGAACACAGGTTTCTCTCCGGAAACTCCATGATGAGCCGCTGGGGAGAGGCTTTTATATTCCCAACATCAATTATGACATCACAATAGGGGAGTAGCCTAGAGGGGTGGTATGAGAATATCCCCTCTAGACCCGCCCCTTTTGTGACGTCTGAAATAATGTCAGGGAGTGAAACTCATTGGAAATCCCTGATATCCTACAGTGCATGTGTGAAGGCTGATTGAACGACCAGGTCATTGGGGTGGAGATTGAAACTAAATGAGGAAGTAACTTCCTCACTAAGTAGACCAACATAACAGGAAGGACAGAGATGGAGGGACTTGGTAAAAGGTACTGCTAATTCTTTTTGACTTGCCAATCACTTTAAGTCCCCTCCCCACCTTGGAGCTTCTGTTATCTTAGAACAGTGACCCATATGGATGTGATTTTATTAGAAGAAGGGTCTAATAATCTGCACATGAATATGCCAGGTGATAGAAGGAAGTGTTATCTACTTGCATATAAAAACATTAGCCAAGTTTGTTTCTGGAAGGAAGATTCCCAGTTTGTGAATGTGCAATTCTGTTTTTATGGGGGAGGCCTGCTCCGTTTTAGCAACCTGTCTCCTGAGTAAAGAGTTGAGAGGTGCCAGCACTCATTCAGTACTGAAAGTAAAACTTTTAATCCTTTGCAGAAAAGGGTCCCGGAATGGTTTATTGCTGGAGTCTATAAGTAAACCATGTCCTTAATACTAATTTGCTGTAATAGAGGGACAATGTGGAAGGGGGTAACGTGGAGCGCACGAAATGTAGCTGTTGGTTTCCTACTCTCAGCCTCCATGTCATAGATGAAGCTATGAATAGGGGGCTGCAGCTTTGCTCTGGCGTGTTTATTTTTAGGCAGTTATACCTACAACAGCCACTTTTTTTTTTGGATGAACAGGACTATAGGAAGGAGGTAGATAAAACTCTCAAAAACACAGTGTCTTGAAAAAGTATTCAGACCTCTTTTCCACATTTTGAAACAGCCATAAAGATAATTATACATGTTTTACCAAACCCAAAAATGAAAGCGGAGCAAAACCCATTTTTTTGCTCATCTGCACTACCCCTCCCTCCTCGCCCAAATACCTCGGGCAATGCTGCTGTCTCGGGCCGGGTTTTACTTAAAGATGTTTTTTTCCACTGCCGGAGCCCCGCCCTGCCCTGCCCCACGGCAAGTTTAAGATCGCCTACTGGCTGATCTCAAACCTGCTGCGATTAGGCGCGCCAGCTGGCTGGCCACATCCCGGGTTTTTGATCGAGCGTGCGCACTCCCGCACCCAGCCTATCTAAATGGCTGGGCACAGGAGCGTGCACAGCTACAAGGATGCTGGGGATGGCCGGTGAATACAGTGTCGCAGAAGAGGACATGAGTTGAGTGAGGTGAGTTTACTGGTGGGGGTTTTACACAGCGGGGCATCCCGTTATAGGGTGATCCGGGTGCAGGCTAGCATCTGGCCCTGGAGTCTTTTAGATTCCAGGGCCAGCCAAACAGAGTTTTAATCCACTTAAAAATAAAATGAAAAGTGTAGAAGGCTCCTGTACTCTGATGCCCCTAAAAAATCCAGTGTTACAAACTGCCTATATGTAATTCATTTTCAGTATAACTAAAGTTGTACTGTGAAGGCCTCAGAGATTTGTTAAGAGAAGGTTAGTGAACAAATGGATCCATGAGAACCAAGGAACACACCAGACAGTCAGGGATGTTGTGGTGTTGTGTATTGCGGGGTTAGGTTTTTAAGAAAACAGCTCAAGCTCTAAACATCTCACCGAGCACTTTTCAGTACATAATTCGTAAATGACACAACTACAAACCTACCAAGACCTGGCCATCCACCTAATGTGACAACCCTGATAGCGAGAGCCCTAATTAGAGAAGCAGCCTAGAGGCTCAGGGTCACTTCAGATGAGCTGCAGAGATCTTTGGCTGAGGTGTGAGAATCTGTCCACAGGACAACATTAGTCATGCACTCTGCAAATGTTGGCTTTTATGAAAGAGTGGCAAGAAAAAAATATTTTTGAAAGCATGCCATAAGAAGGCCTGTTTACAGTTTGCCTAATCCGATGTATGGGACATTCTAGTATGTGGATGAAGGTGCTTTGGTCAGATTAGAGCACCCTAAACACACCATCCCCACTGTAAAACATGGTGGGGGCAGCAATATGCTGTGGGGATGCTTTTCCTCAAAAGAGACTGGGAAGCTGGTGAGAGCTGATGGGGAAATAAAGCTAAATACAGGACAATCCTGGTGGAAAACCTGTTAGATTTGAGACCGGGGTTCACCTTCCAGCAGGACAATGACCTTAAAGTTATGCTAAAAACAAGCCTCATTTCTGTTCCATTGTCTCGAGCTACGTGATGCACTGTCCTAAACTTCAATCCATTTTCAAAAAGTCCCTGTAGTTCCTAAGTTATCTTTAGAAGTATTAGAGCATTAGAGATGCAGAGAAAAAAATGAGAAACAGTGGGTGTGGCAACAGCGATGTGATGTAAACGCACTGTCATCAGTGTGAGATAAGAGAGGAGTGTGGAGTTTCATAGCTGCAGAGAGAGGCAGCCAATCAAGATGTCTGGCCGTTTCCATTCTTGGTCCAACGAAGGTTGATTGATGGACCAGATTAGTGGGGTGGAAGCTGAATGAGGAAGCGATTTTCCTCACTAAGGAGACAGACAGAGCAGGAAGCAAAGTGCTAGAGCCACTCAATGAAAGGAAAGCTACTGATTATTTTTTATCTTTTGACTTGCCAAACAGTTTAAACAGCCAAAGCTACAACGAAAAGGTTTAAATCAAAGCGTATCCATGTGTTGGAATGGCCCAGTCAAATTTCAGACCAAATTTGCATTGAAAATCTGTGGCATAACGGATAACTGACATGATTGTTTACCGTTGCTCTCCATCCATTATGACTGGGCTAGAAGTGTTTTGCAAAGAAGAATGGGCCAGAATTTCAGCATATAGATGTGCAAAGCTGTTGGAGACATACCACAACTAATTTGCAGCTAAAGGTGGTTGTACAAAATATTGACTTGGGGGTTGAATACATATGCACGCCACACTTTTCAGGCTTTTTTTTTTTTAGATTGTGGCTGTAACATTTGAAATGTGGAAAAGCTCAAAGGGACATTAATACTTTTAAGGTGCTGAAGACACTGTTTATGTCAAGTTCATAATGTATTTATAACATACTTCCTTTTATGTATTGTGACACATTTTCTGTAGTGTTTACAACCAGAAACCACATCTACTTCGAAGTTATTTTAAGAAATATTGATGTATACGTCCATATATAGATGTGTTCTCAGTATTTCTTTTTAAAGCTGACCAAAGCCAATCTTTCCTTTCACAGTAATAGATCCGAGAGATTGACGGATTGTGTCATGATCCATCGGCCAGGATTTAACCATGCCATTGTTGAAATGTCACACCACTGGGTCCTCTATCTTTATAGATAAAATCCCCCCCCCCCCCCCCACGTCCAGGGGCCTAATTTTTATGACAAAAGTGCACAGAAAAAATGCACAAAATAGGGTTTACACTATGTCAGTGAAAGTGCAAATAGCAATTTATTATTATTATTTCTCAAAACATTCGAAAGGGCAGCATACGCCTGAGACCTCCGGGCTCCTCCCACTAAGGGGAACACGTGACCACCAGCCAAAATAAAGTCTTGACTCCTCCCTCTCTTCCCAGTTGTTTTCGTGTTCCTCCGTGAGGTAGGAGCCAGACCACTAGCTCCTGGACCGGTTGGTTTAGGTAAGAATTATTTCCAGTACTATGGGCCTGTTCTAGCAGGGGGTCCATTTCTCGGTCCCGAAGGTTATTTCTCCTTACCTGGGGCCCGGGATTCCCTATGGGATTTTTGGCCAGATCCCATTCTTTGATTCATTTTCAAAGGATGATTCATCTTTGATTCATCTTACTGAGGATGAATTTGTGGAAGAAGCCAGGGTGACCAGACCCCATATTTTTTAAAGCTTTTTTTGGATCTAGGATCTTCCCTGAGGATTTGGTTGCTCTAGGTTCTTTTTTTCTAACATTTTTTAAAATTTTTGACATTTTTTTTACATTTTTTGTTATTAAGGGCTATGTACCTTTAAGAGGCGGGGAAGAGAGGGGAATGAGCACTCACTCGACACATTTTTTGTAGTAACCCTACAGGAAATTAGATCCAAGGCTTCTTCCTCCTGGGGCTGACGTCACGTCCCGGCGCCCGGTGAATTTTCCTGCTTTTCCCACAACACGTGTTTTGCCTTAAAGGGGCAGCACAGTGTTTTGGCATATCTATATTATGGCCTCCCCTTCTTTATTTTGTATGAAGGGTTAATATGCAGTTATTGGGATTTTGCTCCTGCCCTATTTAGGCGGACTCAGGAAGCAAATCTTTTGGTGCCTCAATCCAGAAGCATGGCAGACCAGGCGCAGGACGGTTATATTGATCCTATTGAAGATTCTTCCACAGAAATAACTTATGTGGACCAGGATTCATCCAGTATTCCGTCGGCTGCCGATTCTGGGAGGAGGAGGCCCAGCTCTGCCCGGTAAGTCACTTTCTTTTTGCGTCATTTGGGGCAGGTTATTAATAGGATGGGATTTAGCTCACCCCCCTATTTTTTTGCTTATGTCTTTTAGTCTAAGACCTCGGACAAAGCTTCCAAAAATGTACCTAAATCCTCTTCTTCCGGATCTAAATCCAGTAAAAAGAGTAGAAGATGCCCTTTGTGTGATACAAGGGTATCAGATTCCTACGTAAAACCCCTCCAGCACGTATAAGGTGGTTAATAAGGAACATAATGAGGATCTGATGAGGATGATGAAGGAACTTAAAGACCAGATTTCTTCCTCACCTATGACCCAAAGGGCCCCGGAGAGCGCGGGTAACCAGGTTGTATTTTCCCATCCAACAACAGGTCCCTTTGATGCTTCCTTATTTTCTGGTCAGTTGGGAAAACCATTTTTTTTTTCGCCACTCAGGAATCATTTATCCCTGATGACGAATCTGAGGAAGGAGAAATCTCTTCCCCAAAGGAGGAGGAGGATCAGGCCTCCGGTTCTTCAACCGCGGCCAAGACAAGGTATTTGTTTCCCCCGGGAGACTTACCTTTCCTCTTACACATA
The DNA here is from genome assembly GCA_027917425.1 of Gastrophryne carolinensis. Lineage (NCBI taxonomy): Eukaryota > Metazoa > Chordata > Amphibia > Anura > Microhylidae > Gastrophryne > Gastrophryne carolinensis. Next base: position 144,341,174 of record CM051243.1, on the reverse strand, counting down.
ATTTACCTATCTAAGGGTATAGAGGAAAAAGGCCCAAAATCAAAGCATAATGGCTTTTATTTGGATTTGGCTCCTGATTCTTCATATTGATTTCCTTTTCATGATTATTTGAAGGACATGATTTTGGAAGAGTGGAAGGATCCGTCTAAGAAGGTGTTTAGGTCTCGGGGGTCTTAAACGCAGATATCCTTATTCTCAGTGTGCCACACACCCCGCTTCCCCTTTAATTCTTACGATCGGGTTACTCCACCAGCAGGTGGCGACGTTGCAAGGAGAAGTCTTGAAAACGAGCCCCTTCCGGCCTACATATACCTGGGACCTCCCACTTAACACCAGTTTTTTCTCTCTGCATGAAGCGACAAGACAGAAGAAAGAAGTCTCCTGCTTGCAGGTAGCCGGGGTCAAACCCGGCATCCCCTTTTGGTCTATTTCTGCCCAGTTCTATTGTGTTGTTTATGCCTAGTTAAACGGAAGCCTCTCAGCCTAGGCTGCTGGCTGGGCAAAGGTAGATGGCACTTTAGGTGCCTAGGAGCTTATCTCCTCCGCTCGACCCCACTTGTGGGGCAATGCGGCTATCCGGCATGGTGATCCGGATTTGGGATGCCCCTGTCACGATGTTCCCTTTAGGTCACCTTCTTCCGCTCGGTCCCTTCTCCCTTCGCTAAATGGGGGGGGGGGGTGCGTGTTGTATGAGGTGCTTTACTTAGTGTTATGTGTGGAAGTGCTTTGGCAGGGCAGCGCTGCGGTGGCGGCGCGTGGCTTGGGCTGCTGGGGCCTTTGTTTGTGTTGCACTTTCAAATTTCCCCCCTTTTTTTGCTGTGTCCGGGCCCGCCCTTCACTTCCCCTGTCTCATTGAGCTGTAGAGGTAAACGGTCCCCACCATCGCGCACGTGGACCCGTCCTTGTACTTTGTTATTGCCTGCCATGTATAGCGTTTTTTCCTGGGGCACTTCTGCTTATGTATGGATCAAATGCCTGTATTTGGGTATGTGTGTGTGTGTGTGTGTATGTGTGGTTATATGTGTGTATATATATATATATATATATATATATATTTATTTATGCAGGTATATACTCTTATTTTTTATTGATGCACTCTCTGGCTTTACCTTGAAATAGCATGTGTCATGTATATTTTATTCATGATGTTTAAACTATTCATATATGTTTGCCTTGTTGGTTATGTATGAATGTGGTGCATACGGGTTGGGGGACTGACTGTGGTCTCTTTTCCCCCACAGATTCTGGGATCCCCTCACTGCAGGGGCTCTCCCGGTCTGTTATACCTGGCTAGTCTTAGTCTCTAAGTTGGGATTTTCCTAGGCTTAAAAAAAAAAATAAATAAAAAAAAATAAAATCCTCTCACTTCCGGGACTTAAATTACAAAGGGGCATCCCGGGATGCTTAATGCGTAAAACCCTGGGTTGTTGCCAATACCACAAATTCACCATATGGAGGCTTCCAACGTTACCGGAAATGGCTCTTCGGGGCTATCCAGGCTGTGTGGGGGTTGTGGGGCTCCGCTCTCAGGCGATGATGTCATCATATTATGCGTTCCACGTGCAAGGCAGAACATTGCGCGCCAGTCCGTTGCTCCGGCTTCTGGCTCCTCGCAACTTCCGTCATCTCCTATCCCCCCCCAACCTATTCCGGACCCCGTGTGACATTGTCAAAAATGGGGATTCGCATTCCGGGGGGGAAAGGGGTTAGCCAACCTCGAGAAAATGATTTCCGCTTCAGTGGCTCAGAAGGCTACGGCAAAGCGGAAGCACCTTTCTCCGGCAGTGCCTGCTTCGGAGGGTGAGGTACCTGAATTTTTGGATTGGTCCGATTGTCCCCCTGATGAGGAGGGGGAACTCCTTGAGGAGTCGGATGAGCCTGCAGACCAGCTATTGTTTGACACTGCTGGTGATCAGGCTGTGGGGGTGTCCATTGACACTCTTTCCATTTTGGCTCAAATGTTTAAAGTTTTGGCCTTGGATCCGCCTGTGGTGGTCCCTCTGCCAAAGGGTGAGTTGTTTGACGTACCCCAGCCGCGTTTGGTGTTTCCCAGGCAACAGCACTTTAAGAGGGTTGTCCTTAAGGAATGAGAACAACCCGCGCGCCTGGTTGGAACTCCTCCTAATTGGGATAAGCGTTATCCCTTTCCGGAGGACTTGGTGAAGCTTTGGTCAGTGCCCCCGACGTCGATACCCCTGTGTTAGGGCTGACTGACTCGGATGCGTTGCACTTTTCTGGGTTGATCAATTGGCTCGCCATGGTTTTATCAGTGCCGGGTCGACACTACGGCCAATTTGGGCTTCGGCGCTTCTTCTGCTGGCAGTTAGATCCATTATTAGGGGTCTGCACGCAGATCTTGATCCCGCTTGTGATATGTTTAGTTCTCTCAAGCAGTGTGAGTCATTTGTTTCTTTTGTCCTGACCGCTCAGGACGATGCTCTTGCGACGAGTAGCAGGACAGTGGCATTGCTGGTGGCTATTCGTCGGTCTATATGGCTGCGCCAGTGGACGGCGGACCTTAACTCTAAAAGGGCGCTTACAGCGCTACCTTTCTTAGGTTTACGCCTTTTTGGCGAGAAATTGGATGCTGTTACCAAGGACGGTAAGTTGCCTCAATTCAAGAAGCCTCGTCGCTCCTTTCGGGGTGCGAGTTCCTTTAGTCCCTCCTTTCGAGGAGCCAGAGCGGGCAGAGGGCTTCCCGTTACCGGGGGTGTAGGTTGGTCCCGGGGAAGAGGTCGTGGCCATCCCGGTCAGTCCTGGGGCGCCAAGCCCAAACCTACTGCTAAACCCGCTCAGCAATGAGGGGCTGCCCTCACCCGTGCAGGTGGGGGGACGATTGCGACACTTCTTCCTGGTTTAAGGCCGCGAGATTCCGGACACATGGATCTGGGAGGGGGTGTCACCCGGTTACAAACCGGAGTTCGAGTCTCGCCCTCCATCACGGTTTTTCCTGGAAATGGCGGGCATCCGGCCGGTGCCGCGCTTAGAGGTGGGCCTCGGTTTTTGCTCCATTCTCTTCACAGCCCCCAAGAAGGACGGGTCGGCTTGCCCCGTCCTGCATCTGAAGTTTTTCAACCTTCCCAGGTCCTCCCTTGCTCAGGCCAGGGTGGTGTCCTTTCTGGGAATGCGGTCGGATTCCGGTCAACACAGGGTTGTTTCTCACTCAGTCCAAAATTTGTCTGATTCAGGAGTTGGCTTCTTTCCAACCCTCGGCCGTCTGTTCTGGAGCTGAGAGCCTTCCGTCTGGTTCTTGCTCTTTTGTCTCATCAGGGTCTGGGCCTTCTGGTTCAGCTTCGCTCGGACAATCAAACAGCGGTTGCTTACATCAGTCATCAGGGAGGGACTTGCAGTCTGGGTGCCTTCAGAGTGGTGTCCCTGATCCTGACCTGGGCGAAGGCACATGTTCCTTGTCTCTCGGCAGTCTGCAGTCTGCTCCGGTGGGGGACACCAGAGGTGGTCCTGTTTCCCTTTCATCACAATTGCAGGCTCCCGATCTTTGTGTCGCTCTCCCAGGATCCTCTGGCGGCGGAAGCCATATCCCTGAGCTGGGGGGACCCGGGGTTTCTGTACCTGTTTGCTCCGATACCCATGCTAGGCTGGGTGGTACGGAAGCTGGTTCTGGAAAGGGTGTCCGCCATTCTCGTGGCCCCAAGATGGCCAAGACGAGTATGGTGCATAGACATCGTTTGGCCGACAGTGAATCAGCTCATTCTGCCTCTTCGGCCCGATCTGCTTACTCAGGGTCGGCTGTCTTACCCCAATTTACCAGCGCTGGGTTTGACGGCTTGGCTGCTGAGACCTCCATCTTGAAGGAAGAGGGTCTGTCTGACTCGGTTATTAAAACTCTGATCGGTGCCCGAAAGAGGTCTTCTTCTATCACCTACTATAGGACTTGGAAAGCCTATATTGCTTGGTGTGAGGTTAGATCTTTGCCTTGTAGGGTCTTTTCGGTCTCCAGGATTCTGGAGTTTTTACAATCAGGGCTGGACTCTGGTCTTCAGCTGAGTACTCTGAAAGGGCAGGTTTCTGCCTTATCTATCTTTTTTCAGAAGCGTTTTGCGCTTCATCCTTTAGTTAAAACTTTTTTCCAGGGGGTTACGCATGTGCGGCCTCCCAGGAAACCATTACTCCCTGTTTGGGACTTGAATTTGGTTCTTTCTGCTCTTCAGGCTCCTCCCTTTGAGCCTTTGCAAGATATTGCTTTGTCTACCCTGACTCAGAAGACTGTCTTCTTGGTAGCTATCACTTCGGTTCGGCGTGTCTCGGAGTTGGCGGCCTTGTCTATTCAGGCGCCCTACTTTGAGAGGCATCAGGACAAAGTGGTCTTTCGGATCAAACCGGACTTTCTTCCTAAGGTTGTTTCTGCTTTTCATTTGAATCAGGATATTGTTCTTCCCTCCCTGAGTCCTAAGCCTAAGAATGACAAGGAGAGGGTTTTGCATTGTTTGGATGTAGTACGCTGTGTTAAGTACTATTTGATTATTACTTCTCCTTTTCGTAAAACTGATGCCTTTTTTGTTGTGCCCTGTGGGCCTAGGAAGGGTTTGGCGCCGGCCAAATCTTCCATTAGCAAATGGATACGTCAGGCCATTATTGCGGCCTATTCTGCTAAGGGGAAAGTTCCCCCTTTTCGTATCACTGCTCATTCTACTCGCGCTGTTGGAGTGTCTTGGGCTTTTCAGCACCAAGCTTCTGTTGAACAAGTTTGTAAGGCCGCTACTTAGTCTTCTGTTCATACTTTTTCTAAGTTTTACAAGGTTGATGTGCGGGCCTCAGCGGATGCTGTGTTTGGCCGCAAAGTTCTGCAGACTGCAGTCATTTAAGTTATGCTTCACTTTGCCTTCGGATACCCATCCCTTGTGGACACTGCTTTTGGATGTCCCGATCGTAAGAATTAAAGGGGAAGCGGGGTGTGTGGCACACTGAGAAATAATACCATTTTGTGAGTACTCACCTGAAAAAAGGAATATTGTCAGTGTGCCACACACCCCGCTTCACCCGCCCTTTTTGGTATCCTGGATCCTTTATATGGTGAAGCTTTTCTTTATTTTGAGGTTACCGTTGGATTTCCTGGTACCTTGTCTTTCTGCTTTTTAAATCACTGGTGTTAAGTGGGAGGTCCCAGGTATATGTAGGCCGGAAGGGGCTCGTTTTCAAGACTTCTCCCTGCAATGCCGCCACCTGCTGGTGGAGTAACCCGATCGTAAGAATTAAAGGGGAAGCGGGGTGTGTGGCACACTGACAATATCCATTTTTCAGGTGAGTACTCACAAAATGGTATTTTTCGGTGGAGAACTCTCATCTGTGGGAAAAGTGTCCCAAGTTGGATTCCCCTTTTGCCAAAATCTCTAAAGGAACAGGATTAGCTTTTGAGAATTTTGTGGTTCTTAGTGATCCTCTGGATAAAAAGATGGTTTCACTGCTCAAAAAGGCTTGGCAGGTGGAATCTTGGAGAGAACTAGTCTGGAGAAAATTTTAAAGGCTTTGTCAATCCTTTTTTCAGCTACGGCTTTTGTGACAGATGCCATGGCTGAATCAGATTTTCTGCACAAAATATGGCTGTAACCAATTCCGTGCGCAGGACTCTTTGGTTGAGGACCTGGTCTGGAGTTATTGGTTTAAAGATGAGACTTTGTGCCATGTCCTTCAGGGGCGAGTGTCTGTTTGGTTCAGATCTAGGTAAAGTTTTAGATATGACGGCGGGTATAAATAAATGTTTTCCGCCTCGCCCTAAAGCTCCAGCTAACAAAATATTTTTTCCCAGGAATTCTTTTACGTGCCCCTTTCTTAACAAGGATGCCCCTAAAAGATCCAGAGGTGGTTCTTCCTCTTCCGCTGGTTCAGGGAAAAGAAACTTTAGAGGTTCCACTTTGTTTGGAACCTACCAGGCAAAGCCCAAGAAGCAATGACGCCAATACCTTGATTGGTGCCTGGCTAAAGGGTTTTTGCGCAGCCTGGCAAGACCTGTTGGATTGTCCGTTCATTTTAAAAGGAGTTACGGAAGGGTTCCACATAGATTTTTCTCAAAGCCCTCCTTCAAAGTTTTTGATTTCCTCTCTGCCCAAGGGAAAGGAAGAAAGAGAAGTGGTTTTCTTAAGTCTTACGGACATGAGGTCAAGGGGAGTTGTTATTCCAGTTCCCCGGCATCTGCAGGGGACAGGGTTCTACTCCAGCAATTTTTGGTAAAAAAGACCTCAGGGGGTTCAGGTTTATCCTGAACTTAAAAGAATCTCAATTTGTATGTCCAGTACAGGCATTTCCAGATGAAAACATTTTTTTCAGTCAAGAACATGCTTCTCAGGGGTGCCTTCATGGCATCAATAGATTTGAAGGATGCTTATTGGCAAGTACCAATGATTCCTCTGGCTCAATCTTTTATGAGATTTGCAATAAAAGATTTTTCATTTTCAGTTTGTCTGTCTTCCCTTCGGCCTAACCTCAGCTCCGAGGATTTTTACAAAGGTTCTGGCGGAACCTCTGGCATATTTGAGGCGCAGGGGGATAGGGGTTGTCGCCTATTTAGACGACCTCTTACTGTTTGCCCAATCAAGGGACAGGTTGTTGGAGAATCTACATTACACCCTGAATCTGTTATCCCTAGGTTGGATTGTGAATTTCTACAAATCAACCGTGGTGCCCTCACAAGTTATGACATACTTGGGGTTCGAGATCAATTCGGTCCGCCAGGTCATGATTCTGTCTCTTCAGAAGATTTTGACTCTCCAGGAAGCAGTTTGGGTTCTCTGCACTGGCCCAGCACCTTTAATGAGACAAGCAACGAAAGTACTGGGTCTATTGACTTCGACATTCCCAGCAGTAAAATGGGATCAGCTTCACTCCAGATTTCTCCAGGGGCATATTCTTAGGAATTGGAACGGAACCCAGGATGGGTTGGAACAAAATCTGCCTATTCCATAAGAAGTGAAATGTTCTCTGAGTTGGTGGCTGGAAGAGGGTCGGTTCTCAGAGAGATTGCCTTGGGGGGATCCCAAAGAAATGATAGTAACCACAGATGCTTCAGCCTGGGGCTGGGGTGCCCATTGCGAGACTTGGACGGCTCAGGGGAAGTGATCCAAGGCCCTGAGTCAGTCTTCTTCGAATCTGAGGGAATTAGTTGCAATAAAAGAGGCATTATGGGCACTGAAGTCACACCTACAGGGGAAACATGTGCAGATCAGGTCAGACAATGCTACGTCAGTAGCATACATAAATCATCAAGGAGGGACAAGATCCTCAAGATTGATGACCATAGCAGCAGAGATCTTGCTGTGGTCAGAAGAGAACTTGAAATCCCTGACAGCGGTTCACCTAAAGGGGACCTTAAATCAGGTGGCGGATTTTCTGAGTCGGTCGCAGATAAGAGAATCGGATTTGTCTCTAGATCCGGAAGTATTCAAGCAAATTTGCGATCTGAGGGGCATCCCAGAAGTGGATCTGTTTGCTTCGGCGAAGAACCACAAAGTGGACAATTATTTCTCATTGAATCCGAGGGTTCAGGCGTTGGGAGTGTATGCCTTGGCACAGACATGGCAATTCGATGTAGCCTATGCCTTTCCTCCGGTTCGATTGATTCCGATGGTATTGAAGAAACTCATCAGGGAACCAGCTACAATTCTCTTGGTGGCTCCATTGTGGCCCAAGAGGCACGCAGAATTAGTGATATACAGGCTTTATCGTGTTGTCATCCTTTCCTTCAGGTATTTCCGGATCGCATAGTGATGAAAGTGGATCCTTGTTACCTCCCTAAGGTTGCTTCGGATTTTCACAGAACTCAGAAGGGATAATGATTTCCTATCACTCAGGAGGACTCTGACCTTATTGCCTTGGATGTCAGATCTCCGCTATTGCAATATCTTCAACAGACCAAGGATTTCAGGAAAGCTGACAGCTTATTTATCTCCTTTTCAGGCCCCAGAAGGGGTCTAAGAGTATCCAAGACAACGTTGGCAAGATGGATGAAAAGTAATATTAAGATGGCATATCAAAATGTCAATATGCCAGGTGGAGTCACGGCTCATTCTACAAGAAGTGTATCTACATCTTGGGCAGAGCAAGCTAGGGTCTCCATGGAACAGATCTGTAAAGCAGCCACCTGGTCTTGGGCTAAAACCTTCGCAAGGCATTATCGCTTGGATCTCCTGTCTCGGAAGGACCAGTCATTTGGCATGTGTCCTTCATGCAGTTCTTCCCACCCAATGAGGTAGTCCTCGCCTATCTCTCAGGCGTATGCTGCCCGAAGGATGTTAAGTTAGGTACCTGGTAACTTTTTTTTCTAAACATCCGAAAGGGCAGCATACGCCTGCTTCCCTCCCTTATTTTTATATGTGGAGTTGGATTATGTATTATGTTATGTGGAGTTGTGGGTCTGTATCTTTTCTCTCTTTCAGATCTCTACAACAACTGGGGAAGAGAGGGAGGAGTCAAGACTTTATTTTGGCTGGTGGTCATGTGTTCCCCTTGGTGGGAGGAGCCCGGTACCTAACTTAGGTTTTTTCTACTCCCCATGAGATTGGCTAATTTGGTTTTGCATCACTCGTGGGTTGTGTTTCTCTTTAATGCTTTCTCAAAATGGATGCCTACGTCACTGTTTGTCTATAATGTTTACTTCTCAAGTTCTGTATCTGTTATCTGCTATGAGCTGCACATAAACTTTATCTCAATATTTTCTCCCTTCGTCCTTCAGGACAGCCACTTGAGAGAGACGGCTCCTCCCCCAAAGCACAAACTGGGACAGAGTTTTAAACCCCCACCCCTTCCTCTCTGTCCTCAGTATTGTGTTTCCCCTCCGGGAAATGGCTGGGACACAGACTTCGTCACGTTTATTGTTTTCCTTTTTTATTTTTTACCCCAGGAGTCCCTGGGGTGGTGCACGCTGATTCCGGGCCGGTTAGTCTTCCTTCCGTTTGCAGCACCATTTGCCCTTCTGTGATGCACTCTAAGGGAAGAGGTGCTGGGGGCAGCAGAGAGTGATGCTACTGTGTGAGCGAGCCTGGGTGTCTAGCATGCTATCCTCGGGGCAGTGGCGGTGAGGGACATACAACTGTGGGCAGGGCAGCAGCCGCTACTTCCAGGTTGTGCAATCCTACAGACGTGCACCCATCACGTCTCTTCCGTTGATGTCAGGGGAGGAAGCCGAGCTGGTCCTCCAACCCCACCCACGTCCGGGTCAGATGATTGTTTACAGGCCAGAGCCCAAAAAAGGAGGCCTGGCACAGGAGGTGGCTTACTTTTATGCCTGGGTGGCAGCGGTGTAGCAGCCTTGCGGGAGGCAAGCACGGAGTGCAGCACAGCGTCGGTATGCCTTATGAAAATATTATGAGTTGTATGATTTCCGCTATCTTTGTGGCCTATTTACGCTAGTTAACCCTATATAGCCAGAAGGGATCTAACTGAGCTTTGTTCTGTCTCTCTCTCTTTTTTTAGCCAACCCTTCTACACTCAAGACAAAATAGAAAGATAAGGAGAAAGACAAGGAGGCAGAGTCCAGAGTTAGGATTCAGGGACCCAGAGTGGCCAAATTATGTTTAGGTTATCGGGTAATCCTACTAGAGTCTTGGAACCAACTTTTTTTGTCAGGCCTGCATTGACAGCAAGCTGGGAGGCGAAACAGATCATTTTTTGTTGGAAACAGTGGGTTCCATGAAAGTAGATATGGCTTCTACTGCAAGGCCGCACTTTTTGCAAGGGCAGCCCTTCCTGTTATGTTTCCTCCACCACAAATTTTGTCTATGGACTACCCACAGACATCTTCATCTATGCCCTTATCTTTGTCAGTACCCTCTCAACCTGCTACTGTTATTCAAAGTCAGGGTGTGGATGAGACTGAAGGGTTAGTCTGGGGAAGAGGGGTCAGAGGATGAAGGAACATCGGCGCTTCTCTGTCTCTGTCTATGACACTATGAAAATTGCTAATAATGAACAGGCCTTGTCAGCTCAGGACATGGTTTATCATATTCTCATGACACTTTTTCATCCCTTTCCAATTTAATCAAAAAGGAATGGCAGTTCCCTGAAATAAAGTTTTTTTCTTTCTTTTTTTTCTCTGAAACTCAATTAAGTGCAAATTTCCTTTGGAGGAATTAACCTGTGAAGCCTGGACCAAACTTCCAAGATTGGATACCTCTTTAGCCCAGGCCTCCAGGTCTTGACTTGAATTTAGAAGATTCTGGCACCCTAAGAGATCCTATGGACAGACGCCTCACAGTATCCTCAAAAGGGCTTGGAATACGGCATCACTTTTAGACTGACCCTTGCATTAGATTATGTGGACAGAAATTTAGGAGTTTGGCCTAAATGGGTATATAGAAAACGATATCCCTAAACAGGCTTTAGAAACCTGCTCCAGCATGTTTCGAGCAGTCTCCTTTTTAGAAGACGCCTCGGTTGAGGCAGTCAGGGCCGCAGCTAAGACCACAGCACTTGTCAATTCAGCCAGAAGGGCTGTTTGTCCGAAGACCTGGCAGGGTGACCTTGGGTTCAGGGCAAGACTGTGTTAAATTAGAATTTGAAGGGAATATCATGTTTGGCCCTGAATTATAGGCTATACTTTCCAGGACCTCAGAAAAGCATTGGGGCTAGCACAAAGGCGGGCGCAGACCAAGCCTGGTTTGTAACCCCCCACAGCAACAAGATAAATCTTGCTCCTGATGCTGTGCTTCAGGTGGAGGGGAAGACCAACTTTTTTTCTCTGCAGTGTGGCATTCAGTAACTTCAAATCCCTTTGTGCTGAAAACAATTGCACAGGGATATCAGCTGGAGCTTCAGTTCAGACCCCCAGAAATGTTCCTGGTTACATATTTGCCACGAGACCCCAGGAAAAGAGAAGCTTTTCCCCAGGTAATCCAGGAATTACTCAGCAAGAGAGTAAACGAACCAGGGGAGGGAAGGGAAAATGTTTTTATTCCCATGTATTCCTGGTACAAACACCACCAGATGCCTTCATATTAATTTCGAATTTAAAAACCCTGAACTGATTATCTACAAAATGTTTAGGATGAAATTGATTTTCACCATAAGAAACCTGCTTTTAGAGGAGAACCTCATGGTGAACATTGATTTACAGGATGCTTACCTACATATACCCATTTTTCAGTGTTTCAGTACAGGACCTTGCCCTTTGGAATCTCCTTGGTTCCCAGAATCATCTCAAAGTTCTTGGCGGAAGCCATAAGCGTCCTAAGACTCCATGGAATTTCCATTTTTCTTCATTTAGACAATATCCTATTGACAGGGGGACACAGAGACTTCTCTCTTATCCAGCCTTTCGATGAATTGTAAATCTAGAAAGTTTGAGCCTGGTCCCCTCCAGAAGATGCAGGTTTCTGGATAGACACCATAGATCAAAGGATTTTTCTGCTCCCAGACAAGCAGGAAAAACTTGGGGGGGTGCTGAATCAGGAGTCTATCTCGCTAAGGGAGGTCATGAAAATTCTGGGCCTAATAACATTGGCAATTCCATCCGTTCCATGGGCTCAGTTGCTCTTCCTTCTGCAGGTTTGGGACCACAACCCAGAATCATTAGACGCCCGAGTATGTCTTCCTCAGGCAATCAGACAGCCTTGCCTGATGGCTGGATCCTCGAAATCTGCAGGAGGGCAGGGCTTAAAGACAAAGTCAGCCAGTTATTATAACAGATGCCAGTTCCTGGGGCTGGGTGACACATCTAGACCAGAACACTGGTCAGCAGAATTTCGGAAAGGCTCACTGAACTTCAGGGAGATGAAGAGATGAAGGAGGTGATGCGGGCTCTGTATCACTTCCGTCACCTAGTCATTGGAAGGGAGGTTCAGATACAATCGGACAATACCACGACAGTAGCTCACCTAAACTGGCAAGGGGAGACCAGATCTGTAACGTTGCAGAATTTGGCCTACTCCTTCCTACTAACTCTTCAGCATCAGATAAAGTCACTTTCAGCGATTCACCTAAAACCTGAATATAATTGGAGACTTCCTGAGCAGAACAGGAGTCTCTCCTTCCGAGTGGGTTCTAAATTAAAATGCGGGGTTCCTCAGATTTATTTGCCACAGCACAAAACAAGAAGTGTGTTTTTTCACTGTGTCAGAGGCCATAGGGGTGAATGCACTACCACAGACTTAAAATATTTTCCAAGCATATGCCTTTTCTCCCCTTCGACTTCTTCATCAGGTGATCAGAAAAATGGACGACTGTCCTCTTAACCGCTCCAGCCTGGCCAAATTAAAGTTTTGCGGCTCTAAAGAACATGTCCAGGGACGAGCCTTGGCAGATACCACTGAAATCAGACCTGTTGGCTCAGGGTTCATTGTGTTATTCAGATCTCCAGAAACTAAATCTAACCGCCTGGATCCTGAGAGGACATCGTTAAAGGAGCAGTATCACGAAATTTGTATTAAAAAAGATAAATAATTAAATAACCACACAATAGCTTCTAACATGTGTCTAAATAATCTGGCGATAGAAAAAGGAAAAAATATATGCCTTTCTAATTGTATAATTGTATAATTACAATGGCTCAGTCCATTTGCTGAATAGGGGAATCTGCTGGGTTGTATTTAGTGAGCTGCTTTATTTAGCCCACTGGTCTCCTAGCAACACTTTACCTCAGAGGCTGACACTGTAATCAGTGGTAACGGCTGTGTGTGTGTGTGTGAGGTGCTGCTTTTGTTATGAGACCAGGTGACTCAAATGTGTAAAATCTATACAAAATAAACTAAACTGACTGAAAACGACTGAAATTCTTCTTTTAATAACTGTGCAGGAAAATCTAAAGGTATTAAAGTGGAACAAAACCCTGAGTTGCCGATCCTGAAGTCTATAAGACCCGGCCATTGACCTTGCCCCTTGGGCATTCTAAATCAGGATGCCCACTGTGTGAAACAAGCCCTGGATAACCACACATCCCCCCATTTTTCTGGCGCGCTCACGCAGATAGTCATTTAGACAGGCCGGGCGGCCAGGAAGGTTACTGCTCAGGCTCCCCATCTGCGTGCAAACAGAGCTGATTGGATGAGAGCCCGCGCATGCGCTGTGGGACAGGGAAAGGTACGTTTTCACAGGCGAACTTGGGGAGTTCACATATCAGGGCATCCCAAGTCGGGATGCCCCTAGGGGCACAAAACAAAACTCCAGATAGTGAAAATCCTGGGTTGGGCTTTGCTCAAAACACACAAAGCTGAAAGAAAGATCATATGGAAAAATGTGTTGAGAAAAGAGAGAGAAAATGGTAAACTGAAAGATTCTGCAGCAGAGCCAACATGAAGGGAAAACTGTCAAAATCAGCTAAATGACTTCTAGAGCTTTTCTCTCTGTTTTAGATATATAAGTTCTGGCCAGGCAATGTTGCAATGTTGTTATCTTATGCTGGACGGCTGCCAGCACTGAACAGCTGATACTTTGATACATTGTTTCACCCCTCTCCTCAGCACAGAACAGGCCAGAGTGTCGGGCTCCGACACTCAGAAGACATAAACATGAGCTATTAGTCTCTAGCTGCCCAACACAGACATCATTTTTTTTTAAATTTGTAATTCTTACTCCAACACTTACCTACATTCAAAGTACCATTTAAATATAAGTCACCAAGAAAAATTTGCGATACTGCTCCTTTAAGTAAGAAGGGGCTTTCTTCAAGGGTGATCGAAACCCTTATTACCCGGAAAGAATCTACAAGAAGGATTTACTTGAAAGTTTGGAAAAAAATCTGTTCTTTCTGTGCAAACTGAGCAAACAGTTTGAACAGGAATTTGATATCCTCAGTCCTAGATTTCCTGCAGGAAGGTTTTGATCTAAGACTGGCTGTAAGTACTCTTAAAACTTGAGCATCTGCAATCACAGTTTTCCTCGATAAAGTATTAAGAAATCTTAAGTAGAATTTGTATAGTGATTGTCAGAAGGAGACCACTTCCCTCTAAAAAAATGCCCTACCTGGGACCTAACTTTAGTTCTAAAGAGATTATCCCTTTGAGCTGCTTACTGATGGGTCAGACAAGATCTTAACCTTAGAAATGAGTTTTTTGCTTGCCATCACTTCAGCACGCAGAGTTAGTGATCTACAAGCACTCTCCATCCTGGAGCCCTTCTGTACAGTGTTACCAGACAGAGGCAGATGCCCTTTACATGCCAAAAATTCCCTCCACCTTTTAAAAATCACAAGATATTATCATACCCTCATTTTGGGGCAACCCGGAGGATGATAAGGATACCACCCATCTAGATGTTAGAAGGGTCTTCCCTAGCCAGATGGATTAGGCAAGCGATTTCCTTAGCCTACACATGTATGGACACTACACTCCACTCCACCTCCCTACATTACAGCACACTCCACCAGAGCAGTATCTACATCCTGGGTGGAAAGATCAGGTTTCTCCTTGGAGAACAACTGCAGGGAGAACAACTCTCATGGTCTTTCCCTTTCCTTAGACATTATCGGCTTGATTTCTTGTCTGACTCTCAACAATCATTCAGCAGAAGAGTTCTGAATCCTGTATCCCACCCATAAATAAGTTACTTGCTTATCCTCTCATGTGCCCATCCTGAAGGATGAACGGAGAACATCCCTGTTAGTCTTACAGGTAACAGCATTTCTACGAGTCCTTCAGGCCAGCCCTAGCTACTCTCCCTAGTTCAATCTGGTCGTTCGGTTCCCTTTTTGCTTGCTAAAATATTGAGGACTTGGAGGAAGGGGTGGGGCTTTTAAACTGTCCCAAATTGTGTTTCTTACAAGAACAGTGCATGGGAATACAATGAGCAATAATATCAGTTGTAGCATTTTTGAATGCTTTACTTAGCTATGCACATTTCTTTGTGCACAGCTAAATATGATGCAGAATTTCACCAAGGGAAAATCATGAGAAAAGTGTTTTTTCTCAAATAAATATGTGTAAAAAATATGGTGTAGAGTCAACCCTATATCAAGAGCTAGAGAGAGAGGAAAAAGTAGGGTTAAGGAAAGAGATTAAAGGAAGGCATGGGGGGGGGGAGAGACCTTGCTCAATCCGATCAGAATATCACAAAATTGGGTTAGATGCTAATACTTATAGCTCGTGTCCACGGTTCCCAGGTTCTCTCTCATCTCCAATTTCTCCCACCCTATCCAGAAGAATGCTGGGCAATCTTTTATTTACCATGATCCAATTTAACTTCTGATGGACCAATCCAAAGTGTTTAGTCTGCTGCTTCCGGAATGAAGCTATAGCACTGTTCCCAGCTAATGGTGCAAATGATATAAATTTCCTAGTTGTACCTGGGATATTGGTAATCTTGTCATTTAGTAGTACGTACCTGAGGGAGATGGGAACCATAATTTTAGTCCAAGTTTTCACCCATTCTAGCAAGTTAGTTGAGAAGCTCAAGACTTTTGGGCAGGATGCATATGAATTTGCCCCTACCTCCTCATTCTAAATCCCTGATCTCCAACTTGTAGCTGGGGAGCCACATATGACTCGTGAACCCCCGATTTGTGGCTCACAGGCTTTCTGAGGCTGACTGAATTGTTAGATGTGTGTTGGCTTAGCCACAATGGGTTTCCCAGTCTCAGCATGTGGAGGACAGAATCTGCAGAAACTGGTACGCGGCAAACTAATCCACTTACTTAATTACATTTAATTTATTTAGGGCTGGGGGATTCACTCATGGGGAGCAAGTCATTTACAAGACAGGGGAATCCATACACAGAGTGCTTATTGTTCTGAACGGATGGGGGAGAGGGGCTAGCACACACAATATACCCTATACATACGCGTAACGGCTTTAAACAGACATTATTGTCCCCAAACTCTTTGGTTTGAATGACTATCAGTGGTGAATGTAACTCTCAAGGACAGAAAGGTTGGAGACCCCTACTCTAAAGCAAAGGGACGATGCTCCCTGGTATGCTTTCACCACTCTGACCAGTACCATATACCAGCGTAGTAGGATTTTATATTGGACGTCTATTAATGATGTGTTGATGAGACCCCTAGTGGCCTTGCTCGCTAAAGCACCCCAGCCTTATTCCCTATGTCCCAGATCTCTAGTGAGCGAGAATGAGGGGTCTATTCACAAGTGGTACCAACATGAGAAGGTCAATGGGAAAAGTTTGGCAGGCTTGTTGTTCCATATTCTCCCAGGCCGGCCTTTTCCCCTTGGCATACAATAACAGTTGGGAAATTCTGTCTGTTTGGTAATACTTTAACAAGTTAGGTACTCCTAGACCACCTTGTGATTTTGGAGTGTAGAGAGAGCACCTAATTACCCTCTTCTGTTTACCACTTCATATAAAGTTAAGTATGGCAGTGTGTAGGGATTTAATATCTGGAAAGAAATGGTTATCGAGAGGGACCTGAAGTAGTACAAACTTTTGGGTTAGCAGTGTCATTTTAATAAAAGCGATGCACCCAAACCAGGACAGTGGTAAAGCGGACCAACGTTTACCACATGTAATTCCTTTTATAACAGGAAGCTAAGTTCACAGTAAGTTAAGTTTACATGAATTCCTGGGTAAACTGGAGTGTTGGGGCCATTGAAATCTGACAGAACTCTTGAGACTATCAATCAATTTTTCAGAGATGTTGATACTTAAACCTTCAAATTTGGAGTCGTTGAATGGCAAACCAGACAGGGATGAGAATTCTCCAAGTGTGGACATGAGATTCAGGAAGAGGAATAACTGGGCTGGAGAATATGTGATCTGCGAAGAGCGCAGACACTTATGCATGCCTCCCCCACATTCCACCCCTAAAATGTTCTGGGTCTTCCTGATTTTGCAGGCCAACAGCTCCATAGCCAAGACAAACAGGGCTAGGGATAATGGGCACCCCTGTCTAGTGACTCTTGATATATATATTGGATTCAAATCCATTCAGGACTGTTGACAACTGAGGCTTGTCATACAACTTGGAGACTAGTCTCCTAAAGTGCTCCCTAAACCCCAGTGTTCAGAGAATAAATTGCAGATAGTCCCAGGACAGGGAATCATATGATTGTTGAAGGTCTAGTGTTGAGTAGCATTGACTGTCTGTTTCTTTCTTTTATCCCAATTTGATTGTATAACTGGGCCTCCCTGTAGGAAGGGATCCTTTCTCCTGATGCTGTAAGAGAGTCAGATGGGGCACATAGAAGGGCAAAAATACATGTTTGTAAACATGTCAAGACGTTAACTTTAGCACCCCCAGCCACCCCATCCATCCTGTATCCTTTTCAGGCACTCACTATCTTCTTAAAAACGTAATCCCTTAAAGTGGACCAAAACTCAGGATTTTGACTATCCTGATCGGGGGTGCCCCACTGTGTGAAACCCCCCAGCTCACCGAAACAATCAGCGTTGTAATCTGCTGGCGTCCCTTCATCTAAGGCGAGTGCGCTGACGGCCGCATCCTCCGCTACCCTCTAGCGGGGAGCGTGCCCGCGACGGCCATTCACAAATGCCTGGCACAGGCACATGCCCTGCTAGAGGGATAGCAGGGATGTGGCTCGTGCATGCGCCATTGGACTGGAAAAGAAGGTAAGTATGGGTGACCTGGGGGGTTTCACACAGTGGTGCATCCCGATATTGGATGCCCCGGGTGGAGCAATCGATCTTCCTGGGCCTTGGGTTTTGCTCCACTTAAACACCTAAAAGCGTTACACTGTGGGACAGTGTAAAATGAATCATTTCCAAGCATCTCAAAATTTCCAGTTATAAGCAAATAGCTTATACATAGTGTGACATACACTCCGCTTCCACAGTCATGACATCTGGGTAATCTCCAGTAGAGGGCGAACTTCTGCAGAGATAGATGAATGCAAAAAAAGGAGCTCCTCCCGGTCCATAAATACCTGGGACCTCCCGCCAATTCCCCAGTTCCTTCTCTGCAGGAAGGCGAGCAAGACAGAAGATGAAGACTTCTCTTACTTGCAGGTAAGCCGGCCTCGCGCCCCGCCATTTTTGTCCCTATTGCTGCCAGGACCTTTTCTAAGTTAACCCTATTTGAGCCTCCCAGCCTTGGCTGCAGGTCCTGGTGAGGGTAGGCAGCACCTAATTGGTGTTGAAGGAGCTTTTGCTCCCCCGTGAGACCCCATTACAAGGGGTAGGTGGATTTCCAGGTTGGTGACCCCGGTTTGGGATGCCCTGTCCCTTGCCCTTTCCTCTGACCAGACCCTGGTTTAGGAATCCTTCCCCCTCTGGGTCCCTTCCTTAACCTCCGGGGGGGGGGGGGGGCGCTTCTTCTCACAGTTGTCATTTATTTTTTTATGCTGTGTGCATGTGGTGTGTCTGTTTTTACTTGTGTCTGAGTGTTAGTGCAGACAGTCGTTTCTCTTGGTGGCAGGACAGTCTGGTTGTACATTCAGCATGGGGAGCTTCTCCCCCTCAGGCTGCGGTCTGGGGAAGGGGTGGGCCCTCGGCACGGCCACGGTCGTCCCTCCCCCTCCTTTTGGCGCCTTGCGGCGACCCAGCCACTAGCTGGGATCCGCGTTGCTGGGTTAGCTGGGAGGGGGCGTGGCCTGGCGAGCGCGCGTTCTGCTCTGGCCCGCCCCCCTTCTCCCTCACCTCTTCACTTCTCCAGCCATGCCGGTGGCCATATTGGACGGTCTGCTGTTGCTACTGCGGCTGCTGCGGATTCGTCGGGTTGTAAGTGCCTGTGAGCCACTTCCTTAGCTTTTGCGGGGGTACCCCTTATCTCCGGTTTGCACTTGTGTATATATATATATTTGTTGATACATATTATTTATATGTTATTTTTACTTTTCACTGTTTGAGTGCCTTTGCTTATTGGCCCTTTTTTATGTGTCTTCAGATGGTCTCGTGGGTGTGCAATTAAGGGTTTTTTCCCGGTCCTGGGGTCCCTAGCCTAAATTGATCATCTACAAATCCTCCCACAGGGACTCTAAAGGGGCATCCCGGGTTGCTTCTGCTTAATCCCCTACAGTCCTTGCGACTGACCCTAAACGATCACCATATGGAGGTTCCGCAGGATACCGGGCTCGGGCTCCCTCTGGGACAATCCCGGCCGTGTGTGGGTTGTGGGGTATCCCTTACAGGGGAGAATGTGCTGATTTGTATTCCATGTGCACAAAAGGCCATAACACGGCAGTCGGGTGCCCAGCCTTCTGGGTCGGCTCCCCCCGCTTCATCGCCTTCCCCTCCCTGCCTTATCCGTACCCCAAGTGACATGGTTGCTAGCGGGGAGTCACACTCTGATGTTTGCGCTAGGTTGGCCAGCATCGAGAGATTTATTGCTAGCGCGGTGGGCAAGAAGGCCCAGGCTAAAAAGAGACATTTGTCGCCAGCCCAGGCAGCTTGGGATGTTGATGATGATTCCCTTGATTGGTCGGATTATTCCTCGTTAGAGGAGGGGGAATTGTATGAGGAGTCTGAGGCTGACGATGTACAGTTTTGTGATGCTGATGTTGGGCAGGCGCGGGGGGATGCCGTTGACACTACCAAGGTTTTGACACATCTCTTGGAGGTTTTGGATATTGCCCCGACTGAGGCGCCCCCTCTCAAAAAAGGGGAATTTTTTGGTTCCCACAAGGTCACTTTGATGCATTGATCCTTGGGAATGGGAGAAACCTAGTCGGCTTCCGGGTGTTCCTCAGGGATGGAATAAGAAGTATCCTTTCCCGGTGGAAGCGGTTAAGCGCTGGTCTTCTCCTCCCGAGGTCGATGCGCCAGTTTTGGGATTGACTAACACCTCGGTGATTCACACCCCAGACGCCACTACCCTTGAGGATGGCGAGGATAAGTGCCTTGATCAGATGGCATGCCATGCTTTTGCCAGTGTGGGTTCGGCCTTGCGGCCTGTGTGTGCATCTGCACTAGCGTCGGTGGCTACTAGGTCTCTGATCAGGGTTAAAGGACGCTCACCTTGATCCTGCCAGCGCTGAGTTCGCTACTCTTAAAAGGTGTGAATTGTTCATGGATATTGTCTTGGCTGCTATGGAAGACTCTATTGTCATGCCCCGATCGGTCTGGCTCCGCCAGTGGACGGCGGACTTTGCGGCCAAGAAATCGCTCACAGCTCTCCCCTTCTTGGGTTCGCGGCTGTTTGGAGACAAGTTGGATGCTGCGGCAAAGGGAGGTAAGTTACCTCAGCGTATGAAGCAGCGTCGCTCCTTTCGGGGGCAGGCTCCTTCAATCCTTCCTTTCGAGGTGCCAGAGCTGTCAGAGGTTTGGCCTTCTCGGGTGTTAGAGGTTCTTCCTGGAACAGAGGCAGAGGTCGGGCCCGTCCCGCGTCTGCCTGGGGTTCCAAGCCTAAGCCCGCGGTTAAACCAGCTCAACAATGAAGGGGCGCCCTCACCCGTTCGGGTGGGGGGACGGCTGCGGATCTTCTTCCAGGTTTGGGCCCGGGAGGTCACAGACAATTGCATCTTGGAAGTGGTCTCCTCCGGGTACAAACTGGAGTTCGAGTACTGGCCTCCTCCAAGATTTTTAAGGTCTCGGGTGCCCTCGGACCCTCAGGCTGTACAGGGGCTCCTGTCAGCAGTAGAGAATCTTCTGGAAATGGGAGTCATATGCCCGGTGCCTCCCTCGGACAGAGGCAGGGGTTACTACTCCAATCTTTTCACGGTTCCCAAAAAGGATGGCTCTGTGAGACCCATTCTGGACCTAAAGATCCTCAAAAGATTCATCAGAACCAAGAAGTTCCGCATGGAGACTCTCTGATCCTGCACTGGGCGGAGAGCAATGTTCCTTGCATTTCGGCAGTCTACATTCCGGGAGTTGAAAACACGGAGGCGGATTCCCTGAGCAGGGGGTCCTCTCGCCAAGGGGAGTGGTCTCTCAACCCCGGGGTTTTTCGGTCCCTTTGTCACAAGTGGGGGACCCTGGAGGTGGATCTCTTTGCCTCACGGCACAATTGCGGCTCTGGCTTTCTTCCAAAGATCGTTTGCCTTACACCTGCTGGTTAAGACTTTTTTCCAGGGGGTTACAAATGTTCGGCCCCCTCGGAAGGCTATGGTTTCTGTTTGGGATTTGAACTTGGTTCTTTCGGCTCTCCACGGTCCTCCTTTTGAGCCGTTACAGGATATAGCTCTTTCTGTTTTCACTCAAAAGGTTGCCTTCTTGGTGGCTATTACCTCTGTCCGGCATGTCTCTGAGTTGGCGGCTCTGTCAATTCAGGCCCCTTACTTTGAAAGACACCAGGACAAGGTGGTTTTTCGCTTTAAGCCAGATTTCCTTCCTAAGGTGGTATCTGCCTTCCATCTCAATCAGGATATTGTTCTCCCTTCCTTGTGCCCTAAGCCTAGCAATGACAAGGAGAGGATCTTGCACAATTTGGATGTTGTTCGCTGTGTTAAGTACTATTTGGTGACTACTTCTTCTTTCCGCAAGACGGACGCCTTTTTCGTGGTGCCCTGCGGGCCCAGGAAAGGTTTGGCGCCCACCAAGTCTACCATTAGCAAATGGATTCATCAGGCCATTGTGGGGGCCTATTCTGCTAAGGGGAGGACTCCCCCTTTTAAGGTCACTGCACATTCTACTCGTGCTGTTGGTGCGTCCTGGGCTTTTCAGCACCAGACTTCTGTTTGTAAGTTTGTAAGGCTGCTACTTGGTCTTCCGTTCATACTTTTTCCAAGTTTTACAAGGTTGATGTGCGGGCTTCAGCGGATGCTGTTTTTGGCCGCAAGGTTCTGCAAGCTGCAGTGGTTTAAGTTGGTGCATTCTTTTGCTGTTTTTGGTTCCCACCCATGACGGGCACTGCTATTGGATGTCCCAGATGTCATGACTGTGGAAGCGGAGTGTATGTCACACTTGGAATAATACCATTTTGTGAGTACTCACCTGTAAAACGGATATTATGAGTGTGACATACACTCCGCTTCACCCCACCCTTTTGGTATTCCGGATTTTTTATATGGTGAACCATTGTTTATTTTGTTAGTTTTGTTATTATTGGTTCTTCCTGGTCCCCTTACTGCTATCTTACACTGGGGAATTGGTGGGAGGTCCCAGGTATTTATGGACCGGGAGTAGCTCCTTTTTTTGCATTCATCTCTGCAGAAGTTCACCCTCTACTGGAGATTACCCAGATGTCATGTGGAAGCGGAGTGTATGTCACACTCATAATATCCGTTTTACAGGTGAGTACTCACAAAACGGTATTTTTAAGGGAAGCTGCTTTCTTTGCTTCAATGCTTTATGCAATAGTACGCTACATGCAGGATTGGCAGATAGATTACCCTAGTTGTGTTAAATGCAAAATTTTAGTTTTCCTCATTAGCCTAGCTTTTGTAGACTTTCCCGACAGACCTCAGATCGGGGATGTCAGAGGAGGCACAAGACACCCATGCTTAACTTAATTTGATCTTATGGAACTGACGGCTCTCTTGCAGCCTGCAGTCTTTGCTTACCTGATTGTGTTAAGTCTTTAATTAATAGTTATAATATATGTGGGTGACGGCTGAAACATACCTGTCTACTTTAATGCAAGAGAGATGTATAATTAGAGAAGTATTAAATATAATCCAGAAGGTGGAACAAAACTTTCAGCGGCCTGCTTTAGTTTCTGAAAGACTCCAGGGCCAACCATTGGCCTTCCCCCAGGGCAACTCTCCTTTCGCTCCGATTGCCAAGCTCTTGTTTAAACAGAGCCATATTGCCGATCATTCATATGCACTGCAAATTGCATTGATTCGATGAGAGTCTATGCATGTATGATAAGACTGGTAAAGGAGAGTTTTTTGTGGCAATGGTGGGGGGGGGGGGGGGGCTCACAGCGGGGCATCACAAATCGGTATGCTCCTGGGGCATGAAACTAAACCTGGGATAATCAAAATCCTGGGTTTTGTTTCACTTTTAAATACCAGCATACAGATCCCCGTCCATCATAATTTTATCCCCCCCCCCGGCAGTTCTGTAATAGGGGTTTCCAACTGGAGGGGTTTCCTGCCCCCTACCATTGCAGGCAGAGGGTACTCTGGAAGCCCCTGCTCCAGCTAAGATGAGATATGTTAACAGAGGAGGTAAGCCATTAAGAGGAGTGAGGTGAGGGGGGAGGCAAGGCTGGATATTTCAACTTCAGGAGGATGCTCTCCTTAAACTTTTAAAAGCTGAGGCTCTTGACAAAGCACGGGGCAATTAGAAGTTGACTCCTTCCTCGCCAATAACCAATTTCATATACTATGTGGGTGTACGTGCTCTGTGCTTGCTTGGTATACCCCCTTACATTGGAGGACTGGGTCTGGGGACAAAAATCATCCTGGGAATTTACTAGCCCAGCCCATGACTAGCTCACAAGCTATCCACATGTCTGTTCATCAAGTGAGGCTACAGCACTGCATTGGCACATCTTAAAGTGATGGTACAGAACCTTTAGTATTGTAGGGTAGAGTGGGTATGGCACCCACAACCATGATGCTAGTGCTATATGCATTGCAGAGGCAAGTTGTGGGCTGGGGCATCTTTTTGGGGGGGTGTACAATGAGGTCAGGTGTGAGGGCAAACTTGAGAGACAGGGACCTGAGGTGAAAATTGAGTGAATTCCTGAACAGGGTCTGGATGCAGTGTCAACCCATTTGGCGCCAGAGCAGTGCAGTCACCATAATGCCTGGCCCAGATACTATCCATGCCTGTTTGATAAAGGAGCTGGGCTAAGCAGTCGACAGGGTCTATTGTACAAAACAAGTAAACTGCGAATGTAGTTATAATATTCAAAACGAAAATTCCAGTGCCTAACCGTGTAACAGGGACGTTGTTTTTGGAACTTTTATACATACGTGCTGCCATTGCTTTCTGAACTTCCAGTCCAAAATTGACGTAAAGTGGGTCAAAACCCATGCAACTGGCCCTGGAATCTAAAAGTTTCCGATACCATGGACCATGGAGCGTGGCTATGAAAATCCTGTTTTTTTTTAAAACTGGGCCACCGCTTATCCGGCAGCATCACCCAGCTGCTTAGGTTGGGGGGGGGGGGGGTTGGGGGATGAGCGGAGGACCCAGAAATGGGTTTCTATACGCTTTAAGCCCTGCTGAAAGTTTATTCAACACTTGCCACACTTTGAACAACATAAGGTCTTATCTCTGACTGCAATTAATGTTATCTGACAAGATATGCCATTGATGGTTGCCTCTTCCTTTCACTGCAACACTTTTGCGGTGTAGAATGATACCTCCCCCTTCTCTTGGGGCTTCTTTTTTTCCTTAATGCATTCAGGGCTTGGTGAGGGGAAAGGGGGAGAAATTGCCCAGAGATTTGGCTCTGTTAGTTAATGCTGGAGCCTCACAATTTCAATAGCGGTGAATGACCTTGGCAGTGGAGGAGCACATTCCACATCAATTACAGACATGGATATGTTTGTTATGGAATTTGTGTCACTATTTGCTGAAATTTTTATTTGTGCTAAAGGCAATTTTTACCTGGAATTCCCTTTTCAGAAATAACTACACCCCAGTTCTGATCTCTGTTTTAGAGTCATTTTTGTCTGCCCTTGGGGCTCAGCAATGATCTTACTTTTTCCCCACTTTCTCCATTTGGCTACTCGTGATTGAAGGGATTTTTTTATGCTTTACCTTTGGCAGAAACATTTAGCACTGAGCTTGATGGGTGCGCTCTTTCCCAACCCTAAATAACCATTTAACTATGTACATACTATTGGATGCACTTGACTTTTGCTTTAATTTAATGGCTGAAAATGTTTTGAACCTCAGGGTCAGTAGCTAATAGTACAGCAGCTTTAACTGCATGTTTGCTAGTTTGCTACTGTTTTATAGAAAGAGACCAACAATGAAAACATCCATATTCCTCTTCTAAAAGATCCATTTCAATTGTGCATAATCACCAGTTTTGTTTTTTACTTTTTCCTATGTATTTACACAGGATCTCTGCCTAGCAATGGAAGCGGGAATAAATGGAGACAACGTGGTCCAGACTACCACTGATAAAATGCCAGAAGATACCATTATTTCCATGCATATTGATGGGACAAATCTAGAAATCCCAAACATTAATTCATCAGGACATGAGGGGCCCACAACCAAAAATAAAAAGAAAGTGGCCTTAATTTTACCAAGCACTATAAAACCTGAACTGGAAGCTAAAACGGATGGTGATTTGGAGGCTGATACGGCTGAGAATTTTCAGCAGTTAAATCAACAAGCACTTGAGGCAAGTCCAGCAAGGGAAGTCACAGAGGAAATACTGTTGATTCCAGCTGATAAAAACCATGAACAGCTTGAAGTTCAGCAAAGTCCAATCAGCAAAGCGTTACAGGAAGTGACCAGGTGCCTAGGCATAGGCAGCCAGGATCTAGAGCCAAATACAGATGCTGAAACCACTCCAGAACCTGGCTCCAGTAACCTTAACATACCTGAATCAAGCCTCCATGAGGCGGCAAGGAACTTTACCGCTCACAGTATAGTACTAGTAGCAGATCCACAAAGCATAAACATACAAGAGACTTTTGTGAAAGACAACCAAGGTAATGTTGCCAATGATGAAAACTCTGTCACGAGTGCTAGGATCGAGAGTGCCACAAAAGGAGTCCACATGGTCCCACAAGCGCCAGCCGTTATCATGCATCATGACTATGCCGTATGTGTTTTTGTTTTACAACTCTATTTACCTCTTATGCTAATGATTCAAGCTGCTTGTTGCATAGAATGGTGATTTACAAGGCAAACATTTACTAATGTTGATTCATTAAGTTGTAATGTTTTCCATCCGCTTATTCATCAGTTTGTCACAAAGATAAATCTGTGTAGACGTTGCAGTTTTCTCACCTACTTGTGCACAGCTTGCTTCTACAAAGACAACATATGTCACAAAGGTACAGTCTGAACCTTCTAAGGAATTTAGGTCATTGAGGGTGAACATGATCCTGTGCTGCCAAAAAATACGAAAGTATGCGCTGTTATTCTCTCGAGTTTCCCCATTGTTTCTAATTTTTGGCTCCACTTTTGCCTTTATCGGGAAAAAGGAGATCTATAGTAAATGTGTGTAAACTTACTACATGGAAGAGGGGCTATGTCCATACCTCGTGTAAAAAAGGATCCCCTTTGCGCTTGCAGTTTACTTTCCTTGAGGGAAGAGCAAACAAGGGAGACAAGTTGTTGAATATACAATTACAATTTCACAGGGAAATCACAGGGATGCCAAATGGGAGTGCTTTAAATCAATTGTGAGTACCAACATATTCCTATGGGTAATAAATATAAGCGGCTAAAATTAAACCCCTCATGGCTGACACCTGCGGTAAAAAGGGCAATAAAGAACAAAAAAAAGGCATTTAAACATTATAAGGCTGAACTCTCAGCTGTAACACTAACAAAAGTATAAACTAGTAAATAAAATGTGTAAGAAAGAAATAAGGTTGGCAAAAGCACAAAATGAAAGAGATGTGGCCAAAGAAAGCAAAACTAACCCTAAACATTTTTTTAAATATATTTTTTTAATATATTATATTCAAAGAAAACTAAATCAGAACAGGTAGGTGCCCTAATTAATGATAATGGGGAAATGGTCACTGGGGATGAAGATAAGGCTGAGCTGTTAAATGGATTCTTTAGCTCTGTGTACAGGATCTAACACAGGAGATGCTGCTGATAGCAATAGCCCAAGTATAATAATTAACAAGCTAAACATGGATGCCATCCAAGAAAAACTAAAAAATGTAAATGTGAATAAGACTACAGGACCAGATAGACTTCACCCAAGAGTTCTCAAAGAACTCAGTTCCGTTATCTCATCACCCTTGTTGATATTTAAAGACTCACTAGCAACTGGTATAGTGCCAAGGGACTGACGCAAGGCTAATGTGGTGCCCATTTTTAAAAAGGGCTCAAGGTCTTCTCCGGGCAATTACAGACCTGTTAGCTTAACATCCATTGTGGGGAAGATGCTTGAGGGGCTTTTAAGGGACTACATACATGAATATGTAACTACCCATAATATTCTAAGTGACAACCAACACGGTTTTACTAAGGACAGAAGCTGCCAGACTAACCTGATTGGCTTCTATCAGGAGGTGACTAGAAGCCTGGACAAAGGGGCGGCTGTGGATATAGTTTTTCTGGATTTTGCAAAAGCATTTGACACTGTCCCCCATAGACGCTTATTGGGGAAATTGAGATCTTCAGGATTAGAAAAGACAGTTTGTAACTGGATTGAAAACTGGCTGAAGGATTGTGTGCAGCGAGTTGTGGTTAATGATACCTTCTCTGAATGGTTACCGGTTGTAAGTGGCGTACCCCAGGGTTCAGTGCTGGGCCCACTATTATTCAACTTTTTTATAAACGACATAGAAAATGGAATTAAAAGCACTGTCTCTATTTTTGCAGATGACACAAAGATATGTTGCACAGTGCAGTCTATGGAAGATGTTCACAAGCTTCAGGCTTTCTTGGACACTTTAAGTGTCTGGGCATCCACTTGGCAAATGAAGTTCAATGTGGAAAAATGTAAAGTCATGCACTTGGGGTCTAATAACCTGAAGGCCACATATATCCTTGGGGAAGTAAAACTGGGAGAGTCACTTGTTGAGAAGGATCTGGGGGTATTGGTAGATCACAGGCTAAATAACAGCATGCAATGCCAAGCAGCTGCTTCCAAGGCCACCAAGATACTATCATGCATTAAAAGATGCATGGAAACACGGGATAGAGATGTAATTTTGCCTCTTTACAAGGCACTGGTGCGCCCTCACCTGGAATATGCCGTCCAGTTCTGGGCACCCGTTCATAGAAAGGATGCTCTCACTCTGAAAAGAGTGCAGAGGAGAGCCACTAAACTAATAAGGGGAATGAAGGATCTTAGTTATGAGGAAAGATTACGAGAATTAAATCTGTTTAGTCTTGAGAGCAGATGGCTGAGGGGGGACATGATTAACTTGTATAAATATATAAATGGCCCATACAAAAAATATGGGAGAACACTATTTGAGGTAAAATCCTCTCTAAAGACAAGGGGGCACTCCCTTCGATTGGAAAAAAAGAAATTTAGTCTCCAGAGGCGACAATCATTTTTTACCATAAGAACTATAAATCTATGGAATAGCCTCCCACAGAAGTTTGTTACAGCATCAACCGCTGACAGACTCAAAAAAGGATTAGATGCTTTTTTGAGAAGAAAATAACATTAACAGTTACTATTAGCGGTTATCAGTAAAAAAAAAAATAAAAAAATAAAATAAATAGCTTCCCCTATAAAATGAAAGATACTTCCCCTACCCCAACTTCCTTGGTTGAACTTGATGGACATATGTCTTTTTTCAACCGTATTAACTATGTAAGGTAAAGCTATTGGTACACTAACACCCGTAGCCTGTGGCAACTCGTGCTTTTGTCCTTTTATTTTTATCAGTGTGCAGGTGTGGATGTAGGAGCAGCATGGGAGCGGGGACGGGATTAATATTTTGCATTAACTTTCGCTTCACAGCGAATGGTCCGGTAGTGTGGCATCTCAAATCAGGGTGGGTGTGTTACTTTGACTATAGCTTCTCTTTAAAGGAGGACTACCTCTTCTCATTAGCCGATGTGCTTATATGATTTTTAATATTACACAGATTTGCAATACACTTTCTTTAAAGCAGAACAAACCCGATGTTCCCGTGCTCTGCTCATTCAGCTGAACAAACCCACCCCCTTTTTCAAGAAAAAAAAAAAGCAGAGGGAATGGCCACATGCCAATTAGCTGATCTCAAAAGGGCCGGTTGACGTGCAAACGCTATCTGGCTGCATTCCCAGCTTTCACACTGGGTGCGTCCACGCCCAGCCGTTGGGCGCAACAGAGCACATAGACATGGAACCCAGGGATGTGGTGGTCAGCAATTGCAGCGTCACGGGAAACACAGGTAAAGGTGAATATACCGACAACCCCAAGGGTTTCACACAGTAGGTCATCCCCCTATAGGATGCCCCAGAGGGGCAGGCTAGCGGCCAGCCCTAGAATGTTTTTGATTCCAGAGCCGAGAGGGTTTTGATCCGCTTTAAAGAAACTGTACAGGCAGACCTTAAAATCACAATATCTGTGTCACCCTGCCAGTCTGCTTTCGGAGTATTTTTGGGATCATTTCTTATTTCCTGTTATACAGCCATGCTGAAGCTTTATGTATGTCTCTGTCAAAGCAGGCCCAGAATGCTTTAGTCGAAAAAAGGGGTGCTTCATATCTGTGTAAAAGGTGATTCATTCATTTTCTGTCCGTTAATTTTACAGTATACAAAAAACAGCAAAAAGACTCAAAAGCAGGCCAAGGAAAGCAATTCTCTGATGCACAGTAGTGCTCTGTCACACATAGTCTGATGCAGATGTTCCACCCCTTAGTGCTAAAAATGGTGGTCAGCAATAAAAACAAATCTGGAGGCTGGACTGCAGAAGAGGGGCTGGATCTCGGCTACATCAGCTTTTTTCAGCAGGACAACAGGATAAATCCTAAGCATGTCAAAACAATTATTTGTTTTTACACCTTGCTTTTGATGCCCTGTCTGCTGAGCCAGCCTGTGAATAAACGGTAGCATTAACCACTATACCTGCCCTAGCATTGAATGATGGGTCAAATTGTCTACACAAATCAGAATTGAATGGCAATATGCAAGTAAAAGAAACACAAGCTTGCAGACGTTTGACTTTTAGAGCTGAACTATTTTAATATTTTATCTTATTTCTGTGTATTAACCCAGGCCTACAGTCCAAAAAGACTGTAGATCTGCTACCCCCCCCCCCCCCGTGGGAGTCATTCCTCACCTGGCTGAAAAGAACAAAGTATCTGATATGGGGAAGCAGTACGTTTCTGTGTTCCACCGCTGTCTGGCACCCTGCAAGCAGCTAATGGGGCAGGCTTACATACTACCCAGCGTGGCAGACCCTTTTTCCTTCTTGCTTTAGGCTGTATGGGACACACCAATGTCTCTGTGTACAGGAGAGGACATCTGCCCCTTGCTCTGCTTGTCTATTTATTCCCTGATTTGCTAGTTAGTGTAGGCCTACTATATAGACATGAATTACAGACACCCACTTTCCTTACATATACTTAGAGCCAGATGAGTCTGCTCCTTAAGGAAAGCTGCTTCCACCTAGTTCACCTGTAAAAACTTACCCGAACTCCAAATTGGGTCCCACCATGTGCATGTGCACAGGGATTCTTCAGGATCTTTTCCACAATATTGCTTCCCTCAGCGTCCTCGGTGAGTGACGTGCATGGCACTCTAACAGTGCAGGTGTGTACTATGGCTCAAAACATGGCAGGGAGACCAGCATCTAAGTCACACCTTTGTGGGCTTCCCTTCTAAGGTAATCTTCTTTTTGGCACAGAGTTAGATTCAGTTCTTTCCCGTTCTTCGGCCTGAAATCAGAAAACCTCCAGGGGTAGGGTAAGGTAGACTCCCTAATTTAGCCTCAGTCCTGACATCCTAGTGAGGGGGAGGACTCCTCCATTTTGTTTCTTGCCCAGGGGATTTCCCAAGACCCCTTCATTTAAAGAACCATCCAGAAGGGTTACCCTCTGGAATTTTCTCGATGGCCTCAGGACCATTTTCTGTTGACTCTCCCAGGGACAGACTCAGGAGTGCAGCCTTCCCATCCATCATTTCCAAGCTCTATCACAAGGCAGTGTTACAACCGATTCCGGGTCTACAAAGGAGGGAATGGGTGCACCCTGAACCTTTACAAAGAGTCTATCAGATGCAATGGCTCACCTGAGACTTCATCAGGTGGGTGAACATCATAGCCTATTTGGACAACGTGTTTCTTTTTGCGAGGAACAGGTTCTCTCTTCTAGCAGCCTTGCAGAAGACCTTATTTGTCTCCAAGGGTAAGGTTGGATATTGAATCTGGAAAAGTCCAACCTTAACCCCAAAAGCAGATGCACATACCTTGGATATGAGATACCAGTGTATCTTTCTTCCCAGGGCCAAAACGGAAAAGATGTCAGAGTTTGGGAAACAGGTTCCCTTCCACCAGTCATTCTCTCTGAGGCAGATCCTGTCCATACTCCTTACCTCCTCCATACCAGCAGTTTCCTGGGCCTAGCTTCATTCTCATCTCTTGCAGGCCTTCTTTGTGGATGCATGGGACAAGGATCAGGCCTCCCTGGATAGGTTAGTCTCCTTACCAGAGCAGGTAAGGAAAAGTTTGTTATGGGGGACCTTGTCAGAGAATGTGGCATGCGTGAAGCCTTGGCACAAGATAGAACCAATAGTGGTAATGACAGACGCAAGTTCCTTTGGCTGGGAGCTCAATGCCAATGGCAATAATTTCAGGGGAGGTGGACAATCGCCACGTCCTGGAAGTTCTCCAACTTCAGGGAACTCCTAGCCATAAAAGAAAGCCTGAGGGAACTAGAAACGGAAGTACTGGGCAGAGTCATCCAGATTGTCTCAGACAATGTCACGGTAGTTGCCTTTCTAAACCACCAGGGAGGAACAAGATCTTTGGAACTTTCCAGATTGACCAAATCCCTGTATAAGAGCCTGGAGGGGAATGTCAGGGACTTAAATGAAGAGGCAGACTTCTTGAGCAGAGTAAGAATAGCCCAGGAAGAACGAGTGCTACATCAGCAGGTGTTTGCCCAGATAGTAACTCGGTGGGAGCAGCCAGATATATATCTGTTTGCCAACAACCGAAACTCCAAGTACCGGAAGTATTTCTCCCTCAGGAATGATCCGGTGGCTTGCGGTCTGGATGCATTCAGCAATCCATAGGGAGAATTCAGCCTTTGTTATGCATTCCCCCCGATGAGGCTATTACCTTTAGTCCTAAGGAAGATCAAACAAGAGCAAGCGTTTGAGAGGGTTCTCTTGATTGTGCCACATTGGCCCAGGAGACTGTGGTTTCCCCCCCCTGTCCCATATGTTAGTAGAGCCTCCATTGCATCTGCCAGAAATTCCAGATGTCATTTACCAGGGCTCAATTCTCCATCCGCAGGTCCAGTCCCTAAAATTAGCAGTATGGACCATGAATGGGGCTTACTAAGAAAAAAGGAGTTATTTACACCCTGTTGGAAAGCAGAAAGTTAGTGACATGATAGATCTTCTGTATGGAAAAGATACCGATCCTTCACCTTGACTCGATCCTTAAGAACAAAAGAGGTAGCTTTGGTTTTAGAATCTAGAGAGAGTTAGGCCTAGCCTTAAGCACCCTTAAGGTTCAGACTTCAGCCCTTTCAGCCTTTCTGGAGGAACAACTTAGAGACGATCCTTTGGTGGATAAATTTTGCATAGTCTTTTCTAGTAAACAACCCTTTAAGGCCAAAATGTTTCCCAGTTGGCATTTGTCTAGTTCTTCGAGGACTAACATTACCTCCTTTTGAACCCATTAAGGACTCAACATTAAAGATGCTATTCTTAAAGATTACTTTCATCCTAGCAATTACATCGGCCAGGCAAGTTAATGACCTGAATGCTCTTGTCAATTAAAAAACCCTACCTCAGGAAGTTACCAGGCAGACTTCTTTTAAGGCCACATCCCTTATATTTACCTAAAGCGAGATGGATCAGAGATGCTATAGCTCTGGCCTATCAGTGCCCTGCCCCTTAGGTATTAGAGCCCATACCACTAGGGCAGTGTCAGCTTCTTGGGCTTATAATGGCAGTATCTCTTTGGAGGAAATATGTAAGACCGCCACTTGGTCTTCACCACACACTTTCTTGAGACACTACAAGGTGGACTTGTGGAAGCACGACCAGCAGAATTTCAGAAAGATGTTTTTCAGGCAGTCTGCCCACCCTGAGGTAGGATTCTGTGTGTTGACTTGCCTTCTGTGTCTAGCTGTACTGGAGGACGTCTGGGGAAAATCCAAGTTAGTCTTACCGGTAATGGTATTTTCAATAGTCCTCCAGGACAGCGTCTTACACCCCACCACATTTTTTTCATATCTATTCTGACTTGATTGCAGGGATGTTACTTCTTGCCTGTCTTTCTCCCTTCGGACCGTTTATATTTTCTGTATGATTTCCTGGAAAAAAAACTGAGAGCTGAGAGGAAGGGGCGGGGCTTTAATACTCTGTCAGTTTGTGTTTCCTGTTTAGGGAGAGGAAGTGAGTGGCTAGCCGTCCTGGAGGACTATTGGAAATACTGTTACCGGTAAGACTAACTGAGGTTTTTCTTTTGAATAGGGGGCAATGCCTAACACACCGTTAATTTCCTGCCCGGCCACATCATGCTCTGTACCTGGGGTATGCAGCATCTGCCAGTCACTCCTCACCCAGTCACCTCAAACAGTTGTTCTACCGTCTGAAGTCTCAGGAGCTGTCTATGCTGGCAACTCAGTGGATCGCATCATACATGGTTCAATCAACTCCCAGCTTATTCAAGGTACACAAAAAGCATTGGAGGAAGTTCGTCCCATTGTGTGTGGTGTGTGTGTGTGTGTGTGGTGTGTGTTGTGTCAGCACTGTATATTTGAAGCATTTCATTTTCTTGTATGTATTTAACAAAAGCCTGAAAAAACTTATGGTCCAGTTAATAAGATACACAGGGAAACTGCCAGAGATTGGGCCACATGCTTACCTCCTCCCGGGAGTGGATGTAGTCTTTGTCCATTTTCCTTACATCTAACTCAAAAGGAGAATTCCAGTTGCCGGAATATGATGGATGAATGTTAGGCAATGGAGGCATACTGTACGTTTTTAGCTTGGATTTTTTTGTTATAGGCTGGTAAGGTTTGGATCATTAGTCTGTTACATATGTTATGTATATTAATACCACTTATTTGCGCCCCATGCTAGTGTAGGTGGGTCATTTCCCAGGTGGCTGCTTGACTCCCAATATTTACTCCAAGCACAGGTTGTTAACTTACTGTGCATTTAAACACTTGATGGACTGGGACAGGAGTCTTAGGACAACAGTTGACCCATCAGCATAAGTATCTGGGCAGTAGCATCACTGTATCTCATTGCTTCAGATCCATTAATTGAAAAAAAATATGTCTCTCGTAATGCTTTTCCTGTCACCAACCCCCCAGCTGCAGCACAAGGTTAATATTCTGGCTGAAAACATTTTGTGGGTCCCAGATACACATACAAGAGTTTAGGGGATATTTTCCATGAGCATAATGGCATTGCTAGTTATTGCTACTAGACCCCCTAGAGAGGGTGCACAAGGACAATAAACCACCTACACTGCAGTATTGTATGCCTCCTATTGAAGTAAGTATGGCTGCCGCACATGCGTACCGTTGCTTCCTGTCCTCCATTGGATGGAGAGCTGATAGGAAAATGAACCACGGATATATATTCCTGTTAAAGTGACAACTCTGAAATCATTTAGAGAAGAAAAATAAAAAGAACCAAAAAGTGGGAACACCCTATTATATTTAGGGATATGGTTGTGTTCAGAATTAGCTAATATTACATACTAATAGAACTTTACCGCCTGATGCCACGCCAGCGAGCCCTCCGCATATTGTGCGCTCTCCCGTCTATCCTTTCACTTGAATGACTGGGCGGCCGTCTGCACAGAACAGGGAGTGCCCACTACTGCGCCTCAGGCAGGAAAGTAAAGATTCCAATGCTGCAATTGACACTGCTGGATTGCAGGCAAGGTTTTTATTGCTAGGGAAGGGTGGCAGGGTGGAGGAGCTTTCAAAACGAGCAGTTTGGGTGGACTTGCCCTTTAACATGCATGGCATACATCGCTTATTGGATGAGCGCATGAGCTGGGTGACCAGGGAGAGAGTTTTTATGGTTGATGTAAAAATGTCCCGGGGCAAGGTACAAAACCTAGGAAAGTGAAAATCACTGGCTTTGATTCGGCTTTAATATGACAGTCCTAAAAAATTGAGGAAACAACATATACTCACCTATAGTACCATGCAGCTGATTCACACAATGCTGTTAGTTTGAAACTTAGCGGCATCTGCAATCTTGTCCCTTCTATCCCGGGGCCTAGTGTTCACCCTCAGGTCAGTCATGATGACTGGGTGGAGGGGTGTTCCAGAGTTAGGATTAGGATACGTTAAAATCACATGCTAACAGGTTTTGAGCACTTTTGTAAGTAAGAGGGGGCAGTGATGGCCAAGTCTAGATGTGCCATGCTGATAGACTCTTATTAGTATTAGTTTAAAAGAGTGCATTATTTTTCTCCTTTTTTTCCATCCTTAGTTATTCAGTCCATTTTCAATGGAATTGTACAGTATAGGTGACATTAAAGGTGGTCAGTTGGTTGATAAAAACCTGGCATTTTAACAAAGGTGTGTAGACTTTTTATATCCACTGTGTCTGTCCAATGCAGGGCTCCCTGATTACATGAGGAGGTAGATTATACTAGTTTAGTTTCCCTGTGGACCAGGACAAGGGGATTTAGGTCTTTAAATTCATCAAACCCTTCATATTTGACTTGACTTGTACATCTTTGTGCAGTAATGTGTTGTTTTTTCTTCAATTGTAGATTGTATTGTAGCAAGTTCCGGAGGCAGTAATTCTGAAATCACTCAGTATCTAATCCTGCAGGAACGGGAAAATGGTATGCAGAAATGTTGCATTACATCCCTAAACAGTATTGTTAAAGTACATCAGAATTTTCATGTAAAGATGATTATAAAAGTACTCCATAGCACTGCAAACAGTCACAGCAACTTTAAATCTTCCTTTTTTCTAAATGAAAAAGAAATATTAGCGTTGTGCTTTTGAGGCTGTTGAAGTCTCAGATTTCAGGGGGGATATTCTGCTTCTGGCTTCTTAAATTCATACTTCAGTCTGCTGCTGACAAACTTACCGGATCACCCACGCGACACGCAAGTCCCTCCTCCTCCTCCTCCTCAACACATAACACCACTGTGCTGTTGCTGACTATGGCACACCCCCGTTACGAGGAAGGAGTGAGTCTGGCATCGGCGAACCGGTAAGTTTGTCGGCACCGAACTAGCAGCGGGGTTTTTTTTTTACTTTAAAGTACCTCTTCTGCCACCTCCCCGCCCCCCTTATTTATACCCACGATCATCACACCAACTTGTCCCAGGGCAGCCGCAGCAGCTGGCAAGCACGTTTGCCTTGGCAGCCATCCTTTCATTTTCTGTTCTAGGGTTTTATAGAAAGGTTCCCCAAAGTGAGCTGTTACTTTCAGCAACTAGGCTCATCTTCTTATTTAAGATAAGATGTCTAATTTTTAAAAAAAAATCTTAATGCTATATATTGTAATACTTGTCTTTCACAGACATTTTGACCAATGGTCAGACCAAGCTATTTGCTCGAGGTTAATTTGTGGATGTGGCTGTTTAAAGAGAACCAATCGCGACTTTGAGTCTATAAGACTCCAGGGCCAGTGGCCCCCTTTATGTGGGGCATCCCGATTTAGCATGTTTGGAATCCCTGGAGTCCCATGGTGCATGCGCAGGCCAGTTACTGGCTGGCTGAATGGAACGTAGGCCAGTTACTGGCTGGCGTCCCATACATGTGTTGAGGTATTGAAGGAAATGTAAGTTTATGGGGCATCCCAGGGGATACACACAGGGGGGTATCCCAATTTGGGCAGGATGCTCAAAACCAGGGTTTGTGAAAATCTGGGGTGTTGTTTCTCTTTTAATGCCTAAGAGATGGTCTATGAGGAAACTGCTTCTCAGGCATCTTTTTTACTCCACATACAAGAGAAATTGCTTGTTCTAATTTTTCCAAACGAACCACTTGTGATGGGGCATTTATTTTGCGTTTGTGTGTTGAGTAAAATGTAAGCGAAAGCGAAGCATTGTTTCACCAAATAATGAGATCAATACTATTCTTTATAGAAAATTCCACCTGATCTTACTGTCAATGCAATAAGGTGGGTGCTAGCGCTAAACCTTCTTAAAATGAACATAGCTGGGCATCATCTTTTAAATTGCTATGAACAGTGGTTCTGGTGCCTTATGCTACACTAGGGGGCCACCTCAGCTAAATTTTACTTTTTTAAAATGATACTGTATTTGATTGGTAATTTAATTTTAATTGTTTTGTAATCCACTTTAGTCTCAAACAGTTACCCCATGACTGTAAGTGCTGTTGATGGGATCGATGTTTCCCAGTGTGGTGCTCCTGTGACTGGCTCTGATTTGGAAGCTTTGGAGGGCATGATGGAAGTAGTAGTGGTCCAGCAGTACAAATGCAAGATGTGTCTCTACAAGAGTGCTTCAAAATCCACTCTTCTTCGGCACGTGAAAGAGCGCCATATGCCTACAGGTAAGGCGGTCTGTGTCTTCACTTTGTTCAGACCATAAGAGAATGATTAACTGCACTGGTTTTATTTGACAACTAACATTTTGCTTTTGCCACTGTCTTTTTAAGCAAACAAAGATGAAACCGTGTCCCGTAAAGTGGCAAGACCCCGAGAGGAGGAGGAAGAAGAGGAAGATGACATTGTAGATGCGGGAGCTATAGATGACCCATACAGTAAGAAATCCTAGCTAAACTAGATACATGTAGCGTTAGTCTTTCCTCCAATGTTAGTGGATGCCCCCAAGTTTCACTTACAGTCCTGGCTTTAACCCTTTTGTTGCCAAGCACGTAACACCTACGTGCTGGCTTGGCTGGGCCTTAAGTGCCAAGCACGTAGGTGTTACGTGCTTGACTTTCTTCGCTTGTAGTTTAAAAAGTAAAAACAACAAATACTCACCTGACCCCTTGTTGGATCCGGCCGGGTCTCCTCTTTAATTTGGTGCCATCCGATCCCCCGTGGGGGGTCGGATGGCTCCAGGAGAGCCCCCGGAATAGGCCCCCCCCCCCCCCGCTTCTGCAGCAGCAGCTTCTAACTGTAAAAAAATAAAAAAATAAAAATGACATTCACTTACCTGTGTGTGCGCTGGCTCCCGCTGTCCCTCCTCTTCACCTGGGGGGCCTCCGATCCCCCCCCAGGACTTACCGATCTTCAGGAGAGAGCCTGGGAGGCTCTCTCCTCTCTTCTGCACGATGGCGGCCGCCATCATGCCTCTAAGCCCCGCCCCCTTGGGGGCGGGGCTTATGAAGTCATCCCGGCCCCGATCTCAGGCTTCAGCCTTCTCAGCTTCTCAGATGCCGGTGATCGGCACAGGGGAAGGAGGTGACAGGAGATCCTCTGATCTCCTGCCTTCTCCTTCTCTGGATGCCGATCACCGGCATCTGTCAGCTGAGCGGCGAGGGACAAGAGCTTGCAATCGAAGGTAAGTACAGTAAAAAAAAATTTTTTTTTTTTCTAATAAAATACTTTTTATTATTGTGTGGTGTTTTTTTTTTCACATTAACCCTTTGTGAGCTGGTAAGGGGTCCATGAGACCCCTTATACCAGTTCACAAGGCTGGGGGGGTGGCAAGTCACCTGCCCTAGCGGGTGGCTTGCCATTAACCCCCGCACCCCCATTACCTGCCTCCCCAAAGGCCAGGGGGGGGCAGAAGAGCCCGGGCCCACATAGGCTATGTGGGCTCGTAGGCTGCAGGGTGGGGGGGCCACCAAAGCTGGCCCCCCCACTCTGTGCCTACAAGCCCCCATAGCTGGTCCCGGGCTGGTTACTTTGGGTAAGGGGGACCCCACGTCATTTTTTTTTTTTGGATTTTGAAGGGTTTTTAACCCTTCAAAATCCAAAAAAAAATGGGGTCCCCCTCCCCGGGAAGGGGGACCCTATGTCATTTTTTTTTTTAATTAACCATTTGTCATCCAGCAGCTATAAAAGGCTTCTGGGCAGGAAAGGGTGTCTACCTATACATATGTGGTATCGCTGTAACCGGGAGAAATTGGGGTTTCTCACGCAATAAGATTTTATTGACAAACTTACATTTTTTATTACAAAAAAACTCTACAAATTGTAAAAAAATGTTTTTTTTTTTGTTTTTTTTCACACATTTCACCCCAAAAAATTGAGAATACACCTAAAAAATACAAACAAGACATTTCATGTTAAAGCCCAGACTCTGTTGAAAAAAACAATATATAATTTTCCTGGGAAATCCCTGGAAATCCCTTCAAAAATGACAGTTGAATATGTGTAGCGCAAAATGGTGAAACATCGTCTGGCAACAGGGAGTGGCAAATGCTGCAGGTAGGCTGGCAGCGAAAGGGTTAAATAGATCATGGGACAGATCTTTGTATTTTTCCCAGATAGAATTTATGTGTAGTTATAAGGCCACCCCTCAGACATCTCTTTTCCAAATGGAATAAAACTTTGACAATCTTTTAGGGGTATTCTAGTTCCCTCATTCCATTTATTAATTTAGTTGGCGCTCACGTTCTAATATGGCCTTCTTATGCACTGGTGGCCAGAACTGTACACAATATTCCAGCTCAGTTTTATTTATAAGTTAAAGCAGACCAACACCCTCCGGTGCGGTGTTGGTAAGCCGCTTGCTAAATGACAGTCTGGGTGGGAGGCATTCAGGATGCTGGAGCCCCCCCCCCCCCACTCATAACCACCCAGAACGCCCATAAATCCTACCTTTTCCTCAGTCCACCAACGAGAATCCAGCACAGTGATTGGCCGTCCGGAGCTCACATGGGCAATGATATTTCGGCTGCCAAATGTTCCCCCCACGTGTTCGCCAGGCAGCGATGTATTCTCGTCGCTGGACTGAGGGAAAGGTGAGATTTATGGACGTTCTAGAGAGTTATGTGTGGGGGAGGGGGTTCCAGCATTCTGGATGCCCCCGACTATCATTTTGTGGCAGGGACCAATAGCTTGTGTCATGCCCAGGGCATGATTATAGAATAAATATATGTATTATGAGTATCTGTGTATCTATATACCGCTATATACTGCTCTGTTTGTGATTCAGTGGAATGTGTTGTCTTGGCAGTCGTAAAACTCCCCCCCCCCCCCCCCCCCTTTCATGCACACACAGTTTATGGCTGGCATCAGATAAGGAAATTCCAGATGGGAGGGGGGTTTACCTTCACCAGGGGTGGACCAGGGGAGGGCAGACTACGTTCCCTCCAAAATTCGAAGGTAACAAAAAGCTAGGAGAGCTGACATGTTATTGGGCATTACAAGCTAAGGACCTGGGATCATAACATCGTCCCAAGCAACAAGCAACCACGGGAAACTCCAACAAAAAGGACTGCGTAAGGACTTTATTTTTGAACTGTATATTCTTTCTGTATTTTTTGTATGTCATTTTATTGTTGTAAATCACCTCCAGCACTGTGATACCTTTTATCAGATTAAATGTTTAATTAATCAGCTCTAGTCTTTGACCTCTAAATAGATGAGCTCACCTTCCTGGGGGAAGCTCTGGTGATACACGTTTATTAGGGTTAATTAATGACTTGCTGAGACTAGTAGTCCCTGTCTGGGGGTCTAGTGGCGTGTTAACCCTTGTACCATCACATTCTGTCTGGCGTATTGGCTGGGCTGATAGAGCGTGATCGTGACAGCTTGGTATCTTGCTTTTTGCTTTAGATGATAGTGACTACAGCCCAGGAGATGACTCCACCCGCAATCAACAGCCTGGGTCTGCTAATGTACTGCTGGCTAAAGAGAGGCCACGAAGGCGACCTGGGCGACCACGAAAGGTTCCACGTGTACAAGGTATAGTATATTATTTTCTAAATTATTATTGAATATAATTGCCGTATACAATGTATATATATATATATATATATATATATATATATATAT
Organism: Gastrophryne carolinensis; assembly: GCA_027917425.1. Taxonomy (NCBI): domain Eukaryota; kingdom Metazoa; phylum Chordata; class Amphibia; order Anura; family Microhylidae; genus Gastrophryne; species Gastrophryne carolinensis. Next base: position 144,300,756 of record CM051243.1, on the reverse strand, counting down.
TCCCGTAGAGGACCTGGGATGTGGATTGGATCTCCTCTTGATATCCCAAGATGGATCGTGTCTGCCTGAAAAACTCATGGGAAAAATAGACCCTATCCACAAATGGATATATACAAAAGTCTGCTCAACCCTGTTAAAATGGCAGATTTTTGTCATGTAAAAAAATCATACTAATCCGAAAAATTTTTCATAATCTGTACAATGATCTGGATTTGGATTTAGAGGGGAAAGGGGAAATAGTAAAAATGACAAAATTGGTCCTTCCGATTAACCCCGTATAATGTTTAGCTGTCCTACATTCTCCTGGCATTTTCTTAGTTGCATTTTTAAAGCAAAAGCCATGGTTTGTAAACAGATCAAGAACACATCAAACAGATCTAATTTTTCAGCGGTATCAGTCAGGAGCAATGTACAAATGACATACACTGTGGAACACAATGAAGATGGACAAAATTTGTCTCAACAGTGACATTACCAACACCTGGGCATTCCTCCAAAATTGATAAAAAGAAATTAAAAATTGGTCCAGCGGGCTGCCAAGAGACCTACAGCAACCTTAAAGGAGCTGCAGGAATTTCTGGCAAGTACTGGTTGTTACATAAATAAAGCTAAACAGTACTTTCTAGCGGCCCCTTACATTAACCTGAAATAATTACTAGAGACAGTGCTAAAGCGCCAATGTCTACCTACTGTGTACAGTAAAATATAAATACTTTGTTGTTGCATGATTGCCTTTAAGTCACCATACATAAAATACATATGTCACATATTTGTAGACATTTTGCATACATAATTAATCTAAAGCTGTAAATTACATTTTGAAAGAATTTCTTGCCTATTTGGCCAGTGCATTTTATCCACAATTTGATTTTCCTCCGGGAGCACATATTTAAGGGACAGTCCAGGTAATTGCAAAAGAAGAGCAGCAAGGAGCTCGTCTGAATTCTGTCCCACATTCCTCGCCATTTCCTGCAAAGGGTTAAGCTCCTTGCTGGCTTGTTGCTATTGATTATTTCTATTGCCTAGACTGCCCCTTAAAGTCCAGTCTCCTTTTTTTCCTTAAGGAAACTGGGTTTCACAGAAAATATCCTTTCACTCTCATGTTTGGTTCATTTGAAAGCATTGATCTCCTGATCAGTTGCGTACCTTAACGCGGTGTCCCCTGTAAACATTAAATGTTGGACCTGTGGGCCCCTGTAAACGTTAAATAGGGCCTTCTAAGGCTCATAAAGTAAACTTAAGCTGTCCAATTGTGTAGTAGACAATAAAGACTGACACAGCAGAGATGAATGGTCCTTCATTTCTCTAAATTATGCCAATTGAGCACAAATTAGATGAATACGGTGGACGAGCAACAACGATGGATAGTTATGCCCCTGCCCCTGGGAAAGGTCAAACTTTGGGTGTGTATTGAGCATATTGGCAAGAAATTCTATTAAAATCACATTTACAGCATTACAGTTGATTTGTGTATGCAGTCTACAATCATTATGTATGAAGATGTGATGTATGTATGATATATAAAAATATATATATACTATATTTTTTCAACCCTTAAGACGCACTTATTTTTTTCCAAAAGTGGGGGTAAAATGAGATGGGGAAATGTCACACTGCCTATGGGAATTGGAGTGGGGGGGGTCTCACTGCCTATGGGAATTGGGGGGGGGGTTCTTACTGCCTATGAGAATTGGGGGGGGTGGCGTCTTACTGCCTATGAGAATTGGGGGGGGTGGCTCACTGCCTATGGAATTTGGAGGGGGAAATGTCACACTGCCTATGGGACTTGGCGGGGGGGTGTCTCACTGCCTATGGCAATTGTAGGGGGGTGTCTCACTGCCTGTGGGAATTGGAGGGGGGGATGTTTCACTGCCTATGGAATTTGGTGGGGGAAATGCCACACCGCCTATGGGGAATGGGAGGGGGGTGTCACACTTGGGGGGAATGCCACAGTGGCTATGAAGAATGAGACGGGGGGGGTGCCACAATGACTATGAAAAATGGGATGGGGGGAATGCCACCCTGCCTATTGGGAATGGGATGAGGGAATGCCACACTGCCTATGGAGAATGGGAGGGGGAATTCCACACTGCCCATGGGGAATTCGATGGGGGGACGCCACAATACCTATGGGGGACTGGAGGGGGCAATGCTACACTGCCTATGGGAATTGGAGGGGGGATGCCACAATGCCTATGGCAAATTGGATTGGGGGTGCCACACTGCCTATGTGGAATGGAAGAGGGGATGTCACACTGCCTATGAAGAATGGGAGGGGGAAATGCCACCCTGCCTGTGGGGGTGGAATAAATGCCACGCTGCTTATGGGAATAGGAGAGGGCAATGTGAGGAGGGAATGTCACACTGCCTATGGGAATTGAAGGGGAAATGCTACACTGCCTATAGGAATTGGAAAGGGGAATGCCACAATGCCTATGGGGAAAAGAATGGGGGTGCCACGCTGCCTATGAGGAATGTAATGGGGGTTGTCACACTTTCTATGAAGAATAGGATGGGGGGAATTGCACAATGGCTATGAAGAATGGGATGGGTTGAATGCCACCCTGCCTATTGGGAACGGGATGAGGGAATGCCACACTGCCTATGGAGAATGGGAGGGGTGAGTGCCACGCTGCCCATGGGGAATGGGATGGGGGGGAATGCTACACTGCATATGGGAAATGGAAGGGGAGAAATCCACCTTGTCTATTGTTTGTTCTTTTTTTGGGGGGGGGGGGGGGGGGTTGGCCCAACATTTGGATCAGAATATTTTTTTTCTTACCATCCTCCTCCAAATTCTAGGTGCGTCTTATATCCACTGAATAATGTATTATGGATAATTCCAAGGGAAGTCCCAATGGCACTAGCTCTAATACTAACTATTTCAAGTTCTGGTTGTGTACTGCATGTGACAACAATATCTCTTATTCTTTATATGTCTGAGGTGAGGTGTGGGGTGGCAAGAAAAACATCCAAGCCTAGCTATATTTTGTCAAAGCCTACATCAAGTCTGCTAAACGCATGTAGTAAAATACATATGGTCTGGTGTATTTCTGCAGTCGAAACTGGGTCTATGTTGACACAAAACCTTCAGGTCTGCTAATAAGCTGAAGATTTCACATTTTAGCATGACACCAACCCAAAACATGCCTCCACATTCACAAAAAATGGTTTTGCCAGAGGAAGATCAAGGTTTTTAAATGGCCCAGCCAGAACCCAGACCTTAATCCAATTGAAAATCCTTGGGTTGACCTGAAGAGGGCGGTACACAGGAGATGCCCTCCCAATGGAATATGTTTGCAGCACCTTTGCTAGTCACGTGAGTGGGTGAAGACTGCCACATTAAGATGTGCTATGCTGATGGACTCCTTCCCAAAAATACATGTATGCAACCACATCGTTTTATTTTTATATGTATTTTTATATTTATTTTTTTATATAGTTTTACTATTCTAAATGATGGAGTCTGTCCATTTCCTAATCTGTTGAAGATTAACTTTTGGTGCAGCAACAACCACAGCCTCCCAGACAATGTTCATCCTAAACCCCCCATTTATGAAGGGCCCACAAGTTCTCTGTAGGGTTTAGGTCAGGTGAGGAATGGGACCATTGCTTAATCTTTAAAGGGGAATTCCACTTTCAATTGCCATGAAAACCACTCCCACTGTAGCAAAACAGAGTCCCATAAATATGCAAATTATGAAAACAGGAGGCTGATAAGTATATCACAGGTAAGGGGCCACAATCCTAAACAAATGTTTATTTTACATTCCAAAAGAAGAAAACAATAAGTCAGAACACCAAAAACATGCCAAAAAGGGAGTTTCCCTTTAAGGCCTTTACTTGGTACCCTTACAGTGAGGTAGTTGCATTTTTCCTGTGCCATAGCTTGAAGAATATATGTTCTAAAAACTGGCAGAAGGTTTGGGAGTTGATTTTGCATCATCTCCAATGTGAAAAGGTCTTAAACAGCGCATAGCAGCACAGCCAGGGGGCCTCCACCACACTGTGTGGCTGCCACCTACCGTATTTTTTGCCATATAAGACGCACTGGCCCTAAGACGCACCTAGGATTTGGAGGAGGAAAATAAGAAAAAAGATTCTAAACCAAATGGTGTGCTAAAACACCACATTACAGACAGTGTGGCATTCCCCATATGCAGTGTAGCATTCCCCTCCCATTCCCATAAACAGTGTGGCATACCCCCATCCCATTACCATAGGCAGCGTGGCATCCCCCCTCCCATTCCCATAAGTAGTGTGGCATCCCCCTCCCATTCCCATAAGCAGTGTGGCATCCCCCCTCCCATTCCCATAGACAGTGTGGCATTCCCCCCTCCCATTCCCATAGGCAGTGTGGCATTCCTCCCTCCCATTCCCATAGGCAGTGTGGCATTCCCCCCCTCCCATTCCCATAGACAGAGTGGCATACCCCCATGCCATTCCTATAGGCATGGAGACATCCCCTTCCCATTCCCATAGGCAGTGTGGCATTCTTCCCCTCCCATTCCCATGGGCAGTGTGGCATTTCCTCCTCGCCTCCCATTTCCATAGGCAGTGTGGCACCCCCCATCCCCTTCCCCATATGCACAGTGGCATCCCCCATCCCATTCCCATAGGCAGTGTGAGTCCCCCTCCTCCCATCCCCACCCCACGCTAGAGAAAAAAAAAAGATACTTACCATCTCACCGATGAAAGAGCAGGGAGAGGGAGGGCTTGGTCGATGGGTGTGGCCTGCGTCCGTGTCCCGGCTGCATGCGCCCGAGAAGCAACGGAGGTGTCGGCAGAAGCCAGAGTGGGGAGAGTGGGCGTGGTTCAGTTACCCTGCCCTCCCTCTCCCCGCTCGGCGCTCTTTCATAGGCTGGCGTCCTGGGGGGCCGCGGCGTGAGGCTTATCTTAAGTATATCTTTTTTTACTTTTTTGTTTTTTTTTTTTTTTTACATTCGCCCAATAAGACGCACTGACATTTTCTCCCCACTTTTGGGGAAAAATGAGAGCACTTTATAGGACAAAAAATACGATATGTGTCAGTGATGGAACTGGTTCGCGTGCAGAGGGGTTGTGCTATGACCGATTATTCACTTTAACAGAAAAATTGGAGACTGGGGCTGCCACCATATTTTCTTCCAGGGGACTCCGTTCTTAATCCTGCCCTGTATGACATCCTCCTTCAAGTCTATTCTTGGATATTCATCCCTGGCACCAATGGAGTGGATAGGCCTAGGTGTGGTGATACAAAAGAGAGACACTATTGCAAATGATAGTGAGGTCTGTCCCTGAACATCAATCACTAAGGTTTGAAAGACAACAAAGAAACAGAAGCATCAGGTGGAATCCGCAGAAGACTCCAAAGAGGATTTTTATGCCATTTTGAATACCGATTATGAGCTTAAGGGTAAGCCGTATAGGCATCAGAATGAAAGGCTGTTTCCCAAGCTGTCACACTTTTCCAAGATCACTGAAAAGAAATGGGAAAAGCCTGAAGATGCCACTCAGTCCCAATATTCTGGATAATAAATATTGTTTTATCACAAATATTTATAAAAAAGTTATTTTATTATTTAATAGCCACATGATAGCTTATACCATGTATACTAATACAGCAATAGTATAGAAAAAAAAAAGGAATTCCTTACCTTTTTATTTATAATATACAACATAAATAGCATGGTTGATGATGTATGTGACTCACTGAATAGGACTTCCGCTTTAAGGCCAAAAAATTCACCTGACCAGAGCACCTTCTTCTACGTTTGCTGTGTTCCCTTTATAGATTGAGGCAAATGGCAAACCGGCCTGCTTATGGCTTGCTTTCAAATATGGCTTTCTTGCCACTCTTCCATAAAGGCCAGATTTGTGTGATGCATGAATAACTGTTGTCCTGTGGACAGATTTCTCATTGAGCAGTGGATGTCAGCAGCTTCTCCAGAGTGACCTTGGGCCTCTTGGCTGCTTCCCTAATTTATGCTCTTCTTGTCAACGTTGTTTGGGTGTCTTGGACACACATTTTCAGTTGGCTTTGATGATAAAAATATATATAAAAATCTAATTAAACATTCTGGGGAGAGAGAGAGGAGAGGCTTCTTATGCACCCCAACAAAAAGAAATTTTACTTTTACAGGGGTGATCTGCTCCATTCAATCGCCTGTCTCCTGAGCATGTGGGGGGCAGCAGTATTAAAGTGGAACAAAACCTGGGATTTTGACTAAACTTGTTACCTTGCCCCGGGCATCCCAATTACGGTAGGTATGCCCCGCTGTGTGAAAACCCCCAGACCGCCCAGTAAAACTTACCTCTTTCCGGTCCTGCAGGACATACGTGGGCTCTCAACGTTGGTAAAGGTTTGTTTACTGGTGACCACAGGGTTTAACACAGCGGGGAATTTAAGATTCCCTTAGGGGAATGCTAGTAGCTGACCCTGAAGTCTACCATGGGAAGGTTTTGGTCCACTTTAAGGAGTAGTAGAGAAACAGCTTAATGTCTGTGGCAGAGGGCACCTAGGAAAACATGCCTGTTTAGTCAGCCAGTCAATGCAGCAGTGGCTCTGTTGCTGCACAGTGCTTGTGTAACTTACACAGCTTCACTTGTAGGTCTCCATTTGCCCCACTTCCACTTGGGAACTGGTGCCAAGAACCTGCGAGTTATTCTTAACATGGCTGTGGGGCAATTAACCTGGTATTCCCTTACAACCTAATCTAGAACTCCTGGCACCATAAACATTATGGTGTTGCATGTAAAACATCATAGGATTTGTTTGGCAGTCCACAAGTACAGTCTTGACCCTGTCTTCCTAACTGGATTCTAGGTTTTGCTGGGTGAACTATAAAACAGATTCCTGCTTTTTAATTTAAACTCCAGGCAGGGCCCCTTCTATTCATGTGTTTTTGAAAAGTTTTTTGAAAATGCTTACCGTATATTTCCAGAAAGGAATCACTACGCAACAACTTCTTGTCTGCCTGGAATTCTGTATATTAAAGTAAAGCAATTTAGCATTGAGCTTAAACTAGGTTTACGTTATGTTTGCAACATGGCTATTGTGTCAGTATCCACAGGTTATGGTGAAACAGTGGCTGCCTTGATGTTGAAACTTTGAGCACTTTGTGCTACAGGCAGCCCCTTCATTTCAAGATATGTATATCATTGCCTTGCCCTTGTATCCACAACCCTGCAATTGAGGTAGAATTATTGTCTTTCTGTGCATTTATAGGTTGCCTGTTTATGACTTACATTATGTTGCAATGCTGTCCCCACACCCCAAGACCCACATAAATGTTGCAGTGATATTTCAGCTTTGCTGATTAAAACAATTACTAATTTGAAACAATCATAAAAGCTGGACTGTGCTTTTGCTTGAGCCCACAGTAGTGTTGTGGTTTTTTTTAATGGAATGTGTGTCATGCACGCCCCTGGTACACCAGCAAGATTTAAGCAGACGTCCAGTATCAGGGTTACAAAAAAGAAAACCTTTTCCCCCGTCACAAAAATACATTCATTTACAACTGCAACATCAAGCTAAAAAAGGGGGGCAAACAGGAATACTACAAGTCCCTGATGCAGGGGTAGACTGCCTATACACATCTGTTATCTACTTCCATCACTTACTATGCCCCAATAAGGGGATGAGAATTAGATAAATATGTTGAGATCTGCTTCTTTCAGAATAAAGGTTTTTCATAGTAAAAAAAAAACAAAAACTCTACACTTACTACCCCCACCACCCCGCACCAGTGCTGCTAGTCTGGGGCTCTGACACTCACCTGATCACCTAATCAATGTCCTATGTCGCCAGGCCGCTGGCACCACCATCTTCAACAGCTTGTGTCTATTTAACATCTGATGGATTATCCTGTGTCATTGTCACAGGAACTGCACCACGAATAGCGCGGGGGGGGGGGTGCATGGGGGTTGAATGGGCGTGTGCAGTGGACGATGGCAGAGGTAGCCTGGCCGTGCGGGACTGGGATTAGGCGAGTGTTAGACTAGCGGCGCTGGTCTTCGGGGGATAAAAGTTAAATGTAGCAGTTTTTGTTTTTGACTGAAGAATGTCTTTTAAAGTCAGTCTGCAAAAACATAAAAATCTCTATAACCCCCTGCAGGCGATCACTGTCTGGTGCACATACCGGATCGCCCAATCCCAGTTCGGCTCTGTCGTGAATGAAGGGGGGCATGCCGTAGTTCCTGTGACAATGGTGCAGGGCGGCCCATCTGTTTGAAGATGGGCGAGGCAGCAAGGAACTGGACCAGGTGTTCTGGTGGGTGCTCCAGTGCCAGATTAGCAGCAATTGCATGTGGGGGATTAAAGGTCACTATGACATTTTTGCCGTGAATGAAGTGGGGCATGCCGTAGTTCCTGTGACAATGGTGCAGGGCGGACCATCTGTTTGAAGATGGGCGAGGCAGCAAGGAACTGGACCAGGTGTTCTGGTGGGTGCTCCAGTGCCAGATTAGCAGCAATTGCATTTTTTTCCTGAATTGTAAACAGACTGTTAGCAATTTCTAAGGGCGAGGAACCACGCTTTAAAATTGCTGTCAAACTGCCTGTTCAGAGGGCACATTTAGAAGGCCAGACCTGAGTTATTCCTGGGAAAAAAGGCACCGACGCCCATCACCGCAGTGAACAAAAAATCCCTTTACTCTTTTTTTACTTAGTGTTAAAAGTAAGGGGCGTGCGCAGAAAGCCAGGAGGAGTGGTGGTGAGGTTAAAGTGGGATTGGTGGAAAGGGGAGGGATGTGGGGGCTAGTTGCCAAGTAGAGGGTTTGAGTTAGGCTCCAGGTGAGGTGAAGAACCCCTTTCATCCTCAGGGTGGACTTGGTGGGTAGGTCTTCCTAGACAGAAGGGGAAGAAGGGGAGGAGAAATACATGAGACAAAGGGACAACAGTCAGCTTAGTCCTGGATTACTTACATCATATAATGCCTAGGGAAGAAAGGGGGTCACTGGTTGTTAATTGGGTGTCTCCAGTACAATGCATAGTTAAGGCTACGCTGAAATGGTGGGTTGGGATTTCCTCTGGGTCCTTGTCATCTAGAAGATTGCCTAGAAGGAGAGAAGGGGGCACCTTACTCACAGAAGGTCTCCTGCATAGGAACACACATATGCAGGGGAGGGAAGGATGGGGTAGGAGAATCTACCTTTGTCCCTGGGGCAGTGGGTCAGAGTTGATTGTCGGAAGGAGAAGGAATGAGGGACGAGGATGAGAGGAAGAGGGTAGAGGAGGACACCGCTGTGAAGAAGGCCTCGATGCACCAACCATTCCTTGTCTCCCCTCAGGAAAGGACCAGTCACACCTCGCCTGGCTGGACCCCCTTTGTACTGCTGGGCTGCATTACCCACTTTGTCTCCGGTTTGGCTTTAGAATTTCAAACTTGAACACGCAGTAGAAGACCCCGTTAGGGCACTCAGCTGTTTGTTAAAAACCCTGAACTTTACAGTCAGTTCACTCCTCTCTGTCAGTTGTGTTTCTCTGTTTACATATTACACTCTCTCTTCCCATTGCTTTGAAATACAAATATTAGGGTTGACAAACCGCTCGTTTTCCCCTTCAGAATTCTGCTTGTTGTATGAGATGCATGTGGTCTGTTCTAACTGGTGCTAGTAAGCCTTGCTACACGTTGAGAGCATTTCCTGGACTGTGGTAAATAAATATACCCAGCTGTGAACTACTTTGTAATGCCCAGTCTACTGTTAAGTCTATAAACCCAGAAGTAGAAAAAGGTTATCCTTAGATGTGCATAAACAAAAATATATTTGAGTGAAGACACAAAAATATTTGTTAGAGGTATTCTAGTCAGAATACTTTGACCAGTCTGCATTACATGTCTGTTCTTGAATTTATAATGCTCTGTTATATTTCTGAAGGCCCGGAACAAGTCAGTGGCCCTCACCCTGTGCCTGTAGCTGAAAGCAAAGCAGAAGTTTTGGTGGTGCTATCTGATGCTGAAAATAAAGACCCCTCCCCTTGTACCCCTCAAGAGGAACAGAAACCACCTACAAGACCACGAGGACGTCCACCCAAACACTTCAGGAGTAAAAAGTATCGCCGTTATAGAAGCCGGAGGTGAGTCTATAACCATGTAATGCAACCTTGTTCTCAGGGAAATTGTAGGTCCACCCAACCCATTTGGCCTCCATCCACCCACTCCCTGGTCCTTTTTTAGATGACAGAATGGTCATGCTCTGGGGATTGCAAAATAAAGTATTTACAGACCTGACACATTCTACTGTGTACCCTTTCTTTTTTCAGGTATTATAAACCACCAAGTAAACCATTACTGAGGCCATTCATCTGCCATGTCTGTGGCTCTCGATTCCTCACACAACAAGACTATACTTTTCATGTGAATGCTCATGATGGCAATGACCCTCAGTTGTTTAGATGTCAGCAGTGTAACTATCAGTGCCGGCGATGGTCTTCACTTAAAGTGAGTATTTTCTATGTAGTAATCTTACACAGAGGTAAAAAAAAACGTGTGCCTGCATTTTTTATGTAGTGTATAATAGGGTAAAAAGTCACATACTATACCCCAGATCTAATATAACCCAATATATACCATGGGATTTTGAGTCACAGACAAATCTATTCAAAGTTACAGGAAAAGCCAAATACTCCACACTGAAAACCATGTGTTGTGAAAACAGTCTGCTCTTACAGCATCTTCAGAGACAATGCTAGACAAATATTACACCTGCTGGGTTTTTAAAAATTTAACTTTAACAGGATTGAATGGAGGTAACTCACCACCGTGACCTGGTTAATATCAACCCAGGAACCACCTGAATATAGTGTGCTTTGATTAAAGACAAGCCTCTGCTACTCACACCGGCCGTCACCACTTTTCTTCAATGTGAGATCTTCCTTCTGATTGATCCATCCTTGTGTATGCCCTCTACTTAATTCACATCTCTTCCAGATAGGCCTCCCAGCATCTCCTGTTACCACCTTTTGTCACTCACGTGTGATGTCATTAGAGTTATAGCTCACATGTCCTCATTCCTTTATTTTATTGTTAAATATTGCCTGCTCTAATGAATGATTGGATATCTTATGTGGAGGGTGTTTTCTCAGGTTCCTTCTTCTGATTTATACTCTAACCATTTCAATACAATGCAAGTTCTGTAATACCATAAAAGTGTGTATCTAAAATAATTATTATTTAGTTCTTTAAAAGACACAATATTTGAAGAAAAGAGGACACGTGAGCTGTAACTGTGACGATGTCACACGTTAGTGACGAAACATACGTTAGTGAAGCTGTATGTTCATTTTTTAAAAATAACAAATTTCAAAGAGAAGTTTTGATTTTTTCACGTGCAAGCCATTGCCAATATAGTTCAGCTGCTGGCAAAAGCTGACACAAGCGATAGACGGTACTAGGAGATGCTGGAAACCCCATCTGGGGGATGTGTGATTTGGGTATGAGGATACACGAGGAATGATCGATTAGAAGAAGATCCCACATTGAAGGAATGTGAGACTATGGTCAATGTGAGTGTCAGGGGCACTGAGGCTTGTCTCTAATCAAAGCGCACTATCACATTACTCAGAGTGTGGCAGTGAAGTTACCTCCTTTCAATCCTGTTAAAGTGTATATTCTTAGTATACAGTACGTCCTGCTCCAAATCTAATACTTACAATTGGGATATACTCTGCCAGATGGCGCTGGACTGCAGAGACATCGAAAATAGGCTCCTCCCGGCCCCTCAAATACCCGAGGACCTCCCACAAATCCCCAGAATTTCTCTGCAGTCTGGCTGCGAAGGACAAGAAATGTCTCTCTACTCGCAGGTGAGCGGGGCTATTCCCACCCGTTCCACTAGTAATATGCCTCCCAGCCTTGGCTGCGCTGGTCGGGTGAAGGTAGGCAGCACCGCTGTTAGGTGCTTAGGAGCGGCTCCACCGCAATCCCCCACCAAAGGGTAGGCGGTTCAGGCTTATGGTGAGCCTCTATGGGGTGCCCCTCCCGCACTAGTGCCCCCTTGCCCCTGCCCATCGGTGGGCCCTGTTTAAGTGGCCGCTGTCCTCCCTCATCCTCCTTGTAGCCTTTGGGGGAAAAGCGGGGGGGGGGGGGGGTGTAAATGTGTATGCCATGCATTCTGTGTTTTACACTCTTTTTCCATTCTGTTTAGTCTTGTGTCAGCCGCCACGCTGACTTGCCTTTACTTTTTTTTTTAAATTGCCGCGGTTGGCGGCGGCATTACCTCAGGCGCTGGTGCGCCCTCATTGGCTGCTTGCACGTTCTGCTGGCTTCGCGCTCTTCGGGGGGGGGGGGCGGGTTGCCCGTTTATGCCGCGCTCAGCGTCATCGCTGATACCGGCCCGCCCCTCGAGGTATACCGACGCCATCTTTAACCTGCTTGGTTAGCCCATGCGCGACGCACCCCTACCTACCGCGGTCCGTAAGTGCCCTCGCGGGCGGCTGTATCTTTCACTTTTGTTACTGTGTGCTTATGTCTTTCAGGCGGGCGAACCCTTTTGGCTTCTCCCGGCCCTGTATTAGTATATAACTTGTAGGCCTTGTAAAAATAATACTCCCACTTCCCTAGCGGGGCATCCGGGGTTGCTATATAGCATTATTCCATATAGCGCCGCTATAATCACCATATGGAGGCATCCCAGGATAATGTGACCGGGGTCCCTTCGGGACAAGACCGGCTGTGTGTAGCGTGTGGGCAGCCTCATGCTGACTCTGACAAGGCGCGGGTCTGTGTACCCTGTGCTGAGCAGGTGCTTTCATTGCAATCTGGCCTGCCAATGGCAGCACCTCATTTCACTTCGCCTCCCCCAAGCTTAAACCTCACTCCTACTGAGTTGCATACTAGTGGGGATTCTCAGCCTGATGTGTCTTCTAGACTGGCTACTGTTGAGCAGTTGATTGCTAAGTCCTTAGCGCCTAAGGCCCCTGCTAAGAAGCGGCACTTGACGCCTAATGTCACTGTTTTCCCTATGGGACCTGAGGAGTTTTGGAATCTTTGTGGCTATACCCCGTCTGATGAAGGGGAGCTCTTTTCTGATTCAGGCTCATCTGATGAGAGACCAAGGGGTCATGACGATTCTGGCTCTGACCCCTGGGCCCCGGATGACACTGACAGATTATTGACCTAGATTTTTGAGGTTCTGTCCATCTCTCTCCCTGTTGTGGCTCCCAGGCAAAGAGGGGAGCTTTTCCATACAGCAAAATCACGTTTGAAATTTCCAGAGCAGGCACATTTCCATAACCTTGTGCTCAAGGAATGGGAGCGCCCCAGTAAACTTCCCGGGGTTCCAAAAAGTTGGGATAGGAAGTATCCCTTTCCTGCTGAGGTGGTTAAATGTTGGTCATCCCCCCCCGAGGTGGATTCCCCCGATCCTAGGGCTATCTAACACCTCTGTCATGCATTCCCCTGACTCCACTACCCTGCGGGATGCTGAGGACCGGCGCATTGACCAGCTGGCATCCCACGCCTTTGCATGTGCGGGGACGGCACTGCGCCCGGTCTGTGCCTCTGCCATTACTGCTGTGGCCACTAGAACCCTTATCAGAAATATGCTTGATAGTGCCCCTGATGATTTGCCTTGTGAGGTGTTTAATGCACTCTCCAGTTTTGATGTTTTTGTAAATTTTGTCCTCTCAGCATTGGATGACACCATCAGAATGTGTGCCAGAACTTCTGCCCTCGTGGTGGCTATACGCCGTTCGGTTTGGCTGCGCCAGTGGGCTGCTGACAACGCTACCAAGAAGGCCCTCACTGGGTTTCCCTTTAAAGGACTGCGCCTGTTTGGGGACCGCCTGGACCTTTTTGCTAAGTGAGGCAGGTTACCCCAGCGCAGGCGGCAATCTTGGCCCTTTCGGGGTCAGGGTTCCTTCTCCTCCCCTTACCGTGGTGCCAGACAGGGAAGGGGGGTTTCCTTTCCTGGGGCCCGGAGAGATTTCTGGGGTAGGGGCAGAGGACGTGGACGTCCTGGCTCCTCCTGGGGTCCCAAAGCAAAATCCTCTCCCAAGCCCCCTCAGGCATGATGGGGCGCCCTCACCCATCCGGGTGGGGGGACGGCTGCAGCACTTCGCTCACGTCTGGAGGCTTCATGTCTCAGACCGGTGGATTCAGGAGGTAGTATCCTCCGGTTACAATTTGGAGTTTGCTGCCTGTCCCCCTCCAAGATTCATCAGATCCCGGATTCCTCAGGACCCTGTGTCAGCTCAGGAGCTAGTGCAAGCAGTGCAAGGCCTCCTGGAGCTGGGGGTCATCTGCCAGGTCCGCTTAAGAGAAAAAGGCAAAGGCTTTTATTCCAACCTATTCACAGTACCCAAAAAAGATGGTTCAGTCAGGCCCATCCTGGACTTGAAGATCCTCAACAAGTTTGTCAGGGGCAGGCGCTTTCGCATGGAAACTCTGCGCTCTGCCATCAGTTCCCTGCGCCAAGGGGATTTCATTACTTCTGTGGACATCAAAGATGCTTATCTTCATATTTCTGTGTTCCCAGGTCATCAAAGGTTCCTCAGGTTCGCTCTGATGGATCAACACTGCCAGTTTGTGGCCTTGTCCTTTGGCCTCACTTCAGCTCCCAGGGTGTTCACCAAGCTGCTGGCTGGCGTGATGTCTCTGCTCAGATGTCAGGGCGTCCGCGTGCTTCCCTATCTGGACGACATTCTCATCACTTCCCAGTCTCTACATCAGGCAGAGTTGGATACTCAGCTGGTGGTGTCCACTCTGGAGTCATTTGGATGGGTGATCAACCACCCCAAGTCCTCACTGTCCCCTTCCTTGGTAACTCCATTCCTAGGAATGAATCTGGATACAGTTCAGGCAAGGATCTTCCTTCCTCAACAGAAGGTGGACAGTCTGATTGCACAGTCCCTCCTAGCTTGTTCCCATCCCTCCATCAGGCAGGGGATGCAGCTGGTGGACCTGATGGTGGCATGCTTCAAAGCGATCCCTTATGCTCAGTTCCACTTGAGGCCTCTGTGTGACCTATTGTCAGTATGGGACAAGGACCCAGTGTCCCTGGACAGGGTCTGTGTGCTCTCCCCCCTGGTCAGGAGGTCCCTCTCGTGGTGGATGGACTCAAGGAACCTGTTGGGGGGCAGATCCTTTCTTGCCCCCTCCTGGGCTATGGTCACCACGGATGCCAGTCTGTCAGGTTGGGGCGGTTTCTGGAAGTCCCTGCGGTTCCAGGGGAGGTGGGGCCCTCAGGAGGCCCACACACCTATCAATGTCTTGGAACTGCGGGCAATCAGGCTAGTTCTGGCTCACTTGACTACTCACCTTCGGGGCCTGCCTGTTCAGGTGTGCTCGGACAACCAGACTGCAGTTGCTTACATCAATCATCAGGGAGGGACCCGGAGCAAGGGGGCCCTCCAGGAAGCGTCTCTGATCCTGACTTTGGCGGAGGCCAATGTCCCCTGCATATCAGCTGTGTACATCCCGGGGGTGGCAAATCGCCTGGCGGACTCTCTGAGCAGGGGGACCTCTCGCCAGGGAGAATGGTCCCTATGCAGCAGGGTGTTTCAATCTCTGTCTCACCATTTGGGCTTACCAGATGTGGATCTGTTTGCGTCCCACCACAAGCTCCCAGCTTTTGTCTCTCTGTCCCAGGATCCTCTGGCTTTGACCTCGGATGCGCTAGCAATGTCATGGAAGGACTTTCAGTTCCTGTATGTCTTCCCTCCAATCCCCCTGCTGGGCAGGGTTCTGCGCAAGGTTGCTCTGGAAGGGGTGCCAGCAATTCTGGTGGCCCCCAGGTGGCCAAGATCAGTGTGGTTCGCAGACGTGGTGGAGCTGGCAGTAGATCAGTACGCTCTGCCCTTGGTGCCAGATCTGATCACTCAGGGCTCACTACGCCATCCCAATTTACAAACTCTGGCTTTGACGGCTTGGCTGCTGAAACCTCCATCTTGATGGAGAAGGGGCTGTCTTCCTTGGTTGTGGATACTTTGATTAAAGCTAGGAAGAAGTCTTCCTCTTCCATTTATTACAGGGTTTGGCGTGCCTACATTGACTGGTGTGAGTCTAATTCTCTTCCCTGTCGTGTGTTCTCTATTCCCAGCATTCTGGAGTTCCTGCAGCATGGGTTGGAGATGGGACTCTAGCTCAGTACTCTGAAGGGTCAGGTTTCTGCCCTGGCTATTTTCTTCCAGAAGTCCTTTGCTCAGCACCCTCTGATCAGGACTTTTTTTCCAGGGGGTCACTCATGTGCGCCCCCCACGTAAGCCTATGGTGCCTATTTGGGATCTGAACTTGGTTCTGTCAGCCTTGCAGGGTGCTCCCTTTGAACCTGTGCAGGATGCTGCCTTGGCCATTCTTACGCTCAAGGTTGTATTTCTGGTGGCTATCACTTCTGTCAGGCGTGTGTCTGAGTTGGCGGCGCTTTCCATTCAGCCCCCCTACTATGAGAGACACCAGGACAAGGTGGTGTTTCGTTTCAAACCTGATTTTCTGCCTAAGGTAGTGTCTGCCTTTCATTTGAATCAGGATATTGTTCTTCCTTCTTTGTGCCCTAATCCTAGCAATGCTAAGGAGAGGGTTTTGCACTCTTTGGATGTGGTTAGGTGTCTGAAGTACTATCTGGTGGCTACTGCACCTTTCAGGAAAACTGATGCTCTTTTTGTGGTCCCTTCTGGTCCTAGGAAGGGTTTGGCTCCTGCCAAGTCTACTATTAGCAAGTGGATTCGTCAGGCTGTGATTCAGGCCTACTCTGCTAAGGGGA
Organism: Gastrophryne carolinensis; assembly: GCA_027917425.1. Classification (NCBI taxonomy): domain Eukaryota; kingdom Metazoa; phylum Chordata; class Amphibia; order Anura; family Microhylidae; genus Gastrophryne; species Gastrophryne carolinensis. The sequence goes on along the minus strand of CM051243.1, from coordinate 144,284,076 downwards.
TGAATCCTCCCTTCCGCCTTACTGCTCATTCCACTCGTTGAACAAGTTTGCAAGGCCGCTACTTGGTCTTCTGTTCATACCTTTTCAAAGTTTTACAAGGTTGATGTTAGGGCCTCAGCTGATGCTGCTTTTGGCCGAAAGGTTCTGCAGGCGGCAGTGGTTTAAACTGTTTGCTGCTGATTTTTCTTGGGGATCCCACCCTACTTTATGGACACTGCTATTGGATGTCCCAAGTGTAAGTATTAGATTTGGAGCAGGACGTACTGTATACTAAGAATAATACAATTATGTGATTACTAACCTGTAGAATTGGTATTATGAGTATACAGTACGTCCTGCTCCAAACCACCCTTGGTTTGCATTATCTTGGATCCCCTGTATGGTGATTGTTATCATTGTTATAGCTGATAGTTTGGATTGTTTAATTCTCCCGGCTTCTCTTTAACTGCTTTTCAATGCTGGGGATTTGTGGGAGGTCCCCGGGTATTTGAGGGGCCGGGAGGAGCCTATTTTCGATGTATATCCCAAGTGTAAGTATTGGATTTGGAGCAGGACGTACTGTATACTCATAATACCAATTCTACAGGTGAGTAATCACAGAATTGTATTTTTTCTCAAGCCCAGCAGGTGCAATATTTGTCTAGCGACTGTTTTCAGTACAGAGTATTTGGCTTTTATTTTCAGCGATAGTTAATGGACTGTTGTAGAGTTTTCTGCTATAAAAGGAAGCTTTATTGATTTTGCTGCTTTCTTATAGACTTGAATCAGTATATGTTGAATCAGATGCACCAGTTATTCTAAGTATACAGCATGTCCTGTTCCAGAATAATCCTTACTCATGGGTAATACATCCTCTAGATGGCGCTGGGCTGCAGATACAGAAAAGAGACAGAAAAGTGGCTCCTCCCGGCCCCATATATACCAGGGACCTCCCACAAATTCCCCAGTTCTTCTCTGCAGTCTGGGCTGCGATGACTAGAAGATGGCTCTTTCTACTCGCAGGTGAGCGGGGCTTATTAGCCTGCGGCCCTGTAGGGCTATTCCCACCCGTTCCTTTTCACTGCCTCCCAGCTTAGGTTGCGCTGGTCGGGTGATGGTAGGCAGCACCGCTGTCAGGTGCTAGGTAGCGCTGTTCCTACCGCAGTCCCCCACCAAAGGGTAGGCGGTACTGGCCCGTGGTGAGCCTTATGGGATGTCCCTCCCGCTGCCGTTTACCCTTCGCCCCTTGTCCCCTCAGTTAGGCTCCTCTTGGGTCGACCGCTGCTTCCCCTTCGCTCTCCCTTGGTAGATCTCGGGGGGGGGGGGGGGGGGGGTCTATGTATTTACTATGTGTTTCACGCTTTGCCTTGGTGCACTGGTTTTGATTATCACCGCGTGCTTGTACTTCACTCCGCGGACGGCGGCGACATCGCGCTGCTACGCCGTCATTGGCTGGCCTTGTCACGGGGGCGCGTTTTTGCGCTCTTCGGGGGGGGCGGGTCTTGCGAATGACGTTTTCTGCATCACTTCTCCGCGGCCCGCCCCTCGAGATATATGCAGGCGCCATTTTGGAGCTTTTGTGCTGCGTGTCTGGCGTCTCCCTATCGTGGCCTGTAAATGCCCCTGTGGGCTGGCTTTTCTTTGTATTTCATTGTATTATGCTTACGGGTTCTTTACTTTATGTCTTACAGGGGGGATCAAACTTTTTTGTGGTTTCTCCCCGTTCTACCCTCCTCTATTTAGTGTTAACTCCTTATTGGAGGGCTATTGCATTTGTATATCTCCCTCTTCCCTAGCGGGCTATTGGGCCATCCTGGGTAGCCTTATTGGCGTCAATTCCAATTGGCCTATTGTGCCACAATAATCACCATATGGAGGCTTCTCAGGATAATGTGCTTGGGGTTCCTTCGGGACAAGCCCGGCTGTGTATGGCGTGTTGAGTATCCCCTATAAGTGACAATGTCAGGGTGTGTGTACCCTGCGCCCAGCAGACGCTTGCACTGCAGTCTGGGTTACCGGTGGCTGGGCCTGCGCCCCTTCTGGCTTCGCCTACCCCCCCCCACGCTTACATCTGACTCCTAGTGAGGTGCATACCAGTGGGGAGACTCAACCTGATTTGGCTGCACGGGTGGCCAGCATTGAGAGACATATTGCTGGGTCTGGCCCGCGTAAGGCTTCTGCTAAGAAGCGGCATTTATCACCTGGTGTTACTCTTTTTCCTATGGAGGCTGAGGAGTTTTTTGACGTTACCGGTTATACCCCCCTGGAAAAGGGGGAATTATTTTCTAATTCAGAATCATCTGAGGAACAATCTAGGGTGTATGGTGCCAATTCTGGGTCTGACCCATGGGCTTCAGATGATACTGACAGGCTTTTGGCTCACATTTTTTAGGTGGGCTGTTTGATACTGTTAAACCACGCTTGGAGTTTCCTGAACAAACTCACTTTAATAATCTGATGCTCAAAGAGTGGGAACGGCCTAGCTGGCTTCCTGGGATACCAAAGAGTTGGGATAAGAGGTATCCCTTTCCCGCTGAGATGGTTAAACGTTGGACATGTCCTCCCGAGGATGCACCAGTTCTGGGGTTGTCCAACACATCCGTCATGCATTCCCCTGACTCTAATACCTTGAGGGATGGGGAGGACAGGCGCATAGATCAGCTGGCTTTCCATGCCTTTGCCTGTGTGGGGACCGCACTGCGTCCGGTCTGTTCCTCTGCCATTATGGCTGTTGCTATTAAAAGCCTGCTCAGGAGTCTCTTAGATGGGGCCCCTGATGATGCTGGTAGTGAAGAGTATAGAGCTCTTCTGCGTTGTGAGGAATTTGTTGCATATGTTCTCTCTGCCTTGGATGATACCATCAGAATGTGTGGCAGGGCTTCGCCGCTCGGTCTGGCTGCGCCACTGGGCAGCTGACAACGCTGCTAAGAAGGCTCTCACTGGTTTTCCCTTCAAGGGGCTGCGCCTCTTTGGTGAACGTTTGGACTTGTTTGCTAAAGGAGGCAAATTGCCTCAGCGTAGAAGGCAGCCCCGGTCCTTTCGGGGTTCAGGTGCCTTTCTTCCGTCCTTCCGGGATTCCAGAATTGGACGGGGAGCTTCCTTTGCTGGAGCCCGCAGAGATTTTTGGGGCAGGGGCAGAGGACGTGGCCGCCCTGGTCCCTCCTGGGGTCCGAAGCCTAAGTCCTCCCCCAAGCCCCCTCAGGCATGAAGAGGCGCCCTCACCCATCCGGGTGGGGGGACGGCTTCGGCTCTTTGCTCACGTCTGGAGGCGTCATGTCTCAGACCGGTAGTGTCCTCCGGTTACAAGATAGAGTTTGCAGCCTGGCCGCCCCCAAGATTCATCAAATCCCGGATGGCTCAAAACCCCCTGTCAGCTCAGGGTCTGTCTCTTGCTGTCCAGGGCCTTCTGGAATTGGGAGTCATCTGCCGGGTACCCTTGTGGGAAAGGGGCAAAGGCTACTATTCCAATCTTTTCACTGTTCCCAAGAAAGACTGGTCCATCAGACCCATCCTGGATTTAAAGCGCTTCAATCAACAAATTTGTCAGATTCAGACACTTTCGCATGGAGACTCTGCGCTCTGCTGTGACTTCTCTACGCCCAGGGGACTTCGTGACCTCTGTAGACATCAAGGATGCTTACCTTCACATACCAATCTTCCCAGGTCATCAGAGATTCCTCAGGTTCGCTCTGGAGGATCAGCACTACCAATTTGTGGCCTTGCCCTTCGATCTCACCTCGGCTCCCAGGGTATTCACCAAGGTGCTGGCAGGAGTGATGGCTCTGCTGAGATCTCAGGGCATCTGCATTCTTCCCTACTTGGACGACATGCTTATCAGTTCTCAGTCCTTCCAACAGGCAGTGCTGGATACCCAGCGGGTGGTGTCCACACTGGAGTCATTCGGCTAGGTGATCAACCACCCCAAATCTTTCCTGTCTCCTTCCATGGGGAAGTCCTTTCTGGGCATGATTCTGGATTCATCTCAGGTCAAGATCTTTCTCCCGCAGCAGAAGGTGGAGAGTCTTCAGGCCCAAGCCAGACTCCTTATGTCTTGCCCTCGTCCCTCCATCCGGCAGGGGATGCAGCTGGTGGGTCTGATGGTGTCTTGCTTCGAGGCGGTTCCATACGCTCAGTTTCACATGAGACCTCTTCAACTTCACCTCTTGTCAGTATGGGATCGGGACCCTCGGTCCCTGGATCAGGTGTTGGTTCTGTCCCCTCTGGCCAGGTGGTCTCTATCGTGGTGGCTGGACTCAAGGAACCTGCTGGGAGGCAGATCCTTTCTGGCCCCTTGCTGGGAGACTGTCACCACGGATGCCAGTCTGACAGGTTGCGGGGGCTTTTGGAAATCCCTGAAATTCCAGGGTCAGTGGGGCCATCAGGAGGCCCAAACCCCTATCAACATTCTGGAGTTGAGGGCGATCAGGTTGGTTCTCGCCCACTTAACCCCACACCTTCGGGGTTGGGCTGTTCAGGTCGGCTCGGACAACCAGACGGCTGTTGCCTACATCAATCATCAGGGAGGGACCCGGAGCAGGAGGGCCCTCAGGGAAGTGTCTTTGATTCTGTCCTGGGCGCAGGACAATGTAGTCCAGCGCCATCTAGAGGATGTATTACCCATGAGTAAGGATTATTCTGGAACAGGACGTGCTGTATACGTATAATACCAATTCTACAGGTGAGTAATAACAGAATTGTATTTTTAAAATTATACATAGAGTTACAGTAAGTTGTAAACTACTAAAATAGATCCTTTCTCTGGATAGTCTTTTACTTGTTTGATATGACTACGTTTACTGTTCTATTTCTACTTTTCTGTACAAAGGTTATCCCACTACATGCCTTTACTGCAAATTTTACTACTTTATCATTTTAAAAGTGCATGATATAAAAAGGATTCTATTTTTATATATATTTCATATTAATACCTGCTTTCTCTTTGAGGATTATTTATTTACTTCTTAATAGTTTCTATTGACATGATTAATTTCTTTCTTTTAAGGAGCACATGTTTAACCACCAGGGAAGCAAACCTCACAAATGTGATCAGTGTGATTATACAAGTGTGTACAAAAAAGATGTAATAAGACACTCAGCTGTGCACAGACCGGAACAGTAAGTGATGGTTCTTGATAATTTTTTACTTAAAATATTGAATAATGCTAAAATTAAGTCATTTAGCAGAATTTCCTCAAATTATCCACCAGTGTATATCTAAAGATTTATATAGACTTTTTTAATGCTTAAAGCCTCAAGGGCTGGGTTACAGTTTACTCCTTAGGCATCACTATTTGGTATGCCCTGCTGTGTGAAAACCCTGGTACCACCAGTATATCACCAGCTGATACATCCCTGCTATTAGCATATCTGAATGGGTGGAAGCAGCTGCATGACCCAGCTTTACCATCTATGAACCTTAGCTGCCTGCAACAACAGGGGCGACTGCACCAGGGTCTAGAAGGTCAGGGGGGCTCCATAATTGTTGCTCCTCCACCTTATTTATCATATTTGTGCTCACCTAGCCTCACTTAGATTAAAAAAAAGCAGCATTTGTCACTTCTGTTTCATTCATTAGTTGACTTTTCACTATATCCAGTCCAGGTCTTCCCAGAAGTAATGACAGTTGGGTTATCCGCCACCAGGTGGCGCAGTTACTGCAAGATCCAGAGCTGTAACTCCTCCCGGCCCCCTATAATAAGGGCTGTCTCCATAGAATTCCCAGAATTCGACTTGCAGTACTGCGAGGATCGTCTAGGATGCTCTTTCTGGATATGGCAGCTGAGCAGGGCATTTTTAAGCCTGTTGGCCACTGCATCCCTGTTGCCTCTGTTCCCGTGAAACCAGGTATGCCTCCCAGCCTCGGCTGACGAGACAGGTGAAGGTAGGGAGAACGCCAGGGTCAGGCGTTCACAGAGCTAAGCTCTGGGCTGCAGACCCTCTCTAAAGGGTAGCCGGCCATAGGCGATGGTGAGCCTATATGGGGGGGGGGGGGGGGAGGAACCACCTAGCCCTGTTATCCCTGTCTGTCCCACAGCTTTATTTTTTTTGGTGAGTGTGTGTGCGTTTTTACTTCACTGACATGCTTACCTTCCTCGCTCCCTCTGCTTCTTCCCCTCTCCCCGCCATCTAGTCAGCGCTTCTGTGAGGGGGGGTGGATGGAGCAGCGCTGGCATTGTGAGGCTGCGGCATCGGGAGCTGTGCGGGGCGCACTGCGCTCTGCTGCCCGGGGAAGGGGGGAGCCCCCTCCGTGGGCCGCCCTCCCCTTTTCTCCCTCAAATGGCGCCATTTCTTCCTGGCTGAGGGCGCGCGCTTTGCGACGCAGCTGGGGGTGCGGGGCCATTTTCTGGAACCCTTCAGGCGGCCACATGAGAGATATATTGTCTTCTGCTGCGCGCTCTGCAAGGGTCGGCTGATGCTGGTTTGTGACTTCAGCATCAGCCTCTGCCTGTGGTTTCCTGAGCTGCCTGCCGAATGTGAGGTCCCCGGACGTTTTCCTTGCGGTCGGTCCGTGAGTCCCTCTTTTGAATATATATATATTTTTTTCATGTGTGCATGCGCTGTGGGATCTCATGGCTTTTCCCATTGTGTCTTTTAGGTGGGATCCCCTTGTCAGCTGTGGGTTGTGGTTTCTCCCGGTCTCCTACACCTCCCCCAGCTCCCGCATCTCTCTCCGCACCCTCTCCCGTAAGAGGGATCATGATAAGAGGGACTATATTGGGGGTCTTTACTAGGTTTGTGCCGTTAGTGCCATGTAACCTGTATTTTTTATCACCATAATCACCATAATGGAGGCTTCTGGGGATAGTGAACGAGGGGCCCTATCTGGGCGGGTGAAGCTCTGCCCCATGTGCGGTACCTGCCCCCTAGGGTGACTCAGCACGGTTTGTGTCACTTGCACCAGTAGCGTACTTTTGGAACATGATAGGGCAGGCATCTCTGCCCCTAGCCCTCCTGGGCCTGCGGCCTCACCAACCCCCCCCCACTACTGCAGTCAGCCCTCAGTGAGGGGGAAGCCAGCAGGGGGTTCCAGGCCGATTTAGCACACCGGGTGGCCAGCCTGGATTAGTAAGGATTGGTAAGGCCATGAGTAAGAAGCGGCACATCGAGCCGGATTGCTCGGATTTTGCTGACGATGATGACCTGTTTGGAGGTCGAGACTCCATGGAGGAGGGAGAGTTGTTTAAGGACTCCGCTTCCTCAGGGGATCGTTCGGTTGGTTATGACAGCGTGCCTGGTTCCTCCTCCGAGGATATGTGGCTCCCTGACGACACAGAAGTTGCTGTCTTCTGTGTTTGAGACCTTGCATATTGTCCCTCCTAAAGCGGCTAAGATGAAGCAGGGGGATTTATTCCGGCCCAGTTTTCCAATATGGTTTTTAAAGAATGGGAAAGGCCTAATAAATTGCCATCAGTGCCTAAGAGTCTGGACAGGCAGTATCCCTTTCCTGAGGAGCTGATCCGCCTCTGTTCCCATCCCCCCAATGTGGATGCCCCTGTCTCGGGGTTATCCAACACTACGGTTATGCCATCACCCGACACTGCTTCCTTGCGCGACCCTGCTGACAGGCGCTTGGATCAGCTGGCGTGTCATGCGTTCACCTTTGTGGGTGCTGGGCTTCGCCCTGTCTTTGCCACGACCATTGTATCTTTGGCCATCAGGAAGAAGGTGCTGCGCCTTGTTGATTTGGCCAAATCTCGCAAGCGGGCGGAGGAGTATAAAGAACTCAAAGGCTGTGTGGATTTTATTGCTTTTGTAGTCTCGGCCATGGACGATAGTGTCCGGCTTGGCGCCAGGGCTTCGGCTCTGCTTGTTGCGCTTCGTCGCTCGCTCTGGCTGCGGCAGTGGTCGGCTGATGCTGCGGCCAAGAAGTCGCTCACTAGTATCCCCTTCTTGGGACTCAAGTTATTTGGGGAGCGCCTGGACCTTCTGGCCAAGGAACGGAAGACTTCCTCAGTGACGGAAGCCTGCGCGACCCTTTCGGGGTTCTTCTGCCTATCTCTCCTTTCGAGGAGTAAGAGGCTCTTCATTTTCAGGTGGCCGCAGAGATTCCTGGGGACGAGGTAGTTCCCGCGGTCGATCCAATCCCTCCTGGGGAGCTAAATCCAAACCCCCGGCCAAGCCCTCTCAGCCATGAGGAGGCGCCCTCACCCATCCAGGTGGAGGGACGGCTGCTGTTTTTGCTCACATATGGAGACAGCACGTCTCGGATCGGTGGATTCAGGAGGTGGTGTCCTCCGGGTACAAAATAGAGCTGGCAGTTTGGCCGCCCTCAAAATTTCTTCGGTCACGGATTTCCCGGAACACCTTGACGGCGCAGGGCCTAAAGGTGGCCATTCAGAGCCTTCTGCTATCAGGCATGATTTGTCCCGTGCCTCGCCAGGAACAGGGGGGGAGTCAGACATTTCCGCATGGAGACCTTATGGTCCGCGGTGAGCTCGCTTCAGCCCGCGGCTTCATGACCACGGTGGACGTCAAGGATGCTTATCTGCACATCCCGATTTTCCAGGGACATCAGAAGTTCCTGAGGTTTGCGCTGGAGGATCACCAGTTTGTGGCACTGCCGTTTGGGATAGCCTCAGCTCCCCGTGTGTTCACTAAGGTACTGGCGGGCATCATGGCCATCCTGAGGAACCGGGGCATTCGTGTTCTTCCTTATCTGGGCCGAGAGCGACACCCAGACGGTGTTATCCACTCTCGAGGATTTTGGATGGGTAATCAATTGCCCCAAGTCTTCTATCACTCCTTCAATGGTGAGGTCCTTCCTGGGCATGACGTTGGACACCTCTCAAGTCAAGGTGTTCCTGCCCCAGCAGAAGGTGGAGGGACTCCAGACGCAGGTGCAGGCCCTACTGGCTTGTCAACGGCCTTCGATCCGTCTGCGGATGAAAACTGGTGGGCCTCATGGTGTCCTGCTTCAAGGCAGTGCCCTTCACCCAGTTTCACATGAGAACTCTTCAATTGCATCTCTTGGCTGGTTGGGACCGGACGCAGGAGTCCCTGGATCAGGAATTTTCACTGTCACCCATGGTCAGACAGTCCCTCTTGTGGTGGTTGGACTCCAGAAACCTGTTGGCGGGCGAGTCCTTTCTGACTCCCCTGTGGGAGATAGTTACCATGGACGCCAGTCTGACCGGCTTGGGAGGATTTTGGCAAGCGCTGAAGTTCCAGGGTCAGTGGGGGCCACAGAAGGCCCACTTACCCATCAATCTCCTGGAGCTGAGAGCGATTCGGTTGGTGCTTCTTCAATTAACTCCCCATCTAAGGGGTCGTGCGATTCAGGTCTGCTCGGACAGTCAGACGGCTGTCGCCTATATCAATCACCAGGGTGGGACTCGGAGCAAGCGAGTCTTTCAGGAGGTGTCCCAGATCCCAACTTGGGCGGAGGAGAATGTTCCCTGTATCTCGGTGGTTTACATCCCCGGGGTAGAAAACCTTGAGGCAGACTCCCTGAGCAGGGGGACTTCTTGTCTGGGGGAATGGTCTCTCAGCAACAAGATCTTTCACGCTCTCTGTCTCCGCTGGGGTCAGCCAGACGTGGACATGTTTGCATCCAGACACAATCACAAGCTTCCAAAGTTCGTCTCCCTGTCGAGAGATCCTCTGGCTTTCGCCACAAACGCTCTGGCAATTCCGTGGACGGAGTTCAGGCTCCTTTATGCATTTCCTCTGTTTCCACTCCTAGGCCGAGGGCTGCACAAGATAGCCCAGGAGGGGGTACCAACCATCCTGGTGGCTTCTCGCTGGCCGAGGCAGAGTTGGTTCGTGGACATAGTTCAGATGTCAGTCGATCGTTAAATCATGCCCGACGACCCAGGGCTTCTCACTCAGGGATCGCTACGGCACCCCAATTTACAGACGCTGGCTTTGACGGCCTGGCTATTGAAACCTCAATCCTAGCGGAAAAGGGGCTGTCGGCCACGGTTGTTCAGACCATGATTCAGGCGCGGAAGAAGTCTTCTTCCTTGATTTACTACAGAGTTGGCATGCCTACATTTCTTGGTGTGAATCCAAGAGTTTCCCTTGTCGCACTTTTTCTATCTCTAGGATTTTGGAATTTTTACAACTCGGCTTAGACTTGGGTCTACAGCTGGGCACCCTCAAGGGCCAGGTCTCGGCCTTGGCCATCTTTTTCCAAAGATCTTTTACCAATCATAGGCTGATCAGGACTTTTTTCCAAGGAGTTACCCATGTACGTCCACCGCGTAAGCCTGTATTACCGGCGTGGGATTTGAATTTGGTGCTTTCTGCTCTCCAGGGTCATCCCTTTGAGCCTTTGTGCGCTGCTGCATTGTCTATCCTGACCCTAAAGGTGGTCTTTTTGGTAGCTATCACCTCAGTGCGCCAGGTGTCAGAACTGGCTGCTCTTTGTATGAAGCCTCCTTACTTTGAGCGGCATAAGGATAAGGTGGTTTTTTCGCTTCAAACCTGATTTTTTGCCTAAGGTCGTTTCTCCCTTTCATCTTAACGAGGAGGTTGTTTTGCCTTCCCTGTGTCCAGAACCGTCTGATTCTAAGGAAAGGACGCTCCATGCCTTGGATGTGGTCAGAGCCATTAATTACTACCTGGTTGCGACTGAATCCTTCAGGAAGTCGGATTCTCTTTGTTCTCACTGCAGGTTCTAGAAAGAGTTTGCCTCCGGCCAGGTCCACTCTCAGTAAGTGGATTAGACAGGCGGTGGTGCAAGCTTACTCTGCCAAGGGGAAGGATCCCCCTTCTCGTGTTACAGCTCATTCTACTAGAGCTATTGGTGCTTTTTGGGTTTTTCAGCACCAGGCCTCTGTTGAACAAGTTTGTAAGGCCGCTACCTGGTCTTCTGTTCATACCTTTACTAAGTTTTACAACGTTTATGTTAGGGCCTCAGCTGACGCTGCTTTTGGCTGAAAGGTGCTTCAGGCGGTAGTGAAATGAACTACATGCTGTTCCGCACTGGGGATCCCACCCTGATGGACACTGCTTTTGGATGTCCCAACTGTCGTTACTTCTGGGACGACCTGGACTGGATATAGTGAAAAGTACAATTCTCACCTGTAGAATTGTTTTTGAATATATCCAGTCCAGGTTACCTTTTTTGTATTGGACCGTTGTCCTTAGTGTTTTGTTGGAGAGAGTACATGCTGAAGCTGTGTGAGTTAACATGGTTTCTTGGCCTCCCGGTCTGTCTCATTACTGCTTTTTGACATTCTGGGAATTCTATGGAGACAGCCCTTTTTATAGGGGGCCGGGGGAGTTACAGCTCTGGATCTTGCAATAACTGCACCACCTGGTGGCGGATAACCCAACTGTCATTACTTCTGGGACGACCTGGACTGGATATATTCAAAAACAATTCTACAGGTGAGTTTCACAGAATTGTATTTTCTGCATCGCATTGAGTTAAAAGGCAGACACAAGTTTACTGTGTGAGCCATGAAAGGGCCCCATTTAATGTTTGTCTACAGATACACTAATTGCTCTGCACTTTGATGGTCCAAAACGTTGTCACTAGCATATAAGAGAACTTATGTGGCAGGTCACTAATCGCAATGAAGACTAAAATGGCTGCATTGTCCAAGTACCGTAGACCCTCCTTATTATATTTTATTTCTAGATAGATCATCCAAACTAGGGTAAGATTGTGGCAATTGTGGCAACAGGGGGCTACTGATGATATTTAACTAATAGCATCTTGAGCTGTGGGTTGTGTTTGCTCCTCTATTCTGTTGTTCATTGTTCATTATAGCGGTGTCAACTATTATGCATCTTAAATATTTTATACCACATTTTATGCTCCATAAAATGCACCTAACCATAAGACACACTCAGGGTTTAGGGATATAAATAAGAAAAAAATATATCCTGAACCAAATGGTATGCTAAAATACCCCCTCCCAATCACCATATTACAGGCAGTGTGCGGCTTCCCTCATTACAGGCAGTGTGCGGCTTCCCTCATTACAGGCAGTGTGCGGCTTCCCTCATTACAGGCAGTGTGCGGCTTCCCTCATTACAGGCAGTGTGCGGCTTCCCTCATTACAGGCAGTGTGCGGCTTCCCTCATTACAGGCAGTGTGCGGCTTCCCTCATTACAGGCAGTGTGCGGCTTCCCTCATTACAGGCAGTGTGCGGCTTCCCTCATTACAGGCAGTGTGCGGCTTCCCTCATTACAGGCAGTGTGCGGCTTCCCTCATTACAGGCAGTGTGCTGCTTCCCTCATTACAGGCAGTGTGCGGCTTCCCTCATTACAGGCAGTGTGCGGCATCCCTCATTACAGGCAGTGTGCGGCATCCCTCATTACAGGCAGTGTGCGGCATCCCTCATTACAGGCAGTGTGCGGCATCCCTCATTACAGGCAGTGTGCGGCATCCCTCATTACAGGCAGTGTGCGGCTTCCCTCATTACAGGCAGTGTGCGGCTTCCCTCATTACAGGCAGTGTGCGGCATCCATCATCACAGGCAGTGTGCGACATCCATCATCACAGGCAGTGTGCGACATCCATCATCACAGGCAGTGTGCGACATCCATCATTACAGGCAGTGTGCGACATCCATCATTAAAGGCAGTATAAGGCATCCATCATTACAGCCAGTGTGCTGCATCCCTCTTTACTGCCAGTGTGCTGCATTCCTGGATGGAGGAGTTCTTTCGTTGTCTGGGGAGCTTTAGCTGTATTTGTTTTATGGGGTGACTGGTGACTACTAAATTCAGGTCTTTGTTGATGAATGGGTAAATCTTTTTGTTCTAAAATGACCATGGTATACAGTGCATTATGTTAACATTTTGCTTTCTGGTTTATTTCTAGAAAGAAGAAACAATTGTTGGTAAGATTTGTGGACTCTGTCTACACTGCTGCATAACCCCCTCTAGTAAAGTATATTAGGCTTCCCTACTCTGATAAAGTTTGTGCATATGTACTTGGTTTTGTATGCGTTGCATATTTATTGTTATTGACAATCTGCTTGTGTCTGCTACTACAGATTTATAGACCACTTCAAAGTTATTCAGTTACTGGTCAGTTAAAGTAGATTAAATCTGGACAATGGGTCCCGCAGAAACCATTACTTTAGGGGGGCATCCCAAATATGGATGGCCCACGTTATAGAACTTGCCTTGTTCCAGGATCCCATGGTCCCCAGGTCATATTTGGCAGTAAGTGGATGGCTCTGCATTTCCCCTGCATCCCTGCTTTGCACACAGAGCAGGATACTCTGCTTAATCCCGCATATGACTGTCGTGGCATCCTTAAAGTGGACCAAAACCAGGATTTTCACTATCCTGGGTGTTGGTCCACTTCTGCAGGGCACCCCGATCGGAGGGACGGCTAGAGGGCGGCCCGCGCATGCGCCATTGGAACGGGAGAAGTTAAGGTTTGTGGGCGTCCGGGGCGGTTTGACACAGCGGGGCAACCCGATTTTGGATGCCCCGCGGGGAGGGAGTTGATCGGCCCGGGAATCTTATAGATTCCCGGGCCGATCAGCGGTGGGTGTTGGTCCACTTTAACAAATTGCGTTTCACACTACATCATAGCCTGATTTTGGATGCCTTCTAGGGAAGCGTTTCTGCTGGACATGAAGTCTTTTATATGTTCAGTCCAGTTTTGGTCCACTTTAAAGGAACCTGTGGAATTTGAAATAAGTAACTGGTTTACCCTAAAAACCCAACCCCAAATATAAGTAGAACAACACCTTGTATATAATGTAGTGCAACAAGACATTCCTCTTTTTACTTTTTGTCAGGGAACCGCGGGTCACGTGGTCCCACTACAAACCAGGGACCTCCCGACACAAAGACCGCATTCCCCAAAACCCTTTGTCCGACCCCTCCTACCAGTGATACAAGGCCCGAAGCCACGGACACACAGATTCTTGGTTTAAGGCAACAGATCAGGTTAAATATAAGTTTTAATGCTATAAGCACACTAGGTACTGATAACAAGCATTTAACTATGATGTAATATAATATGATACAGATGATACAATTATGCTATTCTGAGATGGTTACAGGATTGAGTGCATTACACAGAGAAACAATAAGCAGTTACCTTAGTATGCAGTTGCAGAATAGTAGTGATGATGGGGAGCTCTCACAAGGGGTGTGTCAAGAGCTTATTGATGATGATGGCCACCTCTAGTATGCTGACCGCATATCCCCTCCTGATGAGTGACAATTACCTGGTTCCAGACCACCCTATTTATGCTGCAAGGGCTCTCTGCCCCCCTCCCCTCTGTGGGATGGGCCGTCACCTCCTATGGTTCTGGCGTGTGTTTTTGCCCTAAAACCCTTTAGAGGTGCAGGGGGGTCGTATGGCCTTGTAAGCGGTACCAAACTATTGGGCTGGATGCCGTGCTCCCAATGAGTCCAAAAGTGAGGTTCCTGAGTGGTTCAGAACCTTAGATCTCCGTTTACGGCCTTTTCCTTTATTTCTAGGAACATATCCCCTTATGCGGTTTTGTGAGCCGGTTCTGATTCTGTAACTGATTCTGTAACTGGTTTGGTGCTGCGACACATGGCTGCGCAGTTATGGTCCAGTTTCTGTTGGTGCCGGATTGTCTGTGGTTCTTATCCTTGTTATGACAAATTCACAGCAAGGGGTCGACCATCTGCAGACCTAACGGCTTCTTCCCAGACTAAGGTGCGACTATCGGCAGGAAAGCAGCATCACAGGGGGTCTGTGAACTCTGCTGTTTGACCTGTAAATGCTAATTTCTTTTCCTGAATAGAGCTAAGGACTTGTGCATTTATAACAGGGGGAATAAAGGGAAACTCTAGACCTTGATATGTGGGGTTTCTTAAAGGGGAATGCCGACATCACTGATAAGGTGCAATATAATATTTGACCTATTCCTCACACCTCCCCCTCTAAGAGGGCGCTAAGGGGCAGTGCCTTGGGAAGGGTCTCCCACAGGGCAGTACCCACCCTGTCGACCCAGGTGGGTGACAAGGCCATTGAACGTGGGCCCTGGGTGGCATAGTCAACCGCCATCGGTACCAACTTCTTTCTTTGCGGCAGAGTTCCCGGTGGGCTCCTGGGACGTGGCCCTGCCACCCCCACCCTCTGACAGGTATGGTACCAATGGCAGTGGGCAGCCAGGTCAGGCCCCACTGGCTTCTTGGTGATCCCTATGTGCCCAATCGTCCGGCTCTCTAAGGCATAGCCCTCCTTAGCCCTGGACAGATCGGGAACCACCAACTGCTGGTCCTCAGGCCACTTTCCCGGTGACCCTGGCTTGACCATCATTGGATACAGCCACACTTGTCTTCAGACCACACGGCTGGGGTCTGGGCCCAAGTGGAGCTGCATCTCCTGTTTGGGGAGGACTTTCTGGGGGTCATCAGTGTCTGATGCTACCCCACATCTCTGCCTGGACATGGTCGGGACCACCTTGTCCTTCCTCCTGGGAGGAAGGGAAGGAGCGGTCGGTCCCCTGAGGGGCCTCTGGGACCTGCTCCTCCACCACTTCCACCCAAGTTACCGGTCCAGGCAGAACACCCTGGTCCCTTAACACCCCGGGTGTGATGAACCCCTGCAGTGGGGCCTTACCTAGGGGTCCCATCTCTCCATGGACACCCCCCACCCCACCTGCAGGTTCCACCACCCCTGCTTTTTGGCCTGGACTGGTCCTCTCGGGTTGAGGTGCCAGGAACCCCGGACGTGGGGTGGTTGGAATAGAAGAGACCATCCCATCCCCTGTCCGTTTCCCAGGACCTCCTTCCGGACCTCCGTCGGCCCTGTCAGCCACTTGGCTTGGAGGAAGGGAGCAATTAGACCCCCACGGGGCCCCTGAGCCAGCAGCGCTCTCACTATTCATGATAGTGGCCAGAGCCGCTGTGGCCTCAGGTAATGCCTTCCCCCCTTCCATTCCCATCCAAGCCGCCAGTCCAGACAGACCAGCCTGGCCCTCTGATACCCCAGTGGAGAAACCCTGCGATGTGGACTTACCTAGGGTTCCCTCGTCTCCTGGAACAGCCCTCACCTCAGTCGCAGTTCCCTCCCCAGCTGCTGGGTAACCCTCCTCCCTCCGGGAGGAAGAAGCACACGTTATATTCCCTACCCCCACATTCCCTGTAGTAGGTAGGTTACTCACATTACTCAAATTATTTGCACACCTTGGAATATACATGTTGTTACATTCTGGGGGACCAGACCTCGGGGGTTCAGTGGCCACATACTGAGACACTAGCTGCCCCAAGTCTGTCCCCAGCAAAACACTGGCAGGGATATTCGGCGATAACCCCACCTCCCGCACACCCTGCCCAGCACCCCAGTCCAAATAAACCTTTGCCATGGGGAGTGCCGATGCACCTCCCTTAATTCCGAAGACTGAGACAGTCTTTCCAGGGAGGAGGTCCAGGGAGGAGGTCCGGTGGGGACACCATCTCAGGGCGCACAAGAGTTGTCTCTGGGCCTGTGTCCCTAAGTCCCACGGCCACAGCTTGGCCCACAGTGACGAATTGCAAATTGTCCCGGGACCTCCCAGCACCCCTACCCACATACAGCAAAGTGGAGGAGTTCTGGGATAGGCCCTGCTGGCGCTGAGGACATGTGGCCTTGAAGTGTCCTGGTTGGTTGCAGTGATGACACAGTTGGGGCCCCCCTTGCCTGGAGAAGGGGGTAGGGGCAGGGGTCTTGAGCTGAGGGGCATGTACAACAGACGCCAGTGGCGGCTTACCCACTTTCCAGCTGGCAGGTTTCCGGGGCTCCTGGGCTCTGTTGTGACTGTATTCATCCGCAAGTGCTGCAGTTGCTGAGGCCCCCTCCGGCTTCCAGTAACGCAGAAACTGCTGCAGCTCCTCAGGGCAATTCCAGAGGAACTGTTCTATGGCAATCAGCTCCTTCAGTTGCTGGATGGTGGTGATTTCTACGCTGGTGGTCCACTGCTCGACTGTTCTCTGTAGCGCTCCCTCATGTGGTCAGCCCAGCTGTCTGTGGGGCCACGACGCAAACCCCGCAGTTTCTTGCGATAAAATTCCGGGGTAAGGTTATATTGACGGATCAGAGCTTGCTTGACCCCCTCGTAGCTCAGGGTGGTCTCACTGGGCAGGTACCCAAAGATTTCCAGGGCTTTACCCCTAAGTCGAGGGGTTAAGTACCTGACCCACTGATCCTCCGGGACATGGTATTGATGGCAAACCGTTTCAAAAGCCAGCAGAAAGGTGTCCAGACCTGTGCCTTTGTCCAAGACGGGGAAATCCTCAGCACGCAACTTTGGGGCCTGGTTCTCAGGGGGCCCGCTACCAGCTGTTCTGAGTTGAGGGTGCTGAAGCTTTAGCTGCAAAACTTGGAGCTGGTGTTCACGTTCAGCTTGCTCCCGGCATTCCTCACGGCGTTCCTCGCGTTCAGCTTGCTCCCGGCGTTCCTCGCGTTCAGCTTGCTCCCGGCGTTCCTCGCGTTCAGCTTGCTCCCGGCGTTCCTCGCGTTCAGCTTGCTCCCGGCGTTCCTCGCGTTCAGCTTGCTCCCGGCGTTCCTCGCGTTCAGCTTGCTCCCGGCGTTCCTCGCGTTCAGCTTGCTCCTGGCGTTCCTCACGTTCAGCTTGCTCCCGGCGCTCAGCAGCCTCGATCTGCTCGCGTTGATGGCGTTCTTCCATGAGGAACTCATAGGTGGCCCGGTCTCCAGCCCGGAGACTTGCCAAAGCAGCGTGCAGGAGAGCGACTGAGCCTGCTTGGCTGGGGGGACCGGCAGGCGGGGCTCGGTCCTCCGGGATACTGAGGGCTGGTGACTGGCTTCTGGGAGAGCCCTGGCTAGGCCCCTCCGCACCCAGTGTAACATCGGCAGCCACATCCCTGCTTCTGGCCCTGGTGCCACTTGCCATGCCTGCAGCTGCTCTATTGCACACTGTTGTAATCACACAATTTACTGTAACCACTCTCAGAATTTGCCTAGTGTTGAGCTGATCTTGTGTATGAGAGTATGGGGCCCACACTCACTTACACTATTTGCCTTATCCTACCGCGCTGCCACCAATTTGTCAGGGAACCGCGGGTCACGTGGTCCCACTACAAACCAGGGACCTCCCGACACAAAGACAGCGTTCCCCGAAGACCCGAAGCCACGGACAAGTCCCGAAGCCACGGACACACAGATTCTTGGTTTAAGGCAACAGATCGCTCAGGTTAAACATAAGTTTTAATGCTATGAGCACAGTAGGCACTGATAGCAAGCATTTAACTATGATGTAATATAATATGATACAGATGATACAATTATGCTATTCTGAGATGGTTACAGGATTGAGTGCATTACACAGAGAAACAATAAACAGTTACCTAAGTATGCAGTTGCAGAATAGTAGTGATGATGGGGCGCTCTCACAAGGGGTGTGTAAAGAGCTTATCGATGATGATGGCCACCCCCAGTATGCTGACCGCATATCCCCACCAGATGAGTGACAATTTCCTGGTTCCAGACCACCCTATTTATGCTGCAAGGGCTCTCTGTCCCCCTCCCCTCTGTGGGATGGGCTGTCACCTCCTATGGTTCTGGCGTGTGTTTTTGCCCAAAAACCCTTTAGAGGTTATAACTCAGAGCAGGGGGGTCGTATGGCCTTGTAAGGGGTACCAAACTATCGGGCTGGATGCCGTGCTCCCAATGAGTCCAAAAGTGAGGTTCCTGAGTGGTTCAGAACCTTAGATCTCCGTTTACGGCCTTTTCCTTTATTTCCAGGAACGCAATTACATGTCCCCTTATGCGGTTTTGTGAGCCGGTTCTGATTCTGTAACTGGTTTGGTGCTGCGACACATTGGCGCGCAGTTATGGTCCAGTTTCTGTTGGTGCCGGATCGTCTGTGGTTCTTATCCTTGTTATGACAAATTCACAGCAAGTGGTCGACCATCTGCAGACCTAATGGCTTCTTCCCAGACTAAAGTGCGACTATCGGCAGGAAAGCAGCATCACAGGGGGTCTGTGAACTCTGCTGTTTGACCTGTAAATGCTAATTTCTTTTCCTGAATAGAGCTAAGGACTTGTGCATTTATAACAGGGGGAATAAAGGGAAACTCTAGACCTTGATATGTGGGGCTTCTTAAAGGGGAATGCCGACGTCAGCGATAAGGTGCAATATAATATTTGACCTATTCCTCACACTTTTACTTTGGAGAAACTAAACAGCCGTAATCTCAGCATATGGTCCAGTATGGTGGAGCCATGCCTCTGGTCAAAACTGCTGTCTACCTGCATCTAAATAAGGGATGCTCATTTGAAGCTAATTTGACCTGAAGAAACTTGAAAAAAGGCAAGGGAGGGGTATATTAAGCATATTAAGCTGATTGGACCATTCACAACTGTATTTCACAGTGAATACATTTCTGTACAAATTATTCTGAACTGAGAATGTTGGTCTGACTAGTAAAATTAAACCGGACCTTCAGCGTGATTTAATGAAAAGCCCAAACTCTTAAAAAACGGTTCCCCAGCATCTAAAATGTAATATATTTTACGTTTTTAGTCACTAACTTATTATTCTTTCCCCCACTGGGCTGCAACTCTGTTCAGGAATTTAGGATACGGGCGCCGCCATCTTGACTCAGAAGCATCACACACTTACTGAGGAGAGGAGAGTGGGATAAGGTACAGGGGGACGGGTTATAGCTGTGCTTTGCTCAGACAGAGCAGAGCTGGGGTCAGGTAAAGGTCAGCAGTCCCAGAATGCAGAGAAGCACAGTCAGGAGGCACTTCCTGTCTGCAGGCTGCCTGATAAGATGGCGGCTTCCATAAGCCGCCATCTTGGATGTTTAAAGGCTCATAACATGCAGTAGATGCAGGTAGGATGATTTTTAATGGGAGCAATCTGTATGTACAGGGTGTGGGAAACATATAAGATAGACTCTTATTCAGAGTGAAGGTCCGCTTTAATACAGAAATAAACATCTAGTAAAATTAATACAGAAACAAACATCAAGTCCAGTTTCCTTGACTTCACTGCAATTATACAATTCCTTGATAAATGAGAACCATTAGAGACATGGCAGCAGTCTCTTCATATGCTGGGGCTAAATTAGGGTTTCAGTTGGGGTCAAAGGTAAAACCTATTATTGGTTAGGCTGTGGATATAAGAAGGGATCAAAATATCATAGTTTTTGGGTCTTTACGAATCATGTCCATGGTCATAGGTCTTTACCTCAGTATGCAATGTTTTTTACTTAACTGTTACATGCCATAAAGTTGGCACAATATGGTTTAAATTACACTTTGTACACTGTGTGCACACTGTTTCTCAGGCAGGTCCTCAATTAAATTGCACAAGTTACAATAAACTATGCAGGGGTGGGTTAAAATTATAGCAGTAGGTTATATAATTCCTCTAATATTACTTAAACACATTTGAATAGTATTACACAGTTTGATATTTATTAGATTGTATGCAAACATTTATTATAAAATATAATTGTGTGTAGCACTTGACGACTTTATGTATAAGGAACAGATTTAAAGATTTAAATCCCACCTCTGAAACTTTAATATGCTGGGGGTGTACAGTTGTAAAGACAGTGTATAGTGTTTTTTTGGATTCATGAAGCTTAAGGATGAGCAAGCGTATTAAAAATTTCACCCAATGAATTTGTAGTACTGTGTGTACATAGACTATCTGCTAATATATTTTGCTTTTGTAGTTATTCAGTCTTCAGTTTTGAAAAAGTATTTCCCTTTTTGTATTTCCTTGCTATAGTCCAATTCAATAAGATTTCCTTAAATATTTCAAGCTATGTGAATTTGTTGTCACAGTTGAAAATGATCTTTTCTGAAAAAAGAATCCCTGCGGCCTTACAAAATAGCCCATGCTATAAACACTGCACTATTTTGTCCCTGACCATGTATCATCAGGATCTAAATTGGCATCTGTTCTCTGCAATTACCTGAGCTGAGCTGTATGCTGATTGGTTGCTGCTAGGGGCTGGAACATACCCTAAGGCTTGGAATACATTTTTGATGTTTCATTTATAAAAATGGATAAAATCTTCATATGCAAGTACATATAAACAAATGCATATGCTATTTGTCTACTTTATTTTACGCCACAAGACCGTTATATAACGTAATAGAACTCCAGGCAATACATTTGATTTGAGATTTTTTTTTATGTATTTTGTTTAGAGAATATTGTACATTACGTAAGCTTATAAAGGCCAATCTCAAGCTATAATTCCAATTTTTAGGCAAATAACAAAAAAAAAGCTATACTCACCTTTTCTCCCATGCAGCCCATCACTTCTAATATACAGCTGCAGCTCTTACCTGCAGACTGGATTCAGGTACATCGCTTCCCGGTTGAAAGAGCATCTCTTCCTGCCTCTCCAGAGTGATGACGCCCCCTTGGCCTCATCACTGTGAGCTGGCATGCTCCCAAATTGTGATGCTCTGCTGTGTGACACTACCCAGTTTCGGGATGGGAGTGTGCATCCAACGCCGGGGATATGTGAACCACTTGATGTAAGCCATGGTAGTTGCTAAAAAATAGAATCCTCGACTTACAGAAGAGCCATGAGTAACCAGGACAGTAATGAAACCATTGGCGTTTAAAACATTTATTCCTAGTATGTCACACCCCCACTTCCCGATATTCATGACACTTGGGGAACCCGGACTGTAGAGGGCGATCTTGCAGAGATGACATGGAAAAAAGGAGCCCCTCCTGGTCCATAAGTACTGGGTTCCTCCCACTATTCCTCAGTCTTTTCGTCTCTGCAGTCTGCGAAGCATTCAGAAGATGACTCTCCTTCAAGCTGCAGGTAGCCGGGCTTGCTCCCGGCCCCTTTTTTTCTCTATTTCTGTCTGAAGCTCTTTAAACCTGTTTGGTTATATTGTATGCCTCCCAGCCCTGGCTGTATGGTTCAGGCAAAGGTAGTTACATACACCTTCTGGTGTATACAGGAGTATTACTCCCCCGTGAGACCCAAATGTGGGTAGGCGGCTTCCGGGTTGGTGATCCTGGCATGGGATGCCCCTGTCCCTTTATAATCCCCTTGTGCCTTATGGGTGCATTTCTATCCTCTCCCCTTAGTCTCCTTTAACCCTGATGGGTAAAAAGGAGGGGGGAGGGGGGGGGGGGGCGTTATCTGGGCTTATTTGTCACCATGCACACAAAAAAAAATAGATATAGAGATATATAAAATAAGTCTTTATTTCTTATTTTTATTATGGATGCTTTACTATACTATTTAATAGGAAATGTTTTATTTAGATTTTCCTATCTCTGTCTAGGCAGCATTTTTTGCTTACCTATTAAAGCTCTTTGTTTTCTGGCTGTGTTCAGATTTGAATTTTCCCTCCATTTTTGGCCATGTGATCCTGGAAGTGGGCGGGGCTTAGGCATGCTTTTATTCAGAGAGCACCTGTATGCTCTGTTTGACTTCCTGTTTCCTGCTTCCATGTGGCCTTACCTCATGATGTGAGCTTATTGCATGAGCTGTGAGTACCCTTAAGCTTGGCTGAAGGGAGGTTTTTTTTCTGTCATTTATTTATATTGTGTGCATTTGGTGACTGTTTTTTTGTTTTCTCTGTAGGTAGAAACTCCTTATTTAAAAAGGGGTTTCTCCTGGTCCTAAAAAAAAAACCTTAAGCCTTATTTGGGGGTCCATTTGTGTTTCAATCCTCCCACTTAGGACTATTTAAAGGGGCATCCCGGGTAGCAATTGCGTAAATCTCATATATACTTTGCGACTATAATCAATTATAGTATAATACTAAACACCATATGGAGGCATCCCAGGATAACGGACATGCAATTCCCTCTGCACAGACTCGGCAATGTTTTGGATGTGGGGCATCCCTTGTTGGGGATAACGCAATTCTTTGCGTCCCTTGTGCACAATTAACTATTATGCAGCAAACTGAGGCCCAGGCTTCAGGGCCTGCGGCTAATGCCTCATCTCCTACTCCGCCATGTCTTGTCCGTACCCCCAATGATATTGTCATGGGTGGTGAGTCGCATGCTGATTTATGTGCCAGATTGGCTCATCTTGAAAGATTAATGTCTACCTCTGTGCCTAAGAAGGCCTCAGCTAAAAGAAAGAACTTGACTCATGCCACTCCGGCAAGGGAGTCAGACAATTGTGAATTGCTTGAATGGTCTGATCCTTCTCAGTTAGAAGGAGAATTATATGAGGAATCAGATGTTTCTGATAAACAGCAATTTGTTGGTACTGAGATTGAGCAGGGTGAAGCAAGTGTTGTGGATACCCCAAAAGCTCTTGCTCAGTTATTTGAGGTTTTGGTTATTACTCCTCCTGAAGTAGTCCCTCCTCAAAAAGGGGAATTCTTTGGAGTCTCTAAACCTCGTTTAGAATTTCCAAATCAAAAGCATTTTGATGAAATTATTCTTAAAGAATGGGAGAAGCCTGCATGGCTTCCTGGCATTCCCTTGGGCTGGGACAAGATATATCCCTTCCCAGCTGATACTGTTAAGCGTTGGTCATCACCGCCTGTGCCCACCGCTCTGGGCATATGTACACTCAATGCACGGATGGGTTAAATGCGGAGGACAAATTCCTATGTGTGCGCAAGCATACAATGGCTATCTATGCATTAATAGTTAATTAATTTATAGAGAGACTGGATTTTTAAAAGATACTCTGCTCATGGGTGGATGCCCCTGTGCTTAATTTATCCAATTTTTCTGTGTTGCATTCTCCTGACTCCACTACACTTAAAGATGGAGAGGATAAGTGTATTGATCAAATGGCGTGCCACGCTTTTTCCAGTGTGGGCTCGGCCTTGCTGCCTGTTGGTGCTTCGGCACTCATGACAGTGGCTATTAGGTCTGTTGTGAGAGACCTAATGAATTACTCAGGGCTTGATCCGGCCTCTGATGAGTACATCTCTTTTAAGCGATGTGAGATGTTTGCAGCTTTTGTACTTTCTGCCTTAGATGTTACTCTGCTCATGTGCAGCAGAACCTCTGCCTTGTTAGTCGCCATCCGGCGGTCAGTATGGTTGCGGCAGTGGGCAGCTGATATTGTAGAAATCGCTTACAGCACTCCCTTTTGTGGGATTGCGCCTCTTTGGAGAAAGAATTGGATTCTGTCACTAAAGGAGGTAAATTACCTCAGCGTAAGAAACAATGTCGTTCCCTTCGTGGAATAGAGGAAAGGGACGTGGCCGTCCAAGTCAGAATTGGGGGTCCAAAACCAAATCTGCCACTAAGCCTGCTCAACAATGAGGGGACGCCCTCACCCTTACGGGTGGGGGGACGGCTGCGGTTCTTCTTCCAGGTCTGGGTTCAGGAGGTATCAGACAATTGGGTTCTGGAAGTAGTCTCTTCCGGTTACTAACTGGAATTCGAGTCCCGGCCACCTCCCAGATTTTTCATGTCCCAGATGCCGTCAGATCCGGCAATTGTGCAGGGACTGCGGGCAGCAGTAGCGAATCTGTTAAACATGGCTGTTATCGGCCTAGTGCCTCCAGCGGAAACGGGTTTGGGGTTTTACTCCAACCTATGCACGGTACCCAAAAGGGAGGGCTCTGTTTGGCCTATCCTAGACCTAAGGAGACTCAATCAATTTATCCGTTTCTGAAAATTCCGCATGGAGTCTCTGCGATCAACGATCGATGCTCTCCGTCAGGGGGACTTCATGACATCCATAGACATCAAGGATGCTTATTTGCACATTCCTATTTTCCGGGTCACCAGAGATTTCTCAGGTTCTCGATAGAAGACCAGCATTATCAAATTGTGGCCCTGCCATTCGGCCTTACCTCGGCCCCAAGAGTCTTTACCAAGATGCTGGCAGGAGTGATGGCTATATTCAGGGTCCAGGGCATCCGCATTGTGCCTTTTCTGGACGATCTTCTTATCGCGACCTCCTCCCTCGAACAATCAGAGTTGGACACCAGGATGGTGGTCTCTACGCTAGAGAGGTTCAGATGGGTAATAAGTTACCCCAAATCCTCTCTCTGTCCGTCCAGGGAAATTCCCTTCCTGGACCTGATTCTGGATACATTTCAGGCCAGGGTTTTTCTTCCTCAGTCCAAAATGTTTCTGATTCAGGACTTGATTCGTCTATTCTTGTCCAACCCTCGTCAGTCTATCCGTCTAGGGATGAGACTAGTGGGATTGATGGTAGCTGCATTCAAGGCAGTCCCGTTTGCCCAGATTTACATAAGGGCGCTTCAGCTCTTCCTCTTGGCAAAGTGGGACAGGTGCCCACTATCATTGAATCAGACTTGTCTATTGTCTCCCCACGTTTTGCAGTCCCTTCAGTGGTGGTTAATATCGCACAACCTCCAGAAGGGCAAGTCATTTCTGACTCCGCGTTGGGAACTGGTTACCACGGATGCCAGCCTGATGGGCTGGGGGGGCTTCTGGAAGAAACATCAGTTCCAAGGATTGTGGGGGCCTCAGGAGGCTCATTCTCCAATCAATGTATTAGAGCTTCAGGCCATACGTCTTGTTCTACTTCGACTGACCCATTTCTTACAGGGTCTGCCAGTTCAGATTTGGTCAGACAACCGAACAGCTATTGCTTACATCAATCACCAGGGAGGGACTCGCAGTTGGGGTGCCCTCCGGGAAGTGTCTCTGATCCTTCAGTGGGCAGAGATCAATGTTCCCTGCATATCAGCAGTTTACATTCCGGGGATAGAGAATGTGGAGGCAGACTCCCTGAGCAGGGGATGTTCTCGCCAGGGAGAATGGTCTCTCAATCCAAGGGTCTTTTAGTTCCTCTGTCACAGGTGGGGGACTCCACGGTTGGACCTGTTTGCTTCTCATCACAATCACAAGCTACCAGCTTTTGTGTCTCGATCCCAGGATCCTCTGGCAGTGGCAGCGGATGCCATGTCTCTGGCCTGGAAGTATCTGGGGTTCCTATATCTGTTTCCCCCATTCTCCATGATCAGCAAGGTGGTGCGCAAGCTAGCACTGGAGGAGGTGCCAGCAATTCTGGTGGCTCCAAGGTGGCCAAGAAGTCTGTGGTATGCAGACGTCGTAAGGCTGGCAGTGGATAGTTTCCATCTGCCTCTTCTTCCAGATCTCATCACTCAGGGTCAACTTTGTTACCCCAATTTACAAACGCTGGCTTTGACGGCATGGCTGCTGAAGTCTCCATCTTGAAAGAAGAAGGTCTTTCTGATGTGGTTATTCAGACTCTTATTAGAGCTAGGAAGAAGTCTTCCTCTGTCATTTATTACAGGACTTGGAGGTCCTATATTGGTTGGTGTGAATCCAGGGCTTTGCCCTGTAGAGTATTTTCTATTCCTAGAATTCTGGAATATCTGCAACGAGGTCTGGATATGGGATTACAGATTAATACTTTGAAAGGGCAAGTCTCTGCCTTGGCAATTTTCTTTCAAAGATTGTTTGCTCTTTATCCTTTGGTTAAGAACTTTTTCCAAGGAGTCGCGCATGTGCGGCCTCCAAGAAAGCCTTTACTTCCTGTTTGGGATCTTAATTTGGTGCTTTCGGCTATGCAAGCTGCTCCCTTGCCATTGCAGGATATTCCTCTTACTATTCTTACTCAGAAGGTTGCCTTTTTGGTTGTTATTACTTCTGTCCGCCGAGTTTCTGAACTGGCGGCTTTGTCTATTCAAGCCCCTTATTTTGAGAGGCATCAAGATAAGGTTGTTTTCCATTTTAAACCGGATTTCCTTCCTAAGGTGGTGTCTGCTTTCCACCTAAATCAGGATATTGTTCTTCCTTCCTTGTGTCCTAAACCTAGTATCGACAAGGAAAGGGTCTTACATTCTTTGGATGTAGTTCGTTGTGTTAAGTATTATTTAGTTACTACCTCAGCCTTCCGCAAGACGGATGCCTTTTTTGTTGTGCCTTCTGGGCCCAAGAAGGGTTTTGCTCCTGCCAAATCTTCCCTTAGTAAGTGGATACGTCAGGCTATCATTGGTGCCTATATGTCGAAGGGGAAGGTTCCCCCTTTTCGTGTCACCGCTCATTCTACTCTATTGGAGCCTCTTGGGCTTTTCAGCACCAAACTTCTGTTGAACAAGTCTGCAAGGCTGCGACTTGGTCTTCTGTGCATACTTTTTCTAAGTTTTACAAGGTTGATGTGCGGGCCTCAGCGGATGCTGTTTTTGGCCGCAAAGTTCTGCAAGCTGCAGTAATTTAAGTTATGCATTATTCCTTTGGGATCCCCACCCATTATAGACACTGCTATTGGATGTCCCAAGTGTCATGAATATTCCTAGTATGTCACACCCCCCGTGTGACATACTAGGAATAATACCATTTTGTGAGATACTCACCTGTAAAATGGTTATTACGAGTATGTCACACCCCCCACTTCCCCCGCCCTTTTTTGTTCGAGGGTGATTATTATTATTATTTCAAATAATTTTACAAATATTGAATATAATTGGCTCTTTTTGCTCTAAGGGATCCTTTATTTGGTATTATTATTTCAAATAATTTTACAATTATTGAATATAATTGGCTCTTTTTGTTCTAAGGGATCCTTTATTTGGTATTATTATTCTCATATAATTTTACAATTATTGAATGAAATTGGCTCTTCTTGGTTCTTCACTGCTGTTTAAAAAGACTGAGGAATAGTGGGAGGAACCCAGTACTTATGGACCAGGAGGGGCTCCTTTTTTCCATGTCATCGCTGCAAGATCGCCCTCTACAGGCCGGGTTCCCCAAGAGTCATGAATATCGGGAAGTGGGGGGTGTGACATACTCGTAATAACCATTTTACAGGTGAGTATCTCACAAAATTGTATTTTTTCCCAATCAGGAAGACCTATACTTCTTTTGAGCTCCTAGGTTGTCATCAAAGTATAGGAAGTGATGTGAAATCCCTTTATTGGGAACACAGACAAAATTAGGCAAGGTGTGTGATAACTTTAGGTATAGCTTTTCCTCCTTTTTATTTTATTTTTTTATAAGGAAACGATTAAAGCATATCTGCAAACAGAGAAACAATACTTGTCTAACCCCTGGGTCAGTTTATTGAATACAGTCCGATGCAGCTAATCTCATTTTTGCAGCTGATATTGCCAATTCTGACATGTACCTTTTTTGTTAATTTTTATTGAAAGATTTGATTGTTTTACAAAATATAGCCGTAGAATCCTGAAATATTTAGCATACTCCAAAAGAGTGGACAAAAAACTGGGATTTTTACCATCCCGGGTTTTGGTCCTACAGGACACCCAGTTTGGAGTGCCCCGACGTGTGAAAACCCCTTAGATCGCTGAACTAACTCACCTCTCCTCAAGCCAACGGCGCAGGGGCATCCACTAGTCTAATCAGCTTCTCCCACTGTACATAATACGCGGCTAGAGAGAGTGGAATACATAGCCACACTTACAAGCAGCACGTGTCACCACTTCCTCCCTGCGCAAAGCCGGGAAAGGAGGCTGGTGCCGGTCATGTGCTGTGGGCTCTGGGGGGAAAGGTAAGAATATCAGGTGCCTGGGGGGGGGGGGGGGTTACACAGCATGGCATCCCAGTTCGGGATGCCTCGGGGGAGGGAGCAAGCCTGCCCTGGAACCTCATAAACTCTAGGGTGGATTTTGGTCCACTTTAGTGATGCTTGACATATAACAAATTATTCTACCGGTTATCAAATTCAGTGTCATGGCATTACAAACAACGCTTTTTCTTTCTTCTTTTCCAGAAAAGTAAATAAAAGAGGGGTGGGGCAATGGATTTCTGACTGAAAAATCATGTTTTCTTTTTTTTTTATAATGCTCTATTAATGCTCTGTTCTGTCAATACAGATGACACAAAACACCACCTACCCATGTCCCATTTGTAATCGTGTATATAGTATGCAAAAGCGGCTGACACAGCACATGAAGTCCCATAGCAGCGAGAAGCCACACATGTGTGATAAGGTAATCATTACACACCTTCTTCTTTTACATTTTGATGTTCATTGTTCAAGTCTTTATTGTGCTGTCTTTTAACAGTGTGGTAAAGCCTTTAAGAAGAAATATACATTTAAGATGCACCTTTTGACTCATCTACACTGTGTGGACGAAAGCAGGTAACCTCGAGTCTCATAATTTGCTTATTACCCATCTGTGTAATACCTCTAGTATTGAATCGTGTCTGATTTAAACAATCGCCTTGATTGCCCTCATGATCCCTTCTACAAATTGTCCATTCTGCATGGGAGAGGCTAGTCGCATGAGAGAGTAGCTAGTGGGCTCTAAGGACTCTCCAAACTGGCAGGAGTCATAAATCCCTTTTTCTTTTAATTCTTGCTATGAAATTGGCCAGACTTGTAGAGCACCCATTTCATGAAGATTTCACCAGTATAGGCGAGTTCCCCAGAAATGCTTTAGTCAGTCTCTTGTCTTTTCTTGGTGTCCTGCCCGGGTCGCCTCATTCTTGACAATTGGGTTATCCACCACAGGTTGCGCAGTTGACTGCAAGACGAAACTTGTGGCTCCTCCCGGCTCATATAAAGGCATCTGCTTCCCTAATAATCCCCTGAGTTCTCTTGCAGTCTGACTGCAAAGATGGATCTTTCTCTCTCTCCGTGGATATCGCAGACAAACGGGGCATCCCAAGCCTGTCGGCCGCTGCAGCCATATTCCCGCCTGTTTCAGTGGACCCTTCTGCCTCCCAGCCTCCGGCTTCTGATCAGCTGATGGTAGGGGAACGCCGAGGGTCAGGCGTTCGGCAGAGCTAAGGGTAGCTTTCCTCCTCTCCTCTCCTTGCGTCCAGGCTGCAAGGGGGGGGCGCGGGGGTCATCCTCTGATGAGGAGCCCCTGATCGGGGCTGAGATGGGCGCCGCTGCGCGCACCTGCGCGCCTGTCCTTTGTGGCAGGGAGGGCTAGGCCTCCCCTGCCTGCTCTGTATGCGGTCCAGGCGCCATTTTGATTGGCGTCCGGAGGGCGCTCTCGTTCTCCTGCTGCTGCGGGTGGGGGGCGGGGCTGCGCGATGACGCATTCCACGTCATCGTCACTCGGCCCGCCCCTCGAGGGGCTGTTGTCGGCGCCATTGCTGCGGCGCGTGCTGGCAGCTGCTCTGGCTGTTCCTCCCTCTCCTGTCGCTTGGTGGTCCTCGATGAGGGTCCAGCGGCCTCTTCCTCCTCGATCTGCTGCTCCTAGCCCTGATTTTCGGCTGCGGTCCGTGAGTCTCCTTTTTGTGCAAACTTTTTTCCGTTGTGCATGTGCTGTGGGATGCTTATATTTTCTTTTTTCCTCCCGGTCTCTGTCCCTCCCCCCTCCTGCCCTGTGCTTAAAGGGTTCAGAGGGTCCAAATTGGGGATTGTACGGTTCTGGGCCGTTAGTGCCTTATGACCCGATTTCTTCCGCCATAATCACCATAATGGAGGCTTCTGGGGATAGCGAGCTTGGGGCCCCCTCGGGACTTGTTAAGCTATGTCTCATGTGTAGTACATGCCCTCTGAGAGGTCGCAGCGCTATTTGTGTACCTTGTGCCCAAAGCGTCCTTTCGGAACAGGATGGGGCGAGCGTTGCCAGCCCCAGCCCCATTTTACCTACGCCCTCGCCGACAACCCCGCGTCTGCGTTTAGCTCCCAGTGAGGGGGAAGCCAGCAGGGGGTCTCAAACAGACTTGGCACTCAGGGTGGCCAGTATAGAGCGTCGGTTATCGCGTTTGGCCGCTGGCAAGGCCACGCGTAAGAGGCGGCATTTGGAGCCGGTTTATTCATTTTTTGCTGCTGCTGATGATGATTATGAGGCCTTTGGTGGCCGAGGCTCCTTGGAGGAGGGTGAGTTATTTTATGATTCTGAATCCTCAGGGGATCGGCCTTGACAGTGGCCCCGGGTCCTCCTCGGATGAGGACGATTGGCTTGTCGATGACACAGAGCTATTATTTGCGGTTTTTGAAACCTTGCAAATTGTACCCCCTAAGGCGGCCAAAAAGAAGCAGGGGGACCTGTTTTGGCCTGAGAGGCAGAGTCTTGTCTTTCCTGAACAGGGCCACTTCTCTAAAATGGTTTTTAAGGAATGGGAGAAGCCTAAAAGCTGCCGTCAGTGCCTAAGGGCCTGGACAGACAGTACCCCTTTTCGGAGGACTTGATTCGTCACCCTGAGGTGGTTCCCCCTTTTTGGGGCTCTCCAATTTCTCCGTCTCCTGATACTTCTTCCTTGCATGATCATGCTGACAGCCGCATGGATCAGCTGGCATGTCACGCTTTCACTTTTGTGGGCACTGGTCTTCGCCCTGTCTGTGCCGCGGCCATTGTCTCCATTGCCATGAAGAAGAAGGTGAGATGCCTTGTGGATATCGCCAGAGCTCACAAGCGAGCGGAGGAGTATAAGGATCTCTCGGCTTGCGCGGATTTCATTGCCTTTGTGATTTTGGCCATGGATGTTACCATCCGGCTTGGCGGTAGGGCTTCGGCCCTGCTGGTCGCTCTTCGTCGTTCTATTTGGCGGCGACAGTGGGCAGCGGATGCCGCCACCAAGAAAGCTCACTGGTATTCCCTTCTTGGGACTCCGGCTGTTCGGGGAGCGTCTGGACTTCCTCGCCAAGGATGGGAGGCTCCCTCAGCGTTGGAAGTCTGTGCGGCCCTTTTGGGGCTCTTCTTCCATTCGCGTGGGGGGACGGCTTCTGCTTTTTGCTCACGTCTGGAGACAGCACGTCTCGGACCGGCGGATTCAGGAGGTGGTGTCCTCCGGGTACAAGATAGAGCTGGCAGCTTGGCCGCCCCCAAGATTTCTTCGGTTGCGGATTTCCCAGAACCAATTGACGGCGCAGGGCCTACGATTGGCTGTCCAGCGACTTCTGTTGTCCGGACTGATTTGTCCTGTGCCTCTCCAGGAACGGGGTCGAGGGTTCTATTCCTATCTTTTCACGGTGCCCAAGAAGGACGGATCTCTGAGACCTATTCTGGACCTGAAGGGTCTCAACAGATTTGTCAGATTCAAGCACATCCGCATGGAGACCTTGCGTTCAGCAGTGAGTTCACTTCGGCCAGGCGACTTCATGATCACGGTGGACATCAGGGATGCTTACCTGCACGTCCCTATTTTCCAGGGACATCAGAAGTTTCTGAGGTTCGCGCTGGAGGATCAGCACTACCAATTTGGGGCACTGCCGTTTGGAATTTCCTCAGCCCCCTGGGTGTTCACCAAGGTGGTGGCGGGTGTCATGGCCCTGCTGAGGAGCCAGGGCATTCGTATTCTTCCTTATCTGGACGACTTGTTGATTGCTGCTCAATCTTTTCAGCAGGCCAAGAGCGACACTCGGACGGTGTTGTCCATTCTCGAGGAGTTCGGCTGGGTGATCAATTATCCCATGACTTGGATCATGCAGTCATTGGTGAGGACCTTCCTGGGCATGACGTTGGACCCCTCTCAATTCCAGGTGTACCTCCCCCAGCAGAAGGTGCAGGTTCTTCAGACGCAGGCGCGAGCCTTGCTGTCGTGTCCACACCCGTCCATCTGTCTGGGGATGAAGCTGGTGGGTCTCATGGTGTCTTGCTTCGAGGCTGTACCCTTCGTCCAGTTCCACATGAGACCTCTTCAGTTGAATCTCTTGACCGTTTGGAATCGGACTCAGGAGTCCCTGAAGCAGGAGTTCTCTCTGTCCCCTCTGGCCAGGCAGTCCCTCTCGTGGTGGTTGGACTCAAGAAATCTTCTAGTGGGCAGGTCCTTTCTGACTCCACGTTGGGAGATTGTCACCATGGACGCCAGTCTGACCGGTTGGGGAGGTTTTTGGCAATCGCTGAAGTTCCAGAGCCAGTGGGGCCCTCAGGAGGCTCACTTGCCTATCAATCTCCGTTGCCTATCAATCTGGAGCTGAGAGTGATCTGGTTGGTCCTTTTTCATTTGACTCCCCAGCTACGGGGTCGTGCGGTCCAGGTCTGCTCGGACAATCAGACGGCGGACGCCTACATCAATCATCAGGGTGGGACTCTCAAGGAGGTGACCCAGATCCTGTCTTGGGCGGAGGAGAATGTTCCCTGCATCTCGGCGGTTTACATCCCCGGAGTGGAGAACCAGGAGGCAGACTCCCTGAGCAGGGGGACTTCTCGTCTGGGGGAATGGTCTCTCAGCAACGAGATCTTTCACGCTCTGTGTCGCCGCTGGGGTCAACCGGACGTGGATCTGTTTGCATCCCGACACAACCACAAGCTTCCAAGATTCGTTTCTCTGTCAAGAGATCATTTGACCTTCGCCACGGACACGCTGGCAATTCCTTGGACGGAGTTCCGACTCCTCTATGCCTTTCCTCCTTTCCCTCTCCTGGGTCACGTGCTGAGCAAGATAGCCCAGGAAGTACCGACCATCTTGGTGGCCCCTCGCTGGCCGAGGGGGTGTTGATTCGCGGACATAGTCCAGATATCAATGGATCGCTACATCATGCCCGACGATCCAGGGCTTCTCACTCAGGGTCTGTTACGCTACCCCAATTTACAAACGCTGGCTTTGACGGCTTGGCTGCTGAAACCTCCATCTTGACGGAGAAAGGGGTAGCGCGTACCATGATTCAGGCTCGGAAGAAATCCTCCTCCATGATTTATTAGAGGGTCTGGCACGCTTACATTGCCTGGTGTGAGTCTAGGGGTTTCCCCTGTCGCACTTTTTCTTTTTCTAGCATTTTGGAGTTCCTTCAACATGGTTTGGATTCGGGTCTCCAGCTGAGTACCCTCAAGGGGCAGGTTTTGGCCTTGGCTATTTTCTTCCAAAGATCCTTTGCCAATCATAGACTTATCAAGACCTTTTTCCAAGGAGTTACTCATGTACATCCACCGCGTAAGCCTATGCTACCGGTGTGGGATTTGAATTTGGTGCTTTTTGCTCTCCAGGGTCCTCCCTTTGAGCCCATGTGCAATGCTGCCTTATCCATTTTGACTCTGAAAGTGGTCTTTTTGGTAGCTATCACTTCGGTGCGTCGCGTCTCGGAGCTGGCTGCGCTTTGTTTGAAGCCTCCTTACTTTGAGCGGCATCAGGATAAGGTGGTTTTTCGTCTTAAGCCTAACTTTTTACCCAAGGTTGTTTCTGCCACTATCAGCAAGTGGATCAGACAGGCGGTGGAGCAAGCGTATTCTGCCAAGGGAAAGGAACCCCCTTTTCGTATCACAGCTCACTCTACCAGAGCTATTAGTGCCTATTGGGCCTTTCAGCACCAGGCTTCGGCTGAACAGGTTTGTAAGGCAGCTACTTGGTCTTCAGTTCATACTTTTTCTAAGTTTTACAAGGTTGATGTTAGGGCCTCAGCTGATGCTGTTTTTGGCCGTAAGGTGCTTCAGGCGGTAGTGTCATGAACTACGTGCTGTTGCTCACTGGGGATCTCACCCTTTCTTGGACACTGCTTTTGGATGTCCCAATTGTCAAGAATGAGGCGACCCGAGCAGGACACCAAATAAAATACAATTCTGTGATTACTTACCTGTAGAATTGATTTTGTTGGTGTCCTGCTCAGGTCGCTTCATCCCACCCTTGTTCTGTTATCCTCTTTTTTACCTTGTTATGGTGATTACTGTTTGAGAGAGCTTATTTTGGGGCTGTGTGAATTGACATTGTCTCTGTATTTACTGCTTTTCAACCACTGGGGATTATTAGGGAAGCAGATGCCTTTATATGATCCGGGAGCAGCCCCAAGTTTCGTCTTGCAGTCAACTGCGCCACCTTGTGGCGGATAACCCAATTGTCAAGAATGGAGCGACCCCAGCAGGACACCAACAAAATCAATTCTACAGGTGAGTAATCACAGAATTGTATTTTTTCTAGCTCCTAAGCTACCATGTGTTCCACAGGTTAGGATGGATGATGGAGACAAAAAGCAGCTGGAGTCCTTATAGCTGACCAATTTTCAGCAATTCCACTTACCCAGGTTTTGGTCCATTTACCTACCTAAATTTGTGCTGCATGCAAAGGCTCTTGTCAAGTTCAGAATCGATTGTGGCAGATATTATAGCCTGGATACTATAGCCTCTTCTGAATTAAAGGATTGCTGTGTGCCTCCCACTGGCTGTTCCCCTCTGCTCCGCGCATCCACCACCAGCCTTTCAGATATGCTGGTGCTAGGTATACTGACAGACTTTAGAGGAGTGTTGGGGATGCCACTGGGGGTGGAGTAGGATCTGGTGGAGGGAACCATACTCAGTCTTCCGAGTTCTCCAGGGATGATCATCCAACTCCTACACTCCTCAGGTGCTCTATGGGTGAGACCTCCATACCTTGGGCACTTGAGTCTCAAATCAGGTTCTAGTGGCTGCAGGGTTTCCCTGGAAATTTGAAGGAAGTCTCTTTTTTGTTTTTTAAATGTATGAAAGTATGGTTGTCAAGCATACTAATCTTTTATTCTATATTATGTTAGAGTTATACTGTACTTTTGAGCATTCATAACCTCCGCTATAAGCATTATTGTTCTTTTATGCTCTTCTGAACCTTGTTGGAATGGATGGTCCACCCACTAAAAAAGGGACCAGTATTCTTCCAGATCCACAACTTCTGGGCATTCCTAAAAATGTTCTCCAGAATTTTTGCAGGTTAGAAATATTGGTCTCTTGGCCATAATGTTTTCTCTTATATTAAGATAAAAAGGCATGGTTCCTCCCGTCCTATATATACTTTCAGCTTCTCTCTGCAGTCCAGCTTCATTCTTGCAGTTGGACTGGACTGCTCAAATTCATTTATTTTTCCTTGTATAGATTTTTTTATCCAGGAAGCATGGGATTTAACCCTGTTTGTTTTCCAGGCCCTTACGTTCCCACTAATCACCACCTATGCTTCCTGGAGTTGGTAAGCAAGATGTCGCCAGGGGTTTCTCTTCTAGGACTTTTCTCCAGAATCCTAGAATTTTTGCAGAGGGGGCTTGATGAGGGACTTCAGTTAAATCCCCTTAAAGGACAGATCTCTGCCTTATCCAACTTTTTTTCAGAAACCCATTGCTCAAAATAAACCTATAAGGATGTTTTTGCAGGGGTCACCCATGCGCGACCTCTCCTCTCCTCTTCTGCCTTTTTGGGACCTAAATTTAGTCTTATTGGCCCTTCAGGGTCCTCCCTTTGAACCACTGGCAGATGTTTCACTGGGGTTGATGACACTTAGGGTCATCTTCACAGTGGCAATTACCTCTGTGTGGTGCGTTTCTGAATTAGCAGCCTTATTGGTTAAGCCGCCTTACTTAGTCCTACACAAGGACAAGGTTGTCTTCCATTTTAAACGGGACTTTCCTCTGCAGTGTTTTTTCTTCCAGTCCATTCCAGGCCGTCCCCATTCTTCACAATTGGGTAATTCCTGCCCGGATGGGCGTGGACTACAATATTAAAGGTGTGGCTCCTCCCGGCCCCTATAAGTAGCAGCTGCCTCTAATCAAGACCAGTTTATTTCTTGCAGTTTGGAGGACTGTGAAGATGGCTTTATTCTCTCTCTCAAGGATTAGGCATTGGCAGCAAGCGGGGAATACAACCTGTCGGCTTTCTGCACGACCTTACCACCGACCACGGATTCCTCTGACCCAATGCTATGCCTCCCTAGCTTTTCTGCTGTTTAAATTGGTGTCCGTGAAGGTAAGGTGAAGCGCCGGGATCTGGGGCACTTTTCTGAGTGTTAAACCCTCAGGGCTGCAGTCTTTCATTAAAAAGCAAGTCAGATGCAGGTCTGGTGTACCTGCTGAGGAACTATGTATATTTTTTTATATTCCCTCCCTTCTTCCCACATGTGTTTTTTATATTCTTGGTGTGCCACACACCCCGCTTCACTTATTAAATATTCATCCATTATTGGGTTAATCCACCGCAGGTGACGTAGTGCAGAGAGGAAGTCTTGTAACGAGCCCCCTTCCGGCCTATATATACCTGGTACCTCCCTTCAATCACCAGTATTTTTTCTCTCTGCTTGCTGACAAGTCAGAAGATGGAAGTCTCCTGCTTACAGGTAGGCCAGGGTATTCTTACCCCGCCACCCCCCTTTTGGTCTATTTCTGCCCGGTTTGAGTTTGTATACCTTTATGGTGGATTGGAAGCCTCCCAGCCTAGGCTGCTCACTGGGCAATTGGTAGGTGCCTAGGAGCTTATCTCCTCCGCTCGACCCCCTCTTTTGGGGGCAATGCGGCTATCCGGCATGGTGATCCGGAAATGGGATGCCCCTGTCCCGAGGGTCCCCGTAGCCCCTTACTCTCCCGTTACGGTCCCTTCTCCCTTCACTATGGGGGGGGGGGGGGGGGTGTGAGGGTGTGCTTTTAGTATGTGTGTTTCACTTGTATCACTGCATTTTAACATGTATGTGTGTTCATGATTATGCATTCACTGCATTCAGCATGTGTATATTTTTGGGCCTGCTTTAAGGGCAGGCTGCGCTGGGTAGGGGCTGGTCACTTCTCTTGCAGACTGTTGCTTTGTGGCCCCCTACCCCCTCTCCTCTACCCTCTCCCCGCCTGGCATTTTATGTTTTCATTTGAACAGCACCATGCAGTCTTTACCCTCCCCCCTCCGCCGCCTGGGCGCACGTGCAGTGGCCCAGCTGAGAGTGATTTCCAGCTGATCGGTGTAGGGGGGGGCGGGTCCCGCTGACGCGCGGCGCCGACGTCATGCGGCGTCTGCGGCGGGCCCAGCGTTCTTGCTTCCTTCAAATGCAGGAAGTCGCGTGGGCGCACAGCCGCACTTTGTCTTCCGTGCTGGCTGCTGGCTGCAGTCTTGTTCCGGCTGCTGCCTTTGCTGACCAGGTAAGCGGCCCCTCCCGTTGGGGCCATTAAATGGGGAATGCTTTCCTTGCAGTAATATAGTGGGGAGTCACTTTGTATTAAGGGGGCGTGATGTAAGGGCACTTTGGTGCCATGCTTATATGTTTGTTTATACACATGTGAGGATCTGATGGTTTTTCTTCTCCTGGCAGATCCTGGG
This sequence comes from Gastrophryne carolinensis, assembly GCA_027917425.1. NCBI lineage: Eukaryota > Metazoa > Chordata > Amphibia > Anura > Microhylidae > Gastrophryne > Gastrophryne carolinensis. The sequence continues at coordinate 144,246,401 of CM051243.1, read as the reverse complement.
CTCCCTGCTTATGGTGGCCCTCCGGCTCTATGTGCCTGGCTAATTATTGAGATAGCTTTGTGATGTATATATACATAGACAATATATAAATATCTATATATATAGTTTATTAAAGGGGACCTTAACTTAAAAAAAAATATATATATATATATATATTTAAAAAAAAATAAAATAAATCCTCCCTTCCGGGACATTACTAATAAAGGGGCATCCCGGGTTGGCTTATGCCTTAAAGGTCCCAGTATTGCGAATACCATAAATCACCATATGGAGGCTTCCGTAATTTCCGGAAACGGTTCTGCTGAGCCGTTTGGGGGGTGCGTAGGTGTGGGGTTCCACTCCCAGCTGATGATGTCTTTATTTGCATCCCTTGTGCAAAACAGACTATTGCGCGCCAGTCCGTTGCTTCGGCTGCGGGGCCATCGCATCCTTCATCATCTCCTACCTCTCCCTCCCTATTCCGGACCCCGCATGACACTGTCAAAAGTGGGGATTCGCATTCCGAGGCGGCAGCACAGCCCAGCCCCCGGAAAGTAATGCCCGTTAAAGCAGCGTTGAAGACCGCTGCAAAACGAAGGCACCTGACTACCTTCGGCTCCACAGGAGCAGTTTTGTGAACCTGTGGAATGGTCCGATGGATCCCCGGACGAGGATGAATTCCCGTCAGAGTCAGATGAGCCGACAGGTCAGCTTGTGGCTGATGAGATTGGCGATTGGTCAGAGGGGGTTGTTTTTGACACCCCCTCTATTCTGGCTCAAATGTTTAAAATTTTGAGTTTAGATACGCCTGAGGCGGCCGCCCCGCCGAAGGGTCAGTTGTTTAAGGAGCCTCAGCCGCATTTGGTTTTTCCCAGACAAAACCACTTTGAGAGGGTGGTTCTTAAGGAATGGGAACATCCCACGCGGTTATCTGGAATTCCTTCCAGTTGGGAAAAGCATTATCCTTTCCCGCCAGAATTGGTAAAGCCTTGGTCTGTCCCTCCGGACGTCGATACCCCTGTACTAGGGCTCTCCAGCTCGGCTATGGTACAATCTGCTGAGACCACTGTCCCCAAAGATGGGGAAGATCGTCGGATTGACCATTACGCTCGACATGGTTTTATCTATTCCGGGTCAGCGTTGTGCCCGGTATGTGCTTCAGCCCTTCTTCTATTAGCAATTAAGTCCTTAATTCAGGGGCTATATGAGGATCTTAATCCCGCTTGCAAACAGTTCACTGCGCTTAAGCAGTGTGAATCTTTTGTGGCTTATGTCCTGGCTGCTCAGGACGATGCGCTGACTATGAGTAGCAAGGCAGCAGCTATGCTGGTGGCTATTCGCAGGTCAGTATGGCTGCGTCAGTGGTCAGCGGACATGGCTTCCAAAAAGGTGCTCACAGCTCTCCCCTTTTTGGGGTTGCGTCTGTTCGGGGAGAAAATTGATTCAGTCGCAAAGGGTGGTAAGATGCCACAACGCAAAAGGCCTCGTGGTCCCTTCAGGGGGGCAAGTTCCGGTAGGCCTTCCTTTCGAGGATTCAGAGCGGGCAAGGGTGCGTCCTTTCCCGCTACCAGTGGCGCAGGTTGGACTCGAGGGAGGGGCCGTGGGCGGCCCACTCAGTCCTGGGGCACCAAGCCCAAACCTGCTGATAAGCTCACTCAGCAATGAGGGGCTGCCCTCACCCGTGCGGGTGGGGGGACTATTGCGACACTTCTACCGTTGGAACCAAGTGGTTCCAGGCAGATGGATCCAGGAGGTAGTGTCGCCCGGTTACGACCTGGAATTCAAGTCTCACCCTCCTTCACGGTCCATTCATGGGTCGGTTCATCCCGGCCTGAACTCTCATCAAGACGGAGTGTGTCTTTCTTTTGCCCAAATTCACACGAGAACGCTTCAGCTATTTCTGTTAGCGTGTTAGGACCAGCAACCTCAGTAGTTGGATCAGTCCTTCCAGTTGTCCTCCCGTGTACGGCAGTCCCTCCTGTGGTGCTTGGTCTCGACCAATCTGGTGTAGGGCAGGCCTTTCCTGACCCCCCTTTGGAAAATTGTCACCACGGACGCCAGTCTGTCGGGATGGGGCAGATTCTGGAAGGAGCTGCGGTTTCAGGGGCAGTGGAGGCCCCACTTACCCATCAATATTCTGAATCTGAGAACCATTCGTCAGGTGCTTGCTCTCCTGACTCAGTACGTTCTGGGCCTTCTGGTCCAGATGTGTTCAGACAATCGATCAGCAGTTGCTTATGTCGGTCTTCAGGGAAGGACGCGCAGTCTGAGTACTCTCAGAGAAGTGTCCCTGATCCGGACATGGGCAGTGTTCCATGTTCCCTGTCTCTCGGCGGTTTACATTCCAGAGGTGATGAAACAGGTAGCGGGCCGGTTGAGCAAGGCTCTCCCCGTCTGGAAGAATAGGCTCTCCATCCTCGGGTGGTTCGCTTATTGTGTCTCCAATGGGAGACCCCGGAGGTGGACCTGTTGGCCCCTCATCACTATCACAGGTTCCCGAACTTCGTGTCGCTCTCCCAGGATCCTCTGGCTCTGGCTCTGGCAGTGGACGCCATGTCCCTGATCTGGGGAGTTCTAGGATTTCTATACCTGTTTTTCTCCGATGCCCATGCTGGGCAGGGTGCTTCGGAAGTTGGCTCTGGAAAAGGTGTCCGCCGTTCTCGTGGCCCCAAGGTGGCCAAGACGAGTGAGGTTCGCAGACATCGTTCGGCTGGCAGTGGACCAGTTCGTTCTGCCTCTTCGGCCCGATCCGCTCACTCAGGGTCAATTGTGTTACCCCAATTTACCAGTGCTGGGTTTGATTGCCTGGCTGCTGAAACCTCCATCCTGAAGGAGGAGGGTCTTTCTGATTCAGTCATTAAGACTCTGATCAGTGCCCGGAAGAGGTCTTCTTCCATCACCTACTATAGGACTTGGAAAGCCTATATCGCTTGGTGTGAGATAAGATCTTTTCCTTGTAGGGTCTTTTCGGTCTCCAGGATTCTGGAGTTTTTACAATCAGGGCTGGACTCTGGTCTCCAGCTAAGTATCCGGGTCAAGCATACAGCACAACATGCACGGACGTGTATTGCTGGGTGGGCTCCCTTAGATCTGCCCTGGATGGTTACCGGGCAGACCAGCAGATTACATCTTAGCTGAGAGAGCGGACCCCAAGCCTGTATTTCTGCTTCCCTTATCATTGAGGAATAGAGAACCTCGCAACATAGGGCAGACGCCATTCCTTCATAATTGGCGAACGGAGCACTAACTAACTTGGGATATCTAAACCTGTCCATCCAGCATCAATTTTGGGATTGTGCACCTGGACATGAGGCTTTTGGCAATAATCTAACGGGCCTGGATGGGCCGATCAAGTGCCCTTAAGTGCGGTTTGGTACTGAAGAAGCCCCCTAGTGGGGGTGAAACTAGTTTACCGCTTATTACATGATATTACTCACCGCTATGATTTGGGCAACTGAATCATTGAACAAGTTTAATTGTCTGTAATGTGCAATATGTTCAATTGTATTAGTAATAACCAGGCAAGTAAGACAGTTGACAACTGTGTAAAAAAAAAAAAAAAAAAAAAAAAAAAAAGAAATTTTTTTGTAGTACAATGATGATTACATTTGTATTGTGGTTGACATTGTGGAATTCAATGGGGAATTGAATTGGTAGCATGGCAAGCACCAAGGATATTCTTCTATAACAAACTTTTGTGTTTGTATTTCAACTTGATTTTGTAACTAATATAAATTAATGTACTTGATTCTTATAAAAGTGTAATAGTCAATTTTACTTCAGGCGTGGTCACACATTGAGTTCCCACAAACACTGGGTCGGTTCATACCCAGAAATACCTCTGGTATACTCCAGCTAAGTACGTTGAAAGGGCAGGTCTCTGCCTTATCTATCTTTTTTCAGAAGCGTGTTGCGCTTAAACCTTTAGTTAAAACTTTTTTCCAGGGGGTTACGCATGTGCGGCCTCCCAGGAAACCATTACTCCCTGTTTGGGATTTGAATTTGGTTCTTTCTGCTCTTCAGGCTCCTCCTTTTGAGCCTTTGCGAGATATTGCTTTGTCTACCCTGACTCAGAAGATTGTCTTCTTGGTAGCTATCACTTCTGTCCGGCGTGTCTCAGAGTTGGCGGCCTTAACTATCCAGGCACCTTACTTTGAGAGGCATCAGGATAGAGTGGTCTTTCGGTTCAAGCCAGACTTTCTTCCTAAGGTTGTTTCTGCTTTTCATTTGAACCAAGATATTATTCTTCCCTCCTTGTGTCCTAATCCTAAGAATGACAAGGAGAGGGTTTTGCATTGTTTGGATGTAGTACGCTGTGTTAAGTACTACTTGATTATCACGTCTCCTTTTCGTAGGACGGATTCCTTTTTTTTTGTGCCCCATGGGCCTAAGAAGGGTTTGGCACCAGCCAAATCTGCCATTAGCAAGTGCATACGTCAGGCCATTACTGCGGTCTATTCGGCTAGGGAAGAGTTCCCCCTTTTTCGTATCACTGCTCATTCCACTCACGCTGTTGGGGCGTCTTGGGCTTTTCAGCACCAAGCTTCTGTTGAACAGGTTTGTAAGGCCGCCACTTGGTCTTCTGTTCACACTTTTTCTAAATTTTACAAAGTTGATGTGCGGGCCTCAGCGGATGCTGTTTTTGGCCGCAAAGTTCTGCAGACTGCAGTCATTTAAGTTTTGCTTCACCTGGCCTTGAGATGCCCTTCCCTTGTGGACACTGCTTTTGGATGTCCCAATAATGGATGAATATTTAAGAAGTGAAGCGGGGTGTGTGGCACACCAAGAATAATACCATTTTGTGAGTACTCACCTGAAAAATGGATATTGTTGGTGTGCCACACACCCCGCTTCACCCCCACCCTTTTCGGTATTACCAAAACATTTATATGGTGAAGCCCTTTTTTATTTATATCAAAATTGATTTTTGAGGTTACCGGTGGAATACTGGTACCTTGTCTTTCTGCTTTTTAAATATACTGGTGATTGAAGGGAGGTACCAGCTATATATAGGCCGGAAGGGGGCTCGTTACAAGACTTCCTCTCTGCACTACGTCACCTGGCGGTGGATTAACCCAATAATGGATGAATATTTAAGAAGTGAAGCGGGGTGTGTGGCACACCAACAATATCCATTTTTCAGGTGAGTACTCACAAAATGGTATTTTTTCAAATTTCGCGCCTTTACTTTAAGGGGCGTGTCTATGCATTGTGATGTCATTACTGGGGCGGAGCCTCAGACTCTCTCTTTCTTTCACTTTCTTCTTGCGGTGGAGGAGCAGCAGAGAAGAGCTCCGCCACTGTAGCAGGTATTACAGCAGGGATGTGGTCTTTGCCGCCTGTCCTCCGCTGCTACAGGCTGCATTATTCATTGTCCCCTCACCGCGGCCATGCAGGGGAAGGTCCCTCGTTTTCAGTGGGTGGCATTCCCCTTTGGCACTTGGAACCCGCTTATTCAGAAGAGAATTATTATGCTTCTTTTGGTTCCAAGGAGGAAGATGAGTCGGCTGATGAGCCACTCTTGGAAGGTGAGTTACACTCTGGTGAGGAGGACAGTAACCTATTATTTTTCGGATGAGGATTCTTTGCTCCCAGATGATACAGAAAATGTTCTTTCCTCTGTCTTTGAGACATTACACATTGCCCCTTCTAAGATGGCCAAGAGGAGGAGGGATGATTTGTTTAGGCCCGAGAGGCAGAGGCTGAACAGCCACATTTTTCTAGGATGGTGCTAAAAGAGTGGGAAAGACCTAACAAGCTGCCGTCGGTCCCTAGGAACCTAGAAAGAAGGTATCCTTTCCCTTCTGAGTTGATTAAATTATGGTCGCTTCCTCCTGAGGTGGACCCTCCTGTTTCAGGTCTGTCCAACACCACTATCATGCCGTCGGCTGATAATGCTTCCTTAAGAGACCCTGCGGAGAAACGCATGGATCAGTTGGCTTGCCATGCCTTCGCCTTGGTGGGTTTGCTTTTACGCCCTGCGTGTGCCACGGCGATGGTCTCCTTAGCCACAAGGAAGAAGGTAAAACGGCTTAGGGCCAGGGCTAAGTCCCGCAGACAGGCTCAGGACTCCAAGGAGTTCAGAGCCTGCTTAGATTTCATTGGCTTTGTTGTTACCGCCATGGATGATGTGGTCAGGCTAGGTGCCAACACTTCGGCTTTGCTCGTTGCATTACGCCATTCGCTGTGGCTTAAACAGTGGTCAGTCGATGTGGCCGCTAAGAGATCCCTTACAAATTTGCCTTTTTTGGGGAGCGGCTGGACCTTTTGGTCAAGAATGGTAAGCTCCCTCAGAGAAGGAGACCTACTCGTCCCTTTCAGAAATCCTCTTCTTACCGGTCCTTTCAGGGTGGAAGAGGATCCTCTTTTTCAAGTACCCGCAAGGATTTTTGGGGCAGAGGTAGGGCCCAGAATAGGCCCAGTGCCGCTTGGGGATCCAAACCCAAGTCCCCAGCCAAATCCACCCAGGCATTAGAGGGCGCCTTCACCCGTGCGGGTGGGGGGACGGCTCCTGCAGTTTGCTCCGATCTGGAGGCACCACGTCCCATATCTTTGGATTCAGTATCAGTCTCCTCGCCTTTCCTGCCCTTTAAAGCATCGTGAGTGTGCTATGTCACGGACTGCATGCAGCAGCAGACATGCTCGGCTGGATGTTTGTAACAGAGCAGGCTGGTTATCTGTCGCATGCCCCACAGTGACACCTGGTGTTCAGCCCATTGGAAGTACACAAAGCCTAGAGTGTGAGCTCTTGGGCTTGATTTCACTTCTGGGTTTCCTGAGTCTGAATGAACAGGAAGTGACTTCACCAGACTCTGACACATGTGCTTGATAGCCCTATTTAAGAGGACAGCTGGCCTACAGCCAATGCTGTGTTATCAGCTTACTTCCTGGACTTTGTTTTCCCTGACTCCTGAATTCCTGGTCTGAATACCTGGATTTATACACGGACAGATAACTCGGCTTTGATGCGGATTGCTCAGTGGACTTTGCTTGTTTTCTGCCAGCCTCTGACCCCGGATTCATCCTTGGGCTCTGCCCAGACTTTTATTTTGCTCTTTGGGATTATTTTGCTTCACTTCGCCCCATACCTGGAGCTCAGCTTAGCTCTCCGCATGGTTGTAGCCAGGAAGCCTAACAGTATAACACAGCCATAACATGAGATTCGGTGGGGAACCCTGTCTATTTGATATTGGTGTGGCTGAGACTATTCTTTTCCAGATTCTCCTTTCATATTTCTTACCGTCCAGGAAACAAAAATACCAAACCTGATGCACTCTCCTGTCTTCATTCTTCTGACCAAGGTCCTGAACCTGCTGAACCCACTATTTTGCAACCGAACCATTTCTTGTTACTTGAATCCGAACTCATTGCTGAGATTCAACGAGCATCCGATTCTATCCAAGACAACCTACAATCTGAACTATCACGAGTGGATGGAATTCTTGTCCATCAAGAAAAGATTTTATTTCCTGAATCTTTATGTTCCAGGGTTCTGGCCGAATTCCATGATCACCCCTTGGCAGGCCATTTCGGGCTCAAGAAGACGCTACATCTGATCCAACGTCATTTCTGGTGGCCCACCTTAAGAGCAGACTGTATATCACGTTTCCTCTTGTGGGACGTGTGCCCGGAATAAACACATAACCGCCAAACCTGCAGGTCTTCTCGTGCCTCTCCCAGTGCCAGAACGTCCCTGGGAACAGATTTCTATGGACTTTATTGTAAAACTTCCACCTTTGGACAACAACAACACTATCTTGGTGGTTGTGGACTATTTAACCAAGTATGCTCATTTTATAGTTCTCCCCAGCCTTCCTTCGGCCGTCAAAGTTAGCACAAGTTTTTGTGAAAGAGATTGTTTGTTTACATGGCCTGCCGTCTAAGATTGTGTCTGACCGCAGTTCCCAATTTACTGCCCGGTTCTGGACAGCGCTCTGTAGGAGTTTACGGATCACTTTGGCCCACTCATCAGCCTATCATCCTCAGACCAACAGACAAAGTGAACGGGTGAATCAATCACTGGAGCAGTACATACGATGCTACTCCTCGGCCCTGCAGGACACAGTTACTTCCATTAGCTGAACTGGCTTATAATAACTCTGTCCATTCTTTGACCCGCCTCTCTCCGTTTGTTGCAAATTATGGATTTGATGCCAAGACCTTGCCTGATACCTGCATCCCAGTGAATGAACCAGCAGCTGCAGATTTAGGAGCTCATCTAACTGCCACTCATCAGATGCTCCGAACAACCCTTCGAGCTGCCCAAGAACGTTACAAATGGACAGCAGACACCCATCGGTCTTCAGCTTCCAATTTTGCGGTAGCAGATCAAGTCCTGCTCTCTACCACTCATCTAAGGCTTTATCTTCCCTCAAAGAAGTTGGGTCCTAAATTTTTCGGGCCATTTAAGATCAAGACAGCTATTAACGAAGTTGCCTTTCTATTGGAATTACCTAATCGCCTGAACATACATCCAGTTTTTCACGTGTCCCTTTTAAAGAAAGGAACTTTTAGAGATTCCCAAGATAAACCTCCTGATCCAATTATTGTGGATGGTGAAGAGGAATATGAGGTTTGAACAGATCCTGGATTCACGGAAGAGAGGTGCCTCCATTCAGTATCTTGTTCATTGGAAAGGTTACGGCCCAGAGGAAGTTTCCTGGGAGCCATCTAGTAATCTCAATGCTCCAGAATTAATCAGAGCTTTTCAGCAAAGACTCTTTAGGTCGGCCGCCCAGGGGCATCCTTTAAGGGGGGGCAATGTCAGTCTCCTCGCCTTTCCTGCCCTTTTAAGCATCGTGAGTGCGCTGTGCCACGGACTGCATGCAGCAGCAGACATGCTCGGCTGGATGTTTGTAACAGAGCAGGCTGTTCATCCGTCGCATGCTCCACAGTGACACCTGGTGTTCAGCCCATTGGAAGTACACAAAGCCTAGAGTGTAAGCTCTTGGGCTTGATTTCACTTCCGGGTTTCCTAAGTCTGAATGAACAGGAAGTGACTTCACCAGACTCTGACACGTGCTGATTGATAGCCCTATTTAAGAGGACAGCTGGCCTACAGCCAATGCTGTGTTATCAGCTTACTTCCTGGACTTTGTTTTCCCTGACTCCTGAATTCCTGGTCTGAATACCTGGATTTATACACGGACGGATAACTCGGTTTTGACGCAGATTGCTCAGTGGACTTTGCTTATTTTCTGCCAGCCTCTGACCCCGGATTCATCCTGGGACTCTGCCCAGACTTTTATTTTGCTCTTTGGGATTATTTTGCTTAACTTAGCCCCATACCTGGAGCTCAGCTCTCCACATGGTTGTAGCCAGGAAGCCTGACATTCAGGAGGTGGTGTCGTCAGGTTACAAGATCGAGCTGGCAGCCAGACCACCCACAAGATTTCTCTGGTCAAGGGCATCCTGAAACCTGCTAAAAGCAGAAGCCTTGAGAGCCTCTGTTCTGCACCTCCTGCGGACAGGGGTAATTTGTCATGTACCCCGGCAGGAGAAGGGTCAAGAATTTTATTCCAACCTGTTCAAGGTCCCCAAGAAGGATGTATCGGTGCGGCCAATCCTGGACCTAAAGGGCCTCAACAGGTTTATAAGGGTGAGGCATTTCTGCATGGAGATGTTGAGGTCGGCTGTGAGGTTGCTTCGGCCCGGCAACTTCATGACTACAGTGGACATAAGGGATGCGTACCTACACATCCCTATTTTTCCGGGGCATCAGAGGTTTTTGAGGTTTGCTCTGGAGGGTCAAGATTTCCAGTTTGTGGTCCTTCCTTTCGGCATATCCTCAGCTCCCAGGGTGTTCACCAAGGTGCTGGCAGGTCTCATGACTATCCTGAGGGGTCGGGGCATTTGTATAATACCATACTTGGACAATCTTCTGATCTCGGCCCCGTCCCTTCAGGAGACTGAGAGCAACACCCGGACCGTACTGTCTGGAATCATTCGGCTGGATGATCAACTACCCCAAGTCACATATGACCCCGTCAATGGTAAGATCTTTCCTGGGGATGACCCTGGACAGAGCAGAAGGTCTTGCTGCTCCGGACGCAGGTAGAGACGTTGCTGGCGTGTCAGCAACCAACGGTGCGCCAAGGGATGAGACTGGTGGGCCTGATGGTGGCCTGCTTCAAAGTAGTACCCTTTGCCCAGTTCCACATGAGGTCCCTTCAGATGAACCTGTTATCCAGCCGGGATCGGGCCCCGGAATCTCTGGTTCAAAAGTTTGTTCTGTCCCCCTCGGCCAGGCAATCCCTCTTGTGGTGGTTGGATCCTCGACATCTGCTGGTAGGCAAGTCCTTTCGGACTCCTCATTGGGAAATCGTTACCACAGATGCCAGTCTTACAGGCTGGGGCGGCATCTGGCAGACCCAGAAGATTAAGGGTCAATGGGGTCAGAGAGAAAATTGGTTACCCATAAAACTCTTGGAGTTGAGGGCAGTTTGGCTTGTACTCCTACATCTGACCCCCAGTTTAAAGGGGCACGCTGTTCAGTAGCCTACATCAACCACCAGGGGGGTACTCGGTAAGCCTGATTCTGGTTTGGGCAGAGGAGAATGTTCCCTGCATCTCGGCGGTTTACATTCCGGGGGTAGAGAGCCAGGAGGCAGACTCCCTGAGCAGGACGTCTTCGCGTCTGGGGAAATGGTCTCTCAGTCGGAAGGCCTTTCAAGCTCTATGTCTCTGTTAGGGTCGACCGGATGTGGATCTTTTTGCATCCAGACACAATCACCCTCTCACGAGACCCTCTGGCCATAGCAACAGATGCCCTGACAATCCCATGGTCGGGGTTCAATCTCCTGTATGCATTTACACTCCTGGATCGTGTACTAGGGAAGGTAGTCCAGGAGGGAGTACCAACCATCCTGGTGGCTCCTCGCTGGCCAAGGAGGAGCTGGTTCGCGGACATAGTAAGGATGTCGACAGATCGCTGGCTCCCGAATTTACAGAGGCTGGCTTTGACGGCCTGGCTGTTGAAATCTCGATCCTGACAGAGAAGGGTTTATCGGCCAGGGTTATTCATACCATGATTCAGGCCCGGAAAAAGACATCTTCCATGATATACTACAGAGTCTGGCGGGCCTATATTTCTTGGTGTGAGGCCAGGAAGTGTCCTTCTAGAGTTTCTGCAGTATGGTCTAGAATTGGGCCTCCAGTTGAGCACCCTCAAGGGTCAGGTTTCGGCCTTATCCATTTTTTTCCAGAAGTCTATCACCGACAATAGACTAATCAGAACCTTTTTTCAGGGGGTCACTCAATGTACGACCACCGCGCAAGCCTATTTTACCAGTGTGGGACCTAAATCTGGTGTTATCTGCTCTCCAGGGTGCCCCCTTCGAGCCTTTGAATGAGTATTCCATTGAGTATTTTGATGCTCAAGGTGATTTTCTTGGTGGCGATCACCTCTGTGCGTCGAGTTTCCGAATTAGCCGCTTTATGTATGAAGCCACCTTATTTTGAGTTACACAGAGACAAGGTGGTTTTTCGTTTTAAGCCAGATTTTTTGCCTAAGGTCGTTTTCACCTTAATGAGGAGGTAATTCTACCTTCCTTATGCCCAGTTCCGGTTAATTCTAAGGAAAGGGCTCTTCATTCTTTGGAGTGGAAGAAGACGGAAATCAACTCTACAGATGAGAATCACAGAATTGTACCTTTTACCTCACCTTCTTGAAATACATCTAAAGACACTACTTCCAACCTGTTGTGGTTGCCCATTTTCCTTTATGTAGTAAGGTTTTTTTGATTTGTGGTTGTATTGCTTGCCATGATGGAAAGCATGTCCAGTGTAAAAGATATATATGTGTCCAAGGGGGAAAAGCTAACTAATGTCCAACTGTCTGATAGACTATCACTATGGGGTTGATTAATGGCCAGGTGAGAATTCTCACTCCTTTTTTAGAAGAGAAAGCTGCCATTGACTTTCGTTGTCTACTTTGGGGCTGATTCAACCCCCATATATCCACATTGTAAGAAAAAGAAAAGTAAGAAAGCCATGTTCCACAGAAAAGGGTAAATCGATTTAGAGCCGGGTGAGAAAGCTCACTCCTTTTTAGGAGAGAAAACTACCACTTGCTATATTGTCTATTCTCTTCTTGAGAATAGACAATACAAGTGTAAATGCAAGGTCATCTTTATTATTTAAAAGTGTTATTTTTGATTACTTCGTGAAATCGTTAACATTTTCAGCATATTTCTTTATGGATCTTTACAGGTGTGTAAACAATGTGAACATGGTGCTGAAACAACTATAAACAATTAAAAAAGACAATTACCTAATCAATAGATAAGTAATTTACTAAAGTGCTAAGTGCATAGATAATATGTGCCTTGCTGTGCAAAGAAAGCAGTAGAATGCACGTTCATAAAAAAGACAATTGAAGTGCTGAAGTGCGGTTATCCACAGGTAAGGAATGTTATCCAGGCAAAGTACCAAACATAAAAAAACAAAAATAATATTAAATAATATAATTACATCACCTGTCACCAGGGGGTCCCCCGTAGCAGCCGCCACCGACGCTTTCCGTGTCTTAATGACACTTCGCCGCACTTCAGCACTTCAATTGTCTTTTTTATTAACATGCATTCTACTGCTTTCTTTGCACAGCAAGGCACATATTATCTATGCACTTAGCACTTTAGTAAGTTACTTATCTATTGATTAGGTAATTGTCTTTTTTAATTGTTTATAGTTGTTTCAGCACCATGTTCACATTGTTTACACACTAGTAGTTTTTCATTTGGTTCCAGGCATGTGTGAATTGTCAGAATATATGCTATAATTATCTATCTATTTATATATTGTCTGAGTATACTAGTCATCTCTTTTCTTGGGATATCCCCCGTCTTGTGTTTGTTTTTTAACTATGTATTGTGCTGTTATGTGCCATCTTTTTGTTTATTTATTTAAAAATGTATGAAATAAAATATTGTAATTTTATTATTTGAGTGCGGCTTATTTAGGGGGATTATTTTTCTGGGATTAGTCTAGGACCCCAGTGCTATACTATTTATGCTCTAAAGAAACACATCAACGGATAAACAGATTAAATTCATTGATTTTTCTATCATCAAGGCTGTATATTTTCCGTTATGTTCAAAGTCTCTTCAATTACAGTGACCTTGTATTCATTGGTCATTAGTGTCTTAATATCATCTATAGATAGTGTATATCTTAATAAGCTGGTCCAGGCAGCATCAAGACATTGACCTATATTATCACTGAAATGGTTGCAAATCTGTCCTGTGTGGCCTTTGCGTATGGCAGTGGTAATCCGTTAATAACATGACCAGCTGTCTCGTGGTCCGGGGACTGAGTATAATATATTATGCTGGGATGTTCTTACTGGCCACATTCACTAAGGGCTCACAAGTTACATATGCTGTGCAACAAAAGTTGTGTCCAAAGGACCTCTTTCAAAAAGAATATTTATACCAGGTCACAGTATATGTAACTAGACACTTGGGCATTAGCTCATTCCCTAGGGGTAAAAAACTGCAGATATGATCATTTTAAATCACATTAACCTTTTCTGAGAATACACACTGTATTTTTATATTTATTTGACTTTGCTTTAAATATTACAGTATTGCACAACTGACCCAATCATGATGTTTCTTTTAAAGATATAAATGTGAATTTTGTGAGTATGTGTGCGAAGACCGAAAACAGCTTCTGAATCACCAGCTCACTCACATGAATGACAAGCCATTTAAATGCAATCAGTGCAAATACCATACATTCCGCCAGGACTTCTTGCTGTCTCATCAGGCCACCAAGCATGCAGGTAGTGAACTCAGGAGCACTTATGTAGTCTGTTAAATAAATGCTATGCGATACCACCACTATTTCAAGTGCACAAAGGAGCATTTACCTGTACAGTACAACACAAAAAACAAACCAACGTATTGCAGATTGTTTAACAGTTAGCTTTACAATGTTATTGCATTTTTCAGGTAAATTAGTATTACTATTCTTGTTCTGACTTGGTTAGTGGTTGATTTTATGCTGATAGAATTTGTCTTTTTAGCTGGGAAGCCTTTTGCTTGTGAGTATTGCCATTTTACAACCAAGCACAAGAAGAACCTGCGTCTGCATGTTCAGTGTCGCCATACTAATTTGTATCAAGAGTGGGCTCAACGTCACCCTGAGGAAGCACCGTGTCGCAGGCGGCCATTTTTTTCCCATCAGCAAATAGAAGAATTAAAGCAGCAGCATGAACAACCTGGTTTTCAGCCACCAGCAATAACGTTGTCAGAGGTGTGTAAAAAAATTGATACTCTACATAGTGCCTTCCGGGACTGTCAGCCCCTGATACTGCTGGTGGCTCGTTGAAAGGTGCAGAGGTTGGCAGTTGCTGATAGTGTGCCACTGGAATTCAAGATAACGGGAGAGATGGTACTAGGTAAAAAGTTGACTGAAGAGCAGATGCTAAAAATGTCTGGCCTTTTGCTGTTGTGAGGGCACCACTGTAATACACAATTGTGTAAAACATTGGACCCCTCTGACTAATGTAAACATTTCAAATGACTCTTAATGTACATTGGGGTCACTGCTCCTCCCTCTTCCTGTCATTTCAAGTAAACTTGTCCCATTCAGAAATGTTCATAATTATGCACCACTTGGAGGAATTGTGGATTGGTGAGTGAAATCACCCGATTTATATATTTGCTAACGTTGGGTATATGCCCCACCACATGCTTTTCAAATCAAGTTGGCTTGGGTTGGGGTCACAGTGGTCCTGAGGGCTATTGTGAGTATGGGCTTATTTGAAGCATCATTTTAAAATTGATGGTTGATACTTACCTTCCTCCAAATTAAACCAGTATTAGGCATGTAATAATTGTGCAGTGTAGTGTATTCACCTTATTTGCTCCAATTTTGTTATATGAATTTGGTTTTAATAGAATCTAAAAGTCAGACGCCTGTAACTGTCACCCCAAGCCCTCCTAGAGACAGATTCATTAAAAATGAGTGATTATAACATATTTAAGGTAGATTAAAAGAAACTTGACACCATCGATAGTGATAGCCTTAGTGCTTATAGAGTTTTTTTACATTTTGCTCCCTTTTTTTCAGAGCCAACCCAAAGAGCTCACCTATCACATGCTGCACTCACAAGCCCAGGGGGAAGGGCAAGCAGAGAATACACTGGAAGGTGCTACTATTATATATGAACAAGGTAGGACAATTCAGATGTTGTAAAATAAGTCTAATGTCAAATAAAATGCATATCAAGAAATGTGTCACCTGTATGCCAGCTAAACACCAAACCGAAATGTACTTTATTTTGACAGGACATATTGATATAATATAAATAAATCAATATAAATGTATTTCCCTTAAGGTGGCGAAGGAGATGAACTTGCAACTCAAGCTGCTCTTGATCTGCTTTTAAATATGAGTGCACAAAGGGATGGTGGCGGAGGACCATTGCAAGTATGTTTTATTACATGTCTATGTCTTTAATGTGAGTTCTCTTAGGTTAAGCAAAGTGCATTAATAAAGAAGCCATTTTCTTTTAATTTTTACAAAGATCCAAGATTATTTGACAATATCCGTTTGTCGGATGCTATGGCCAGTGGCGGCGAGGTATTACATGCAGTATTAGAAAAGGTGAGTACTCCAGAATAGATTGAAAGCATATATTGTATCAAAGAAAATGTTCAAAAGTCCAAAATCAAACATTTCAGGTTGCACAATCATCCCTTGATCAGGGATAGACATCCAAGTAGAATGGCACAGAATAATAAGGGGTTGCACTATTCAAAATGCGAAGGAGAGATCTTGCAGCTGTTTCATTGGTCAATAATGGTATTTAAAGACATTTTTCAGGCTAAACCGAAAAACATTTTTTTTTTGTGTTTTAGGCTGAAAAATGTCTTAAACCTCTTCCCTTCGTGCTATTCTGCTTGGCTGTCTTTTCCCGATGAAGGTGTGATTGTGCAACCTGAAACATTGGATTATGAACATTTTCTTTGATACATTATATGCTTTCATGCTATTCTGGAGTGCTAGCCTTTTCTACTACTGCATTTTTACAAAAAGCTTAAATTCATTGCTACCTATAATACTTATGGTACGCAAGCAGGTAACAAAAGGGGATCGTACATTTTATTTAAACACCTTAGATTTTGGTGCATCTCAAGGCAAAGTCCTAGGCTACAGTCAAAGAGAAAGTGATCATATTAAATAATCTTGTCTGAAAGATTGAACATATTTTTGGATTGGAAATCATCTAGTTGCATTTAGAGAGGACCACAACCCAGTAGGGCAACCACCCTTTAAAATATTCATTTTTGGTGGCTTATCCTGATTTGGAATACCCCACAGTAGGAACCAACCCCCCCCCCCCCCCCACGGTAGGTTCACCATAGCTCTGGAGCTGCATCCTTGTGCTATGTGCCTTGTGGATGTGCAAGTGTCTGCCAGTGGGGGGCATTCAGGGCACCTGCCCCTAGTGTTTTTTTACTCTTGGTATTCTTTAAATTGTTTTTGCTTTTACTGCCTTACTAGAACATTCCACAGCTTGACCAGCCATACAATCCCCCATAATAAAATTACTTCTGCCAAACCCTCAGATTATGTCCTCTTCTCTATGAAGCCATATTTCACACACTAATGTATTGTATAAATGTTTAGTTATTAACTAGATCACCTTGAAACTTGTTCTTGTTCTAAACTAAAAAAAAAAACTCCATTTCTCTTTTCATGGCTGAACATTTCCCATCCAGATACATTCTCCCTTATTTCTAGTTTCCCAGTGTAGGGTAAAAATGTGCCTCATATTCAGGGTGAGGCTTTGTACCAAATCTTCATCTTTAAAATAATAGTCCAGCCAAGTAACTGATTGGCCGTTGTCTGGCACCCGCCTACTTACTGGAACGTCAGATTCCCTTGTGCGGGAACTCCTGCTTTGCCATTCTGGGTGGGGAGTGTAGTCACCCAGCTGGTCCAGAAGAAAACAGTTCCCTGCATTGAGCTGCTAGTGGCTGTGCTTGGTGGGCTATGTGCAGTTAGCAGCCACTGATTGACAGCTCTTCACGCACCCATCACTGTAGCTTTGCTGCTCTAGACTCTCCTTCCTGTCTGTGGTGGCTTTGGCTTCAGATTTGCAAAAACAAAAAAAAAACAAACAAAAAAAAATGCTTGCCCGGGGGGGGGGAGGGGGGCGATAGCTTTGTCGCTGGACCAAGAAAAGCCTCCTGGACCAGGAGAAACCCAAAGGTTGGTGGAGGCCCCCTTTGCAGGGCAAGTGGTGGAGGCCCTGGGGCTTGAGCCCCTTGCGCCCCCCTCATAATCCGTCCCTGAGCATAACATTACATTTGTCAATTAAAGGGACAGTCCAGTCAAGGTGAGGAAAGAGTTGAGGTGTGCTGCTTGTTGCCTTATTATTGCCATTACCTGGACTGACCCTTTTATCTGCTCAGTCTGGCAATTTTAAGTGAAGCCTTTTGTGATCACATTTACATCCATCCTATTTTATACATTCTTTGAATGATTCATGTGTCTCCCATCTTCACTAACTACTATGCAGGTAGCAGTGGTTAAATCTGTGGAGAGCCAGCCATCAGACTCTGCTTCGCAGGAACCTCTCATGGCTCAGGTGCTAACACTTCATATGGATGAGAGACAAGTGTCACATATGCAAGAGGTGGGCTTTGAAGAATCGTCCGAGTCCCACTATGAAGAAAACATTCAGCCAGTTCCTAGCAGCACAGCATTTACCTCTACAGAATACAGTCTTGTAAATGCAGAAGGGATGCAAGTACCCCTGTGCAGGTATGACCTTGGCTAGGCAAATTGGGAAATGGCGTTCAAAGAAGTAACAGCAGCTTGTTCTAAATATGGCTTTTTATTACAGCAATGATGACACTCTGCCTAAATCTCAAAAAACTCAACTGACAGATAGCGGAAAGGACCAGAATTCTCTTCAGATCCTGAAAAATCCACCACAGCAATCGGTAAGCAAAATGCAATAGTGTTCACCCAGCCTCTGCTTCTCTGCTTAGAGTCCTCATTAATAGGTTGTGTTTTCTTATCCAGGTTGCTGCAAACCAGGCTCAAGCTCCGCCTACAACAAAAAAGTTCTCTTGTAAAATTTGCAATTCTGCATTTTGGGGTCGTTCAGAAATGGAAACTCACAAAAAGTCCCATATTGAAGGAGAAAGTGGGTTCAAATGCCCAGACTGTAATTTTACTGCAGAGGCTTGGCCTTTGGTCAGGGTAAGACGAAGCCCCTCCACATCCTGAAAACTCTTTAGTGTTGCAGCTTTGTAGAGCAGAATGGGACTCTCTTGTAGTTTTCTGTTTTGATTATATTTATAATTTCAGCTGGCATTTTATTCTTTTGAGTTTGACATTCTTTTTTAACTTTTAGGATCACATGTCTCTGCACTCTGACCTTCGTCCTCACCGCTGTAATCAGTGCAGTTTTGCCTCCAAAAATAAGAAAGATCTAAGCCGGCATGCAATGACACACACTAACCACAGACCACATATATGTCACTTGTGCGGGCAGAGGTAAGAATGGGAATTTCAGTTCTATTTTAGGTTAGTGCATTTTTTTGTCATCCTTTTCGGATTTGCTTCTTGTTTTTAGGTTTTTACATTTTGTTTGAACTATTTGGGCTGCTGCTTGTAAAACACCAAACGGGGCTTTGTGGCCGTGCACTGATATAATCAGCCTGACTTTCACGTGGGTTATGGTTAAATTGAAAATAAGAATCCCATGAGACTTGTCTTATACCTCTTAAAGGAGGTTAATCCATATAAACACGTCGGCTAATGAAAGGAGGGGTCGCTTATACACCCAATACGGAATCAAACTCCTGCCAAGATTTTTATAACTGGCTCATTTGTTCACGCTAGTGCCCACTTTTTCACCAAAACCCACCCTGGAGTCTATGAGACTCCAGGGCAGGCATACTAGCTCCCCCTGGGGCATCCAGATTCGGCATGCCCTGCTGTGTCAACCCCCCCCCCCCCCCAGGTCACCTGAAAACTCTCCTTTGTTCCCGATCCAACGGCGTGAGCAGGGGCCGCATCCCCGCTATCCCTTTAGCAGGGCACCTGCCCGCACCAGGCACTTGTGAATGGTCAGCGAGGGCACGCTCCCTGTTAAAGGGTATCGGGGGATGTGGCCAACCCAGGATAGTCAAAAGCCAGGCATTTGTGAGTGGCCAGTGCTGGCACTCTCCCTGTTAAAGGGTAGAGGGGGATGAAGCCGCCAGTGTACTCAGAGACACTGGCCTTAGACGAAGGCTTAGACAACGTGGTGTCAGCGGCTCCAATCGCGCTGATTGGACCAGCGACCGCGCATGCGCCGTAGGACCGGGAAGAGGTGAGTTGGTTTCGGCGACCTGGGGGGGGGGGGTTTCACACTGCGGGGCATAGTCAAAATCCTTGGTACCTATATATCCAAGGCATATAAAGTTTTCTTTGCAAACGTTTTACTATTTCCCACCTACAGAAAAACTGATGTAGTCAGATTTAAAGGGAACAAAACCCAGGATTGTGGCTATCCCTGTTCTTTTTCCCTTGTTCCTCAGGATGCCTCGCTGTCTGAAACCCCCCAGGTCGCCAAGAAAAACTCACCTCTTCTCAGTCCTATGGCGCAGGCTCTGCCATATTAAATATTTGGTATACGGCTTTGTTTACAGCAATGGAGCTTGTGAGCTCCACAGTAGCGTGCCCCGGGGACGGGCGCACACTCACAAGCGCAATGATGCGGGGATGTGGCCACTCGATGTTTACATAGGCGAGGGAGCCAGGAGGGAGGTGAGTTTTTCTGTGCCTCAGGGGGTTTCCAGGGCCTGCAGCGCTGCTTTCTACTCTTTATTGTTTTTAGTGGTTTTGTCTTTCATCCAGCAGTGCCTTACGTTTCTTGATAAACCCTAGTTATCCCTTCTGCTGACCTCTCATGCAGCATCTGCTCAACTAATTGCATTTGGCGGGGACGTTAGGATTCCAAGCAGTACAGAAAGCTGCATATGAGGTCAGCGGGAGATCGTTCACTAGGGATTATTAATAAATGCACAGCACTGCTAAATGAAGGACAGCCCCTAAACACTATCTGCTGTATAACAACAATTCACCCTGATGCCTGGACTGTCCTTTTAAAGCTAAGCTAATTGTAAATATGTGGCTTTCTGTTTTGCATGTTAATTGCCTCACTATACAGTATTTGTTTCCAAGGTTTAATAGAAAGGGACATCTAAAATTCCATATTCAGAGGCTGCACACAGGAGCTTGCATGGAGCAACCTGAGCAAACGGGTAAGTTTCAGACCAAAATCCTATAGAAATGAAAAAATTGTGCCGAGACTAATAGCAACTGCTATACCTGCAGATCTTACAACTGCTCCCGCCCCAGATGAGGAACACATATTCCTAACCCAGGAGGAAACCATCAGCAATCAGGTTAGAAAAAACAGCAACATAACCCAGTTTTCTAAGACCGTAAAAATTCAAGTTCTGTTCTTTACACATCATTTAATGAAAAATATTTTCCAATCAACTAAAAACAAGTCAATAGTCTACATTTGATCTGGGCCTAGATGCCCAGGGTAAGTTCTGTTTGACTTCACAAAGCTACGCATTTGTAATAGGGGTCATTAAATGTTTGTTTTTTAACTTAAATTTAAAGTTTAACCCTAGTTGATTACTATTTAATGGTACAAACAGTCAAGCTGATAGCTCACAGCTGAGAATACTGGAAAGTGAAAGTATGACTTGCACAACACGCAGAAGCTGTCGGTTGTGCCAAAGATAGTCATCTATCAGATTTTAGCCCTGTGCACTGCTAGTTAAAAGCATTCATGTAAATTCACAAACTCCTGGCACTATGCCAGCCTGAAATTTCAATAATTTGCATGATAAATTAATTCATTAATTACGCTGAGGACATATCTGTGGTTAAGTCAAGGGTGGTCAGCTAATTGACTGATTGCTGACACATCCCTAACGGTGATGCAAATGCTATGTAATACAAACTATTTAAACTCACACAAATCTACTAGGTATATGCTAATATATGCAAATGTTCTCATTCATAAGCAAATATTGAATATACCTGGATTTCTGGCTCAGCAAGTCCCACTGCAATGTAAGCCCCAATATTGGTAGAGTCTATACGTTATTTGCTAAACAAGAATGTAACGTTACTTAAAGAAGCAATATTGCGAAAAAATGGCCCAATGATAAAAATCCATATAAATATGCTAGATGGCGGAAGGAGGGGTCACTTATACATCTGGCCTCAAGAAATTTCCATCCAGGCTTGTTTTTTTATTTTAATGTAAGACAAAGGACATCGGAGGTGACAGGCTCTGTCACCCCTGATAGACTAAACCTGTCAACCCTGGATTTTATTCCAACCAGAAGAAGAAAACCACAAGCTTGGCCAAAGTTTTATTTAGTCCCCTCCTCTCATTAGCCAATTTTTAATATTACTCAATTTCGCGATAGTGCTCCTTTAAGTAGACAAGAATTGTGGGGTAATATGGGGCACTGTTGAACATGTTCAAAATCTAATGACGCATTGATTTTTCGTGTTTTGCTTTAAAGGGAGTCTCCTGAAAAGAATGCTTCTTAAAGTTAAATGTAGGTTATAGGCTCCATGTATCTGTAGGATAGACACAACACAATCTGTTTCACCACTGTGAACCTACATTTTGTGTGTAGTGTTTGACAAGACATGGGCAATCTGCAGTCTTGTAGACTCCAGGGCGTTCAAAGTTCCTATTTACTTGTTGGTGGTACAGGTTGCTCCATAGTACATGTTCAAACCCTGAAGGCTGTTTGTGTCCCTACAAAGGAAAGGTCCATGTCTCAGCAATGTATTCGCTTTATGGACTCTCTCCCCTTTTTGGCAGTAACTAATTGTCTTATTATATGGGCCAAAATCAGTTTGTCTGCTTGCATCATGACCCTGCTTTGGATTTTCTACCTAGGAAAATACAGCTTACATTCAGGAAATTACCACAGCCGATGGTCAGACCCTACAGCAGCTAGTCACAACAGACAATCAGGTATTTCTCAGTCACTATTTTATGTGTCATTTCTATGTACAATACACAAGTGACACACTTTTTGTCACATACTAACTGTGTATAAATAGGCCGTAGTAATGTAAATCCGATGTTAACATTCTTACATTCATTTTACCTAATTTTCTAAATTCTAAGGAACATGTCATGATTCTGCTGTCATTCATCTGAAAATACTGGTCATATTACTCGACTAGCTTCAATCCACATCGAATCAGTGACCAACAAAAGATGCATATTTATTCCAGGCTATGAACCTTCTATGCAGGCCTCACTGATGGCTTAGGGTTAGGTTAATGCGAACCCAGGTCAGCCCCAGAATCTAAAGGTTTCTATGGTTGGCCACTGGCCTTCTTTTATTCACTACTGCTGTGTGAAACCCCCCTGGGCACCCATAAAACTCCTCTCCATGATCCAACACATGCACAAACTCTCGTGCAATGAGAGCCGTGACTTTGTCATTCGGCAAAAGGCTCTCATTGTTGAGAATGGGGAGCATGTGCTGCCGCATCCCAGCCAGTGTGCGCTTAGTTCTGTTTTAACTATACTCTCACCCTCTGTCCCCCACAGTAGCTTCCTCAAGGATAAGGTCTTTGAAGAAGTTGCGATAGGGGATAGAAGGTGAGCATTTTTTTTTTAAGTTGTCAGTAGAGTTCCTTGTAATAGTACATTTTTTAACATGTGTTACCGTGGCACGGTCTTTTGATAAATAAACTTGCTTCATATATTTTTTCGTACCTATTTTTTGAATACCTTTTGTATGGGTGATTTAAAGGTGTAGGTTTCTTCATAATGCCTTCTCTATTATGTAGTTGGCCACAGATTTTGCATAGGCGGTAAAACCCTGCCCAGTTGGCATGTTCCTTACTTTGAGAAATCTGAGTTTGGTTGTCACTGTGTCCTAGCACGCTCAAGCCACCCCTTATTTCAGTCACTGTGGCTGAGGATGCTCGCTTCATTCACTGCAACAGAGGAGAATGGAAGGGGGAGTGCACAGGCACTGTGACTGGCACCAAGGGCAGGCCATGACAAACAGCGTGTTTGTCATGCACCAAAGAATTCTGGGGTTCACTCTTGCCGCTGGAATCCTTTTCAGAAACCAGGAGGCTCCTGAACACTGTACTGGTTGGGAACTGCTGTAGTCAACAAAGGGTGAGTCTTTTTTTTTTTTCTTTTTAGTTTCTCAGCCCCAGAAGCAATCCTATTATTATTATTATTGTTTATTTATATAGCGCCATCATCTTCTGTAGCGCTTTACCCTATAGTCAAGTCATCACTCCTCATTGACATGTTTGGCAGCAAATGGCAGTCAGTCATTTGGCTACCAGCAACCTTTCAGGTTTGATGAGCAACCCCAATTGGTTACCAGCAGTCACTTGATTGGCAGCCATACAATGAATGAGGAAATTGGCTGACTTAACTATAGTGCTGCTGTAAGAAAATCAGATTTTGGTACTCTCTGTAAAATCTTTTAAACTTTTTCCCTGGGGCACAGCGCCCGAAAATGTTGTGGCTGCTTATTTTCCTGTTATAGAGTTATGAATGCTGCCTAAAATAATGGGTTTTGGTAATATTGTGATATTATCAAATGTTGTGCTTGTATTTAAAGAAGTGGTTTTACAGCTAGCACTTTAAAATTTAAAATTGTAAAACTGGTGTGCCAGTGACATTTATTATCTGCATGGTGCATTTGACTATTCCAACTGCCCACACACTAAAAGCACATTCCTATTTAATGTGTGGTATGGCTTATTTACTTTTGCTCACCAGTTTGTCACCTATATAAGGTGGGACAAATCCTAGGATTGATAAAGTCAATGCTCCTGATCTTGTCTGCAGTGTGGTAAAGAACTTTTTGTTTGGCTGTTTCACCAATACTCAATCACTTACGAGTTGTCTTAATTTCTAGGTCCAGTATATTATTTCTCAGGAAGGAGTCCCTCATCTGATTCCTCAGGAGTATGTTGTGCTTCCAGAAGGCCACCATATTCAGGTTTAATTATAGCATTTACCTTTTACTGACCACACTCATGTACATCAATTTTATTTTTATACATTATTTGTGTTTAAACCTTAGTATCCCCACATTGTCTATGGCTGTAATGCTGACGTTTATAATGGCAGTAATTCTAGGGTAGTACCATAAATGCACTTTAAATAGTTATACCTTTTTTTACTAGAAATACAGTACACATTTTTCAGGCTCTGCTAAAACAATCTAGGCATTAACCAATCAAAAGGTAAAACATGTCTTAAACCGGCAACACTTACCTGCTTAAAGGCAGTCCACTGCACCAGACCTCAGGTCATGTGGGCTACAAGATGGCTGCCAAGTCCTGCGGTAAGATAAGTCTGTTGATAGCTCCTTTTGGCTTTCCAATCAGGTCTGATCTCTCCCCCCCACTGCCATGGGCTATTGTTTGATTAAAACCAGCTCAGGTTATCTTTAATTTGGTTAGTCTTAATCAATATGCCAGGCTATGTGAAACTCCTCAGGGCACCCATAAAACTCATCTTTCCTTGCTCCAACGGCGCATTCGCAGACTCTTGTCCAATGAGTGCTGCCAGCTATGACTACATCATTTGGCAGGAGGTTCTCCTTGTTTGCATCCCCAACATTGTGTGTGCGCGCCTGCCCCAGATATTCAGATAGGGCGTGCTCCCCATTCTAGTAAATGAGAGCAAATGTCCTAGCTTTGTCATAGCTGACGGATCTCATTGGACGAGAGCTTGCGCATGTGCTGTTGGAGCCTGGGCAGGGGAGTTTTTTCTGGCTTTCCGGGGGGTTCACACAGTGGAAAATCCTGCTTTGGGATGCTCCGAGGGCATGGAACAAAACCCAGAAAAGTAAAATTCCGCTTTACATATCATGTACACATCATATACATTCATGAAACTAGCTGAAAGACAGATAGTTGCCAAACAAGTTATTTTCCAACTACACATACAATCCCCTTTGGCTGGGTATATGCCAGAGACGGTCTCATTTTTATTGTATCCAATGTATGTATTGAAAGTGGACCAAAACCCATAGCAATCCCCTCTGTGGCATCCAAATTCGGGATGCCCCGCCAACGGCGCATGCACTAGCTGCAGCCGCATCCCTGCTATCCCTCTAGCAGGGCACGTGCCCGCACCATGCATTTGCGAATGGCATTTGTGAGTCACTCGCCTTAGGCGAAGGCTTAGACGAGGTGACATCTGCGGATCCGAGCATGCTGATTGGATGAGCGGCCGCGCATGCCCCGTAGGTCCAGGAAGAGGTGAGTTGGTTTCGGCGACCTGGGGGATAGTCAAAATCCTGGGTTTTGGTCCACTTTAAGAAATCAAATACTCTCTTGAACCATCACACTACAATAGCTCTCCCTCACATCCTTGCTGCACTGCTGTGTCTTTCCACTTTACCTCATCTGATCTGCACTACCTTTTATCCACCTCTTTGCTATATCTGTGCTTCTCTCTATATATGTCACTGTAATATACTGACTAAAAGCTAGCTCTAGGCGTAACCTGACGCCCTAATTTTTTGACAGTTATGTAAGAGGGTAACAACGTAAGATTTCACGTGACCACCAAAAAACATGTTTGCAGTTACAGTTAAGCTAGTTTATTTATAAATCACATAAATATATCTATATTCCCCATCCAGAAAATCGAATGCAAAAAAAAACAATTAGATGGAGCAAGCAAGTCAGAGAGGGGTTATTGCAATGTGGGTCCCCGTTTTACTAGAAAGAGTTGAACAAGTCCCAGAACTATCCACTATCTCCACTATCACCTTTTTCAGTTATTGGCTTTATGAACGGTTTCCGAGATTGAATACAGTGCTGCCAAGTGTGGCAAAGGAGATCCAAATGGATCGAGCGCCACTGAGCAGCCCTCGTGGAAACCTGGAACCATTTTCTTCCCAGCTCAGCCATGCCCAGAAGTTAACGGAAAGTTGGTGGCATAAGTATTTACACGAAATCAAAGATTTTGATATGCTTTGAAATTCGTTTAACACTGTTCCCATTCGGGATAGGGTGGGAGAAAGTTAGTGTGTGCCTGGACAGGGATTTTAAAGGAACACAAAAAAAATGTTCCCAAAAAATAAAAATGTAAATAAATAGGTTGTGTAGCAAATAGGTCAGTTATAAAGCCTGCATAAAAAATCCACACAAGCCTGTTTTCTTCTTTTCATGGAAGGAAGAAGAATCCAGATTAACAGGTTTTTCTATGGATGTTCTATTCACTTTTACAGGGGAGATACATTGGCAGGGTGGAGGCCCGGTAGTGGGTTGTTAGTAAGCAAGAAACTGCCCTTTATCATCCGACCAGCTTCCGCAGCTGAGTGCTGTTGTCCCTGCCCTTGTTTCGCATTCACTACATTCTGAGGTTCACCCCCCCAAAAAATAACAGTCCAATATAGCCACCCTTCTATTAGTTCCGTCCATGGAGCCTGTCTGTTTCTTAACCTGTAGATGATTAAGTTCTTGGCAGCAGCAATCACACCCTCACAGACATGTTGGATGGATGGATGTACCGTTTTCTTTACCATACATATCCCATTTAAAGTGGAACAAAATCCAGGATTTTCACTATCCTGAGTTTTGTTCCTTTCCCTGGAGGCATTCTGATTTAGGATGCCCCACTATGTGAAACACCGGAATTGTCCATAAAAACGTAACTTTCCCCGGTCTTATGTGCAAGCTCTTGTCCAATCAGCACCGTATGCCATGCATATTGATGATGAGCAATACGGCTCTGTTTAGATGCAGAGCTCAGAAAAAGTGAGCAGTAGCAGGCTCATCACCAGTTCCCTTAAGTTGTGGGCGTGCTCCCTCCCCCAGCCTATTGTTTTCTTGAAAGCGGCAGACCTTTTCCTGTACCAATGCTTGAAGATATTGTCTTCTTCTTAACAGCAGCCCATACTAGTACCCCACCTCCACTGTAAGGTATGTTCCCTTTACCGATCCAGCCATGTGCCTCTCTATCTGGTCCTTCAAGAGTCACTATTTTTTCAGCAGTCCATAAAACCTTTGAAAATCTTTAGATATTTCTTGGCCTAGTCTTCATGCTTTAATTTATGTGTCTTGTGCGGTGCTGGTTGGGTTTCAGGCTTCTGGCCACTCCAGGGAGGTTGCTGGAATATGACAGCACCGGAGGATAATGCGTTTCTAGTTGCTTCATGTTTTACTCCTCTCATTTATTTCTCGGTTAATTCGCGTCTTTGTTTCTCAATGTGAGGGAAACGAGCTGCCTAATATATTGAATAAGTTGACTATTTTTGCAATCTACCTTATAGGGAGCTGTTATATCTTAAGTTCCTAATAAAAAACCTTTTTCCATTGGAAAAATGATGTATCGCATCTGTTAAAATGCCCCATCACTTGTACGGGTGATTTTATTTTTAAGTGTTAAAATTAAAAGTAGCATGACACTTCTTTTTAATTTGAGGCCTTTTACCTGATTTCTTCAGGCAGTTTGCTTTGTGGTACCTCTTATTAGGTCTCCTTCTGTGCCCTTGTTTTTTCTACTAGAGGTTGAACCACTCTAAAAGCTCTTCCAACGCTAAAGCTCTTCCATTCCCCTTTCCCCTTCTCTCATTGATGAACAGGTGTCATTTCAGCCTAATGTGTGCAACTAATTGTGTCATCTTATCTTCTCACTTGCCCAAACACTATTGGATATTTACTGCCAAAAAATGGGTATGCCATACATTTTCACTTACTTCCACCAGGAACAGCCCTCTTCAGCTTTTTTTTTATTGTTAAACAATACTCTTATTATTTATGTATCATAAGGTACCATTTCTTATGTCATTCAGGTTCAAGATGGACAAATCACTCATATTCAGTATGAACCTGGAGGATCGTTTCTTCAGGACCCTCAGGTGACCGATACACATTGTTTTTTTTATGTATATATTTTTCTGTATAATGCAAATAGTCTGTGATTTGCACAGTAACACGCCTGTCAAAAACTGAAAACCTTGGCAGATAGAAGAATGTACTATGCTTTTATTTTCTAAGTGCTGGTTCTTTGTTCTACAGATCCACTTTGTGCCCATGTCGCCCTCTCAGCAGCTTCTCACACAAGAAGAGCTTGAAGCTGCAGCACGCAATGCTGTTACAGGTCAGTGTCACTTATTAAACTTGTATTTGCTTCTTAAATATCTGCTGAATAACACAATAACCATGTCTTTCTTTCACAGCTGTGGCAGATGCAGCAATGGCTCAGACTGTTTACACCACGGAAGCAGAGTCAGCTCTTCAGCAGGAAATACAATATGATGTCATCACATTGGCAGAATAACCTCAGTTTGTAACTTACTGTGTTTTGGCTTATTCATGTCATCTCTTGTACTTTGTGATTCCTAGCTAAGAAATAAATCTTTATGTTCTGTGTACAGTTAGTAAAATGAATGTTTCTGTTCTGGGCTAATTATAAATAAATGACCACTATCGTTTTAAGTGCTTTTATACTGTGTGAAATAAAATATTTTTCATTCTCATTGAAATTTTAACTCATTGGTGGTTCAGGGTTTTTTATACCTCCCACCTATTCCTGTCCACCAAGCCTCCCATCAGTATCTCCTTTCATTTCATGTGTGTGGTGGCTAGAACAGGACTAAACCACTAAGGCAGAGGGGGGCACCAGCTGCACTATTAATATTATTATTATTTATAGAGTGCTGTCATTGTCCATGGCGCTAAAGCACAACAACATAGTTTTAAAAATATTTGTTTACACACAGTGTAAAATTTCAGCTCTTTTGCTTAGCTGATGGTCTTCCATGTATCTCTTCATGGTTTGGACAGTTGCTTTGGAAACTGATTGCACTGCCTTTACTGCACAGAGCTTGTGAATGCAGACAATACTGCCATTTATGACCTAATGCAGGAAAAAAAATTTCACCTTTTCGCTCGGTAATCTGATGAAAAATATTGACGCATAATGGCAAATTTCTGAATGATGGCTATACTGTTTTTCTTTCTTCTTCTTTGACGCAGAAACACATTGCTGATCTGTGATTTGACTCCTTCAGATTAAAGGGATTAAGGCAGATTTTGGTATTTAATCCCCTGAGGATATGAATAATCGCAAAATCAAGTAATCCTCTTCCCCCCTTTCCCTTGTTTTGTGGCATCTGGCTGTTCAAAAGCCATTGGTGCCTTTGTCTGTACTTTTAGACATTGCCATCTGCAGTCCCACACAAACTCAGCAGTACTCTCTCTAAAATGTTCTGCAGTCTTGTTTATTCTTCTATTCCCAATGCTCACATTTTTCATATGTGACCTTTGAGCCAGAGAAAGTGTGCAGGAAGCCATGCTGCTCATTCTGTTTGCAGTTGGATAGGTTTTGATTGTTTCCTTTGCCTGTATTGATTTGTCAGATGCTGTCCACTGTTTGACTCTCTGCTTTTGCTTTGCTTTATTTGGAAAAACAAAGGCGAACAAAATGAAATGCTTCCTTCTGCACCTGATCCCTCATTTTTATCTCCTTATCTTTAATCAACATCAGCAATTGCCAGTGTCAGAGTTACATGAGGTGTATGCTCACCCAGTCAAAACGATAGACTAAAGTAACATGCTGACTACAAGCCTCAACTTTTTTTTTACAGTGACCGCTTACGAAGGCTGTGCCGTTTTTTAAATTATTCAAAGTGACATATTAGTATTTTGCACAGGAAAGCCTTTCATGTGCAAATGTTCTACTACAGAAGGTTGGTGAATGCAAGCACATATTTCATATTTGTACATATGGAGACATAGCACGTCATTAATCAATTATGGTATAGGAGATTATAGGAGACACTACTTAGAACTGTTCAGTGCTGGGGGACCTATTTATCAGAATCTTGTGTATAAATACTGCTTACACAGGTCCTTTCCTTCAATGTTTTTTTTCTGAAGCTTGGTTCAGTGGATAATAATGTTACAACGCAGACCACTATTCCCAACTTATGCCAATGGACAGGCAGTCTCTGGGCCCAGAATGCAGCTGTGTGCTAGCTAGTGGGAAGTCAAAGTACGTCTTCA
Organism: Gastrophryne carolinensis; assembly: GCA_027917425.1. Taxonomy (NCBI): domain Eukaryota; kingdom Metazoa; phylum Chordata; class Amphibia; order Anura; family Microhylidae; genus Gastrophryne; species Gastrophryne carolinensis. The sequence goes on along the minus strand of CM051243.1, from coordinate 144,216,356 downwards.
CAGGATACCTGCTCCAAGGCTGCATGTTGTAGATCTTTCCATTCTGCTTTGCCTGCTTGAATCAGCTAGGAGGGTCCTAAGGCAAACTATGCACGTGTAGGAGTTCTTTGGTGGAGGAACCTCAGCACAGTCATGATAAGTCTATTCCTGTCAGTCAAGAAACTCTTGTCTCTTCAGGATGATGGTAATGGCAACCATGACGTCTCCTTCATCTAGTTCTACACCATGCCCCACATACTCAGGTACTGTAAGCCCATGTGCCTGGACTAAACCTCATTATGGGCTCAAATGCTATCTGCTCTAGCAGGTGAAGCTCACTCCCTCTATCCCTGTTTGGTGTTCATTGTCTACACCCCCTAGCTTAAGAAAAAAGGAACCTATTATTTTAAACTTGGGGGGGGGGGGGGGGGTTACAGAACAGTGAAATGCCACACTTCCTATGGGGAATGGCAGGGGGAAATACCACACGGCTTATAGGAATGGGAGGGGCGAATGCCACACTGCTTATGGGAAGGGGAAATGCCACACTGCCTAGGGAATAGGAGGGGGGAATGCCACACTGCCAATAAGAAGGAGAAATACCACACTGCCAATGGGAGGAGGAAATGCTACACTGCATATGGGAATGGGAGGGGGGATGTCACACTGCCCATGGGCGGAAATACCACACTGCCTGCAGTGGGGGGGATTCTGCATATATCCTATTATTTGGTTCTTGGAGGGATGGTGTTTTAGCCCAACATTTGGTTCAGAATATTTATTTTCTTTTTTTCTTCCTTCAAATCCTAGGTGTGTCCAAGGGGGCAGGTGCGTCTTATAGGCTCATAAATACGGTAATTAGGGGATTTTCAGATAAAGTTCAACTAATATGCGGACCTTGCAGTTTTTACATTTGAAATCCCCCCCAAAATTCTCTGGAAGTAAAATTCCCTGGCGTGTTGACATGGGCACAGTTGTCTAAAAGTAATCTCTCGATTAAGTCTTTGGTTGCACAGGGTTTCCCCTAAAAAAAATAATAAAATAAATAAAAAAGCAGAATCAAAGCCACATTTTCCTAAAACAAACAATATGCAAATAAGAAAAAAAATGTAAATCTGAAACAGCAAGGTCCTCCGAACAGAAAAATACCCAACATGCAAATGTCGGGTTGCCAAAAACCCTAAAGTAAAGCATATGCCTAAAGGTAATTTTGCACACATTGCGCTTTTTCAACCATAACAGCCATTTACATTTGAAATACCCCCCCATACAAACTATATATTCTTGGAAAGTACACACATTAAGCTTTCTAGGTGTACCCAGCTTGTAGTAGGCACATCTTTCTGGAAGGAATTCCTCGAATAATTCTTTGGCTGCTCATGGTTTCCCTAAAAAAATGCATAAAAAGCTAAATATAAACTGCATTTTCCTAATATATATGCAAACATAAAAAGCAAGCTAAATCTGAACAATAATTAACAGAACAATACCCAACATGCATAGGTACTTTTAACCATTTGAACTGCCAGCCTACTTGAGGTTTTTTCACCCTGTGTTGAAAGGTCATTTTTCACCATGTTTAACTATCCAGGAATTTCCAGGAAACTTTTTTTTATTGTTTTTGTTCAGCAGAGTTTGAGTTTTAGCATGAAATGTCTTGTTTGTCTTTTTTTTTTTTACTTCATAAAAATTCTATTTTTATTCAATATATATTTGCTTTTTTTAAAAGGGATTTTTCAACCGACCCAGCCCCTGAAGCCCCTGAAGCACTTTGTTCAATGAAATCCCTTGTTTCGCGACGCATAGACGCCCCCCACTCAATATGTGCCTTTTGCCCTCCCCTCCCTGTGTGTGGCTTGTCCCTCTCTCGCTTCGGCTCCATTAATTGTACTGAATTGCTAGTCTGTCTGAGCGAGGAGTGATGAGCAGCAGTTGGCAGCGAGTATAGGGTTATGAGTGCTCGGTGGCATTGTGTGTGTGAGAAGGTGGGTAGCCCACAGCGGGCATATGAATGTGATTGAAGTCCCCAGCCGGTGTCTAACTATTATTTGCGTTTCCTGGGCTGCTTTTCCTTGCTGTCCTGCCCCTAGTGTGACATGTGGGAAGAGCTTAGAATAGCAGCGTGGCTGGCCCTGGCATCATGTTAAGACACCGGGCACGGGCTTCAACACCTTTACCGCCTGCATTCACTGGCCGTGTGCTGAGTGGAGGTACAGACCGGTTCCTGGGCGTTGCTTAGGCCACCGCTGGGAGCTAGACATGACCAGGCCGCCTTCCCCCCTCTCACACACATGCTTACTGGCCTCCTGCAACCACTGATTCCCCACCCCGTATTCACTACCACGCATTTTCGTTTGGGAATGCGTGCATGCATTTGGGAGTGTGCACATGTGTTTGGGACTGGGCGCATGTATGTATGGGAGTGCACACATGCACTTTAGGACTGTGCCCACATACGCGAGTGTGGCATGTGGTTTGAGAGTGTCAGAAGCAAGTTCTTGGGCTTTTACAGACCTCACTAATTGTGCTGATTATTATGCAGCATCATAGTTCCAAGAGTCACGTTCACTTTTTGCTAAAAAAATCTTGAGGTGAAACTGTAAAGCTTGATATCTCCGCCATTTCTTATTCAATTCAATAACATGAAACAGTTTAGGATAGTGCCAAACGTAGCCAGATGCAGTTGTCTAACAATTGCCTTTGCCTGAAATACGGCTTTCAAAAAACCAAATTGTTTGTAAAAGCCCAGTACAACGGTACCACATATGTATTGGTAGCCCCCCATTCCTGCTTAGGAGACCCCAAACCGAAAACAGCGCTTTGACATTTTAATCAAATATAACTACTATCCACACTAGGGTTACATTTTTTTCAATTTTTAATGCAGATTGAAACCCATTTCTGGGTGTTTTACCAGGGTTTTCCACCACAGAAGCCGATTGTCTCTCAAAAGTGCCGCTGTGATGAGGCGAGATTCCAGGGCCCAGCCACGAGGGGTTTGACCCACTTTAAGGTTTAAAAAAATGTTTTTAAAAATAGTGTGGAGGCCCCCCTATCCAAGCATAAACAGCACAGGCACCAGCTACGCAGAGCTTGTAGACCAGGGCGCGAAGGCCAGCATCGGTGGCCCCCAGCCCTAAAGGCTACAAGCCCCCTACCCCTAGTTGACCATAGGCTCTTCTGCCTCCCCCCAGGCTTTGGGGAGGCAGGTAATATGGCCCAAATGGTTAAATGTAAAAAAAAAAAAAAAAGGATTTTATCATTTGTTTTTATATACCTGCCTCCGATCCCACGCCAAACACTCTGGTTTCTGCTCATCTGCTGCTAGAAGCCTTTAATACCTGCTGAGTGACCGAATATCAAGGGTTAAAAAAAATTATCCATCCCAGAACACTGTGTCCAACACTGATCATTATGACTTCTGGTCTCCTGCTGCTGCTGGAATAAGCCTTTTATACCTGCTGGGTGATGGTACATCAAGGGTTAATTAAAACAAATAACATAGGGTCCCATTCCTGGAGGGGTGGTGGGGGAACCCCAAGCTTTTTAAAAATAAAATGTAAGGGTTAAAAACCATTAAAAATAAAATCATGGAAGGGTCCTCCCTTCCGAGCATAACTAGCCCTGGCACCAGCAATGGGGGGCTCGTAGACCAGGAAGCCAAGCCCACAAAGCCTTTGCTGGGTTTTCTGCTCCCCGCTCCTGGGCTTTGGGGAGGCAGGTAATGGGGGGGGGGTGGCAGTGGTTAATGGAAAGTCACCCACTTGCTGCAGGTGACTTGCCAGCCACCCAAGCTTTGTGAACTGGTATAGGGGTCTCATGATCCCTTATCAGTTCACAAACACTGTGTTTACCATAGCAATGTACATCAAAGTGGTCTGTTTAAAATACAGATCAGAGACTTCCTGACTCTAGTCTGGAGGCAGAATCTTAACACAAATGTATATTTTACATTCCAGAAGAGGAAAACAATAAAGCAGAGCACCAGAAACATGACAAAAGTTTTCCTTTAAGCTGTTAAAAGCTGTGATCTTACAATTTTAAAGGCAAAGTGCATTTTCAGCTACTAAACTCTTGTACGGGCTTGTAAAGGATTTTTGTGAGTACACTGTAGATAACAGAAACCTGAAGCATCTTACTGACCATTTACTACACATGTGTTAAAGTGGACCAAAACCCAGGATTTTGACTATCCTGGGTTTTGGTCCACTTCCTCAGGGTGCTCCTCTATGTGAAGCCCTCCAGATCGCCCGATGCAACTCACCTCACCCCGCTCCTACGGCGCATGAGCGGCCGCTCGTCCAATCAGCGCGCCCGGAGCCGCTGAGGTATGCGCGTCAAAGCAACGTCTTATCTCAGCGGCTCCGAGCATGCTGGCGCATCTCGCGCTTCCCTCTAACAGGGAGCTCGCTGATGCAGCCGTGGCCCGCGCATGCGCCATTGGACCGGGATTCAGGTAAGGTTTGCGGGCGTCCTGGGGGGTTTCACACAGCGGGGCATCCCGATTTTGGATGCCCCACGGGGAGGTAATGAGTTTTAAATTGAACCTAAGACCAAAACTTCTACATGACTTCATATTGCCCACCCCCTAGGAATCCTGATTTGGTTCCATAACACAAATTAATAATCAGTTAAATAATAAAAAAAAAGCTATTTCCGCCTCATAAGAACCCTGTCACTCATCCCTTCTGTGTCTGTAAACCTAATATAAACTTGTTTCACTCTGGCTATAATCAGCCTTTTGGCAATGATCATTTCAGAGATCTGGTGGATCAGCTGCTGGAATCCAGCCATGTACCTGCTGTTCAGCAGACAGCTCATAATTTGCTTCCACTTGTATGAGCAATTGTAGTGATGACTGACACAAGCATTGCAGACTGCAAAAAGTGGCTTCCGGGTAAATCATTTTGTGGGTTCCTGTTGCTCATTAAGTTGGACTGCAATCACCCATGTTGCACAAGATTTAAAGGAAAACTCAGTTGTTTTCCTCTTCTGGGATGTAAAATAAACATTTGTGCTAGGATTGCGCCCCCAGACCTGAGATTTACTTATCTACATGGTTTCCTATATTCCTTCGTGTCTGTGATCTTAAGATGGGAGTGGTTTACCTGGGCTTGAGTGAAAAGTACTGACTACAGCTGCATTGCAAAAAAATAGAATATCATCAAAAATATGTGTATTTTCAGTAATGCAGTTGAAAAACTGAAACTTGTATATAATATTGAGTCAATACAAACAAAGAGTGAACTTTTTGTCAAGTGTTTTTTTATGTTAATGTTGATTGAGGCTTAGAGCCAAAGAAAACCCCAAATTCATTATTTCAGAAAATTAGAATAATTAACCCAAAACAGGTGCAAAGGCTTCCTAAGCATTTAAAAAGCTCCCTTAGTGGGGTACAGTAGGCAACACATGGGGAAGACTTCTTACTTGACAGATATCCAGAAGGCAGTCATTGACACACTTCACAAGCAGGGTAAGCAACAAAAGGCCATTGCTAAAGACGCTGGCTGTTAATAAAGCATATTAATGGAAAGTGTGCTAGAAAAGGGTGCAAAAGCAATTGGGATAACCGCAGGCTTGGCAGGATTGTTAAGAAAAGGCCATTCCAAGATTTGGGGGAGATTCCCAAGGAGTGGACTGCTGCTGGAGTCTGTGCTTCGAGAGCCACCACACACAGACGTATCCAGGACATGGTCTACAAGTGTCGCATTCCATATCTCAAGCCACTCATGACCAATGGACAATGCCAGAAGCGTCTTACTTGGGCCAAGGATATAAAGAACTGGGCTGTTGCTCAGTGGTCAAATGTAGTGTTTTCAGATGAAAGTAAATGTTGCATTTCATTTGGAAATCAATGTTCTAGAGTGTGGAGGAAGATGGAGAAGCACACAATCCAAGCTGCTTAAACCGGACCTTCAGCGTGATTTAATGAAAAGCCCAAACTCTTAAAAAATGGTTCCCCAGCATCTAAAATTAATATATTTTAAGTTTTTAGTTACTAACTTATTATTCTTTCCCCCACTGGGCTGCAACTCTGTTCAGGAATTTAGGATACGGGCGCCGCCATCTTGACTCAGAAGCATCACACTTACTGAGGAGAGGAGAGTAGGATAAGGTGCAGGGGGGCAGGTTATAGCTGTGGTTCACTCAGACAGAGCAGAGCTGGGGTCAGGTAAAGGTCAGGAGTCCCAGAATGCAGAGCAGCACAGTCAGGAGGCACTTCCTGTTTGCAGGCTGCCTGATAAGATGGCGGCTTCCATAAGCCACCATCTTGGATGTTTAAAGGCTCATAACATGCAGTAGATGCAGGTAGGATGATTTTTAATGTGGCCAATCTGTATGTACAGGGTGTGGGAAACATATAAGATAGACTCTTATTCAGAGTGAAGGTCCGCTTTATGGTCTAATGTGAAGTTTCCACAATCAGTGATGGAGAGCACAGCCATCTACCAGGAAATTCTAGAGAACACCTGACCTTAACCCCATAGAGAATCAATGGGATATTGTCAAGGGGAAGATGAGACACCAGACCCAACAATGCAGACAAGCTGAAGGCTGCTACTAAAGCAACCTGGGCTTCCATAACACCTCTGCAGTGCCACAGGCTGATGCCGCCATGCCATGCCGCACTGATGCAGACTTTCATGCAAAAGGAGCTCCAACCAAGTATTGAGTGAACTTACTGAAAATACTTTTCATTTGGCCAACATTTTTGTGTTAAATATTTTATTACAGTTGGTCTTATAAAAAAATTTAATTTTCTGAGATAATGAATTTGGGGGTTTTCCTTGGGGGTAAGCCATAATCATCAACGTTAACATAAAAAACACTTTTTTTTGCTCTTTGTATTAAAGCTTGCAGCTGAGAACAGTCTCTGTAACCCCTTAGCCACTGAACACAAGACTGTGATCTTCCCTATCTGAATAAGTCGAATTACAGCAGAAGGGGTTAAATCTCTCACCTGCAATTTATCAGATGATTATTAAGCCAGAGTGAGGAAGTTTTGTGATCTGAATTTTTAACACACCACTTTGATGTACATTGCTAAGGTAAACACATTGTTGCTAGGCAAAACGGTTTTCTTATATAACACACAATTGGAAATCATAGAAAAAAAATAACAGATAAGCCTTGCACATTGATTACATAATTTTGGCGCACAATATACAAAGATATGAATATGTTTGAAGCCCATCACAAATAAAAGATGGACATCTTGCCTACAGAGTGGACACTTGTGATTCCATTCTAATGTTTGCTGGTGTGTGTGGAACCGCCCAATTCCTTAATTCTGCTAAAAAGAAGGTTAAGCTGCAAGTTGTCATGACTTGCTGGGCTGGCTCAGGAGTACTTTGTATGCCTATGCTGTCAGCTTTCTCATGCCCAAATTCATCAATTCACTTCACAGTCTATAGCTTTGCTGGTATAACTGCTGACTCTGCACTCTTAGCAGAGGAGGGTCTTTGCATGGTAGTAACATTATTCTTAGTTCATACAGCACAGGTGCATCACAGAACCTGGAGGTCCTTTTTACTCTGAATTGAGACATTGAAATGTTTCTTTTCTTTCCTCAAAGAAGCACTATCGCAAAAAATGGCCCAATAAAAATCCATATAGATATGCTGGGTGGCGGAAGGAGAGGTCACTTATACCCCCCCCCCCCCCCCCCCCCCAAATCAAGAAATAGCCAGTCAGGCTTGTTTATTATTTTTTTTAATGGAAGGAAGAGAAAATCATGTGACAGGTTATGTCACCCCCTGATACACCTGATACCTGTCAACGCTGGACTCCTACCAGAAGAAGAAAACTACAAGTGTATAAGTGACTCCTCTTCCCATTAGCCGATGTGTTTATATAGGTTTTTATTATTACACAACTTTGTGATAGTGCTCCTCTGACATCTGGAATAGGCTGGACAGCCAATCCATGGTTTGTTATATTTTGGTTTAATGAGTTGAGGTATTTTGTCCAATGGTTACATATGTCTCCTCCAAACTGAGTGTTGCCCTGGGATCTGAATTAGGTCTTCTTTACCTCTTCCCTGATCTTCCGCTCCTGTTATGGGTGAGGATAGCAAGGGATGACCCTTATTCCCCACCTTCTGTATTCTAGCTTTTGGGCATTCAGGAGAAAAATTACAGTTGATTCAGAATGTTAAAGAAATAATATGTAGTGATATCTCACCTAAGTGTTGTTTTTGTCTCGGGTCCTTTGACCTCACTTTCCAATATGAGGTTTTAACACAATTTAGTTTCAAGTGGTTTAGACTCCACCCTTACCCTAGACCAGTGGTGACGAACCTTTTAGAGGCCGAGTGCCCAAGCTGCAACCCAAAACCAACTTATTATCCCAAAGTGCCAACATAGCAATTTAACCTAAATAAGAGTTTTAGCATAGAAAAAACAACTTATACATTTACATCATCAGTGCGTCAGAGTACACCCACATCACCCCATAACAGGTAGTGTGGCAGAGCACCCCCCAATCACCCCATAACAGGTAGTGTCGCAGAGTACCCCACAATCACCCCATAACAGGTAGTGTAGCAGAGCACCCCCCAATCACCCCATAACAGGTAGTGTGGCAGTGTACCCCACAATCACCCCATAACAGGCAGTTTGGCAGAGCACCCCCAATCATCCCATAATAGGTAGTGTGGCAGAGTATCCCCAATCACCCCATAATAGGCGGTGCAGCATATGCCAAATCAGGATGCCCCACTGTGTGAAACCCTGGGGTAACCTTTTTTCACCTTTACTGGAAGATCCCCAGCATCTCAGCAATTAAGGCCATCTTGGGGGGCAGCCGATCTTGCACCTGATTACCGAACTCTGCATCTAAACAGAGCTGTATTGCCGATCATTAATATGCACGGCTTGCAGTGCTGACTGGATGAGAGCACGCACATGCACCATGTTACTGGGGTGAGGTACATTCTTATGGGTGCCCTGGGGGGTTTAATGCAGCAGGGCATCCCATAACGGGATAGTGAGAATCCCAGGTTTTGTTCTGCTTTAAAGTGGACCAATCAGCAGGATTATTATTATCCTGGTGATTGGTCCCTGCCCCATGGGCATTTTGATTTGGCATGCCCCACTGTGTGAAACCCCTTAGATTGCCCACTCACCTTTGCATTGTTCCCCTGGTACATGCTCGTCCAATCAGCACTTTATGGCGTGCATACTTATACGCCGCATAAAGCCATTGTTTAGGAACGTGTGTTGTCACTGGTAATGCCAATGGCCGCATCTCCAGCTCCCCTGTGCAGTGCGCACTCCCAAACGCCCGGCCTATCTGAATGGCTGGGCATGAAAGCGTGCACATTTGCAGGGATGTCAGAAAGGTAAGGGGTCTGCTGCCTCCACCCTTATGCCCATTCACCTCTTCATAGGTTGAGGCTATACAAAACTTGCTCTTAAATGATGTAATGGTGGTTATTGAGTGTACTAGGTCAGTCTAACTATTCTAGCTTTGCACGACTAACAAAATGCTGTTACATGTTTGTTGTGATCAATCATCAAGTTTGCTTGTGTAATTAGTTTGTTACCATAAGGATGTGTAATACAGTATTTGTTTGCATTGTAATTGATCTAATGAGATTTTAAGATCATTTTCTATTCGAGTTTCTTAGGTTTTCATGGTAAAACTATGGTTTACTAGTATAGTTTAGAGGTTCATAAAGTAGGTTTGAATTTGGAATTAAATTGGCTTCTCAAACAAAAAATGTCTGCCAATCCAGTGACCTGTTGCCTAAGAAGAACAGAAGAAAACCTGGTAGATGCGGCTCATGGCAAGGGACCAGCAAAAAGATAAGAGATTGCAGGATATCTGGGGGTACTTAGTCTGCTGGCCCTGGAGTCTTTTAGGCAATGATTGGTCCACTTCAAGTAAACAAAGCGTTAGATGTGAGATGTCCTGATTTCTATTACGTGACAGAAATGAACTGAGAACACATCCAAGGAATCGGGTGTGTAATTGTTCTTAGGCTATCACTTATTCATTTATGGTTCCATAACTGAATAATAAACAAAGGCAATGAGCTTATTTCTGCTTTTACCTAAAGTAGAAAGTACGTGAGTCACTTAAATTACCTCTTTACAAGATTTAATAGGTAATAAATGAATACGTTTGGTGCATTCAGTCCCTGTAATCCCTTTAGACAACCTAATTTGTTAATTTTATCCTCTATTATTCCAGCTGAATCGAGCTAACATAGCATAGATTTCCCTAAAGTAGGTAGTCGGATTTTATTAAGTCTATCTTCTCTATTAGATTTATCTGTAGGTGCTTCAATGTATTTAATTTATTTTTTATAAAACTCTATTGAAGGTTTATAGTTTAAGCCAAATAATTTGACTTGCCTTATCTGGGACCTGCTGAGTGTATTCTTTTTACAGCTTATCTGTGCAGACTTTGGCCCAGCGGGCAGAAGACTGTCATCCTAGAGTACAATCCCAGGTGGGTTCTCCAGAGCCTCAGTATTGGATGACACTAGAGATGAGCGAACTTCTTGAAAGTTCGATTCGGGCGATTCCCGCCGAAATTCGGGTTCGCCCGAATCGAACTTTCACAAATCGCTCATCTGAAAAAAAAAATGCCGGCATGGTGGGAGCGGGCAGGCCGGCTACACTGTCAGCGGGCCGCCGCCGACCCGCTGACAGCGCAGCCGGCCTGCCCGCTCCCACCATGCCGGCATTTTTTTTTTAAGCAAAAATGCCGGCATGGTGGGAGCGGGCAGGCCGGCTACGCTGTCAGCGGGCGGCGGAAGCCGGCTCGCTGACAGCGCAGCCGGCCTGCCCGCTCCCACCATGCCGGCATTTGTTTAAAAAGCAAACACTTACCTGCATGGTCGGAGCGTGGAGGCCGGCGCCGCTCTCAGGCGCCCTCTGATGACGCGTCCTCTGATGACAGCTGAGAGCGGCGCCGGCCTCCACGCTCCGACCATGCAGGTAAGTGTTTGCTTTTTAAACAAATGCCGGCATGGTGGGAGCGGGCAGGCCGGCTGCGCTGTCAGCGGGCCGGCTTCCGCCGCCCGCTGACAGCGTAGCCGGCCTGCCCGCTCCCACCATGTCGGCATTTTTTTTTTTTATTTCAGGGAAAATTCGATCGTCACGAACCAAAAAAATTCGGGTTCGTGCCGAATCGAATTTTCCCTGAAATTCGGAGCGAATTCCGGTTCGTCCGAACCGGTTCGCTCATCCCTAGATGACACCTAACATTTAACTACTGTGGATCTGAGAGGATGTGGCTTTCAGCAGGTGGAAACATACATTTCGAAGTGCAAAGGAGGAAGAAGAGCCTTTAAAACATCAGAAGGTGAAGAGGCAGGTCACTGACCTTTTACCATTAAACAGTGTCAAGGTAATGGAGTAAAACCGGCAAGTTTCGATCTGCCCCATGTTCCCGGTAGTTAGAGCCAGTTGTCCTAACCCAAGGTGAGTGGAGGGGACGTGTGACAAAATTGTTGGTCTCTGTATCCCAACAAAACATGGTACCTTTGGACTGTTCAGATAATTTATCTGATTATGGAAAAGGGGTCAGATGGTTACCAATGGGCTGGCTTTATTGATTACAGCACATGGAGTGGCTGAAGCAGTGTTCAGCAAACACGCTCCACCCCATGTCACCTGTGCAGAATTAATATGCAAGGTCGTGAGGCGCTCGAAACTCCCAGGCTCTGGCGGGAGACCAGGACATCTTCTTTCCTTGTTTTGTTAGATATCCTTTTCTTCATCCCACAGTCTATTCAGCGGCAAGACAGTGAGAGGACGCCTCCAGTACCTGAAGGCCACAGTCAGAGGTATGAGATTTTCAAAATCGGGACTTAGAGGACCAAGTTCCATACTGGTTAGGGCAGCCTAACCTTCATGGTCAATGGAAAGGGGCGACAAGCCTAGAGCTTATGGCAAATCACCTGGTAGTTCTGGGGATAGTGACTCCTACCCTATTTCAGGAGTGAGGCTTTGACCACTACTCTGATTACGGAGCTCTTGATAGGAGGCAATTAAAGGTCCCATGATTTTGGATCTCAGCATTTATATGTCCGTGTGAGTAACAGTGCATAGAATACCGGGGATCAGCCATGACTGAACAGGGAGTATGTTGCATAATTGTCTTGGTAGCATATGCTTTAGCATGGCCCAAAGTTTTCTAGGTATCATCTAAGATATTGACGTGATCCTTTCCTGTGGTGACATGCAGGGGGTCCCTGTTATCCTGTTCCTGGGGGAACCTGCTCTTCAGGACACTTCCCATACAGGGGACTGTGGAGACAGCCAGGGATTGGTGGTATTGTCTACTACCCCAGTTCTCATATTATCCAGGGTTCCTCTTTGGCAAGGATGCTGGACTCTGGAGATCTTTATCTTGAATAAAGGGTGGCTTAGCCAGGTCTTGCTGATTTAGCACTTCTGGGCAAGGCAGAGTTTTTTTTGTTGGTTACACCTTTTGGGAAAGATGGTTTTCACCACTGATACTGTTTCATTTCCTGAATGTCACTTCTTGAAGCTAAGTCTCCAGGAAAGGACAATGCTTGGCGGTTTCTAGGCAATGCCACATCCGACATCAAAGACATTGCGGGAGCAGCTGGCAGGTGAGTTGAGGGCTGTGGCTAGATGCCAACTTTTTGGGGAGCTCTGTTAACTTGTTTGTCTTTATAAAACAGTTTGCTGCTATGCATTCAACGCTAGTCCTAACCTTCTATGTCTTACTCCGCAGGAAGAAATGAGTGTCCTGTTTTCAAGGGGAATTATTTTTAGATTCACCTTCTGTCACAAGGATGGGTTCACTCACATATATTAAAATACATTTTATGTGTCTGCATATATTTCAATATATCAAGGTGCATGTGGTGGCATTTACCTTTACAAGATACTGAGCTCCTGCTTTCACCATATGCAAATGTCACAAAATTCCTCAGCAATTATGTACTAGGGGGTCTTGCTCTGCTGCAATGTATTAAAAAAAGAATCCTATTAGTGAAGTAGAGCATTTGAATTCTCACTCAAAGATTCCTGAAAATTAGTCTGTTTTTCCATTTTTTTTGAAGTGGTAATAAACACTTTATTTTAATGAAAGAACCTAAATCAAATAAAATAATAAGTCCAAAAGAAACATACAAAACTACATACATTATCTAAAGTAGTAAAAGTATCAGTAGGTTTAAAAAAGGCAAATATAGGGCAAAATAATGTTAAGAATTTTTATAAATGCAAATGCACTGGAAATACTACACATTAAATTCCAATTCAAACCACTAAAAAATGCACCCAGTTTGTATGAAAACGAAGCCAGCCTCAGATGGTTTTGGTCTACTTTCACCATTTACAGAAAGCTAAAAAAAAGAATATAAAAAAGTGGCAGCATTTTGTGTATAAATTGAAAACGTTTGCGATATCACTTTACTTTGAACTGCAGAACTAACTAATATTTGGACTGTTTGCACAATTATTAGGCAAGGTATATTTTTGAGGATGATTGTAATTATTGAACAACTGCAGAAATATTAATAAACATCAAACCTGAATATTTTAAAGCAAACCAAAAACACTTTTCACTCTGGGTTTCACAGCTGGGTTTTGGTCCACTTTACCTGATTGGGGATCCCCGTGTGTGAAAGCCTGTGGATAGAAAGGGAGCCAACCATTCACCCCTAAGCCACTAAGGATGTTCTGCCACCTGGGCCTGACAGAGGATTTCCTAGGAATCCTGCAGGTCTAAACCAGCTGGCTCATGGGGAGGCCTGCCTTCAGGGTAGCTTAGTAAGGCCCCTCTTTTTGTGGCCAGTGTCCTCTGCCCTGGGCTAGTGTCGTAGTTGTCCTGTCCTGCTGGCAGTCCTGCTCAAAAGTATATTCAGATATTTGATCTTTCTGGAGCTGATAATTAGCTGAGCCTTTCCTATTTTGGCTATTGTTCAATCCATTTGAACAGTAGTTCCTTGCTTCCTTCCTGTGTTTTTAGTGTATGGCTGACACTTAAATACATTTGTGATCATGTTAGCAAAGCAGCTATAATTTCGTCCCCAATCAACTTTTTAAACAATATGGGTAATTTATCCTAATTATGACTAGAACACCTAATTTTCCCCAGTCCTCAGTCCTAAATGAATCTTACCTACCCCTCCAGTGAACACCAAGAGGGTTTTTCCTATTGGATGGAGGGCCAGGACCCTGCAGGAGGTTTACTTCGAAGCAGACCCTTACCCTCAGTTATGTGCTCCCACCTTAGGGTCAGCAAATAGTGAGTGGGTTAAAGTCCCTGCACCACAGCACCCCCCCCCCAACTACTATCCCTATGCCTTCCTGTGCCCTTAGTGTAAGCAAATTCCCTCTGGACTTAAAGGTGGAGCAGAGTGCAAGCAGATTTCACCCAAAAATAAATCTGCAGAGCACTAGGGGATCCTAGATCAACAAATAAATAGGTAAACAAGAGTAAAAACCCACAGTCATTAAAAAGGAGCATCCACCGGCCTAAGCAGGACATCCCAGTCTGGGATGCCCTGATGTGTAAAATGCCTGGGGGGTGCTTGCCGCTCCCCTTTCATTCAGCTTTCTAGTCCATGCATTATTATGCACAGCATAGAATGATGATTGGAAAAGATAATAATACCGGGCATTCCTGAGGGTTAGACACAGTAGGGTTGCCCTGGACCATAGAAAAACCTAGCTGAGGGAAAATCCCAGGGTTTGTTCCTTTTAAAGCTGACCAAAAATCAAAATAGACTTTTGGTCTGCTTAAATGTGACCTGGGGGCATCCCAATTAGGGATTTCCCACAGTGTAAACTTGAAGGAGCCCTCACTGGCTGGCATAGTCACCTACATTCAGGATCCCACAGTGATCAAATGAGACACTGAGCAGATTGGCTTTGCTTTGTAGCTTTATCCCTGCTCCCTCCTTTGTGTGCGCCCCATCAGTCAGGCACAGCATCCCTAATCAGATTTAGAAGTGGGACAAAAACTACCTTTTTTAAACTTTTGGTCTGCTTTAAAGTGATTCAACAGATATATTTGACACAAAAAAAACATTGTTGATCTGCAGCGGAGGGGTGTTATCCCAATTGGTGACCATACATTTTCATTTTTTTGCCATACCTTTCCTAGCACTTGGTCTAAAACAAAAAACAGCCCAGCACCGGATGCCTGATCCTCCAGTGGCCAAGGGAGGCGGACTCCTTAGTCAGCCAATCACTGCACAGCAGTCACACTGTTGCTGCACTGATTGACCATCTTAGCAATCAGTTGTGACCAGTCTAGCAGCTAAAACCCAGAGGTGCTGCTCCTGGTTGGGGATCGGTTGCCCAGTGCTCAGTAGGGGGAGCCCTCTTTTTGCTTCAAGTAGTCAAATCAGGTCCTGCACTTGCTGATAATTGGACTAATAAATGTCGGATTGCCACTGTTGTAAGTACAGTTATAAGTATGTATGACCACAACTAAAATCAATCTAGTGGTACTTCCTTTAGCCTGGGGCATCCTCATTTGGCATCCCCTGCTGTGTGAAATCTCCCAGATAACCCACACAACTCACATGTGCGGGCCCTCATCCAGTTGGCACAATTGCTGTTTCAGAGAACGAGGTGTGGGAATGCCAAAAAGGTAAGTGAGGGTGATCAGTGGGGCTCGCACAGTGGGGCATCCTGAACTGGGATGCCCCGGGGTCACTTAGTCGGCTGGCCCTGGAGTCTTTTAGACTTCAGAGCCAGCCCAGGGTCTGATAGGTCCACTTTAAAGAAACCAGATCCCAGTTTTGGGAATGCCCCTCTATGTGAAATCACCTAGATTCTCATCTCGACAAGGGCGTATACTCACCTGGATGGCAATCCCATGGCACATGCAACAGTTGCAGCCACATCCCCCGGATTCCCTCTGGCTGATGCATGTACCTGCACTAGGCTTTTCTGAGTGGCTGGCTAGGGTACGCCCAGCTAAAAGAAAGCACCTTGCACCTCCTTTAGGTTTACTAAGCTGCTTTGATTTCAGAGTGTCTTAGTAAAGTTGAATTGAGCATGGGCCACTGATTGACCCAAGTGCCATGGGATCGCCAGAAAGTTTAGCTTACATGACAATCCAGGGGATCTTGTACAGCAAGACATCCCAAATAGGGATGCCCTGCTTGGGAGGAACAAATCCTGGTGGTGTTGCTCTTTAACACACATAAGCACACTACTCACCACACGCACAGACATCCTAGAACACACACATACTATTAAAATCTGAGAAGTATTTCAGTGTGCTGCCCAGGTCACATTCAAAGCAGACTGGAGTAGCTGCTCATAAGCTGATGTTGCTGGCTGGGTGTGAGCTTCCATCTCTTTTGCTGCACAGAGGAAGATTCATGAGGGGGAGCTCTACCCCGGGGATTCTTCTCACACAGTCAGAGCTGCTGATGCGGCTCACTGAGCCAAGGAGGGGGGAACCGAGGGAAACCAGCTATCCGTCCTCACACACAACTTAGCCATCATAGAGCCATGAATCCCACATTCTGGTCAGCGGCACTATGTGTTTCGAGCTAGCTGCCCCTGCTTGATCACTCTGAGAACTCGCCCCAGCACTGCCATCTGTGCCACCCCTTTGGTGCCACCCTGATCCATTGCACCCAGGGCACTTGCCCCACCTGCCGACCTCCCCCCCCCCCTCACCTACTCCCCTTTGTTATTCCATGGAATAACTTCACCAATTCCAACACCTTACTGCCATTATTTTGAAAAAGCCCCCTTCAATTAATGAGTCAATTAATTTCAATAAGCTGCATGCACATGTCTTAACAGCTGGGCTTTTGTTTTCTATTACTTTACTACACTCATAAGAAAATTATTTGCTATGAATAAATATCCACTATGAATAAATACCACTCTGTTTGAATTTTACAAATCACAGTTAAAATACAAATAGTAAAATGTGCACTTTAGGTGAAATTCAAAATAAAAGTGCTCTACTTTCACCTAAAGTCCACTTTTTATTCCAAAGAGCACTTTTAATGTCTGATTTGAAATGATAATATTTTATATTGGTCTATATCAGCGGTTCCTAACCTTTTTTCAGTACCACTTTCCATTTTCTAGTCATATCAAGTATAAACTGACCATCCTCAAAGTGGGACAGTTTAACCCCTCTAGTGTCAGCTACGTAAAATTTACGTAGCTGCCTCTCCTGACGTTAAACACCAGCTACGTAAATTTTACGTATCTGGCTTTCCCCCCTGCTAGCAGGCAAAAAAAGCCACTCACCTGACCCCTCTATCGAACCCCCCGGCTGCAGGGGAGAGCACGGAATAGGCCCCCCCCCCCACTACCGCAACTGCCAGTACTACATGTAAAAAAAAAATGACATTGACTCACCTCGGTGGGCAGAGGAGAGGGGCAGGAGATCCTCTGATTTTTTCTGGTTTAAAAAAATTCCAAAAGAAAATGGGGTCCCCCTCCCCATTAACCCCTGGCACCCCAATTACCTGCCCCCCCAAAGCCCAGGAGGGGGCAGAAGAGCCCGTGGCCATAGCCTATGCCAGCTTGTAGCCTGCAGGGCTGGAGGCCACCAAAGCTGGCCCCTGTGCCCTGTTCTACAAGCCCCCATAGCTGGTCACGGGCTGGTTATGATGGGTAGGGGGGACCTCAGGATCTCACACCATTTTTTTTTTATTTTTAAGGGTTTTTAATCCTTAACATTCCACAAAAGATGCCCCCCCCCCCCCTGGGAAGGGGGACCCCACGCCAATTTCTTTTTTTTTTTTTATTTAACTCTTTATAGTGTGGATAATAGTATTTTATTTGTAAATGTTTTTTATTTGTAAATGTTTTTTATTTGAAAAGTGCTCTTTTCAGTTTGGGGGGTCCTCTGGACAGGAACGGGGGGGGGGGGGACTACTGATACATGGGGCTTTCACATGCAATCAGACAATTTTAAAAAAGAATAATTTGTTTTTTTTTTTTTAATATTTTAAAAAACAGTAGAAAAATTACAAACAAGACATTTCATGTTAAAGCCTAAACTCTGCCGCAAAAAAAAAATATAATTTTATATATTATTATATATAATACAGTTAAACATGGAACAAAATGGTGAAAATGACCTATCAACAGAGGGTGACAAAATCTCAAGTAAGCTGGCAATTAAAAGTGTTAAATTAGCTATGCATGTTGGGTATTGTTCTGCTTGGGAGACCTTGCGCTTTCAGATTTAGCTTCTTTTTTCTTGTTTGCATATTGATATTTTAGGAAAAGGTGTTTTTTATTCTGCTTTTTTATACATTTTTTAGGAAAACCCTGTGCAACCTAAGAATTCTTTGAGGGATTACTTCCAGCAAGTTAAGCCCACTACAATAAGCCAGGTATACCTAGAAAGCTTAACATGTGTAATTTCAGGGAATATATGGTTTATGAGGGATACTCCAAATGTAAGGGTTGTTTTAGTAGAAAAAGTGCAAGGTGCGCTGGTGTCTGCAGACCTGAAATTTTCAAGTAAAATTACCGTTACACACATGCTTTACTTTGGGGTGTTTAGCAACTCTTCCCTTGACAATACCTATGCATGTTGGGTATTATTCTATTCGGGGGATGTTATAGTTTTTTTAGGAAAATGTGGCTTTGATTCTGCTTTTCTATTCTTTTTTAGGGAAACCCTGTGCAACCAAAGAATTAATTGAGGAATTACGTCCAGAAAACCACCCATGTCAACAAGCCTGGTACGCCTAGAAATCTTGAGGTGTGTACTTCCAGATAATACTTCCAGATAATATATAGTTTATGGGGGGATCTCAAATGTAAAGGGTTGTTTTTCTTGAAAAACTGCATGGAGTGCATAGAAAATTTGTGTTTTATCTGAAAATCTCCTAAAGCGCTGTTTAAGTTTGGGGGTGTCTTCCAATATATATGTGGTACCACTGTAATCGGGAGAAATTAGGATTTTACACGCAATAAGATTTTATTGACAAACTTAAATTTTTTATTACAAAAAAACACTACAAATTGTAATTTTTTCACCCAAAAATATTGAGAATACACCTAAATGACAAAAAAGACATGTTCATGTTAAAGCCCAGACTCTGCTGAAAAAACAGTATATCATTTCCCTGGGAAAATCACAGTTGAACATGTGGAGCGCAAAATAGTGCAAAATGGTCTGGGAACAAAGTGTAACAAAATATCCAGATAGGCTGGCACTTAAAGGGTTAAACCAGTTTGTGGGTGATGGGCATGGTAGGGAGGTGGTTTATTATGGGTCATATGCTCTAGGAATATTTGGTCCATAAAAGATGTTGGTGATTGAGCCAACGCTCAGAATTCCATGAATTCCACTACCACCATTCAACCAAAGAGTCAGAGCAGTTGTAACCCACCCAGACATCCAGCATTCTGCGTTTGGTGGGACAGTCTCCCCAATGTCAACAAAATGGGACATTTAGGTGTTTCCAGAGTGTTCAGAGAGACAAGGGGCCTCAAAGTTGGACTGTCCCACTGAGAGTGGCACATCTGGGAAGTTTAATCAAGTACCACCTGGGTGGTGCGTGTGGTTTTCAATCACTTAAAACAATGATAAAATATACAAAATGACAATCTAAAGTAAATAAAATGCACATAAATAGTTGTCCTCACCTTCTGGAGCAGTTTTACACTTATTGAGCAAATCAGGCTTGGGTGTATAGATGCCAGTAGATCAGGTAGGGAAACAGGTCAGCCTGTAGCCTTGTTGAGAACCACCTGACATAACCTTCAGCACCACCATGGGTCTGCATCAAATTGTATCTCATTTAAAGTGGACCTTTAACCTAAAAAGTTGGCCCTGGAGCCCCACAGGGCATTCCAAATTGAGATGGCCTATTGTGTGAATCCTCGCATAATCCACCCGCGATCACTTACCCTTTTGGCGCACCCACCACATTCTCGGCCCGAGACCACATACCCAACCTCCCTGCAGTTTAGACACACTCCTGCTACCAGCCATTCAGAGAAGCTGCTGGAAAGGTGAGTTTTGTGGGTGATTTTGGAATTCTACTTGGTAGCTTGAAAAAGTTTGGACCAAAAGAAAGATCTTGGATTTCTTCTATGTGGATGTTATCTCTACACTCTTACAGTAGCGCAATGTTTTTGGCACGCTACAGTATACAGTAGCTACATCAGGCAGCATGTGCGGCTGGGAGCGAATAGATTATTTACTCCTTTAATGCTTTAGAGCTTCCCATTTAGTGACCTAGATTCTAGGATTTACGATCTTAAAATAAAATTATTTTTTTCTTTCTCCGAGTTTTATCATTTTTCTGCTGTACAACAGGCTTAGTTCGTGTACTGTCAGTTTGATCCCACTGCCTCTGTTTTCATTTTGTGAAGGGTAAAATCTGTAAGTACTATTCTAGCTATAGGGTGGATTCAGCTCTATATTTGTTTTTGCTCACGTTCTATGCTAGTAAACATTTTTTCCTTGGGGCAATACAGCAACATATTTAGCTGTGCATTTTTTTCTAACTTCTGCACGGCTAGATATGGTGCTGAATTGCACCAGAGAAAAAAATCAGGAAACATGAGTAAAATAAATCAACCCTTAAATAGGACCTTCAGCATGATTTAATGAAAAGCCCAAACCCTTAGAAAACTATTCACCAGCATCTAAAATTAATATATTTTAATTTTGTAGTCGCTTACTTATTATTCTTTCCCCCACTGGGCAGCAACTCTGTTCAGGACTCTAGGATGGGGATGCTGCCATCTTGCCTCAGAAGCATCACATACTGAGGAGAGGAGAGATGTGAAAAGTACAGGGGGGCGGGTTTATAGCTGTGCTTTGCACAGACAGAGCAGAGCTGGGGTCAGTAATCCCAGAATGCAAAGGGGCATAGTCAGAAGCAACTTCCTGTCTTCAGGCAGCCTGAGATTCCATGGGCCGCCATCTTTGATGTTAAAAGGTGTAAAAACACAATAGGTGCAGGTAGAATGTGGGCAATCTGTATGTACAGGGTAGGGGAAACCTACAAGATATGCTCTTATTCAGGGTGAAGGTCCGGTCTGTTCCTGTCTAGGATGTCACTTACCTTCTTTCAGTCTTGTTTGCTCTATGTCCTTGTGCAGGTGCTCCCTGTCTTTTCTCTGCTGTCCTCTCTAAAAGGCATCTGATAATCCTGGCCCCAGTATTGTTTTCTGTAAATGTGAGCTGCAGTTTTTCTGCTATTTGCTGCCTTTATTCACAGGCTTTGGGTTTGGAGTCACAGACTGCACAGTTGAGCAGAGTCACAGTTTGGGAGTCACGGGCTGGGAATAGGTGAGCAGATTAATAAGGTTAAGGTTGGGAATCACAGGCTGCAAACAGGTGGTGTCACAAACTGGGAACATATACACACAAGATATACAACTCGTCTACAACACCAAAAAGACAAGCTGCTGACCACCCCAGACGTGGGAGGTCCAGTACTTGACAGAGAGCCTATAACCTAACTTTGTATTCAGCCAAGCTCCTGATGGTAGAAATTGCACAAGGCACTGGGCAGTTATGTGGTGGTCACAGACTTGGGGAAAGCAGAGGGCAGAACACTACCGCTTAACAGACTGGCTTACACTGGAGACTAAAGACCCACAACAGAAACTGAAGACCTTGGCCTCATAGTAGTGAACAGGGCTGAATGTGCTCTCTGTAACATATACACTCTCAGGCTATGTGATCCAATGATCCAGCATGGAGGTGAAGTTACACACACAACTTTACAGAAATTATAGAAGAGGAGATTGTAGACACCTGTGAGAGGGCAGGGAACACAAAACAGACAACACAGGAGAGAGCCAGATATACACAATAACCAGATACATAGTATAAGGCAGCAGGTGGTGTAATAGGTAAAGCACTGGGGTATAGAGCCCCATTGATCCTCACATTTGTAAGGATGATTTCCATCCCCAACTACTTGGGATGAAGCAGCGTGTTGTCATTTCTGGAAACATGGCTGTCAGTAGGGCAAAGTTTGTAAAAGATTTAAAAAGCAACAGGATGGAGTCCCAACAACCTTCTAAACATGTGTACCAATGCTTGGAGCTATAGCACCAAAATCTTTGAGTTGAGGGCTATCATATCCAGGGACAACAGAGACTTGGTTCACAAATGGCAATGGCTTGGAGATAAAAGCCATTCCTGAATATACATCGTACAGGCAATTCAGAATATAAACAATGGGTCGTGAAGTAGCCAGTTATGTCAAGAATACTTGAGCATGAATCTTGAGCATGCTCCACTGTGGTCAGAGCCAGCTTCGGGATCACTATGGCTTTCCATGGTTGCTTGCACCAAGAGCCCCAAAGGAGATAGCAGTGGTCCCCTTTTTTGTAGTTCTGGAGGAATGGACTTGAAAGAAGGGCACATTTGGAGCCCTGCTACAACACCTAGCTGGCAATGCAGGAAATGAAGGAGAGGCATAATGGGAGGTATCAGGTGCTGCCTTTTTATTGCCATTGCCTGAAAGTCCCTTTTAAGCAAAAGTCAGAAGGAAGCAAAACTTATAAATACTGCTAAAGAGCAAAAGGAAGACAAAATGGCCAAATCCATTAAGAGGGGGCACAAAAACATTTTCCGATTAATTGGCAACAGAAAAAAGAAAAGTCAGAGTTTCAAAAAATTTGAAATATGGGGAAACATTATATTGAAGGACATAAGGCTGTGTCTGTCCATCCATTTCAATGTCTACTGTATGTATGGATATAGCATTGCATCCATCTGGGAGGGCCCAGCTCCAGAGTTCTTGGAGGCTGATATCTTAGCCAAGCTGGCCCATTTAAGGCAATACATCCAGATCCTCAGATTTGTGACTGCTACACCAGCAAATAATTTACCTAACCATTTCCTTTTACCAACAGATGAGGTGATGAATGCTGTACTTAAGAAGGGGAGTAATGCAGAAGCCAGAAACTGCAGGCCACTTAGCTTAAAGCAGTCCTTCACTCTGAATAAGAGTCTATCTCATATGTTTCCCACACCCTGTACATACAGATTGCTTACAATAAAATTCATCCTACCGGCATCTACTGCATGTTATGAGCCTTTAAACTTCCAAGATGGCGACTCATGGGTCGTCAGGCAGCCTGCAAACAGGAAGTGTCTTCTGACTGCGTCGCTCTGCATTCTGGGATTGCTGTCCTTTTCCTGACCCTAGCTCTGCTCTGTCTGTGCAAAGCACAGCTATAACCCGCTCCCTGCACTTTATCGCGCTCTCCTCTCCTCAGTATGTGTGATGCTTCTGAGTCAAAATGGCGGCGCCTGTATCCTAGAGTCCTGGACAGAGTTGCAGCCCAGTGTGGGAAAGGATAATAAGTAAGTGACTAAAAAATTAAAATCTATTAATTTTAGATACTGTGGAATAGATTTTTAAGGGTTTGGGCTTTTCATGAAATGATGCTGAAGGTCCAGTTTAAACCGGACTTTTCCCCCCTGAATAAGAGTCTATCTTGTATGTTTCCCCCACTTGTACATACAGATTGCCCACATTAAAAATCATCCTACCTGCATCTACTGCATTTTCGGAGACTTTAAACATCCAAGATGATGGCACAAGGAGTCTCAGGAAGTCCCTTCTGACTGTGCCGCTGTACATTTTGGGATTGCTGTCCTTTTCCTGACTCCAGCTCTTTTCTGTTTGTGCAGAGCACAGCTATAACCCCCCTCCCCCTGTACTTTTGCTTCCTTTCCTCTGCTCAGTATGTGATGCACCTGGGGCAAGATGGCGGCGCCCTTATCCTAGAGTCCTAAACAGTGTTGCAGTCCAGTAGGGGAAAGAATAAAAAGTAAGTGACTAAAAATGTAAAATATATTAATTTTAGATGCTGGGGAATAGTTTTTGAGGAGTTTGGACTTTTCATTAAATGATGCTGAAGGTCCACTTTAACATCTGAAAAGGTGAAACCACTTGGAACTTACCACTCTTGAAAAAAACAGATAATTATATATCTAAAAACTGAAAATCATTTTACTGAGTGCAGAACATATCAGACCCTTATAGATTTGTTTGACTATGTTACTAAGGAGTTAGAAGAAGGTGGTGCAGTGGATATCGCCTATCTGGATGTTAGTAAAGCCATTGACACAGTTTAACATAAAGAGCTCATAGATACATTTTTGTAATTGGACTTTATTTCTGGATAGTTCAGAGGACTTGCAGCTGTCTGAAGGATAGTCATAAAATTGTTATTGATAATGGTAAGCATTCTAGGCAGACTACAATGACCATGTGGTCCCCTTCTGCTGTCAGGCTTCTATGCGGAAATGTATATGTATATGCCTTAACCATAAGGCATAATTTTGACTGTCCTGGGTTTTGGTCCTTGCCCGTGGTGCACCCCGATTCTGGAAAGGCTCCCCTGTGCCCCAGGCCGACCAGTAAAACTCACCTTTTTTCTATGGCGCATGCGCAGGCTCTCGTCAAATCACGGCTTGTCAGTTTTGGCTAAAACTCTGCTAATGGCCAGATCTACCCAAAAGCTGCTGAGCAGAGCCGAGCACGCTGGCATCCAAATCCCTGCTGTCTTCTAACAGGGTGCGTGTCCATGCCAACCATTCAGATCTTGGGAAGGTAGACTCCAGGGCCACTTTTCTTCCACTTTAAGCAGAATGCTAGTACCACTACATTGGTTTTTATCTAGACACATTATGATGCGTCTATTTCTAGTCTTTTTCTAGCTCTCTGCATTTTGATCCTTCAACTCAAGCATCAACTCAGCCTTAGCATCTTAGCCCTCTTTTTACCTGCCTGCATTTCCTCTTTTGTTTTGTTCTTACACTTTCTCTCTGAACCCCCAGTACAGCTTTTTAATCCCCATGTCTTTTTTTTCTGGTTGTCACCTCTCCGCGCCATGCTAGAGCTTATCAACCACTTATTGCCACACTCCATTGTGCCATTACCCTACCATTTATTTACCCCTTCGTATCCCTTTTTAGCTCCCATATTCAAGAAATATATTAGTTGATCTCTGAGAAGTTCTAAGTGAAGTTCAACTCCTTTTTTTTGGTTGTCCTGCTTTAGAGCACTACCAACATTACCACCAGCCCAAAAGCTGCTCTGCTTTTTGCCTTTGTCTCCTGAGGATGGTTTATCATGTGCACTGCCCTCATCACTAATTCTGAATGTTAGTACTAAGAAAGCTTGCTTCGCATGCAGTGCACGAGGCTGGCACTGCCGTGCTAATTCCTGAAGCAGGAAGTGATGCAGTGATAAACTTTTCTGTAGAGGTTGGGTGAAAAATGTGTTGCCATTAGATTGCAGGGGACATTGTATTTATTCAGGCATTGCTGCAAGCCTGGCATATAAACAATTAGTTCAGCAAAGTGCCAGCATTACATCAACAAGTAATAGCTCAAGACAAACTAGTCATAGCCCAAATCTAGGCAAAATGTGTTAGATGGTAGAAGGCTTGAAACCCATTGTATGGTCTGATCTATGAGATCTCCCCTCAGTTTTGGTTTGGGTACTTTATGGTGTCAGATTCCACTCACCCGTTCCCCGGTCCAGCGGCGTCCCCGTGGTGCGGTCGCCCGCTGCGCGGCCTCCCGCCGCGCGCCTCCTCGTCCTCCAGCCGGCGGCCCCGGCTTCCTCACACGTGCTCGCGCGCGCGTGAGCATGTTCCAAATTAATTAAAGGGCCAGGTGGGGTGGGGGGAATGTGTTCTGCTGCACTTGGCCAATGAGCCCTTGACTTGGGGCTGAACACCTCTTACCAACCTTACCGGCAAGGGGGCCTTTACTGCTAACTGGTCTCCCTCTGTCTGTGAGGCCTTCCTGACCTTGAAACGGGCCTTTACTTCGGCACCTGTGTTAATTCATCCAGATATTCTTAAAGCCTTCATTGTTGAAGTGGACGCTTCTGAGCTGGGGGTGGGGGCAGTTTTGTCGCAATATTCTGGTAACCCTGAGCGTCTTCATCCTTGCGCTTATTTTTCACGTAAATTCAGTACCGCGGAACAAAATTATGATGTCGGTAATAGGGAACTATTAGCTATTAAACTGGCTTTTGATGAATGGCTGGAGGGTTCATTACATCCTATAACTGTGTATACCGATCACAAAAATCTTGAATACATTGGGTCTGCCAAGAGGTTGAACTCTCGTCGCACGTTGGGCATTATTCTTCTCGCGTTTTAATTTTATTATTACTTTCAAGCCGGGTGTAAAAAATACTAAAGCGGATGCTCTATCTCGCATGTTCGGTGAATGTAAGGATCGGGGTGATACTGGTGATCCGATCCTACCTATGGGTTGTGTGGTCGGGGCGTTACTTCCTGATCTCTCTAACACCTTGGCGCCGTTTCAAGATGAATCTCCTAGTGATGTTCCCTTGGGATGCCAGTTTGTACCGCCATATTTGCGTTCAGATGTAATTTGCGAATTTCACAATGCTAAAACTGCTGGTCATGTGGGTAACCGAAAAACGTTTATGCTTGCCCGTCGCCATGTATGGTGGCCAACCATGAGACGCGATATTACTACCTTTATCGACGCTTGTGCTGTTTGTGCTCGAAGTAAAGGGGTTCACAAGGCTCCCAGTGGTGGTTTGGTTCCTCTTGAAATCCCTGCTCAACCATGGACTCATATTTCTATGGATTTTATTGTAGATTTGCCTTTATCACACGGGAATACTGTTATTTGGGTGGTCGTAGATCGTTTCAGTAAGATGGCACACTTCGTTCCTTTGGCCAAGCTTCCTTCTGCACCAGAGCTTTCTCGACTATTTACTTCACATATTTTTCGTATTCATGGTATTCCGTCCAATATAGTCTCTGATCGGGGTGTCCAATTTACTTCCCGTTTTTGGAAACATTTCTGTTCGCGGCTGGGTATACAGATCTCTCTTTCGTCTGCCTACCATCCCCAGTCCAATGGGCAGACGGAAAGAACTAATCAAACTTTGGAACAGTACTTAAGTGGGTTGATTCAAAGAAACATGTAACAGCTTGGATTTGGCTCACGATCATCCTATTTTTCACGTCCGCTCGTGCGTTCGTATGAACTTGCGAGTGATTCTATAAGCAAATACGTTTCTATCCTAAAAGATACGTCCGTTCGTATGATATCTCCCGAACTTGCCTCAGTCAGTTGGCAATCGTAAAAATCACGTTCATGTGCTCACCTGTTGCGGCGGCAGCCTGTTTTTTCGGCTGCTTCCATCGTCAAGCTCTTCCAATTACTTGCGTTTGCCTCTGGTTTTCATAGGTTTTTGGCCTCTTAGATTCGTGCGTTCGTATGTTTATAAGATCTTGCGCATGCGCACCCTCAACCAGAAACTTACCTAAACCCCGTAGCGGCTGCATCCCACTTCATTTCTCGGTCCCTCAAACTTACCTAAACCCCTTAGCGGCTGCATCCCACTTCATTTCTCGGTCCCTCAAACTTACCTAAACCCCTTAGCGCTTGCATCCAACTTCATTTCTCGGTCCCTCAAACTTACCTAAACCTCTTAGCGCCTGCATCCAACTTCATTTCTCGGTCTCTAAAACTTACCTAAACCCCTTAGCGGCTGCATCCCACTTCATTTCTCGGTCCCTCAAACTTACCTAAACCCCTTAGCGCTTGCATCCCACTTCATTTCTCGGTCCCTCAAACTTACCTAAACCTCTTAGCGCCTGCATCCAACTTCATTTCTCGGTCTCTAAAACTTACCTAAACCCCTTAGCGGCTGCATCCCACTTCATTTCTCGGTCCCTCAAACTTACCTAAACCCCTTAGCGGCTGCATCCCACTTCATTTCTCGGTCCCTCAAACTTACCTAAACCCCTTAGCGGCTGCATCCAACTTCATTTCTCGGTCCCTCAAACTTACCTAAACCCCTTAGCGGCTGCATCCCACTTCATTTCTCGGTCCCTCAAACTTACCTAAACCCCTTAGCGCTTGCATCCAACTTCATTTCTCGGTCCCTCAAACTTACCTAAACCTCTTAGCGGCTGCATCCCACTTCATTTCTCGGTCCCTCAAACTTACCTAAACCCCTTAGCGCTTGCATCCAACTTCATTTCTCGGTCCCTCAAACTTACCTAAACCTCTTAGCGCCTGCATCCAACTTCATTTCTCGGTCTCTAAAACTTACCTAAACCCCTTAGCGCTTGCATCCTTCTTCATGTTGACGACCCTAAAACTTACCCAAACCACATAATGTACATATGTCTATATGTTTATAAGCGTGTTTTTTCTGTTTTGTGTAATTGTTTTTGGGTGCGCATATTATAAAAGACACATTTATGAAGGCTTCAAATATAATTTATTTAAATTATTTTGTTTTTTTTTTTTTTTTGGTATTTTCAAACATAGTAAAATGTTTTTTACTTTTTTTTCAAAACTTAGTAAAATTTTTTGTTTTCTTTTTTCCATAGTAAAATGTTTTTTACTTTTTTTTCCAAACTTAGTAAAATTTTTTGTTTTCTTTTTTCCATAGTAAAATGTTTTTTTTTTTTTTTTTTTCCAAACATAGTAAAAGGTTTTTTTCTTTTTTTTACAAACATAGTAAAATGTTGTTTTTTTTTTTTTTTTCCAAACATAGTAAAATGTTTGATTTTGTTTTTTCCAAACATAGTAAAATTTTTTTTTTTTTTTAAAAACATAGCAAAATTTTTTTTTTTTTTTTAAAAACATTAAAACGTTTCCAATAGATTAAAAAATGTTAACCGAGTTAACAAAAGTAGCCAGGACCAAGGGCACTAATCATCCTCCTCTTCTTCATCTGTTGGCCCCAACGTCGCCTGTATGGCCAGCAGCTCGGCCACCAACTCCTTCATTCTTTTTTTTTTTTCATGCACGGTTTTTGGGATAATCCCTGTAAGCAATAGAGAAATAAACATAAATAGGAGTCCCAGACCGGTTTGTATGCTGGAAATAGATTTGGGGTTAATCAAATACATGTAAATGCATGACATATGTCATTCTTCCAAGGGATAAAGTTAATGCATTTCCCACAGGTAAGTCTTTTAACTCCTGACACCGGACCTTCAACATTATTTAATGAAAACCAATAACTATTCCCAAATGATTCTGCACCAGATCAAAGTACATTTTGGAGGTTTTTGGATTACAGCGCCGCCATCTGGACTCTGAAGCATAACACTTAATGAGGAGTGGAGAGTTGGATAAAGTACAGGGGAGTAGGTTACAGTGGTGCGTTGGGAATCCCGAGCATAGCTGGGTTGAGGGAAAGGTCATCACTCACACAATGCATGGCAGCACCTTCCTTTTTTCAATCTGTATCCCATGCTGCCTGTAAATATTGTGCATTCCATATTCCCCAATATTGGTTTTGTTCAGTCTAATAACATGCATTAGATGGGTGAAGGGTGTTTTTCCATGTTTCTAATCTGTAGGTACAGTGTGATGGCTAAGTCTTTGGTTCTTAATACTAGTTAGGGTCCTCTTTAAGCTAACGAAGTGCCCACATGAAAGTGTGAACTACACATTGGCTACGCCTTTAGTTATGTGTGTGTTATTAGCTAAGCAAACATTAATATGAATAATGGCATGGAGACTTACGGAGTTGGTGGCCGACAGATGGCTGGTTGGGGCCAACAGGCTGCCCTTGGTCCTGGCTCTGCTGTGAAGAAGTCCCTGGAGAAACATGTGACATTTGGTTAGTACTTGTAGAGAGTCACTATTCCCAACATATCTGGCTCCCAGTCTGGCTGACATCACTCACCTTCGCCAGGATCGACTTCAAGCATCTCTGCTGCCTCCTCCTCCACTATCTCACCCGCTCCAGAAGCTTCTACAAATACATAATAAAGGATAACTTAGTTTTTGGCCTGCCATGTATATCTTTGTGCCTATACATGAAGAGTGACATACCAGAGCCTTCCCCATGCGTGGCCAGGTATGACTCCACGCCCACGCGCCTTGGCCCCTCCTCTGTGGTAAGGTCCAGGGGCTGGTCTGAGGAGGCCACAGAGGAGGGGTAGGTCCGTCGCCCGGGAGATCCACCACCTTCACTCACAGATGCAGAGTCATGCAGCACTGGTCGGCCTGTACGTCTCCGGGTGCGGCGAATTCTGAAATCCATTTCCAACACTACCAAAGAAAAGTCATTATAAATAAAGGCATAACTTAGACATTTGGAACATATACCATGCAATTGCTTTGTACTTACTTGGGAAATGGATCCCAAAATACCTCCGCACCCGGGGCATGTGCAGACGTTTCAGGTCCGACCAATGCTGCATTATCTGGGTGTGAGTGAAGGTGGTGCTGGTCACACGGTGGATCTCCGCGATGATCTCCCGGGCGATGTCCCTTTTCTCGCACACATTGGGCGCGAAGTCATACCGGCGCTGAAGCATGATCTGAAAAACATAATGGACACAGAGCTTTTACTTTTACACACAGACCCATATGTGTTGCATCACAAGTTGAGAATTTAATGTCATTAACACACACATTTCGAGTGGCCGCCATTTTTGGGGAGTGCCTTAAAGAGGACGTTGACTGTGATTGACAGTCTGGTCTTATGTTATATGTATCACACACCATGTACATACAGATAATAGCCAACATCAAGAATCAGGCCACCTGCATCTATGGCATGTTAGGATGGTTTAAACATCCAAGATGTAGCCTAATGCTTAGGCTTTTGGACCACGTGTGTGGCTTCCCGTTGTGTTTTTATGGCTTAGGAAAACAGTGTTCCTCAAACATCCGCATCAAGGTCCGAGACAGGCCAGGTTTGCCAGCTCGCCCCGCTACTCCACAGGTTAATTAACTGTTGCTAAGCCGGAGCAATTGGCCGAATTAGGACATCAGCATAGACAGTTGAAAACGTGGCCAGGCTCGGCCCTTGAGGATGAAGTGTGAGGAGCCAGTGATTAAACATTAAGATACCCCAAACTAGTTCCAAACGCATCATTTACATTTAGGCCATCATTGACTATTCGATTAAAATGCACAGGCAGCCACTTACCAGCATGAGGATCTCTTCCTGTTGACGGGTGAAGATAGTGGGCGCCATCTTTATGCTTCTTCCAGGCAGCAGATAAGTGAAACCCCAGCGGTTTCCTGGTTCCGCTCGAACGTACGTTCGTACGAGCGCGTAGTCGTGCGCATAGGCGTCACACGCTGGGCTCATTATTTAAAGGTCCCTGCACCCAAAGCTCATTCTCTTTGAGCATTTGTGTACGATGGCACCAAAAAAGGCGATGAGCAAGCGACCCCAGCCAAGCAAGACCGCGGAGGGCCCCACAACAAGGTCCCAGCAAGGTGGGCGAAAACTGAGAGCCAAGACTCCCACCTCGGCCCCACCAAGGGACCCTGGACCCTCAGGTACCAAAAAAAGGGGCCCCAAGCCCCGTGCCCCTCCTGCAGCCAAAAAGCTGGCAACTGCAGCACCCACCACCTCTGCCCCCAGAACAGGCAGCACAAGTGAGCCCACACCGGCCATGCCTTCAAGTAGGGCAGTTCGGAAACCCATGCCCCGCAGCAGGGCCCGAACCCCATCCAGGGCCCGAACCCCATCCAGGGCCCGAACCCCATCCAGGCCCCGAAGCACAGCCAGAGGCCGAAGAACCCAATCCAGGGCACGAAGCCCATCCAGGGCCCGAACCCCATCCAGGGCCCGAACCCCATCCAGGGCACGAAGCCCAGCCAGAGGCCGCAGATCCCAAACCAGGGCCAGAAGCCCCTACAGGGCCCGAACACCATCCAGGGCCCGAACCCCATCCAGGGCCCGAACCCCATCCAGGCCCCGAAGCACAGCCAGAGGCCGAAGAACCCAATCCAGGGCACGAAGCCCAGCCAGGGCCCGAACCCCATCCAGGGCCCGAACCCCATCCAGGGCACGAAGCCCAGCCAGAGGCCGCAGATCCCAAACCAGGGCCAGAAGCCCCTCCAGGCCCCGAAGCACAGCCAGAGGCCGAAGAACCCAATCCAGGGCACGAAGCCCAGCCAGGGCCCGAACCCCATCCAGGGCCCGAACCCCATCCAGGGCACGAAGCCCAGCCAGAGGCCGCAGATCCCAAACCAGGGCCAGAAGCCCCTACAGGGCCCGCCGAACCCAATCCAGGGCCAGAAGCCCAGGCAGAGGCCGCAGATCCCAATCCAGGGCCAGAAGCCCCTACAGGGCCCGCCGAACCCAATCCAGGGCCAGAAGCCCCTACAGGGCCCGCCGAACCCAATCCAGGGCCAGAAGCCCCTACAGGCCCAGAAGAACACCATCCAGGGCCAGAAGCCCCTACAGGGCCCGCCGAACCCAATCCAGGGCCAGAAGCCCCTACAGGCCCAGAAGAACACCATCCAGGGCCAGAAGCCCCTACAGGGCCCGCTGAACCCAATCCAGGGCCAGAAGCCCCCGACCTGGCACCAGCCGGGAACAGAGCCCCCGACCTGGCACCAGCCGGGAACCTAGCCCCCCAAGAGGGCCCCGAATTGCCACCATGACCACATCTACACCTGGAAGTTCGGTGGCCAGCCACGCAAGAACACCCAGTCCCTTGGCCAGTCCAGTCATTGGGAAGCCACCAATCCGGCCATTCCCCTACCCAGCCCCAGGCCATAATGTCACCACATGTGTCTGCACACATGGAGGAGCAGCCAAGCCAACCATCTGGCCGCACATTGCGCCGCGGCCAGTTGAGTGGGAGATTCTCCCATGACCAAAATATGGCATTGGCTAGTGGCCTTACATTATACTATGACGAGCTATATGGGAGCAAATCCAAACACACCACCAAGCAGCGCAAGATGGAATTGTTTGAAACCATCCTCCGACAAGTAAATGCAGCGGGGGAAGAGAGGAAAGATGTGTCCCAAATTCAGAAGAAAATCTCTGATCTGAAGTATGCTGTACGGCAAAAAGAAATTAAAAGGCATAATTACAGGTAACTAAATGTTTACGCTAAATCTAATGTTTTGGATGTACTGTATGCACCTTTTCTGAGTACCAAACGATTTTCTCTTTTCAGCATGAAAACTGGCGGTGGCTTTCCATCTAAATTGGAGTTTACCCCTGCTGAGGAGATTGTGCTTGGACTTCTCCATCCGGTCGCGGTCGGTGGACATGCTGGTCTAAGGGACACAGACTCACCGACCCGTACCCACGGTGAGTACTCTTAAATCTGCATGTTTGGCTGTTTGCTAAATAATCTACAGTTCACTAGTAACAAGCTAACGGGATGCCCCTATGGTTTGCCTTGCTTGGCCTCGCACTACTGTGGCTGTTTGTGTCCTCTTTTTGTCCCTGGGAATCACACATTTAGGCCCACAGCCATTATGGCAAAGTTCAAATGTCCAATTGGATTGTTAAAGTCATGAAGTTTCGCAAGATAAGTGAGATATTTGGAATCAATCACAAAACACACATCATTATGTATGGGTTGCCTTTTGGTTGTGTGAGTTGTGTTTGAGTTAACAATTTAATTAGCCACCCACAAACATATCTGACCTAGAGCAGCGAGACTCAACTGGCGGCCCGGGGTCCCAATGCGGACCTTGGCACCACATTCAAGGACCCCTGCCCAGACAGCCCTGCACTCAGTTACTTCTGTGTTGACGTGCTCAGAGCTGCCCCCTTGATCGGCCATGTAGTGGTTGGTCTCCTGCCCAATGTCATGGCTCCCTGAAACATAGCATTGCAATATGAAGTACTGAACAGGAAGTGGCATTGCAAGGTACACAGTAACTTTTTAAAAATTTCTCTGGCCACAATCGTGTCCCGCTGCCCCTGCTCTGGCCCATCTGCCACAGTCCCCCCATGCCCCCCCCCACATAAGCCCCATACATTTGTAACAGATTGGCTCCATCCATCCCATCACCATCAATACGTTAACTCCCCCCTTTAGCCATCCAATCCCTGTCCCCTCAGCTCTGGCCCATCCAGCCCAGCAAGGGCAAGCAGCCTTTATTAGTTGGCACTTTGAAATCTCCAGCCCCTCCACCAGTGTATTTATTTTTAACTAGACACCCCCTGCGTCAGCACCATGGCCAGACATTCACCTCTCACCACATACCTTGAAATGGGCGTTTCCAACAATTGTTTGAGTACCCCGGACCTAGCGAATGGTAGGCTAAATCCAAAAATGTGCCTTGAAAGTTGTATGCTGACTGGGTACACTTCATGACTTAGAACTGAGGTCACTTAGCAGTTTTTCAGAGCCATTGCACCTATGTAAACTTTCGTGTGTTTGAACAAAGGTCACCATTGCTCTAGAGTTGAATAATATTACAAATAGAGCTATATTTGATTACCTATCCTAAAAAAGGTTATGTGTGTGTGTTTACGTGGTTTGTTTTTCTCTTCTTCAGCCCAGCATGATCCCTCAGCAAGGGTAAACTCACCCCCCAGTTTGGTTATGCCTACCAGGTCCGTACAGCATAGGAGCCCAGATCAGAGATTTTCGGTAAGTTAATTTAGTAGCATAAATACTACCAAGTGCTTAAGAATGTGTTAAACTGTTGAAATCCAAAATTTGGACGCCAACTTAGCCTTTTTTTTTTGATATGTCCCTACAGACCCGCACACTCATGGAAGAGATCCAGGACATGGAGGAAGATGATGATGTCTCCGTACAGGGCACGTCGGATGAACTCCCCCTGGGTCCCAATTTGGAACTGCTCCA
The DNA here is from genome assembly GCA_027917425.1 of Gastrophryne carolinensis. Taxonomy (NCBI): domain Eukaryota; kingdom Metazoa; phylum Chordata; class Amphibia; order Anura; family Microhylidae; genus Gastrophryne; species Gastrophryne carolinensis. The sequence continues at coordinate 144,181,848 of CM051243.1, read as the reverse complement.
TAATGTTTCTCTGGCCAATCCTCAGCAGCAGAGTGAATCTCCATCCATTGTGCTTGCACATGGGGAGACTGACACTACAGTCCCCAGTGTTCACTCTGCTGCTGAGGATTTGCAAAGCAGGCCGGTTGCTGTTGAGGGTACGACACCACGCGGCAGGGCACGCCCAAGAGCCAGGGTAATTGTGCGGCGGACGCCATTACGCCGCCCCACAATTTCCCAGGGGAGGCAGAGTGCCCTGCTTCAATTATGGACCCAACAAAGGGACTCTTATGACGCCCAGCTCGTTACAGAGCGTGAGCAAAGGCATGCCGACATGGTCAACATCCATACCAGTCTACAGGGCATCCTCGCGGAGTTGCGTACCCTCAACAGCAACGTGGCCAATGCAAGTAATGGCATCCAGTCAGCCATGGCTGAGATGACCAATATGCAGAGAAACATTGTGGAGCAGTTTCAAATTCACAATGCTGCCATGGCCCAGGCTAGGTCCCATTCCCATGGACCTCCACCTGGACCTCCACCTGGGTATTATGGGCAGCCACCCTATTAAGCCATGGGTGTGTGGGACATCTTTTCTCTTAACCCCCACTGTATTTACTTGTCCTTTGAGGTTTCAAACAATCCATTTTGTGTTGCTCTGGCAGGTTGTGTTTTGTATTTGCTCCCATATAGCTCCTTAGAGTAATGCTTAAGGCCACTAGCCAATGCCATAGGTCTATGTGGAGTTTATCTGGCCACTTATGGCTTTACCTATGTATTTGGTTGGTGCTCCTCCTGTTTGCAGACATGTTTGTGTGACATTATGGCCATGCCCAAATATCCCTGGGCACAGGCAATATTAATGACTGGACTAGGCTGGCCTTTGGACTGGGTGTCCTTGTTTGGTTGTGCCACTCACTTCCAGGTGTAGATGTGCTCGATGTTTTTTTTTAATGTTATCCATTTGTTACCACAGATGTATGTGGACTGATTTCTGTTAAGCACTATAATTTTTCCTTTTCAAAGTAAAAAAAAAAATTCACTTACAATACTTGTGGCGTTTTTAGTGGGAAGACATTTTTAACAGCTTGGGCTAAACCAGATAATTTTGGTTTGAAGAGGTGTAACAATGCAAAGCTAAAGCTAAGGAAACTACATGAAATACATTAGGCAACAATTAAGGTCTAAATGTTTTACTTAGAGGTAATGCCACATTACGGCAAAACAACATATGTAACAAAAAGGATAACACAGACATACAGAATGGTGAGACAGGGAAAAAAGTTAAGTAAAATGCTGGCTGATCAGGTTGGCTCGAACAGATTGGCCAGACTCACTGGGGGGCCCCTCAAAATTCTCGACTTCATCCTCGACGGCTGAAGAGGGCAGGCTGTCCACATAACGTGGGACACGTTCCATGATGGCAAAATTGTGCAAAACAGCACATGCCATTATAATGTCGATCACTTTCTTGGGATCATATTGCAGGGCCCCCCCAGTATGGTCAAGGCAACGAAAACGTGTCTTCAGCAGACCAAAGGCCCTCTCCACAACAGCCCGGGTCTTGCGATGCGCACGGTTATACGCTTCCTGAGAGGCATCCTGGGGCCGCAGCACAGGCGTCATGAGCCAGGGTAGAAGTGGGTACCCGGAATCACCTTAAACAGAGAATTAAATGTAATCAAAATTAAAAAGGCAACACAACCAACACCAAAAATTTCACAGATATCATAATGATGTAAGGTAAAGTGTTCCCCCAAAAAAACAGGGCACATTAGGGCCCCCAAAAATTGCACTAAGGTATAACCTAAAAAAAAATGGCACTTCTATATACCAATTAATTAACAAACATCTGCACGGCCAAGGGTATTTGTATTTTACATATATTTGTAGTTTTCAGACATGTTACAATTAGGATGCTGCTGAGGGCCTATCCACATTTCTCTGGAAACTACAATGTATGCAGTTTAAGTCCACTTTGACATTTAAAGACCAATAGTACAAAAGGAGCCAAAGGTCAAAGATCCTTGGGTATAAACTCCAAACCAATATATTTAGGCACAAGGAACTTACAGACATCCTAACTAAAGGGAAAACATTCTGAAGGCCAAAGCGAGACAAGCATTTTTTTGGTAAGTTCCTAATATATGAGCCAAGAAAAAGGCAGTTGGACGCTTATGTAAAGTTTGCAAAAACAAACATATCAACAAATACAAGATTAATGCCACATTTAATAACACACAAATAGGACACACTTACCAAGCAGCCATGCGCCCGAAAATTCACCTGCCTCAAATCTCCGAAACAACCCAGATCGCCGGAGGATATAGGAGTCGTGGGACGATCCGGGGTAGCCGGCAAGGACACTCATAAACCGCATATCCGGACCAACCACGGCCTGGACATTAAGTGAGTGTCCCATTTTACGATTCCTTAAGGCAAAAACATACAAAAAGGGTAATTGATATTTGACCCAAACTAATAAATTAACCACAAAACATGTCTGCACTCTATTGGGAAAGACTAATGAAAAGCCTAGATAAAGCAGCTACACAAATGAGGGATAAACAAATATGCTGCCGCAAAGGAAAACAGGTTACATGACACGTTGGGCAACATAATAACCAATCTCAATACCTATATATATACTCGTCGGCTGCCCTAGGTACGAGTGCCACATGTGTGCAGTCAATTGCACCAATAACGTTGGGCATGTCGGCCACATTATAAAACCCAAGCTTAATGGCGTTTCTGGCTGCCATATCATCAGGAAAATAAATATATTTTTGAGTTATGGCAGCCATGCCTTCCAAAAATTTAGACAGTGCGCGGCTCAGCGTAGGCTGTGACATCCCCACAGAGAGGGCACCCAGCCTCTGGAACGAGCCGTTCGCCAAAAATTGCAGGCAGCCAAGCATCTTGGTCATACCTGAAATTGCATGCCCCTTCCTTGTGGTGCGGGCTAACCATGGCCGCAGCTCACTATATAATTTATGGAGGGAAGCGCGATTAAGCCTGGTCAGCTCGAACAGCTCAACATCATTCATGCTATCGATGTTCATGCGACGACGCAGGGGCAATCTGCTCTCAGACATCTCGATCAACTCAATGCCAAAAAGCATAAGCCCTTGATGTGCCACAAACTCGCTCCGCTCCATCCTACTCCCGAGGCCAAATAGCTGCCGGCAAACATTTCGTAAAGCAGCTCTTTAATGGGCTTCAAAACAATTAGCAATCACCTCTCTGAATTGGGCGCAAGCCCATGTGAAGGACGTAAAAAATAGGATCGGACGCAAATAATACGATTTGGACGGGAAAAACACACGAACTAACGCAAATTATACGATTCTCATACGAAATGCGTATGTTCATATACGTCTATGCGCGAACGATCGTGCGAATACGAAATGGCCAAAAAAACAAGAAAAAATGACAAACACCCACCCAAACTTACGATTCTCGATACGAAATCAATTAACTTTGGCTCTTTGAATCGAGGGGAAGGTGTTATGTCTCAGATGCCCAACAACAATGGGCAGAATTTATTGATTTCGCCGAATTTGCTTACAATAACTCGCCTAGTGAGAGTACCAAGATATCACCTTTTTATTGTAATTTAGGGAAAAATCCTAGAGCTTCTTCCCTTTCAGGGTCACCTTCCAACTTGCCGGCATTGGAGGAGTGGCTTCAAGAACGGAAGAATATCTGGACACATGTTCAGGAAATTCTTAAGACCACTAGTTTAAGATATAAGAAATTTGCCGACCGCCGTAGATCACGGGAACCTACTCTTCAAGTAGGCGATCTAGTTTGGGTCTCCACTAAAAATATTGTGCTCCGTCAACCTTCTAGCAAATTGGGTCCAAAATACATTGGCCCTTTTCCGATAATCAAGAAGTTGAATAATGTGTCTTTTAAAGTTCAACTCCCGCCGACTATGAAAATACCTAACTCTTTTCATGTTTCGTTGTTAAAACCAGCTAAGAACACTCCTCTTGCTGGTCCTTCGCCGATTCTCATTAATAATGAGCCAGAATATGAAGTGAATAAGATCTTAGATTCACGTAGGGTTCGTAATTCGTTACAGTATTTGGTTGACTGGGTTGGCTACAGTCCGGAGGAAAGATGCTGGGTGGCAGCAAGAGATGTTCACGCCAAGGCTCTTGTAAAGAAGTTCCATCGTGACAATCCGGGGAAACCTGGTGAGGGTCCGGAGGTCCCCTCGTGAGAGGGGGGGTAATGTCAGATTCCACTCACCCGTTCCCCGGTCCAGCGGTGTCCCCATGGTGCGGCCGCCCACTGCGCGGCCTCCCGCCCGGCAGCCGCAGCGAGCGGCGGCTTCTGCTGACGTACGCGTGCCTCCTCGTCCTCCAGCCAGCGCCCCCGGCTTCCTCACACGTTCCGTTTATGCCCTCCGGCGGCGCTGCTCCCAGCGCGGCCGCCGGAGGAAGAATTAATTAAAGGGCCAGGTGGGGTGGGGGGAGTGTGTTCTGCTGCACAGGGCCAATGAGCCCTTGACTTGGGGCTGTAGATGGGCCAATGAGCCCAGGGTAGGTAGGTTGCCCTCATCCCTCGTCCCGGCCAATCCCAAACCAGTTCCTATGTGCACCAATCACACACCCATTCCCCTCATCCCCAATCTTGTCTGTGCCTATATCTGGTTCACTCCGTCAGTCACCCAGTGCCTGTGATAGCGCCTTGTACCCTGCATAGTCTTGTGATATATCTTGTTTGATCTCCGTTGCCGACCCCTGCCTGAACCGACTATTCTCGATCTGATCTCCGTTGCCGACCTCTGCCTGAACCGACTATTCTCGATCTGATCTCCGTTGCCGACCTCTGCCTGAACCGACTATTCTCGATCTGATCTCCGTTGCCGACCTCTGCTTTGTACCTTGACCTCGAGCTGCCTCTTCCCTCTGTACCGCTACGATCTCTGACTTCCCTGTGTCAACCTCTGGCCTGGTTCTGGACTTCCGCTACACTCGCTCTTAGCCATTGGTTCTTCAGACCTCTAAACCAGTAAGCTCTCATCCTTTGAGCCATTGAAGTCCTGGGGGCAACCGATCCCGGGCAGGCGTATTTTGCGTCCCGGCAAGCGGGGGCCCCTACAGGTGAAGCTGGCTGCGGAGGTTGGGGGTTGAGGGCTTACCTAGAGGGCTGGAGTTACCAGAGCGTGACATATGGTCTGTGTTCTACTGCTAGCTGTCCCACCTCACATCTGATTTTCTCACCTTTGTCCCTCAAACCTCTGCCCTGTTCAACTTTGTTTGTAACACCTCCACTTACCCATCTCTGTTTACCTCTTGTCCCCTCTTCCCAACTCACCCCTGCTCTTCTTGTCTCATCTCTGCCTACCTCTGTCCACCTCTTTCCTGCTTCACCTATAACCTGTCCATCTCACATCTGCCTACCTCTACCCACCTCTGATCACCTCACACCGCTTCTGCTTACCGCATCATTACCTGCTTCGCCCATGCCACCTTCTTTCCACCTTGCATATACATAAAAGCATACACACTATTTTAAGGATAAAGCTTTCCTTCAGTTAACCTTTTTCAGCCCTTGTAAATGGAATGGGACAATGTGGCCCTTATACCAAAAAAGGTTTGTTCACCACTGCACCAAGGGAAGAATGGGAGACATGTGTTTTTCTGACCAGCTATTGAGCTACGCCAGCCCGTCAATCTTTAACAGGCCCTTCAAATAATTTTCTTGTGGAGGCTGAATTATTACTAGTGCCACATATCATCATGTGAGTGTCTGTATAGCGCTAGAATGGCTGTAACCTAGCGTAGCGGTCGCTGTAGTATCCTGGCCGGCATTGATTAATGTGATGTGTGGTGGGTGCTGTAGAATTGCTCTCCCTGATTCACTGCAGAGCCAATGGAGAACGCTAGGTGGTGTCCTAAGGTCAAAGCGCCCAAGACTACACCACATCTAACAAGAGGACAACGCTGCAGCGGGCTAGTAATACATGTGACGCTATGTGATGCTGTTAGAGACGCTCACCAGATTCGCTTTGTTAAATGTGGTTTCACATACAGCGCCCAGTGTTCACCAGACGCTACGTGCCACTAGGTAGCATTATCTGGTGCTAGCCTTTCTTAAATAACCCCCATAGTATAATCCAGCCTGGGTCTTTAATTGTTATAGTCAGTTATAAGAAATACTATTATAAGAAATACACTACACCATGGAAAATATACTTAGTTTATCCATAGATGCATGAATAGTAAAATATACTGTTATACATACAAATATTACTCTAAACATAGCCCTTGCCTTATGAAGGCTAGCACAAGCATTTACATCCAGCAATAACGACATAATATACTTTTCATGCAGTAACTATGACCGTGGTTTGGGCCTATACTTTTCTTGTGAAAATCACTAGATAACTAATAGACTTCATTATCATTTTTAGCATCTTTATTTTAAATATATAATATTTCTTTACAGTAAATTTGCTATTTATGAAAAATGATCCACTACTATTGCACATAGTTACATACAAGTGACTTACATTGTTGTTTCATAACAAAAATGTATCTTTCAAAGGCATTCCTGAGCATACAGTAGGTGCACCATGGGTTCCTGGGATCAGCCTGACCCTGTCTGACCAAATTATGGAGGTGAAAACAATAATAGCTTTTAACATACCTTGGCTAAGCCAGTATAGCAGAAGAAAAAACTTGGTGTTGAGGCTTTATGGGGGCAGCAACTTGGCTCTGACAACCTCTCGAAAAATCAGTTCAGTAGTGGTCAGCTCAGCTTCCTTGGAGTTACAGTAGGTTTGTCTAAAACTAATGACATATTTAGAAAGCCTCCCAGTCCCAAGATTTGATAATACACAAAGTCAAATTGCATTAGAACCCCAGCATGCTTTTTTATATTGTGTATTGCACAATTTATAGTAAAATGCCAACGTTAAGTGAAAAGTTTAGTTTTATCTACCTGCTGGGGAAATATTTTTTAGTTTTTAATAGTGGATTCTTGTTCAGCCCAACTCCAATCAAATACTTTTTTTTTGGGGGGGGGGGGGATTATGTAGCCAGTTTACTAGCGTTCTTGCTGCCTCTGATTGATTGATCCTATTGCAGGATTATATAGCCTCATCTGTTTGACCACTGGAGAAAGGGAATTGATGAAAATAGATGTCAGCTGGACAATATGTGGTAACCACCATCTTCTTTTTCTTACCAGTGACTTCTCTCTGATTCTGATTGTGATAGCCATGTTTATTCAGTTAGAAAACTACTGCAGACAGGAAGTCTAAGTCTCGACATTTAGGTCTTCAAATAAATATAAATAGAATGGAGTGCACATGTATATCCCCAACAACTACTCACCCCTAATTTCCACCCATTTCTATTTCAAACTGCATAACCAACCACTTTCCCAATGTTACTGTAGATACCATGTAAAGTGCTCAAGGAGACTGTATCCAGGAAGATTCTTAGATTCTCTGATTTTATTGTTGAAATATAGCCTCACTTCCTGTTTGACCACTGGAGACAGAAAATTAATGTCAGGTGGACAATTGGTGGTAACCACATCTTTGGTTATCACTGCCAAACAATTCATTTCTGTTTTGTTTACTAGATTGATGCCATTATTCACTTTCCCCAATATATTTTTAGCACTTGTATTGGCCTGATGGCAACCGTGTTAAAAATACTATTTCCTTGACACTCGGGTGGGATACCTGTCCCCTGAAAACTCTAAAGGAATCCTGAAAATCAGGAAATCCAGAGTCATGTCAGCTGGGGATAATGGGGTTTGATGCACAGAGCAACATGTCTTTGCAACTGTTGTGGGCGCAGGAACATGGAAGTTTAATTTTGGCATTTCCTAGTGGGGGAAGCTCAATAGACCATTTTAAATTTTATATGTTTATCATATCAGCTGAAGGGCCACCTGTAACTGTTAAACTGGACCAACAGCCTGGCACAGTTGGAAAAGAAAACTCCCCAAACTCACTTGCCCCTCTGCATGCAAGCAATGTCAGCACTTACATTTGCTCCTGCATCCACTAAAAGGTGAAACGCTTCCTATGATTTTCTAGTGGTAGTGGCCATTTTGGAACTTCCTCCCCAAGCATCTCTGCCATGCTGCTGCCTAGATTCAACTGACACAACCGACAATGCGCAGTAACAGGAAATCCAGCAGCACTTCCTGTACCACAGCACATGTTAGAAACCGGTAAATAAATTTGTATGTGCAGCAATCTGAATGGCCCTGGGGGGGGCATATGAGCACTGCTTGTTGTGTTGGTCCTGTTTTAATAATTTTTGACTGTTGGTCTACTTTAAGTTATGATTTCTAGAGCTTTTTCTCAGTAATGGCTACATCTGCAGCAATCAAATATCCCTTCACAGTTGCCTACAAATCCTCACAAAACTTTGACTATTTACGTATTTAACAGTTACTGTTCCCAATTTTGTTATTAGCATCTTAACATCTGCGCTTATATGTAAATACCTTATGTACCTTAAGGCACCTGAGTAGTTGTTAGATCACTTTTTTGCATGGTCCTGGAGAACAGAGATTGAAAGAAGAAGAGGCACATGGGACAGGGATCAGGTGAGCTGAGTGTCTTATTATTTCTTTTTGGTGTACAGTCCCTTTAATGTTCGGATTTTGCCATTGGCATCCTTTACAAGCAATGTTACTGCAGTAAGTGGAGGAGTTAATGTACAAGGGGGTTTCCCTGATATTAGAATAAAAATCCTTAGTGATCTCAGCCTGACATATATGTAACCATGTCAGTAGTATTCATATAAGCATGCTTAAGTTCCTGTGGGCTCTATTGCAAGGGCCATGCCATCTTAAGACACCTTAAGCGGATCAACCCCCCCCCCCCCCCCCCCCCCCTGGGGCTGGCTCTGGTAGCTAGGCTTTCTGATGACAGGTCAAGAAAACAGTTTTTTGCAAAGTAACAAAGTGAAGCCAACCGAAACCCTCTATACCCCCCCATCCGAGTACCCGCGGCGATGCTTCTGGCTTGGAGGTGGCTGATCTCAAATATGACAGCTGATTTGGCAAGCACACTGGCTACATCCCCAGCGTCCCTCTAGTCTGAGGAGCACCCCCCCCTTCTGAATAGCTGGGTGCACATAGGGCAGCCAAAGAAACGCCTAGGGATGCAGCTGTAGGGTACAAAACTGCAGTGGTAACCTTTTTAAACACAAGTTCTTGGGGCAATTGGCGGGGTTTCACACAGTGGGGAATCCAGAATCGGGATATTCCTGAGGCAGCCAAGAATGTTTTTGACTCCAGGGCCAACCACCACTTTAAAGAGCGTAGAAAAACCTATTTAGTAGATAATTAATTAGTTAAAATTCTTTTAGACAAACATATAGAGGAAATTGTCTTAAAATTCATGGAAACAGGAACCATCATTGGAATCATCATGTGAGCCACCAAGTAACAATATGGAAATCTGGAGACCACAATGTAATTGGAGTGGCCCAGACTCCCAATTGGCCAATGATAGCTGCACCACTATATATAACAAAGTACAAGGGACTTTATTAATAATTGCCCATTGGCCATTTGGGGGTGTCTGGGCCACCCCAATTATATTGTGTTCTCCAGTTGTGTGTGGCCAGTATACAGAAGTCTAAATTGATAATTAGCGCTGTTTTTTTGGTGCGGTGGGATGTTCTTTGTGTATTATAATATGGAAATATGGAATGTAGACGCTTGCAATTTGAAATGTAATTATCACAACTACATTCTGTACCAGAACTTGTTATGTAGTCATCAAGATGAAAATTTGATTGGGTAATACCACCCATGGTGCCATTTTCTCCTTTGTATTTGTTAATATATTATCTTGAACCTGAAAGCAGCAGCGTTAGGTAGGCAGTCTAGTGAATAAAAACACCTGATTGGTTACTATTAGTTGTCACATGCAATTACTGTTTTACCCAGTAGTAATAACGTATAATTGAAATCGCCCACTAGTCTTCTAATCCTTTCAGCCTATGGAGCTGAAATCTCTATTCCTTTTACAAGCTCCAGCCACAACAGATCACATTTATTTGATATAAAATAAAATGGAGAAGTTAGACCTAATTATTTGGTTTAAAATGACCATAGGATAGGAGATATGCAGAGAAAGGAAGCTTGACACATAAATAGTATTGCTGGTGTTTCATGTGAGAAGGACATTTAAGGTGATCACCTAAACAAAAAAATAAAATAGAAAAAAAAAATAAAACCTTCAAGTAACTAGTTTCTGCAATTGTGGTAAAATAAAGCTAAATTTCTAAGGCCAAAAACATATCTTCCACAGCATGCTCCTCCATGTTTGATTTTACAGTATTTAACTCTTGAGGAGATCCAGCCCTGGAGCCACATCTCCTTTGCAGTGACTGCCAGTCCAGGTCTGCAGGGGCCTAGCAGTGGCCAGAGCCAACCCCTTGTTAGGAACACAGCTCCAGTCTGAGGCATCGGGAGCATGTGTGGAGCCTGGGACCTGGATGTCCTAAATATGTATTAAAGATCCAGGCCCAGATGGATATGCTGTGGGGAATTAAAAGTGAGCAGTGGGCCTTTCAATTTCATATGTCATTTATAAATGCTGAATGATAGCATTGGTGAAAGGGGGAAAAGGTTACATACACTAAGTAACCGAGTGACTGGTGTAGACACACTTGGCACATCCATGTATATCACAGAGGTGTGGACTTGCCACGGACAGTGTTAGGTGAATAGATGCTGGTGATACCGTTTTTAAACAACCAGTGTTGATAACAGCGTTACATTTTTAGTTAGTGAGCAAGGCAGGAAGATAGCTCATGACAGAAGCAGTAGCACAAGAGACTTAGTATAAGGGTGCAGGGAACTAGACTAACTAGGATGATGCCCAATAGATGCCCAGTCATCATAAGATAGACACCAAGGGGTAATGAGCTAATATACATCAGGCACAAGAAACCTAGCAGAATGCGAGGCACAGGCCTACATGGACTGCAGCAGTAGGAAACACAAGAACTAGGCAGCCATGAAAGACTGGATGAGATCTTTACCCTGAGGATGTCTAGTGCTGGCATATGCTCACCAGACCCTGCAGACTCATCTGATACTTCCATAATTGTGATGACTAGGCACTCAGAGGAACTGGGACAGAGACCCCCTGGACTTAAAAGCACCTCAGGTGCCACTGTGCAACCACGCCTATGGATCCATTCATGGCAGCTTAATTTAGACAATAAGCCACTGTCATCTGGTAGTAGTTGCAAGTCCTCCGGAAGAGGTGTCTCTTGTCTGCAAAATGGGCAGCACAATGTAGGAGGTGGGCTTTGACCCCAGTTAAATACCATCTTTCTGAGGCAGCGGGCACACATGCGATGATCACAGACCAGGATTTTCGGCCGATGTAACTTTGTGTCAAAGCCATTATAGCAGATTTTGCATTCCAATTCCAGGGGACCCAGAAGTGGCTCCAGTGATTCTCCATCTCCTCCGACCATTCTGTTGTCTAAGAAAAAGTAATAGCACAGGCTGATATAGGAAGAGCGGACAAGATATTTTAATCTGATATAACATACAGTTGATACAATGTGTAAGAGAGCAGCAAAAAAACAATACAGCGCTTTGCGGCGCATACTAACGTGCGGCCTAAAGCTGCTGATATGGGGTGGCATCCCTGGCTTCCTGTGCGCCCGGCCTATCTGAATGGCTTGGCGTGGGGAGCGCACACAGCTACAGGGAAGCCGAGGATGTGGCGAAGACCAAGCCACAGGACCCATCGGGGTCAGGTAAGATTACTGGTGCCCGGGGGTTTCACACAGCAGGGCATCCTTTTCGATTCCAGGCCGGCCAATCTTTTAGATTCCAGGCCAGCCGCACAAGGTGATTGGTCCACTTTAACATCACAAATGTTTAGAAAGAAAAGAGTAAGCAATCAATTAAAAACCCTCTGTTTGATTCTAGTGCAAAATTAGAAAAAAAGTTTGATCCTAAATGGCTTTTGTAGGCAGCACATTTTTAGTTACCCCCCCCCCCCCCCCCAGTTATAAGGTCATATAATACAGCCTTCTTGTTTATCAGAACGTGTTTGAATAATTCCTGTTGTTGACATCAATTTGTGAATGTCAGAAAGGAATAATTCTTTACAAATCAAGCCAATGCATAGGTCTGTATAGGCAAAATATACTCATACTCCTAACAATCAGCCCTACATCAATTACGCCAACTCAAACAGGTTCTTCTTTAACCCATATCCCCCATTGCAACTCATCTAAAAGACGGTTTTGCTATAGTAAAGGAAAAAACGGCCACCTACCTCCGGAGTTGTCAGCAATAATCCTTTTTCATAGAGGGAGAAAAGCAGAGGGATATGGCGAGAAATAGGGTGATGCAAAGACGACAACAGCGATGACGAGTGGGTTGGAACGAAAGTAATGTGTAGTGAGGGAGGATGGAGAGCGTTACGTAGAACGATGCAGCCCAGCTCTATATCAAGCCAGCATGGAATAATCTCAGTGGTTGTCATGGAAACAGAGACGGTACCCAGCCATCTCATCATACTGCAGTAGCTGTGGCCAGGAACAGAGGACATACACACTGACCTATATACACCCTTCTATTAATGAATTCTCTGTTTTAAAATGTTTCAAATAATACTATGTAAGTAATATTTAAAATTACCTTAAACCCTTACATTAGAATGATTAGACTGTGTGATATCCTGCCAGAAAGCTTGCATTAAAATAATTACAGCAAGTTTGAACAGGCCCATCGGGGAGCAGGTGAATCCCTCAGTGAGGAGCTGTACCCATGCCATAGGGCCCCCCTGCCTTGCTCAAACGGCTTCTAATGGCACTAAGAGCCTCCAGAACTCTATCTTCTGAGCTCCCGTGGTAAGCAGTTTCTTAGTTCTGGCCCCATGTACAGCCGTAATACTTGACTGGCACTGCACAGAGCAATGGGCTGGTGCTGAATCCAAAAGATTGCTGAGCATACTGTTTACTAGGAGTAAATGGGCAGAGTACCAAGGCTGTACAGAGCAGCTGTATTCTTCCTTCTTCTTGACCTACTTGCTGTGCGGCACGGTACCTGGAGTCACTAAGATGCCTGAGGGTAAGAGTTATTCATTTGATATTCCTAGCCGAGGACAAGAGGCTCATTTTCTAAGCTGTTGGATGGGTGTAGGGTGAGAAGTTATACATATGACTGCTGCTGGATGCAGACAGGAAATGAGAGGGACTCTTTTGATGTTGCTGTTGGGAGGTTGTTTGTTTGGCATCTGCTTGATGGGGGAGGGGAGCAACAAATAGCAATACCATAAATAGCAAAATTAGCTATGTAACTATGTAACATGGCCATCTACTATATGGATGTGGATGTGCCAATTACAGAGATGTGTCAATTACTTTGTTTAAAGGCTAATTCCACTTTTGATAGCATTTGTAAAAGTTTTCATTATTGTATAGCAAAATGATGTCTTCAACGTGCTAAGCTTATCTGTTTTTTTCTGTAATTTTATATTTGTTTGAAACTCTGTGTTATAAAAGAAAACAGTTTCCCATAGCAACAATATGTTTACCTTAGCTATGTACACCAAAGTGGTGATTTTGAGTACATATCATAGACTTCCTCAATTTAGCTTGCTAATCATCTGATTGGCTAAGGCATGGGTGGTTTAACCCAACTTCTTCAGTTTGTCAGTTTGTAACGATCACAGTCTTGTGTTTCAATGTAAATAGACGGGTTCTGAGCTGAAGAGGTCATTAGGCTACTTAGCTCTGTAGCAAGACAGAGTCCCAGGAATATGAGAATCATGGACACATCATGCTGATAAGTAAATCACCGGTCTGGGGGCACAATCCTAACACACAAGGTTTTTTTACATTCCAGAAGAGGAAACAATAAGGCAGAACAACAAAAACCTGCCAAAAAGGGAGTTTCCGTTTAAGGTATATCATCACAAATTTTACACGCAAAATTATAATTATTATTATTTAAAGAGGACTAAAGCAGTTCATGGAAAGGGAACCTCTGGATGTGTTGGCAGAATTTAGAAAAGATGCAGGGACATGTGACATTATCACTGATATTAGATGGATTTAAAAAAATTATAAAACAGATTGCTTTTAAAAAAACGTATTCAGGCTCACAGAGACACTTCTGGCTGGGCATAAGTGGCAGACCAGAAAGTAAGAATGGCAAGGAGACAAACTCAGTGATCAAATGCACTAAAGGTAGACATATTAGCCTCGATTCAGAGACAGATTCGTCTGGACTTTCGCATGTGTCTGTGTATGTTTTTGGGTCTGTTTGGCCCTTTTTTTGCTTTTTACGTTCCTTTTTCCATGCAAATGTTCGTTCCCGCTAATGCGTAAATGCGCTTTTGATGGACGGATCAAAATCTGATCATTTGCGTTACTTTTGATAATTTTCGCATCCAAATCTGATATTTTGCGTTAGTTCAGATAACTTACATTATTGGGATGGGCTTGCGTCTCATTCAGAGAGCTGATTGTCGAGGGCCCACCACCCTATAAAATGGTTTCATTTGCGATCCACTTACGGGACCATTTTGCACTTTTGACCATGTTTTGCGGCTTTGTGGAGGAATATGAGCACCTTCAGCTCCAGGGCATTACATGTGTCAGCAGGGCCGAGGCCAGATTGCACCGGTGACGCATGCATATCGATCGCATGCATGATGTTGAGTTGTTTGAGCTGACCCGACTTAATTGCGTTTCCCTCCATAAATTGTATAGTGAGCTGCGGCCATGGTTAGCCAGCACCACAAGGAAGGGGCAAGCAATTTCAGGTATGACCAAGATGCTTGGCTGCCTGCAATTTTTGGCGAATGGCTCATTGAGCCGCGCCGTATACAAGTTTTTGGATGGCATGGCTACCATTAGTCCAAAATATATTTCATTTCCGACATGGTAGCCTGGAACGCGCTTAAGTTGGGTTTTTTTTAATATCGCCGACATGCCCAACGTCATGGGTGCGATTGATTGCACCCATGTTGCATTGGTCCCTCCCGCAGCCGACGAGTACATCTATAGGTAAGTTCATTTATGTCATTTTGTTATATAGTTTAGACAAACTGTATTGTAAATATTGATTAATCCCTCCTTGTAAATTGTCCCTGTGACCCATTTAAGCGTGTATACCTTAATCCCTCCTTGTAAATTGTCCCTGTGACCCATTTAAGCGCGTATACCTTAATCCCTCCTTGTAAATTGTCCCTGTGACCCCTTTAAGAGTGTATACCTTAATCCCTCCTTGTAAATTGTCCCTGTGACCCAATTTAAGTGTGTATACCTTAATCCCTCCTTCTCAAGTGTCCCTGTGACCCATTTAAGCGTGTATACCTTAATCCCTCCTTGTAAATTGTCCCTGTGACCCCTTTAAGCGTGTATACCTTAATCCCTCCTTCTCAAGTGTCCCTGTGACCCATTTAACCGTGTATACCTTCAGCAATGTTTTTAATGTAGGCCTTAGTAAAACATTTTAATGCGGACCTAATTAGTCATTAGAATGTTAATCTTTAGTTTCTCCCACATACATAGACTTTTTGATTTTAAAACTACTTATGTACTTAGTGTTATTTGGATTGTCAAACATGTATTTGGGAGGGTGTTAGGAGTTAGTGTTTGAGTAGTTTACCTTGGATTGCTAACATTTTTTTTTTCTTTTTCCTTCCAGGAACCGCAAAATGGGCCACTCACTGAATGTGCAAGCAGTGGTGGCCCCAGACATGCGGTTCCTTAGTGAGTTCGCCGGGTATCCAGGCTCATCCCATGATGCGTACATCTTGCGGAGATCAGGATTATTCCGTCGGTTTGAGTCTGGAGAATTATCAGGTGGATGGCTCCTTGGTAAGTTTCCTCTAATTACGTCATTCCCTTTTCACTGTATGCCTATGAATATAGTTGATGACCCATGTCTTAACCTATGGCTGTTTTTACCCCTTGATGACATGTTAAACCGGACCTTCACCATGATCTTTAGAAAAGCACAAACCCTTAAAAACTGATTCCCCAGCATTTCCACCTAATATTTTTCTAGTTTTTAGGAACTTACTTATTATTCTTTCCCCCACTGGCCTGCAATTCTGTTCATGACTTTAGGATAGGGTCGGCGCCATCTTTGCTCACACTTACTGAGGAGAGAAGAGCGGGATAAAGTGCAGGGGGCGGGTTATAGCTCTGCTTTGCTCAGACAGAGCAGAGCTGGGGTCCGGAAAAGGTCAAAAATCCCAGAATGCAGAGCAGCACAGTCAGAAGCCACTTCCTATTTGCAGGCTGCCTTATAGTCCCTGAGCCGACATCTTGGATGTTTAAAAGCTCATAGAATGCAGTAGATGCTGGTAGGATGTTTTTTTATGTGAGCAATCTGTATGTACAGGGTGTGGGTAACATATAAGATAGGGTCTTATTTCAGGGTGAACGACGGCTTTAAAAAATAATGTTGTTTGGAATGTGTAATTTATGTAAGTATTTTATTATTCTTTCAGGGGATTCCGGCTATCCGCTTCTTCCCTGGCTCATGACGCCCGTCCATCGGCCACAGAATGAGGCCCAGGAGGCCTACAATTGCTCACACCGAAAGACCCGGGCCGTAGTCGAGAGGGCCTTTGGCCTGCTAAAAACCCGTTTTGGATGTTTGGACCATACGGAGGGGGGGCACTCTAGTATTACCCCAACAAGGTCATAAATATTATACTGGCCTGTTGTGTCCTGCATAACTTTGACATCATGCAGCGTGTCCCCCGGGATGTGGATCTGCCCCCCTCTCCACCCAGCCAGGAGCCAGCTGAGCACTACCCTGGCACACCTAGTGCCTCTAGACAAGCCATGCGGGCCAACTTAATCACCCGCTGTTTTGCCTAATTTGTGTTTGCTTTGTTTGTTTGCTGATGTTAATTTGTGATTATGACTTTGATTTGCCTTTGTGATGGCTTTTATTTAAAAAAAAAAAATTAGTAATGCATTCATTACTAAAAAAAATGACACATGATCTGAGCCTTATGCAGTTTATTTTCACATGTTTGCTTTTAAAAACCTTCAGTAATCTCAAAATAACATACACATTAATGCATCAACTTAGTCAACAACAGCTAAAGTCACATTCAATATATTTTATGGAAATATGAACATTTTGAGTTGAAGGGCACTCGCAGACTTCATGTACATACATAGTAAAACAGAAATATACATTGGTGCAGACTCATGGCACCTAGCAATTGGCCACATCCAGGAGTTGTAAAGTAATGCACTCCAGGACGATCACCACCCCATACCATAAACATACATAGGGAGCAAGCATTTGCAGGGGAATATTTGGCCAGGAATACATAGGGCCACATACACACCCTCTCCTGCTTGGCCACATTTGCCACAGACACAGGTGGAAAGCAGCCATACCTATGCCACATCCACGCCTGTAAGTTAGTGGGCCACCCAAACAATAACCCCCAGTCCTAATGCCAGTCCAGTCCAATCTTTGCCATGGGCAAATGTAGGTGTTTCACAGCCAAGAATGTCCCCCAATATTGCCAACAAACAGGATAAGCCAGCCACAATTTCATTAGGCCCAAGGCTGCAGCGTGGCAGCTTGAGCGGTCGCTTCAGTGAGGCTTTAGCTTAGGCATTGGCTAGTGGGGTATGTCAGCACTCTAATGAGCTATATGGGCGACATTCAAAATCAAACCAGCAAAGCCATAAAAAAGCTTTTATCTTGGTAGCTTGGTAGCGTTCACCAGACTGGTAAATAGAGTGGGGATGTACAGGAAAGATGTGGACCAGATCCAGGTGAAATAGATCTTAGAAGTGATGTTGCCCATAATAAGGTTGTGGTGGGCCTTGGAGGTGGTCCAACACCTGGGCATGTGTGTCATTCAGAATCTGCCACTGCTCCAGCATCTGAAATGCATCTAGCATGGCTGTGAAGTTTGCATTTAAGGTGGCCGTTTGTTCTGCCATCTGTGTGGTTAAGTTGGCCATTTGTTCAGCCATCTGGCTGTTGCTCGTCTTAAATTCAGTCAGCATGTTGGTTAATGTATTATTGAAAATCTTGAATTGTGCAGCAATCTGCTCTGTTGTTCGTTGAGTCACCTGCCGAAAGTAACGGCTGTCATTGCGCCGTGCTGGGAAACTGGTCGACGTTGTTGACTGTGTCTTCCACTTCCCCGGGTTGTAGCGCCTGCAGATGCTAGACCTCTAGGGCGAGCAAGAGTCCCAGATGTGCTCGGCAAAACCTCTGCAGCAGAGCTACCACTGGGGACTGTAGGCTCAGTCTCAGCCTGCTGCCCACGATGGTCTGGCAGCATGCGTCCAGCTTCACTCTGCTGCAAAGGATTTGGTGCAATAGCATGCTGGGACAGTGGCAGATTAGGTTCCAGGGGGGTCAATTCAGAAGGCCCCATCAAGCTGGCATCCTCCTCCATTTCCTGAATTTCATACATCAGTGTGTGGGTCTGTTGGGACATGTGAAAAAAATGTTTCAGTTTGGGCCCTAAATATATTTGTTAGGCAAATTAGTTATGTGCATTCACATGCATCGGCAGTTTCATCAAAGTCCACTGACCCTATATATCTGTTCTTTGGTCCTAGGCAGCAGGGAAGTAGACGGCGTGCTCAAACTGGAGGAGGCTTCCACACTTGCAGAGGCTGGATGCTGGGCTGGGTTTAAAAGTAAAAGGCACGTAAACACACAAAAATCCATTGATGAGCTGGATTACTACATATGGTTTAAAAAACACGTGGCCAAGCAGGAATGCCAACTCCCCCAACGGTCCAAGGTGACCTTCTGTCAGGCCGAGGGACACCCGCCTTCAGAGTAAGCCCACAACCCCCAATCTCCGCTGCTAGCTTCACCTTTAGACAAGCCCCCGTTTGCCGGGACGCTTTATACGCCTCGCCGGAAACGGTTGCCCCCAGGACTTAATAGCACAAAGGATGTGAGCTTACAGGGGTTGAAGGCAGAGGAACCAGAGGCCAGACTGGGCAATGTCGGGTAAGTACTGGAAACAGTTCGGGTACTTCGGGAACAGGTAATACTGGAAGCAATTCGGGTGCTCAGGAGAATTCAAGCGAAGTCAGACGTCAAGCCAGGGGTCACAACGGGAGATCAGAGAGCTGCGCAGTACAAGGGATGAGACAAAGACGTAGTCGAGATTCAAGCAGATGGTCAATAACGGTTTAAACAGGCAATCACAGGAACAATAACAAAGCCAGCTAAACGCTATCACAGGCACTGACACACTGAAGAGGTAATCCCTTTATAGGACTGAACCCGGCTGGATTGGACAGGGAGGCAGTGACTGTGATTGGTGCACTTTGGATCTGTGTGCTGATTGGTGCACTTCGGATCTGTGGTTTGATTGGTGTTCTTAGAGAGCTCTGGGCTGATTGCCCCAGCTGAACTCCAAAGGCATACTGCCCAGAACTGCACCTCCTAGGTTTAGCTCTTTTAAACAGCCTCCAGTGGCCACTCTGTGTATAGCACCACCGGAGGACATAAGCTGACTGTACTCGCGCGCAAGCACGAGTAGAATGACAGTGGACGAGGGAGGAGGGCGCGCTCGGCGACACATGCGCCGCTGGCATCTGAGGCAGACGTGGCTGCTGGGCAGGAGAAACCCCAGCCAGTTGCCTAGGGGCACCACGGGCATGGGCTGAAGGCAAGTCATTCATGACACCTTCACTATGAATATCAGTATATCTTATATGTATGCCTCACCCTGTACATACAGATTGGTCACCTGAAATAATACAAACATGCATGTACTGCATGTTATGAGGCTTAACACATCTTATCATGTAGACCTTTCCCTGACCCCAGATCAAGTTTGTCTGACCAAAGCACAACTACAACCCAAGTGGTATAAAGACAAAGAAGTAAGTGTTGTCTATGATTGACTATTACATTACAGGCAGTGCTTTGGTAAGATTAAGAGTATAATAGTGACCATAAATACTGTCCAAGGTCGTGTATGGGCTGCAAACCTTTTAAATGACCATTTCTCAGACATTAAACACCTGGCTAAAACAGTAACCTCCCCTCAAAGCCACTCCCTAGGGGCATGTGTTCATATATGCCTGTGAGCCTCATTTCACACGTTTACCGTCTTCCAGAGAGGCCCTCTAATGCGACAGGGTGTATTAATGCCAGCGCCATCTCCTCAGCTCGTGTATACTGTAATTTGGTGGGGAAGCCTCCGCCAGTTTGTGGGCATTGTGGTCAATACAACAAGCAGCAAAATTCAAAACTCAAATATGTACCTGTGATTGCGCCGTATATTCTGTTTCTTCCGTGCTGCATACTTCAGGTCAGATATTTTGCACTGTATATGCTCCACATCTTTCATCTCGTCCCCCGCTGCATTGACCTGTCTGGTGGGCTCCTCCACAATTTGGTTCTTTCTCATTTTGCTTGTAGATTTTGAATGTCACCCATATAGCTCATCATAATGAAGTGTGAGGCCACTTGCCAATGCAAGAGTTTGAGCCTTACCAAACCTGCCACTCAACTGGCCTCGCCACAATGTTCGGCCTAATGCTTGCTCTTCTGGCTCATCTATGTTTGTTGGCAATTGGGGGGACATTCTGTGCTGGCTCTGTGGTGATGAATTGGGCGACACGTGGCTTGAAAACGACTGAATTGGACTTGCAATCGGACTGGGGGTCCTTGCCTGGATGGCCACCAAACTTCCAGGCGTGGATGTGGCATATGTATCGGTGGTTGCCACCTGTGCCGGTGGCAAATGTGGCCGAGGAGGAGAGGGTGTGCTTGGGGGGGTGGTCTTTCGGTCCCTGTGCATCTTTGTAGCCTTTGAAGTGGTGCTCCTTTGGCCATGTGATGTTCTGCCACGTGGAGCAGGAGAGGCTGTGCTAGTTGGGCTGGGGCTTCGGGCACTCTGGCTCTTACAGGCCTTGTGACTGGTGCTACCTTGGCCATGTGATGTTCTGACACGTGGAGCAGGAGAGGCTGTGCTGGTTGGGCTGGTTGGGCTGGGGCTTTGGGCCCGCTGGCAGAGGGATGTGGTAGGGCGGGGAGGAGGAGAGGGTGTTCTTTGTGTGCTCAGGCTTCTCACTCTCTGCTTCTTTGTGGCCTTGGACGCCGTCGTACTGCCTGCTTGTATGTTGGTGCCTTCTTCTTTGCTGCTCCGTCCTTGCCTTTGGTTGTTTTTGCTGTTGCAGCCTTTGTGGCCAATGTCGCCTTGTGTTGCCCACTTTGGCTGTGCGTTTCCCGCACCTTGGTATTAGCTTGATATGACTGAGTGATCGGACAAAGAGAATGAGCTGTGTGTCCATGACCCTTTAAATCCTAATGACTGGGTATGACGCTTACATGTGCGAACCAAGTCACTTGCATCTAGAAGGATAGTTTCAGGCTAGAAATGTGTTTTACATTTTTTTTGTGTTTTTTAGACGATGCTTCAGCGCAGGTACGACTACCTGCCCAACGCATACGAGAAGAGGAACGTCGCCCTGGAGATCATATCCCGGATCCAGCAGGAGACGGACACCACCTTCACCCATACGCAGATCATGCAGCATTGGTCGGACCTGAAGCGACTCCACATGCTCCGGGTGCGCCGATTTTTTGATCTCCATTTCCCAAGTAAGTACATAGCAATTGCATGCTAGATGTAACTAATACAGAAGGTTGGCCTTTATTTATAAATGCTTTTCTTTTCTAGTGCTGGAAATGAAGTACCGAATCCGACGCACCCAGAGGCTCACAGGCCGGCCAGTGCTGCATGAATCTGCAGCAGAAAGTGAAGGTGGTGGATTTCCAGGACCACGTTCCTACCCCTCCTCTGTAGTGGCCTCAGACCAGCCCCTGGACCTTTCTACAGAGGAGGGGTGTCACGGCGTGGGCAGGGAGTCGGCCCAAGCAACGGAGCCATTAGCCTCTGGTATGTGACCACACACATACATGCTGTTATAAGCAAAGCTGATTGCCTTAATCTCTTTTTCTAGATTTGGATGTTGGAAGAGTCTGCAGCAGATCAGGCCCAGGAGGCACATGGAGAAGGTGGGTGATGTCACACACACATTCAAATTGTTATTTGCTTACTGTTAACTCAGACATTAGAAGTGACCCTATTTTACATGTCTCTACAGCCTCAACTTCCCAGCAGTGGCAGGTCCCAGAACGGAGGGTGGTCCCCGAAGCAGAGCTTGGCCACCAACGAAGTAAGTTGTAATGTAATTATTTGGAGTATGTGGGAAATGACATGATCACCAAGATACCTAAATCCATAATCAATTCCATTAGCATAATGACATATGGCCTCTTCCTTTGATTAATTCCTTAGCATAATGACATATGGGCCTCATGAGTTAGCTTGCAACCTAATAAACATTCCATCCACAGCTGTTAAACATGTATTTGCCGACAAATAATTTATTTTTCTAATTTATACAGGGACCACACGTGCCAGAGTAGCACAACTGAGTGCCAGGGTCCTTCAGTTGGTGGGCGAGATGCAGGAGCTGCGTGACTCGTTGGGGACCACAGATGAAGAATAATGTTCTGGGGCCTGGCATTGCTGTGTATATATGTTAATCCCTGTTATGTTTTTATTTCCAAATTTTAAATATGTTAAAATTTTACATTTTTTTAAAAGAACACAAAAATAAAATTTCCAAGTTGTACATTTAAAAAAAATAAATAAAAAAAGGCGCTTCAAAAATGGCATTTTTTTTTCTAAATACATTCATTAAGGGTTGGTTACCACAAAACGAATGCAAAACACAAAATTTAGATATGAAGATTCACCAGACCGCGAAGTGATATAGGTAAGTTTTAGGGGCGGGAAATGGAAGATGAGACCGCGAAGTGATTTGGTAAGTTTTAGGTGCGGAAAATGGAAGAAGAATGAGACCGCGAAGTGATTTAGGTAAGTTTTAGGGGCGGGAAATGGAAGAAGAATGAGACTGCAAAATGATTTAGGTAAGTTTTAGGGACGGGAAATGGAAGAAGAATGAGACTGCAAAGTGATTTAGGTAAGTTTTAGGGCCGGAAAATGGAAGAAGAATGAGACCGCGAAGTGATTTAGGTAAGTTTTAGGTGCGTGAAATAGAAGAATATAATGACCGCGAAGTGATTTAGGTAAGCTTTAGGTGCACCAATGGAAGCAAAATGAGACTGCGAAGTGATTTAGGTAAGTTTTAGGTGCGGGAAATGGAAGATGAGACCGCAAAGTGATTTAGGTAAGTTTTAGGTGCATGAAATGAAAGAATATACTGACCACGAAGTGATTAAGGTAAGCTTTAGGTGCGCCAATGGAAGAAGAATGAGACCGTGAAGTGATTTAGATAAGTTTTAGGTGTGGGAAATGGAAGAAGAATGAGACCGCAAAGTGATTTAGGTAAGTTTTAGGGGCGGGAAATGGAAGAAGGAGACCGCAAAGTGATTTAGGTAAGTTTTAGGGGTGGGAAATGGAAGAATGAGACCGCGCAGGCGTAAGTTCGTAACGATTTTCGTCTGGACGATTATTTATTGTAAAAGGAAAACAGAATCTAACGGGAAATGTAAATGATTAGTGGGAGGAGACGATGGAAAAAGGGCAAAAACTAAAGCCTACGTTAACTTGTAACATGAGTAACATAAATGGAAAACGAAAGCTGGAAAATCTCGTTGGCATACGAACGGACAAAGACTTTACTGAAGGCTTGCAATGCATGCTTAGAATCACTCGTGCACTCATACGCGAGCGGGAGAATTAAAAAAAAAAAACAGTTCGACACAAAAACAAAAGTCTTTTTATGTCTCTCTGAATCAACCCTATTGCATAGGCATATACAGTTCAAAAACAGATAGTAGCAAATTCAAGGCAAGTTCAAATCAAGGCAGTAGATAATACCAGGCAGTATAACTAGGAAGAGGCACCTGAAACTCTCAACATTTCGGTAAAGCACTTTCGTCAGGAGGGAGACGCGGTTTTTGAACTGCTATTCTTACTTCCTGGTCTGACACTTATACACTTATACCCAGCCAGAATCATCTCTGTTAGCCTGAATCTATTGTTACACAGCGCGTATTTCATAATATATAATATATGCACTTGCTTTGTCAGCTACTCTGTGATTGCTATATTTGTATGTCATTTCATATCTCACATTAAAAGTGTGTCTTTTTTTGCATAGCCAGTGTTTGGGTGTTCATGTTATGTATGTAGCCCTTTTTGTTATGAGTATCTCCCTCTAACCAATGGTGCCACTCTGTAAAGGCTTTAGGGCTAACTGGTATATTTACACAATGGCTAATGTTGACCGAACAAGGGAATATGCACCTTTATTGGTCAAAGCTGTGATCTGAACCACAATCATTGAAAATAACTGAATACATTTACAATCAGAATCAGAATGAAGTTCCAAAGACTGGTCTTTCACAATCTTGAATGGAATTTAGCAGGGTCCATACCCAACCCAGTGTGGGAAAACATGGGCCTTTATTCACAGCCTCCTTTACCTGCACTTTCACATGTGAAAACGTGTTTGTGTATTTTTTGTGAGATTTTTCTGCCAATTTCGAGATTCCCGTGTATTTTTTCTTGCGTATGTGCGTTTACGTTAGCGCGAATAAGCATTTTCGATGATCGTATTATTTTAGAAAAAAATTCACATTCACAGGAATGATACATTATTGGTATGGGCTTGTGCATGATTCAGAGCCTTGATTGTTGATTAGTACACGGCCAATAAAACAAGTGTGTTTCCGCCCAACTTACGGGGTCTATTTCCTGGTGAAAGTTTGCCGTTGTGGTGTGAGTTGCAGTGTGATGGAGGCAGATTACGTGGAGGAATATGAACGTCTGCAGCTACGCAGCATTCTATGCATCTGTATGTCGGGTTTCAGGTTGCATCGCACACGTTTGGATATCGTGTCGTATGCATGACGTTGAACTATTCGAGCTCACCCGACTGAACTGTGTTTCCCTCGAGAAACTGCCATGGTTGGCCTCCACCACAAGCAAGGGGCATGCAATTGCAGGCATGACCAAATTGTTTGGCTGCCTTCAATTTTTAGCGAACGTCTCGTTCCAGAGGCTGGGTGCCCTCTCCGTGGGCATGTCCCAGCCTATGCTGAGCCGCACACAAAACAAGTTTCTGGATGGCATGGCTACCATGTTTCAAAAATACATATGTTTTCCTGACAACGTGGTAGCCTGGAAGGCGTTGAAGTTGGGATTTTATGAGATCGCCGATATGCCTAATGTCATGGGTGCGATCGACTTTACGCACGTAGCGCTGGTGCCTCCAGCTGCTGATGAGCATCTATACAGGTGTTTGGTATTTGGTTTCTCTTGACATCCTTCCTTATTTTGAAAATAATGTTGCCTTGCATTGTCTATTTTATTGTAGACCTAAATCTACTGTAAAACCTAGTTTGTATTTGTACTGTTATATATATTTTTTGGTCCACCCTATAAAACATAATAAGTGGCCCTTAACAATTAGAAAGTCTAAAGCTCTAAATGTAATTATGTTTTTTTTTTGTATTTTGCAAATACAGGAACCGTAAGATGGGACATTCAATCAATGTGCAAAGTATTGTTGGTCCCGACTCCCGACCTTAGGTTTCATGGCTGGTTTTCCTGGTTCCACTCACGATTCCTATATTCTTCTGGATTTAAGTCTCTATGGGCGTTTTGAGTCTGGCGACTTGTCTGGTGGTTGGCTACTGGGTCAGTGATTTTGCTTACTTGGATTTTCCATGTGTAACTATTTTAAATGTAAGAGTCCCCAGCCTCAACCTATGATGTTCTTCCCCTCTGATTAAATTATACAGAATGTAAGTGTTATATTGAGACTCATTTTTTTTTGTTGGTTTATTAAGGTGATTCAGGATACCCCCTTCTTCTGTGGCTAATGACCCCCATCCTGCGCCCTCAGGTGCAGCCACATGAAGTCTACAATCGGG
The DNA here is from genome assembly GCA_027917425.1 of Gastrophryne carolinensis. Lineage (NCBI taxonomy): Eukaryota > Metazoa > Chordata > Amphibia > Anura > Microhylidae > Gastrophryne > Gastrophryne carolinensis. Next base: position 144,155,955 of record CM051243.1, on the reverse strand, counting down.
CCCTTCGAAAGACCCGGGCTGTTCGGGAGAGGGCATTTGGGTTGCTGAAGAGCCTTTTCCGATGTCTGAATCATACAGGGGGGGCTCTGCAGTACCAGCCAGCAAAAGTCATAAAAATCATTGTTGCATGCATGATTTTACATAACTTTGCCATCATGCAGAAGGTGCCCCATGATCTGAATGTCTCCCCCTCTCCTGCAATTGTTGACATACCATAAAATGTGAATGCGGGCACCCAGAGTGCCTATGGTCAGTCTGTAAGGGAGCACCTTATTTTGTCTCATTTCAGTTAAGCTTAATGTAATGTGTTTGTTATGTTTTTGTATTTTTTGGGGGATATATTATATTTTCTCAATTATATTTTTGCCAAAAAACCTTAGTTTTTCACAACTCAGTTCAAAGAAGAATTAATACTTATTTTATTGTTGTTTTAAATTTTCAGTAACTATTAATTCATAGTTTTTTTCTGTGGTCATGATTGTGACTCATGATCAATAGCCTCTGGAATTGCTCCCATACAGTTGATGGAAATGGTCAGAGACACCAGTAGCCAAAGCCATACATTGTCCCTCACTAAACCGCCCACTCAAAGTGCCACGCCGCAGGTTTTGCCCAACTGATGGCCTGTCTGCATCATCCTGGGTACTTGGGAAAATGGGTGACATTTGAGGTTGAGGTGTGAATGACTGACGAGGACTTGCTTGGGGGCTGGGTGTGTGTTCTTGGATGCGCCAGGAAGATGCAGCCGTTGAGGCAGACGGTGAGAAGGGGCTCTCTAAATTAGAATCTTCAAAGTTGCCTCGAGCAGGAGAGGGTGTTTTTGGGGGGCTATTGTGTGTTGCCCTACTCTTCCCCTTGCCCTTACTACACTTGCTTGCTAATGATGTTGTAGTATTATATGTGTGATTAGGGCAGGCGGTATGGCTGGAGGAGGTTTCTTTTGCCTTCCTGGTTGTGGCAGTTTTGGTTTGAGCTGCAGTCTGACTCAAAGGAACCTTTCTTTGCCTTGTTGAAGCCCTGGTTGGCTCAACATTCTTGCATGGCTGAGATTTGCCTTTGCGACCAGTATGTGTAGGAGTGGCTTTGCTGGACCTGGTAGCTGGCCTGCCACTGTGTTGGATTGAGGTTGAAGGCAAAGGCTCTTGCTGGCGTATGCCTTGGCGATCCTGCCGTTTATGGTGCTTTTGGCTCTTGTGGGTACGTCTCTTCCCTGTCATATTGCTGTGTCCACAGACAGATAGCTGTGTTGGCGGCCACCCTTTAAGAAGTTATCACTGTCTATGGCTTCAGTGTGTACGGGCGCGCACACTCCCCGGAAACCGCTGGGGCACGCCACATAACCGATAGAAACTCCCCAAGATGGCCCCCACGCTCTTCACCCGCGAGGGGCAGGAAACCATTATGCGAGTGAGTGTATTTGCAGGAGTTTATTTGCAGGCAAAATGCATGCATAGGTGGTCAGGCCGCACGCCCAAAACTAGTGGGGAAAAAAGTGTATATAAACACGGTGGCAAGCGAAAGTTTGTGCGCAACACTAACATGTACTATGCATAGATAGGTAAAGCCAGTAATAATGATTTATAATGTTGGGGGTAGTGATAATAATAACCTGCTATGATAATTTATCTTATGTGTATGATGTTTTATGCTTAGTTTTGCTTTGTTTTATAACATATGCATTTCATCCACTTTTTAGATGATGATGACCCATCGCTATGATTTCGCTGGAGGAGGAATCTGACACCACGTTCACCCAGATTATCCAGCATTGGTCAGACCTTAAACGGAGGAAGAAGCCCCAGGAAGAATGCTATTCTCTTCCAGTGAGTGAATATAACTATAGAATAAGGCCCACCCAGGGGCGAGGAGTCCGGCCAAGGCTGGATAGATCTGGGAGACAGGGAGATGGTGGCAAACCAGTGCTGATGGCCTCAACCTCCTCTGCAAGGCACCACCAACCACCAACCTGCAGAGGAAGAGCAACAGCTGTTGGGCAGGGAATCAGAGGATGAGAAGGTCCAGCAGCACTCAAGTATGATTAACGCACAGAAGCACACACAGGAACATGCACTGTAAACACACACTCATTTCTTACATCTATCATTTTAGATGCTGAGGTCACAGGTGAGAAGCAAGGACAGGAGAGTCCAGTACAAGCACCTGAGGTGCAAGGAGAAGGTGGGTGATGTGACACACACAATCTAAGGCAACTTAAAAAAAAATTATACAAAGAAAACTAAAAAATGTTTTGCTTTCTCTACAGACTCAGACCAAGAGGAGTGGCAGGCCCCAGTGCGGAGGGTGGTCCCCCAACCACAGCTAGCCCACCAGCCTAGTAAGTTTAAAGACAAGTTAACTTATTAAGTTAACTTATTAAGTTAACATGCCTTCCTCAACAGGTAAACACAATGCATAGGCTAGAAACTAATGTTTATTTTCATTTACCAGGCCTCACACAGGATACCCAGCAGTGCCTCCAACAATAAAATGCTGCTGCGCATAGGCTGGTGGGAGAAATCGAGGTGCTGGCAGCATCCATGGGGACCACAAATGATTAAAAGACTGGGAGCCTGCCACTAATTGTATATAGTTTTAATAATTTTTATTGAAAAATATTTTAATAAAACATATATTTAAATAAAAAAAATGTACATACAAAATACAAAAAAGTTTTAACATAAAAATAAAAACCTTGACAATGCTTATTATGTCACTCATTTATGGTTATTTACAATCAAAGTAATTTATTAATAAATACACTTCTGCGTTGGCGCTCTAGTTTCCAGAACGCCAGGTATTATCTTTCGCTCACTGTCGCTCTCCCATACATTTCAATGGCCATTCATTTGCTTGTGTTTAAACAGCGGGTTTGACATTTTTTTTATTATTATTATTATTTTTTTTTTTTGCTCAAATCATTGTGTGACCTCTCCTGGCTGCAAACAAACACTTTTAGAAACTTTTTTGACTTTTTATATTTTTATGCAGAATTGTATTTACAGGTCTGGCGCTAAAGTGTTAATTTCACAGTGTTAAAACAATGTCATTCCATGTGTTTTCACTTTGTTACAGGTGGATATGTGTTCAAAAACAGACTTTAATCACAGAGCGTCTGGCACTCTATGCTAAAGCGACCAAATTTAGAGCACTGATGCTGCGTGTGTGTAGTTTTTCAATAAGTATGTTGTGAAGTGCCGAGTGCCGGACACACTGAGCTCGCGCTACCTTTCGCTCCTTGCAGTGCTGTACTGGTGTTAGAGCGCCCAACATACATTACTTTCATCAATGCTGGCCAGGATACTACAGCGACCGAGACGCTCTGTTATAGCGCCCGATACCCGCTTACAGCATCTACTAGCGGCCGCTCTAAGCACCGCTCATCTGCCGATACCTGCCTTTAGTAATGAATCAGCCTCCACATTTCAGTTGCCAAACAACCACTTGTCACTACACTACCTGTCTGAAGTGCAGGAACTTCAGACAGGTAGGTACTGCACTGTGACATGTAATCTATGGATGTGATATAAGGAAACAAGACAGGAAAAATATTGATACACTACATTTTTGTTATGGTGCTGGTGAATAATTATTCACATATCATGGGCCGGCAAAAGTCTAAAGAAAAGGATCTTGAAATAGACCAGGGTTGTAACTTGAGAAACAAGCGTCTAGACTATAGCCTACTTCAGTCATATTATAAGATGGACATATCACTTAGAGAAAGCAATCAGGTGTGACAATTTAAAAGTAAAAATGGACCAGCAACAACATAAAGGCTTCCTCCGGCCAATTAGACATCACAGGAAATACTAATCTTATACTGCTAAAATGAGTTAAAATGTAAAAATGAATTTCCATCACTTGTCTATAATAAGAATTACGAAAGGCAGTAAAGTTAAACAACTTTACTGCCTTTCGTAATTTCAAACAATTTGCACATTTAACAGAAAAAACTAATCTGCCTGCATTTTTTTCTAACAATCAGCATGTCTCCGGGCTCTGTCCTAGATACGTGATTTCAGTGTTTATTATTAACTCAGAACTCTTAGGTAACCCAAAAAGCTCAAAATCTCAAAATTCTCTTGAATAAAGACTAAAGCCTGGTTCAGACAGCTAGATTGGATGCCATCAGCACTTACACAGTGTTTCTGCCATCCCCTTATATCCATTAATACAGATATAGAGCCAGTATTAATGTTAAGGTTTTCTACAAGATTCCACATTCTGCTGGAATTGTGGCCTATTTATCCAGAAAAGCATTTGTGAAATTAGAAACTAATGTTAAATAAGACTCACAGTTCCTGCTCTTGTTCATCCCAAAGGTGTTTGATGCAGTTGAGGGCAAGTTACGGATATTTTCTTTCGTACGTAATTCACCCAAATATGCGTTTAGAGGCCTTGTTGTGTGCATTGGGGGCACAGTCATGCTGTAACAGAGAACTTTCCCCAAACTGTCTCCACCAAATTGGAAGGATACAGTTTTCCAAATATCTTGGCATGTCAAAGCATTGGCAAGATGTATCTTCCCAGGAACTAAAAAGTCTAGTCCGACTCTGGATGGGTCAACAACATAACTTCTCCCCTTCTCCACTAAACCTTACTTTATGTGCCACAGCACTTGGCAGCTCTGTAAATGTATGTGGTCTGTTACTGAGGTCTGTCTGGATGGCTGTGGTATCTAACCGCTTCCACTTTTTAATAATACCATTCTATTACAGCACCACAGCGTAACTCATTGAGCTCTTCAAGTGATCATCGAGCTCTTAAAGTGAGGAATTTAAGATGTTACTGCAGGCAAAGGTGAGTGTTACAGAATTGTGTCGGGTACATTTGGCACTGTCCTAAACGGCTTTCTGTTTTTTATATTGAAGCAGAAATGGCTGAGATATCTCTTCTGAAAAAAGTGGATCTGTGATGCTGCGCTGACAGCTATGTGATGAATCTGGAAGAAGAGGCGGAGGGAGGAGTGGGAGGAGGGAGGGACCAGCAATCCGGGATGAAAGAGAGAATGTAATTGGCTGAACATGTAAACCTTGATATCTCAGCCATTTCTGCTTCAATTAAAGATAAAACAGTATAGGACAGTGTCAAATATTGCCCGACGCAATGGTGTAGCAATTAGATTTGCCTCCGTATCACTTTAATGTCATCACCTTCTATCCTCAGCCCAGTGCCCCAAAACCTGTGTTTCTTCTAATACTAAAACCTTTGCCCATTATTATAACAACACAGACTGGAGGCATTTGGCCATATTGCCCCCTGGCTGAGCAACTCTGCCCCCTGACACCAGTGATATATCCAGTTACAGTACACACAGCTCAACCATTGGGGAGCACTTCACCCTGACTGCTATTATGTGATAGTTTAGTTGTAACTGAACGAATTAGCATACAGCTTTCATTCAAACATCATATTGCTTCCTGCAAGTGTTTTTATGAATAGTGGGCAAAGGCTTTAGTAAAAAAATAAACAGGGGCTGTCTTGGGGCACTGGGCTGGGGATAGAAGGTGCCAACATAAACTTCTTTTCTGTGTATACAATTATTTTAGGAATGGTCCATTTTTCACAGATGTGTAAAGTTGACTGCATGGATAGGTGTTGTTATATATCATTGACAACAGGACTGAAGAATATACAAAAGTATACTTTTGTCCTTACACACTCTCCTGACACCACTGCTACTTGGCATCAGGACAGTACCGACATACTGCAGGCTGGATGGAGAAACTTCCGAGACATCGAATTGCACCTATGTGCTGTGAAGTAAAGTTCATAAGATTTAAAAAAAACAGAAATTAGAATTCACTATAATTAAAACTATACTATGTAAAATGTAATGCAAACAAGAAGACGATGATTTGGAAATATCATATAACAATATATTTATTTACAATTTAACACACATCAGAAGTTGAAAATTAGATTTTTTCTCCATTTCAACTTGAAAACTATTAACAAATGTGTAAATTGATTGCAGCAACACTTTTCCAAAATGTTGGAACTGGGCCACATCCACCATTGTGCAGCATCCTCTCAACTTTTTACAACTGTCTGTAAATAAGTGAGAAGATGCCATATTTTTATTCATCTACATATACACAGAAAAGTTTTTCATTTTCCCTAGTCCTGTTTATAATTTGAAATGAGCTTTGGCCCTGAGAAGATATAGCGTTTCTAGGTTTTGTTGATATATAGATTCTTCACGATACAATCTTGCAGTGGTGGATTGCTCAGGGAACTGCATTCACTGACAATGCTTTTTGGAAGTATTCCAGAGCCTGCGCAGGGATTTGCATTTCTTATTTATTGATGCCTGTTAATAATACAGTCCTGCCCGTGGGACCACATATCAAGGGCATCAAATCGTCAGCCTTTTCATTTTTGCACATGGATTTCTCCAGATTCTTTGATGATATTATGTACAGTACTGTAGACGTTAGGTCATTCAAAGTATTTTACATGACATTTTGATTCAACATTTTTTTCCACAATTTAGACACAGTTTTCACAGCTTCTTGATTATCGCACAATATTCAGTTTTGTGGTCCTTTCTTTTTGTAGACAGTCACGTGACTTTGTTTTTCAAATACAATGGAAACATGTCTAACTTTTATCTTCTAACACAGGGGTGGGCAATTATTTTTTCCATGGGGCCACATGAGAAACTAAAAATATTGTGGAGGGCCGCTGAGCTATGGGCGTCTAAGCGACGTCTAAGCTCAGCGGCTCTGAGTGCGCTGGCGGCTGCATCTCGAGCTTCCCTCTAACAGGGAGCGCGCCGTGCTGGCCATTCTCAAATGGCCGACACAGGCACGCGCCCTGCTAGATAGCGGGCATGCGGCCGCAGCTCGTGCATACGCCGTTGAACTGGGAAAGAAGGTGAGTTTATGGGCGACCTGGGGGTTTCACACAGCGGGGCATCCCGATTTTGGATGCCCCGCGGGGAGGGGATCTATAAGATTTCCGGGCTGATAAAGCAGGGTTTTGGTCCACTTCAAACGTTCTGATGTGATAATTTCCCAGCCAATCAGAGAAGCCCTTGGCTTCTGGCAGTCTGGAAGGAACGTTCAGATCAGCTGGGGCAAAGTGTAAGAATGGTGGACAGCAGTAAGGGGGCATGGTGAGCGCATGGTGGGCAGCAGGAAGGGGACATGGTGAGAGCATGGTGGACAGCAGGAAGGGGGCATGGTGAGAGCATGGTGGACAGCAAGAAGGGGGCATGGTGAGCGCATGGTGGGCAGCAGGAAGGGGACATGGTGAGAGCATGGTGGACAGCAGGAAGGGGGCATGGTGAGAGCATGGTGGACAGCAAGAAGGGGGCATGGTGAGAGCATGGTGGATAGCAGGAAGGGGGCATGGTGAGAGCATGGTGGACAGCAGGAAGGGGGCATGGTGAGAGCATGTGGGCAGCAGGAAGGGGGCATGGTGAGAGCATGGTGGACAGCAGGAAGGGGGCATGGTGAGAGCATGTGGACAGCAGGAAGGGGGCATGGTGAGAGCATGTGGACAGCAAGAAGGGGGCATGGTGAGAGCACGGTGGGCAGCAGGAAGGGGGCATGGTGAGAGCATGTGGGCAGCAGGAAGGGGACATGGTGAGAGCATGGTGGACAGGTACATGGTGAAAAAGAGACAGCAGGCAGGAAGGGAAAACACAAGCAAACGACATAATCTTTCTGAGCAGACTTACTGATGCTCTGGAGCTCCTACTCTGCCCTTTCAAAGTCCCCAGGTCTCTATCACCTGCTCATCGGGTCTGGCTTCCTCAGAGGAAGGGAGAATGTGCCAGACCCGACGAGCCGAGCGGCCGATCAGCTGCTGCTTAACCTAAGCCTCTCGCACTGTACACAGGCGATCACCTAAGTTAAGCAGCAGCCGATCGGCCACTCGGCTCGTCGAGTCTGGCATGTTTTCCCTTCCTCTGCGTCTCTTACTGGCCAGCTCAGCCCGGGCCGGTAAGAGCCTAGCAAAGGGCCGTATACGGCCCGCGGGCCGTACATTGCCCAGGTCTGTTCTAACATAAGGTCCATGTTCTGTTGTGAACTTGTGAATAAAAAATGGTAAAATGAGATTACAGCAGTGTACACATTTACACAGTATCCCATGTTTTTGGGGGGTTCTGCTAATATCCTGCACTACGTTGTATATGCACAAACCTACACAAGATTACTGACATTGACTGACACAGAAGCAAAAAGGCAGTATTAGAACACAACATATCTATATAAGATTAGACTTTCACATGTAATGCTGAGCTGTATTTTCTAGCCTCCTTACTGCTATTGAAGTGGAAAGTCTACAGTTATGTAACATGGGCCTTTTGGAGTTAATGTCAAAGTCTTCTATAGAAAACCAAAAGTTAGGTGATTCCTTGGCCAACCACACAGAAGGTGGAATAATAATGAGGAGAAAGACGTGCAAAGGCTGGGGGTTATGAAATCTCAGTGCAGTCATCTAGGGCCCTATGGTGCCATGAAATAGTAGTAACATTAGAAGATTTGGGCATAAATGTTTAGGATGAACTTTACAGAATAGACACACATTAGAATAACTGACATTAACTTATAATCTAACTGATTGAGCAACCTAAAAATGTTACACATCTTTTTTTATCAAATGGATTTAACCCTTTTGTTGCCAAGCCCGTAACACCTACGTGCTGGCATGTCCAAGCGTTAAGTGCTAAGCACATAGGTGTTATGTGCTTGACTTTCCCTCCCTGCTAGCTAAAAAAGAATTAAAAAAAAAATACTCACCTGACCCCTCTATCAATCCGTCCGGGTCTCCTCTTTAATTTGCTGCCATCCGATCCCCCCCTGGGGGACCCTATGTAATTTTTTTTTAAATTAACACCTTATGTTTATAGTGTGGATAGTAGTATTTTATTTGTAAATGTTATAAAGTGCTCTTTTCAGTTTGGGGGGTCTCCTGGGCAAGAATGGGGGGGCTACCGATACATATGTGGTACTGTTGTAATCGGAAGAAATGGGGCTTTCACATGCAATAAATTCCGGCAAAAATCACGGTTAAACATGGCGCAAAATGGGGAAAAATGACCTGTCAACAGAGGGTGACAAAACTTCAAGTAGGCTGGCAATTAAAAGGGTTTATAGTACCTATGCATGTTGGGTATTGTTCTGCTCGATTTAGCTTGTTCTTTCTTGTTTGCATATTGATATTTTAGGAAAATATGTTTTTTATTCTGCTTTTTTATACATTTTTTTTAGGGAAACCCTGTGCAACCTAAGAATTCTTCAAGGGATTACTTCCAGAAAGATGAGCCTACTACAACAAGCTGGGTACGCTTAGAAAGCTTAACATGTGTACTTTCAGGGAATATTTGGTTTATGGGGGATATTCCAAATTTAAAGGGTTGTTTTCATTGAAAAATTGCAAGGTGCGCACTTTGTCTGCAGAGATGAAATTTTTAAGTAAAATTACCGTTAGGCACATGCTTTACTTTGGGGTGTTTGCCAACTCTTCCCTTGACAGTAGCTATGCATGTTGGGTATTGTTCTGTTCGGGGGATGTTGCTTTTTCAGATTTTACTTGTTTTTTCTTGTTTGCATATAGTTTTTTCAGGAAAATGTGGCTTTGATTCTTCTTTTTTATTCTTTTTTAGGGAAACTCTGTGCAACTAAAGAATTGATTGAGGGATTACTTCCAGAAAACTACGCCCACATAAGCAAGCCTGGTATGCCTAGAAAGCTTGAGGCGTGTACTTCCAGAGAATATATAGTTTGTGTGGGGGGTATTTCAAATGTAAAGGGTTGTTTTTCTGGAAACTCTGCAAAGTGCGCTTAGCGCATATCACAGTTGTATTTTATCTGAAAACCTCCTAAAGCGCTGTTTCAGTTTGGGGGAGTCTCCTGGACAGGAAAGGGTGTCTACCAATACATATGTGGTACCGCTGTAACCGGGAGAAATTGGAGTTTCACACGACTATTGACAAACTTACATTTTTTATTACAAAAAACCACTACAAATTGCAAAAAATAGATATGTTTTTATTTTTTTGCACATATTTCACCCAAAAGTATTAAGAATACACTAAAAAAAAGGCCAAACAAAAAACAATATATAATTTTTCTTGAAAAATCCCTGAAAATCCCTGCAAAAATCAAAGTTGAACATGTGTAGCGCAAAATAGTGAAAAGTGGTCTGGCAACAAAGGGTGACAAAAACTCCAGGTAGGCTGGCACTTTAAGGGTTAAAACTTTTCTTTAGTTTAATTAGCTTGTATTAAGGTTATATAAAAAGTTTTTGTGTAGCGGATTACCCTCTACCCTTAACCTCTATAAATCCATTCAACCTCGCTATAAACAACACTACTAGTGCTTATATAATGAATAGGTTTCATTACACTTTATTATTTTAAGTTCAAATCCATAAACCACCATAGCCAGAACAATGTTACAAAGTTCTTATAAATTACTTATTTCTATTTCATATACACAAAATGTTGGTGGACATGTTTCGCCATTTATGTTGTATGGTTTTCTCAACATGCAGATCCTGTTTGTGGTCTAAATAAATTAATATAGAAGTTTTTTTGTTAAAGCATAAATCCATTCACTGGCATTAATTCATCAAAAAGTTATTGTAAAACTTACATTGTTGCTGTTCATATGGCAGGTATGGATAAGGAATGATGGAACAATATAAAGTGGACTCCCATAGAGTAAATTGTATCCTCTGGGCATATGATATTGTTTATTGGATTGGATTGAATTCTGCTTATGGAATAGGTTTTCAAAGGTTTTGCCCATACCTCATATGGCGTAAATATCCCTCATGGCTCCTTTCTTGTCCAGGAATATGGGCTGATTATTCAGCTGAGAGCGGTAGTGGCAGCGACTGCATGAGGATGTCTGCAGCCTATGGTGCTTGTGATGGCTTCCCCCTGAGGGCCCACCTAAATACCGGCAAATTTCTGCATTCCAACGTGTGAATTGTAAACGTCACTGCTAGCTGCACAACGCAATGACATTGCCTGGCAAGAATGCGCCCTGTCATGGCAGGAGTGTGAGTAGATGCAGCTTGGAGCCTGTTTTTTCAAACACTATGCCTGATAGACAGTGGTCTGTTAGATCTATAACCTCTTATTAAGAGTGACCATCATTTTCTGTCCACCCCTGCCATATTTACATTAATCATATCTGTACATTTATTGCATGTATCTGAACGTTATGTTTGGTCTGTCTGTAATGACTTGGTCATCCATCATAAGTACATGCCAGTGATTATTGAGAATATTCTTTATTTAATTATGCTGTTCAGAATAAGTCAAGATGTCAAGATAGTTTTCTTAGCTTTTTTATATACATCTCTCAGAATGTTTCCATTATAACCACATTGTTTCAATAATTCTTTGATTGTCGCTACTGTTTGAAATCATCAGTTGAGCAGTTTCTCCTGGTGCGCAGGAATTCAACGTATGGGTGAACTGGTTTCTCGCAAGATGGTATTTGTGGCAGTTGTTTTTCGATGTAGAGAGGCATTCTCACTGGCCCACAATCTCCTCTCCCATGCCCCCAGGTACAGGTTGGCATACAATGGGGCACAAGTTGTCCCCATTGCAGTCCCAGGTACCTTTACCTGGTCTGATTTATCTCTATATTGTCTAAAGGCAAACCCTGTAGGCTTCATTATTCAAATGCCATTTTATCCCTTTGGATTTTTGCTTCTTTGTGTTCTACCAGTTCTTTATTGAGGCGATTAATTGTTAGTTTAGTGTCACATTTAATAAAGATTGCATTCTGTTTAAACTTCTCTAAACACCGGCAACTGTCTTGAATACTTTTATATAGAGCTTGTGTTTTTTGTTTGTCATGTTCTCCCAAGAGGGTCATGAGTTTTGTAGAACACTCATGTAAGTAAATATAGACCCCCCCCCCCATTCATTACCAGCTTTTTACTATTACCATAGAAAGTTGCTCTGTTTGCTCTATCTGGGTGGGAGATACCATAGGTCAAAAGGAGGTATATTAAACCGCTCTTTGCACCAGTAACGTGTGTATATAAAAAGTTATAAAAAAATAACAAGACATAGTATGGAGACCATAAAATTTCCAATGTCCCAGTCCCGATATGCCAGTATTATACCACACCACATCCCATAAGTCTAAAATAATTTCGTTCAGTGTTTAAGTGGTAAAGATATGCAGGGATGACGTAAGAGCTACTGCAATAGGGGAGAGCACAACATTAGACATAAAGTACATGACAGAGGACCATGAAAAATCCAGTATCCCAGAAAACTTCTTACGCAAATATAACACCAAATTGCATCCCATATGAAGGGAGAAAATTTAGAATCAAAGATTTATTCCTCAATTCTATTAAAGTGGACCTATCACCGTCAAGGACAGCCCTGGAGTCTAAAAGAGTAAAAAATACTCTACGCTGCGCATTAGTATGTCTGGCATAAAGGACCTATCACCAGGATAGTAAAAAAAAGGTTTGCTTTAATTACATAAACAGCAGAATCGTGGGAGATTGACATAACCACCAATGCCTGGGTAAGCCTAAAATGTGTAATCGGACCAACAGCCTTGTACAGTTGAATTAAAAACTCCCCCAAATCACTTGCTCCATCTGCATGCATGCTACGGAATCAATGCATTAGCATTTACATTGAGTGGATCTTCAGTATGTCTTCCCTAAACTTAAAAAGTGTAGCACACGCCCACCATATTTGGAAGAGTAAGCATTAGAAGAAGAGATTAGAAAGAAAGTTAAAAATACTTACTAATTAGTCAGTAGACTAGCAGAATTCATATACAGGAAGTTAGTCCTTACTAATGAGTTTATTATCAACAAACATTGTGCGGTAACCCCACTAATTGTCAGGACAGCAAATTTGTGTAGACGTTGATACACAATAGATCACAAGATTACTCTTCCGGACTTTAGTGGGCAAAGGATGAAACCTGAGACTGCAAAGTCTGATATACGGCCAGGACAAAACAGACAGAAGAAATGTCCAGGTGCAGGCCAGTAAATACATATGTTAGGGTCTCTAAACTATATATTGTGATATTGACGTAATCAACATAATTTAGTTTCAGCAGGTCTCCAGCAAAACAGAATTAAACTGCAGGAAAAGTCCACACACATAACGCGTAATAACTTTCAGAAAACATGTAATTTTCTTCAGAATCCACAAGGCGATGCTGAAACCTCACAAATCAGGATGTTGTATACTAATAACGTTGCAACTTTGCCCACTGACATCACAAGTTCACAGTCCAGATGAATAAACTTGTTGGCACAGTTCTCATAGTTAGCCCTTTGTCATTTTTGCTGCAGAGTTGCGTCAGATGCTGCATGAACAGTTCTGTTGTGGCGGACATGTAAATGTAGTGCTTTCCTCATTTCTCTGTCCTGGGGGTCGCTTCTCATAGGGAATGATGTGATTACAGAGAAATGTTGATAATTGATGGTGGCTGTTCTCAGATATGCACCCAGCCTTTCCTTATATCAATTATCAAGGTGTCTTGACTGTCAATATGTAAGCTATCATCACACCCCTGCCTTTCAGGGTGTCACAGCCCCCCACAGTTTATCTTTGCTTGGTCTTTGACATTCCTTACTTGGCTGCAGGGTGGGAATTTGTCCAGCACGGCTCCAGGGCTTCTCTGCAGGTTCTCCTCTCCTCTCCCAGGCTTCTGCTCTTATAACAAGCAGAGCTGTACATGTATTAACTTCCCCTATGCATCTAGTGACGTATATAACTCAAAGCAATTTCAACAATAATAGATAAAATGCTTTAAGTTAAAACAACAAAATGTTTTAAGATAGCAGTCCTCTGCTATACAACAGATTGATCTAATCTGCTGGGGAGTCTACCCCTGGTAGAGCTCAGTGGTAAACAGGTGAGGACACTCTTGTATCCTCCTGTTCAGTCACAAGAGGAATCTCAGGAATTGGAGCGTATCACACTTCAGTGGTGTCCCATATCTGCCCTTCTGTTTCTGGGACTCCAATAGGTACATCTGTCACTTTAATAAATACACAGGGTCGAGGCACATTGTCCTCTGTACATTTATTCATTTATCCCTATACAGTGCCATCTAGTGGTCTAAATAACTCAAAGAAATATCAACACTAATAAAACAAAATGCTTGAAAACATCAACTTAAAGTGGACCAACACCCAGGGGGGATCGGCCCGAGAATCTATAAGATTCCCGGGCTGATCAGATCCCTCCCCGCGGGACATCCCGATTTCGTGAAACCCCCCAGGAAGCCCACAATTCTACCTTTTCCAGCGGCGCATGCGCGTCCAGGGTGCGCTCCCTGTAAGAGGGACGCGCGGGAGGCGGCGGCGGACGTGCTCTGCTTGTCCGGCGCTGCCTCTCGCTTGTCCATCGGCGGGGATTGGCTGCAGCAGTCACGTGGGAGCGGGGTGAGGTGAGTTTTTGGGGCTTTCTGGGGGGTTTCACACAGCGGGGCACCCCCCGATCGGGGTGCCCCACCGAAGTGGACCAAAACCCAGGATAGTCAAAATCCAGGGTGTTGGTCCACTTTAAGTCATATATTTGCAGTAAAGCACAACAGTAATGTCTTAGAGACTGGTCAGTAGAATAGCAGAGGTCATATACAGGCTCTCTTCAAAGAGATGGTTATTTAGGCACCATTTTTATGTTCACACGGACTCAAATTCAAGTAAAAACGTTTGGGGTTTAAGAGGATGATACTAGTGTAATGTCCCAGACAGACAGCTTTTGTTCATTTGTCAACCCTGATCTCTACACCTATAGTTCACCCTGCCCAGCAATGTGAGATGCTAAATGTCATTCCAGCACACAATTACTCCCCAGAACTTTTTTGTGAGCAAAAGATCACAGCAAAGACTCATATAAGGCCAGAGCAAAGCAGACAGCAAAAGTGTCATGATGCAGGCCAGTAATTATATAGGTGATGTAAAGCAGTGGTCCCCAAGCCGCGGACCGCTACCGGTCCGTGGCTCAAGTGGTACCGGGCCCTGAGGCTATCGCGCCCCTGCGCTCCAAACCCCCGGACCGCGGCCGCTAGGATTCCGGACCCCATGGCCAGGAGGGTGGATGCAGAGACGGGTGTCGGGGGATATCGGGGCCGGAGACGGGGAGGGAAGGCAGCGGGCGGGGCCGGAGACTGAGGGAAGGCAGGTGGCGGGGCCGGAGACCATGAGGGAAAGCAGCGGGCAGGGTCGGACGGACAGGAGGAAAGGCGGCATGTGCGACGGGTAGGAAAGACAGCAGGTGGGTGATTTATGGAGGAGCGGCCGGCTCAGCTGTCTGCTTCGATGGCAGGAGGCTGAGCGAAGCTCAGTTAAAAGAAGTTCTGCAGTGCACTTTCCAATATCCTCCGGGCTGCAACAAGCAGGACTATGCATTAGTTTCGCCCTGCATAGTTCTGTTTGCAGCTGCCCAGCGGATATAAAACAGTGCATGATGCAGGACGTTTATGAGTGTGCGTCGCTCAGCCTCCTGGGATAGTTGCAGATGACTGAGCGCGCCTTTTATCGCCAGTCAGCTTTTCCCTGGGGCATCCTGAATCTGGATGCCCCCACTGTGTGAACCCCCCCCCCCAGGGCACCTGTAAAAACTCACCTTTCCCTGCTTCAACTCTCTTTTCCCTGCTCTGTCCCATCCCATCTCTCTTTTCTCAGCTCTGTCCCATCCCATCTCTCTTTTCCTAGCTCTGTCCCATCCCATCTCTCTTTTCCCAGCTCTGTCCCATCCCATCTCTCTTTTCTCAGCTCTGTCCCATCCCATCTCTCTTTTCCTAGCTCTGTCCCATCCCATCTCTCTTTTCCTAGCTCTATCCCATCCCATCTCTCTTTTCCTACCTTTGTCCCATCCCATCTCTCTTTTCTCAGCTCTGTCCCATCCCATCTCTCTTTTCCTAGCTCTATCCCATCCCATCTCTCTTTTCCCAGCTCTGTCCCATCCAATCTCTCTTTTCCCAGCTCTGTCCCATCCCATCTATCTCTTTTCCCAGCTCTGTCCCATCCCATCTCTCTTTTCCAAGCTCTGTCCCATCCCATCTCTCTTTTCCAAGCTCTGTCCCATCCCATCTCTCTTTTCCATGCTCTGTCCCATCCAATCTCTCTTTTCCTAGCTCTGTCCCATCCCATCTCTCTTTTCCCAGCTTTGTCCCATCCCATCTCTCTTTTCTCAACTCTGTCCCATCCCATCTATCTCTTTTCCCAGCTCTGTCCCATCCCATCTCTCTTTTCCCAGCTCTGTCCCATCCCATCTCTCTTTTCCCAGCTCTGTCCCATCCCATCTCTTTTCCCAGCTCTGTCCCATCCCATCCCATCTCTCTTTTTCCAGCTCTGTCCCATCCCATCTCTCTTTTCCAAGCTCTGTCCCATCCCATCTCTCTTTTCCCAGCTCTGTCCCATCCCATCTCTCTTTTCCAAGCTCTGTCCCATCCCATCTCTCTTTTCCTAGCTCTGTCCCATCCCATCTCTCTTTTCCAAGCTCTGTCCCATCCAATCTCTCTTTTCCTAGCTCTGTCCCATCCCATCTCTCTTTTCCCAGCTTTGTCCCATCCCGTCCCTCTTTTCCAAACTCTGTCCCATCCCATCTCTCTTTTTCCAAGCTCTGTCCCATCCCATCTCTCTTTTCCAAGCTCTGTCCCATCCCATCTCTCTTTTCCAAGCTCTGTCCCATCCCATCTCTCTTATCCAAGCTCTGTCCCATCCAATCTCTCTTTTCTCAGCTCTGTCCCATCCCATCTCTCTTTTCCCAGCTCTGTCCCATCCCATCTCTCTTTTCTCAGCTCTGTCCCATCCCATCTATCTCTTTTCCCAGCTCTGTCCCATCCCATCTCTCTTTTTCAAGCTCTGTCCCATCCCATCTCTCTTTTCCAAGCTCTGTCCCATCCCATCTCTCTTTTCCCAGCTCTGTCCCATCCCATCCCATTTCTCTTTTCCCTGCTCTGTCCCATCCCATCTCTCTTTTCCCAGCTCTGTCCCATCCCATCTCTCTTTTCCAAGCTCTGTCCCATCCCATCTCTCTTTTCCTAGCTCTGTCCCATCCCATCTCTCTTTTCCCAGCTTTGTCCCATCCCATCTCTCTTTTCTCAGCTCTGTCCCATCCCATCTATCTCTTTTCCCAGCTCTGTCCCATCCCATCTCTCTTTTCCAAGCTCTGTCCCACCCCATCTCTCTTTTCCCAGCTCTGTCCCATCCCATCTCTCTTTTCCAAGCTCTGCCCCATCCCATCTCTCTTTCCCAGCTCTGTCCCATCCCATCCCATTTCTCTTTTCCCTGCTCTGTCCTATCCCATCTCTCTTTTCCCAGCTCTGTCCCATCCCATCTCTCTTTTCCTAGCTCTGTCCCATCCCATCTCTCTTTTCCCAGCTTTGTCCCATCCCATCTCTCTTTTCCAAGCTCTGTCCCATCCCATCTCTCTTTTCCAAGCTCTGTCCCATCCCATCTCTCTTTTCCTAGCTCTGTCCCATCCAATCTCTCTTTTTCTAGCTCTGTCCCATCCCATCTCTCTTTTCCCAGCTCTGTGCCATCCCATCTCTCTTTTCCAAGCTCTGTCCCATCCCATCTCTCTTTTCCTAGCTCTGTCCCATCCCATCTCTCTTTTCCAAGCTCTGCCCCATCCCATCTCTCTTTTCCCAGCTCTGTCCCATCCCATCCCATTTCTCTTTTCCCTGCTCTTTCCTATCCCATCTCTCTTTTCCCAGCTCTGTCCCATCCCATCTCTCTTTTCCTAGCTCTGTCCCATCCCATCTCTCTTTTCCCAGCTTTGTCCCATCCCATCTCTATTTTCCAAGCTCTGTCCCATCCCATCTCTCTTATCCAAGCTCTGTCCCATCCAATCTCTCTTTTCTCAGCTCTGTCCCATCCCATCTCTCTTTTCCCAGCTCTGTCCCATCCCATCTCTCTTTTCTCAGCTCTGTCCCATCCCATCTATCTCTTTTCCCAGCTCTGTCCCATCCCATCTCTCTTTTTCAAGCTCTGTCCCATCCCATCTCTCTTTTCCAAGCTCTGTCCCATCCCATCTCTCTTTTCCCAGCTCTGTCCCATCCCATCCCATTTCTCTTTTCCCTGCTCTGTCCCATCCCATCTCTCTTTTCCCAGCTCTGTCCCATCCCATCTCTCTTTTCCAAGCTCTGTCCCATCCCATCTCTCTTTTCCTAGCTCTGTCCCATCCCATCTCTCTTTTCCCAGCTTTGTCCCATCCCATCTCTCTTTTCTCAGCTCTGTCCCATCCCATCTATCTCTTTTCCCAGCTCAGTCCCATCCCATCTCTCTTTTCCAAGCTCTGTCCCACCCCTTCTCTCTTTTCCCAGCTCTGTCCCATCCCATCTCTCTTTTCCAAGCTCTGCCCCATCCCATCTCTCTTTCCCAGCTCTGTCCCATCCCATACCATTTCTCTTTTCCCTGCTCTGTCCTATCCCATCTCTCTTTTCCCAGCTCTGTCCCATCCCATCTCTCTTTTCCTAGCTCTGTCCCATCCCATCTCTCTTTTCCCAGCTTTGTCCCATCCCATCTCTCTTTTCCAAGCTCTGTCCCATCCCATCTCTCTTTTCCAAGCTCTGTCCCATCCCATCTCTCTTTTCCTAGCTCTGTCCCATCCAATCTCTCTTTTTCTAGCTCTGTCCCATCCCATCTCTCTTTTCCCAGCTCTGTGCCATCCCATCTCTCTTTTCCAAGCTCTGTCCCATCCCATCTCTCTTTTCCTAGCTCTGTCCCATCCCATCTCTCTTTTCCAAGCTCTGCCCCATCCCATCTCTCTTTTCCCAGCTCTGTCCCATCCCATCCCATTTCTCTTTTCCCTGCTCTTTCCTATCCCATCTCTCTTTTCCCAGCTCTGTCCCATCCCATCTCTCTTTTCCTAGCTCTGTCCCATCCCATCTCTCTTTTCCCAGCTTTGTCCCATCCCATCTCTATTTTCCAAGCTCTGTCCCATCCCATCTCTTTTTTCCAAGCTCTGTCCCATCCCATCTCTCTTTTCCAAGCTCTGTCCCATCCAATCTCTCTTTTCCAAGCTCTGTCCCATCCCATCTCTCTTTTCCTAGCTCTGTCCCATCCAATCTCTCTTTTCCCAGCTCTGTCCCATCCCATCTCTCTTTTCCCAGCTCTGTCCCATCCCATCTCTCTTTTCTTAGCCCTGTCCCATCCCATCTCTCTTTTCCCAGCTTTGTCCCATCCCATCTCTCTTCTCAGCTCTGTCCCATCCCATCTATCTCTTTTCCCAGCTCTGTCCCATCCCATCTCTCTTTTCCAAGCTCTGTCCCATCCCATCTCTCTTTTCCCAGCTCTGTCCCATCCCATCTCTCTTTTCCCAGCTCTGTCCCATCCCATCCCATTTCTCTTTTCCCTGCTCTGTCCTATCCCATCTCTCTTTTCCCAGCTCTGTCCCATCCCATCTCTCTTGTCCAAGCTCTGTCCCATCCAATCTCTCTTTTCCCAGCTCTGTCCCATCCCATCCCATTTCTCTTTTCCCTGCTCTGTCCTATCCCATCTCTCTTTTCCAAGCTCTGTCCCATCCCATCTCTCTTTTCCCAGCTCTGTCCCATCCCATCTCCCTTTTCCAAGCTCTGCCCCATCCCATCTCTCTTTTCCTAGCTCTGTCCCATCCCATCTCTCTTTTCCCAGCTTTGTCCCATCCCATCTCTCTTTTCTCAGCTCTGTCTCATCCCATCTATCTCTTTTCCCAGCTTTGTCCCATCCCATCTCTCTTTTACAAGCTCTGTCCCATCCCATCTCTCTTTTCCCAGCTCTGTCCCATCCCATCTCTCTTTTCCAAGCTCTGCCCCATCCCATCTCTCTTTTCCCAGCTCTGTCCCATCCCATTTCTCTTTTCCCCGCTCTGTCCTATCCCATCTCTCTTTTCCCAGCTCTGTCCCATCCCATCTCTCTTTTCCTAGCTCTGTCCTAACCAATCTCTCTTTTCCCAGCTCTGTCCCATCCCATCTCTCTTTTCCAAGCTCTGTCCCATCCCATCTCTCTTTTCCCAGCTCTGTCCCATCCCATCTCTCTTTTCCAAGCTCTGCCCCATCTCATCTCTCTTTTCCCAGCTCTGTCCCATCCCATCCCATTTCTCTTTTCCCTGCTCTGTCCTATCCCATCTCTCTTTTCCCAGCTCTGTCCCATCCCATCTCTCTTGTCCAAGCTCTGTCCCATCCAATCTCTCTTTTCCTAGCTCTGTCCCATCCCATCTCTCTTTTCCAAGCTCTGTCCCTTCCCATCTCTCTTTTCCCTGCTCTGTCCTATCCCATCTCTCTTTTCCCAGCTCTGTCCCATCCCATCTCTCTTCTCCAAGCTCTGTCCCATCCAATCTCTCTTTTCCCAGCTCTGTCCCATACCATCTCTCTTTTCCAAGCTCTGCCCCATCCCATCTCTCTTTTCCCAGCTCTGTCCCATCCCATCCCATTTCTCTTTTCCCTGCTCTGTCCTATCCCATCACTCTTTTCCCAGCTCTGTCCCATCCCATCTCTCTTTTCCTAGCTCTGTCACATCCCATCTCTCTTTTCCCAGCTTTGTCCCATCCCATCTCTATTTTCCAAGCTCTGTGCCATCCCATCTCTCTTATCCAAGCTCTGTCCCATCCAATCTCTCTTTTCTCAGCTCTGTCCCATCCCATCTCTCTTTTCCCAGCTCTGTCCCATCCCATCTCTCTTTTCTCAGCTCTGTCCCATCCCATCTATCTCTTTTCCCAGCTCTGTCCCATCCCATCTCTCTTTTTCAAGCTCTGTCCCATCCCATCTCTCTTTTCCAAGCTCTGTCCCATCCCATCTCTCTTTTCCCAGCTCTGTCCCATCCCATCCCATTTCTCTTTTCCCTGCTCTGTCCCATCCCATCTCTCTTTTCCCAGCTCTGTCCCATCCCATCTCTCTTTTCCAAGCTCTGTCCCATCCCATCTCTCTTTTCCTAGCTCTGTCCCATCCCATCTCTCTTTTCCCAGCTTTGTCCCATCCCATCTCTCTTTTCTCAGCTCTGTCCCATCCCATCTCTCTTTTCCAAGCTCTGCCCCATCTCATCTCTCTTTTCCCAGCTCTGTCCCATCCCATCCCATTTCTCTTTTCCCTGCTCTGTCCTATCCCATCTCTCTTTTCCCAGCTCTGTCCCATCCCATCTCTCTTGTCCAAGCTCTGTCCCATCCAATCTCTCTTTTCCTAGCTCTGTCCCATCCCATCTCTCTTTTCCAAGCTCTGTCCCTTCCCATCTCTCTTTTCCCTGCTCTGTCCTATCCCATCTCTCTTTTCCCAGCTCTGTCCCATCCCATCTCTCTTGTCCAAGCTCTGTCCCATCCAATCTCTCTTTTCCCAGCTCTGTCCCATACCATCTCTCTTTTCCAAGCTCTGCCCCATCCCATCTCTCTTTTCCCAGCTCTGTCCCATCCCATCCCATTTCTCTTTTCCCTGCTCTGTCCTATCCCATCACTCTTTTCCCAGCTCTGTCCCATCCCATCTCTCTTTTCCTAGCTCTGTCCCATCCCATCTCTCTTTTCCCAGCTTTGTCCCATCCCATCTCTATTTTCCAAGCTCTGTCCCATCCCATCTCTCTTATCCAAGCTCTGTCCCATCCAATCTCTCTTTTCTCAGCTCTGTCCCATCCCATCTCTCTTTTCCCAGCTCTGTCCCATCCCATCTCTCTTTTCTCAGCTCTGTCCCATCCCATCTATCTCTTTTCCCAGCTCTGTCCCATCCCATCTCTCTTTTTCAAGCTCTGTCCCATCCCATCTCTCTTTTCCAAGCTCTGTCCCATCCCATCTCTCTTTTCCCAGCTCTGTCCCATCCCATCCCATTTCTCTTTTCCCTGCTCTGTCCCATCCCATCTCTCTTTTCCCAGCTCTGTCCCATCCCATCTCTCTTTTCCAAGCTCTGTCCCATCCCATCTCTCTTTTCCTAGCTCTGTCCCATCCCATCTCTCTTTTCCCAGCTTTGTCCCATCCCATCTCTCTTTTCTCAGCTCTGTCCCATCCCATCTATCTCTTTTCCCAGCTCTGTCCCATCCCATCTCTCTTTTCCATGCTCTGTCCCACCCCATCTCTCTTTTCCCAGCTCTGTCCCATCCCATCTCTCTTTTCCAAGCTCTGCCCCATCCCATCTCTCTTTCCCAGCTCTGTCCCATCCCATCCCATTTCTCTTTTCCCTGCTCTGTCCTATCCCATCTCTCTTTTCCCAGCTCTGTCCCATCCCATCTCTCTTTTTCTAGCTCTGTCCCATCCCATCTCTCTTTTCCCAGCTTTATCCCATCCCATCTCTCTTTTCCAAGCTCTGTCCCATCCCATCTCTCTTTTCCAAGCTCTGTCCCATCCCATCTCTCTTTTCCTAGCTCTGTCCCATCCAATCTCTCTTTTTCTAGCTCTGTCCCATCCCATCTCTCTTTTCCCAGCTCTGTGCCATCCCATCTCTCTTGTCCAAGCTCTGTCCCATCCCATCTCTCTTTTCCTAGCTCTGTCCCATCCCATCTCTCTTTTCCAAGCTCTGCCCCATCCCATCTCTCTTTTCCCAGCTCTGTCCCATCCCATCCCATTTCTCTTTTCCCTGCTCTTTCCTATCCCATCTCTCTTTTCCCAGCTCTGTCCCATCCCATCTCTCTTTTCCTAGCTCTGTCCCATCCCATATCTCTTTCCCCAGCTTTGTCCCATCCCATCTCTATTTTCCAAGCTCTGTCCCATCCCATCTCTTTTTTCCAAGCTCTGTCCCATCCCATCTCTCTTTTCCAAGCTCTGTCCCATCCAATCTCTCTTTTCCAAGCTCTGTCCCATCCCATCTCTCTTTTCCTAGCTCTGTCCCATCCAATCTCTCTTTTCCCAGCTCTGTCCCATCCCATCTCTCTTTTCCCAGCTCTGTCCCATCCCATCTCTCTTTTCTCAGCTCTGTCCCATCCCATCTCTCTTTTCCCAGCTTTGTCCCATCCCATCTCTCTTTTCTCAGCTCTGTCCCATCCCATCTATCTCTTTTCCCAGCTCTGTCCCATTCCATCTCTCTTTTCCAAGCTCTGTCCCATCCCATCTCTCTTTTCCCAGCTCTGTCCCATCCCATCTCTCTTTTCCCAGCTCTGTCCCATCCCATCCCATTTCTCTTTTCCCTGCTCTGTCCTATCCCATCTCTCTTTTCCCAGCTCTGTCCCATCCCATCTCTCTTGTCCAAGCTCTGTCCCATCCAATCTCTCTTTTCCCAGCTCTGTCCCATCCCATCCCATTTCTCTTTTCCCTGCTCTGTCCTATCCCATCTCTCTTTTCCAAGCTCTGTCCCATCCCATCTCTCTTTTCCCAGCTCTGTCCCATCCCATCTCCCTTTTCCAAGCTCTGCCCCATCCCATCTCTCTTTTCCTAGCTCTGTCCCATCCCATCTCTCTTTTCCCAGCTTTGTCCCATCCCATCTCTCTTTTCTCAGCTCTGTCTCATCCCATCTATCTCTTTTCCCAGCTTTGTCCCATCCCATCTCTCTTTTCCAAGCTCTGTCCCATCCCATCTCTCTTTTCCCAGCTCTGTCCCATCCCATCTCTCTTTTCCAAGCTCTGCCCCATCCCATCTCTCTTTTCCCAGCTCTGTCCCATCCCATCCCATTTCTCTTTTCCCCGCTCTGTCCTATCCCATCTCTCTTTTCCCAGCTCTGTCCCATCCCATCTCTCTTTTCCTAGCTCTGTCCTATCCAATCTCTCTTTTCCCAGCTCTGTCCCATCCCATCTCTCTTTTCCAAGCTCTGTCCCATCCCATCTCTCTTTTCCCAGCTCTGTCCCATCCCATCTCTCTTTTCCAAGCTCTGCCCCATCTTATCTCTCTTTTCCCAGCTCTGTCCCATCCCATCCCATTTCTCTTTTCCCTGCTCTGTCCTATCCCATCTCTCTTTTCCCAGCTCTGTCCCATCCCATCTCTCTTGTCCAAACTCTGTCCCATCCAATCTCTCTTTTCCTAGCTCTGTCCCATCCCATCTCTCTTTTCCAAGCTCTGTCCCTTCCCATCTCTCTTTTCCCTGCTCTGTCTTATCCCATCTCTCTTTTCCCAGCTCTGTCCCATCCCATCTCTCTTGTCCAAGCTCTGTCCCATCCAATCTCTCTTTTCCCAGCTCTGTCCCATACCATCTCTCTTTTCCAAGCTCTGCCCCATCCCATCTCTCTTTTCCCAGCTCTGTCCCATCCCATCCCATTTCTCTTTTCCCTGCTCTGTCCTATCCCATCTCTCTTTTCCCAGCTCTGTCCCATCCCATCTCTCTTTTCCTAGCTCTATCCCATCCCATCTCTCTTTTCCCAGCTTTGTCCCGTCCTATCTCTCTTTTCCAAGCTCTGTCCCATCCCATCTCTCTTTTCCTAGCTCTGTCCCATCCCATCTCTCTTTTCCTACCTTTGTCCCATCCCATCTCTCTTTTCTCAGCTCTGTCCCATCCCATCTCTCTTTTCCTAGCTCTATCCCATCCCATCTCTCTTTTCCCAGCTCTGTCCCATCCAATCTCTCTTTTCCCAGCTCTGTCCCATCCCATCTATCTCTTTTCCCAGCTCTGTCCCATCCCTTCCCATTTCTCTTTTCCCTGCTCTGTCCTATCCCATCTCTCTTTTCCCAGCTCTGTCCCATCCCATCTCTCTTGTCCAAGCTCTGTCCCATCCAATCTCTCTTTTCCCAGCTCTGTCCCATACCATCTCTCTTTTCCAAGCTCTGCCCCATCCCATCTCTCTTTTCCCAGCTCTGTCCCATCCCATCCCATTTCTCTTTTCCCTGCTCTGTCCTATCCCATCTCTCTTTTCCCAGCTCTGTCCCATCCCATCTCTCTTTTCCTAGCTCTGTCCCATCCCATCTCTCTTTTCCCAGCTTTGTCCCATCCCATCTCTCTTTTCCAAGCTCTGTCCCATCCCATCTCTCTTTTCCAAGCTCTGTCCCATCCCATCTCTCTTTTCCTAGCTCTGTCCCATCCAATCTCTCTTTTTCTAGCTCTGTGCCATCCCATCTCTCTTTTCCAAGCTCTGTCCCATCCCATCTCTCTTTTCCTAGCTCTGTCCCATCCCATCTCTCTTTTCCAAGCTCTGCCCCATCCCATCTCTCTTTTCCCAGCTCTGTCCCATCCCATCCCATTTCTCTTTTCCCTGCTCTTTCCTATCCCATCTCTCTTTTCCCAGCTCTGTCCCATCCCATCTCTCTTTTCCTAGCTCTGTCCCATCCCATCTCTCTTTTCCCAGCTTTGTCCCATCCCATCTCTCTTTTCCAAGCTCTGTCCCATCCCATCTCTTTTTTCCAAGCTCTGTCCCATCCCATCTCTCTTTTACAAGCTCTGTCCCATCCAATCTCTCTTTTCCAAGCTCTGTCCCATCCCATCTCTCTTTTCCTAGCTCTGTCCCATCCAATCTCTCTTTTCCCAGCTCTGTCCCATCCCATCTCTCTTTTCCCAGCTCTGTCCCATCCCATCCCTCTTTTCTCAGCTCTGTCCCATCCCATCTCTCTTTTCCCAGCTTTGTCCCATCCCATCTCTCTTTTCTCAGCTCTGTCCCATCCCATCTATCTCTTTTCCCAGCTCTGTCCCATCCCATCTCTCTTTTCCAAGCTCTGTCCCATCCCATCTCTCTTTTCCCAGCTCTGTCCCATCCCATCTCTCTTTTCCAAGCTCTGTCCCATCCCATCCCATTTCTCTTTTCCCTGCTCTGTCCTATCCCATCTCTCTTTTCCCAGCTCTGTCCCATCCCATCTCTCTTGTCCAAGCTCTGTCCCATCCAATCTCTCTTTTCCAAGCTCTGTCCCATCCAATCTCTCTTTTCCCAGCTCTGTCCCATCCCATCCCATTTCTCTTTTCCCTGCTCTGTCCTATCCCATCTCTCTTTTCCAAGCTCTGTCCCATCCCATCTCTCTTTTCCCAGCTCTGTCCCATCCCATCTCCCTTTTCCAAGCTCTGCCCCATCCCATCTCTCTTTTCCTAGCTCTGTCCCATCCCATCTCTCTTTTCCCAGCTTTGTCCCATCCCATCTCTCTTTTCTCAGCTCTGTCTCATCCCATCTATCTCTTTTCCCAGCTCTGTCCCATCCCATCTCTCTTTTCCAAGCTCTGTCCCATCCCATCTCTCTTTTCCCAGCTCTGTCCCATCCCATCTCTCTTTTCCAAGCTCTGCCCCATCCCATCTCTCTTTTCCCAGCTCTGTCCCATCCCATCCCATTTCTCTTTTCCCCGCTCTGTCCTATCCCATCTCTCTTTTCCCAGCTCTGTCCCATCCCATCTCTCTTTTCCTAGCTCTGTCCTATCCAATCTCTCTTTTCCCAGCTCTGTCCCATCCCATCTCTCTTTTCCAAGCTCTGTCCCATCCCATCTCTCTTTTCCCAGCTCTGTCCCATCCCATCTCTCTTTTCCAAGCTCTGCCCCATCCCATCTCTCTTTTCCCAGCTCTGTCCCATCCCATCCCATTTCTCTTTTCCCTGCTCTGTCCTATCCCATCTCTCTTTTCCCAGCTCTGTCCCATCCCATCTCTCTTGTCCAAGCTCTGTCCCATCCAATCTCTCTTTTCCTAGCTCTGTCCCATCCCATCTCTCTTTTCCAAGCTCTGTCCCTTCCCATCTCTCTTTTCCCAGCTCTGTCCCATCCCATCTCTCTTTTCCAAGCCCTGTCCCATCCCATCTCTCTTTTCCAAGCTCTGTCCCATCCCATCTCTCTTTTCCAAGCTCTGTCCCATTCCATCTCTCTTGTCCAAGCTCTGTCCCATCCCATCTCTCTTTTCCAAGCTCTGTCCCATCCCATCTCTCTTGTCCAAGCTCTGTCCCATCCAATCTCTCTTTTCCTAGCTCTGTCCCATCCCATATCTCTTTTCACAGCTCTGTCCCATCCCATCTCTCTTTTCCTAGCTTTGCCCCATCCCATCTCTCTTTTCCAAACTCTGTCCCATCCAATATCTCTTTTCATAGCTCTGTCCCATCCCATCTCTCTTTTCCCAGCTCTGTCCCATCCCATCTCTCTTTTCCTAGCTCTGTCCCATCCCATCTCTCTTTTCCAACCTCTGTCCCATCCAATCTCTCTTTTCCTAGCTCTGTCCCATCCCATCTCTCTTTTCCAAGCTCTGTCCCATCCCATCTCTCTTTTCCTAGCTCTGTCCCATCCCATCTCTCTTTTCCAACCTCTGTCCCATCCCATCTCTCTTTTCCTAGCTCTGTCCCATCCCATCTCTCTTTTCCAAGCTCTGCCCTATCCCATCTCTCTTTTCCCAGCTCTGTCCCATCCCATCCCATTTCTCATTTCCCTGCTCTGTCCTATCCCATCTCTCTTTTCCCAGCTCTGTCCCATCCCATCTCTCTTGTCCAAGCTCTGTCCCATCCAATCTCTCTTTTCCCAGCTCTGTCCTATCCCATCCCATTTTTCTTTTCCCTGCTCTGTCCTATCCCATCTCTCTTTTCCAAGCTCTGTCCCATCCCATCTCTCTTTTCCCAGCTCAGTCCCATCCCATCTCCCTTTTCCAAGCTCTGCCCCATCCCATCTCTCTTTTCCTAGCTCTGTCCCACCCCATCTCTCTTTTCCCAGCTTTGTCCCATCCCATCTCTCTTTTCTCAGCTCTGTCTCATCCCATCTATCTCTTTTCCAAGCTCTGTCCCATCCAATCTCTCTTTTCCCAGCTCTGTCCCATCCCATCCCATTTTTCTTTTCCCTGGTCTGTCCTATCCCATCTCTCTTTTCCAAGCTCTGTCCCATCCCATCTCTCTTTTCCCAGCTCTGTCCCATCCCATCTCCCTTTTCCAACCTCTGTCCCGTCCAATCTCTCTTTTCCTAGCTCTGTCCCATCCCATCTCTCTTTTCCAAGCTCTGTCCCATCCCATCTCTCTTTTCCCAGCTCTGTCCCATCCCATCTCTCTTTTCCAACCTCTGTCCCATCCCATCTCTCTTGTCCAAGCTCTGTCCCATCCCATCTCTCTTTTCCAAGCTCTGTCCCATCCCATCTCTCTTGTCCAAGCTCTGTCCCATCCAATCTCTCTTTTCCTAGCTCTGTCCCATCCCATATCTCTTTTCCCAGCTCTGTCCCATCCCATCTCTCTTTTCCTAGCTCTGCCCCATTCCATCTCTCTTTTCCAAACTCTGTCCCATCCAATCTCTCTTTTCCTAGCTCTGTCCCATCCCATCTCTCTTTTCCCAGCTCTGTCCCATCCCATCTCTCTTTTCCAACCTCTGTCCCATCCCATCTCTCTTGTCCAAGCTCTGTCCCATCCCATCTCTCTTTTCCAAGCTCTGTCCCATCCCATCTCTCTTGTCCAAGCTCTGTCCCATCCAGTCTCTCTTTTCCTAGCTCTGTCCCATCCCATATCTCTTTTCCCAGCTCTGTCCCATCCCATCTCTCTTTTCCTAGCTCTGCCCCATTCCATCTCTCTTTTCCAAACTCTGTCCCATCCAATCTCTCTTTTCCTAGCTCTGTCCCATCCCATCTCTCTTTTCCCAGCTCTGTCCCATCCCATCTCTCTTTTCCTAGCTCTGTCCCATCCCATCTCTCTTTTCCAACCTCTGTCCCATCCAATCTCTCTTTTCCTAGCTCTGTCCCATCCCATCTCTCTTTTCCCAGCTCTGTCCCATCCCATCTCTCTTTTCCTAGCTCTGTCCCATCCCATCTCTCTTTTCCAACCTCTGTCCCGTCCAATCTCTCTTTTCCTAGCTCTGTCCCATCCCATCTCTCTTTTCCCAGCTCTGTCCCATCCCATCTCTCTTTTTCTTCCAATCCATTCCAGGCACTCCTTACTCCTGGGTTTCCTCCTCCTCGCTGAGCATGTGACTGCAAGAAAGCAAACAGGTGCGGCCCTCCCGGCCCATAAGTAGCCGCCGCCCCTTAATCAAATCAGTTTTTCTTTCTTGCAGTGGCAAGATGACTGTGGAAGATTAGGTGCTCTCAAGGATTTTAACAGTAAGCAGGGGACTGAACCCTGTCGGCTCGCTGCGTGACCTTACTCCCACGGCCCCTCAAGACCCGTGTTATGCCTCCACAGCATTGGCTGTTTTTGGGGCTGTGAAGGTATGGTGGAAGCGCCGGGGTCTTGGGGCGCTTGCAGAGCGATAGGCTCTGGGCTGCAGGCTTTTTGAAAGGCAAGTCAGCCGCAGGTTTTTCTCTGGTGTACCTGCTGAGGAATATGTTTACCCAACCCTTCCTTCTTCAGTTTGTTTTTTTATTTTTATATTTATTTGTTTATTCAAAAAGAGGCGTAAGTGGTGCATACCGGGAGGTACAGCCCTGCGCAGGAGGGAGGAAATGTTCATTTTGATATTCATGTGTACATGTTTTTAATGAAAAAGAGAGAAAGATAGCAAGAGTTGCTCTTGGTGTTTGTACCTTTAAGAGCTGGGCTGACGTCACGCTGGGCGTAGACCCAGACTATGTGCTACATTTCTGGGGAGGAGATCACTTCCTCCCAGCCTCCACTTCCTCAGCCTTGCGTGCTGAGAGAGGATATCCGCTCGACCGGTGCAGGTAGGACTCATCACCGGAGATACAGGGGTTGGCATTCCCCTCTTTCCTGACTTGCGCAGCGCTGCTGCTGTCCTACGGGGGGAGCGATTCACCGCACGTCTTCCCGGCCTTGTGTCCTCCCAGCCCTTTGTGTCCTCCCGGCACTTTGTGTTCTCCCAGCCCTTTGCGTCTGCCCGGCACTTTGTGTGTTCTCCCAGCCTTGTGTCCTCCCAGCCCCTTCTCCCTCTCCCTCCCACACACGCCGTTAGCGGCGTGTCTCCGGCGGGGCAGACCGGCTTGCGGTCCCCTTCTCAGGCCAAGCCGCGATACCGCATCGGTTGCTGGCAGCGGCGGCAGGTAGGGAGGGGGCTGTGTTACATATGTGTTGTTCATTTTTCCGGGAGCGCAGGCAGAGCGGGGCTGGGTGGTGTAACTGTCATATGCTTAAGGTTGATCTTGTCTCCTCAGGTGAAGACAGACGGCATTGGTGAGTGGATCTTCTGATCCCTTCTTTTTCTCTATAGTTTGTTGTACAGCAAGTTCTCTGTAAGGTCTTTTGATCTTGTGTATGTTTAAAAAAAAAAAAAAAGGAATAAATATAATAAGATTAAAAAGTGGAAGAGTATTTTATTTATGACTATGAAATACTAAATATCGCAGATACTTTAGTTATCAGCTTGATTGGTTGTGTTTGTATTATATTGTATTATATTATATCATATTACATTATTTTATATTTTAAATTATATTTTCATATTTATATTAATTATATTATTATATTAGATCATATTAATTATTATTATATTTTTATATATTATAAGGTGAATATATTATTATATTATTATATTAATATTGTTGATATTTTATCAATTTTATTTTAATTAATTTTATTAATTGTGATTTACTGCTATTTCTTCCCTGGTAGAGTTAAGGTTTTTTAATCCTTTTTTCCCTTTTTTTCTCTTTTTATTTTTTAGACTGGAAGAAGGATAGAAAGCAGGGTTGTGGCTCCTCCCGGTCCCTTTTTGGGGGATTGGTTCAGGCTTAGGGCCCTTTGGGTCTGCTGGCCATCAAAAAAAAATATATATATATAAAATATATATATTCTAAAGTTAAAAAAAAAAAAAAAAAACACCATGAGGGAGGCATCGGGGGATAGCGACACGGGCATCCCTCCTGAGCAAGGCAAGATTTGCCCCTTATGCAGGCAGGATCCCCTGGGCAGTTTTGGCACGGTCTGCTCCGCCTGCGCCGTGAAGATCGGCCTAGACCATAACAGGCCAACTGACAGAGTTGCTAGCCCGGCTAATGCCGAGGGCATTACGGTTCGTCCGCCTCCTGCTTCCCCAAAAGGGGGAGAAGGCAGTGGGGTGCGGTCGGAGTTGGTTCACAGATTGGATAATCTGGAGAGGCAGTTGTCTCTTGTGCTTCCAAAGAAAGCCACCTTTAAAAAAAGGCATTTGGAGGACGAGGAGTATCTGGAGGAGCAGCTGCTTTCTGAGGGCGAGCTGCGATCAGAAGAAGATAGTAATTCTATCTTGTTTTCGTCCGATGAAGATCCTCTCCTCATGGATGAAACAGAAGGTCTGTTGTCTATGGTATTCGACACCTTGAATATTTCTCCACCTGAGGTAGCGAAGAGAAGGAGGGATGACCTGTTTAAGCCTGTCAGGCAAAGGCAGGTGTTTCCAGAACAGCCTCACTTCTCCAAGATGATACTTAAGGAATGGGAAAATCCTAATAAGCTGCCGGCTGTTCCAAAGATTCTAGATTCTAGGTATCCCTTTCCAGCGGAAATGATTAAATTGTGGTCCTATCCGCCGGAGGTGGACTCCCCGGTTGCAGGCTTGTCTAACACGTCGGTAATGCCATCCGCTACTATGGGTTCCCTTAGAGATTCCACTGAGAGACGTATGGATCAGCTGGCCCGCCATGCCTTCGCCATGATAGGTTCCTTGCTCCGCCCAGTTTGTGCCAAAGCCATTGTGTCTCTGGCCACGAGAAAAAAGATGAAGAGGAACTTAGCCAGAGTTAAGTCTCGCAGGCTGACCCAGGAGTCCAAGGACCTTAAGGACTGTTTGGACCTTAATGCGTTTGTTATTACTGCAATGGAGGATGCGGTCAGGCTGGCGGCTAGAACCTCTGCTCTCCTAGTGGCCTTGCGCCGCTCATTGTGGCTTAGGCAGTGGTCGGCGGACGCCGCCGCTAAGAAGGCGCTCACGGATTTACCCTTTTTGGGGAACAGACTTTTTGGTGAAAAGCTGGATGGTTTGGTAAAGGATGGCAAGCTACCTCAAAGGAGAAGGTCGACTCGGCCTTTTCAGAGGTCTTCGTCATTTCGGCCTTTTCGGAGGGGCAGAGGCGCTTTCCGGCCTTGTTCCCGAAGAGATTTTTGGGGTAGAGGAAGAGCGCGTAATAGGGCAGGAGGGGTCTGGAGAAATAGACCTAAACCTCCAGCCAAATCTACTACAGCATGAGGGGGCGCCCTCACCCGAGCGGGTGGGGGGACGGCTTTTGCTTTTTGCTCATATCTGGAGGCGCCATGTAGCAGATCGATGGATCCAGGAAGTGGTGTCTTCAGGTTACAAAATCGAGTTTTCAGCCAGACCACCCGCAAGGTTCCTTCGAGTACCCCTTCAGGAAGAAGGTCAGGGGTTTTATTCCAACCATTTTACAATCCCCAAAAAGGATGGGTCGGTTCGTCCCATTTTAGATCTGAAGGATCTCAACAAATACATCCGCGTGAAGCATTTCCGCATGGAGACGTTGAGGTCTGCCTTAATAGTAGTACGACCCGGAGATCTTATGACCTCCATAGACATAAGGGACGCGTATCTGCATGTACCGATATTTCCAGGGCATCAAAGATTTCCCATCCCATCTCTCTTTTCCCAGCTCTGTCCCATCCCATCTCTCTTTTCCTAGCTCTGTCCCATCCCATCTCTCTTTTCCCAGCTCTGTCCCATCCCATCTCTCTTTTCCTAGCTCTGTCCCATCCCCTCTCCCTTTCCCAGCTCTGTCCCATCCCAT
Organism: Gastrophryne carolinensis; assembly: GCA_027917425.1. Classification (NCBI taxonomy): domain Eukaryota; kingdom Metazoa; phylum Chordata; class Amphibia; order Anura; family Microhylidae; genus Gastrophryne; species Gastrophryne carolinensis. The sequence continues at coordinate 144,123,580 of CM051243.1, read as the reverse complement.
CTCTCTTTTCCAACCTCTGTCCCATCCAATCTCTATTTTCCTAGCTCTGTCCCATCCCATCTCTCTTTTCCCAGCTCTGTCCCATCCCATCTCTCTTGTCCAAGCTCTGTCCCATTCCATCTCTCTTTGCCAACCTCTGTCCCATCCAATCTCTCTTTTCCTAGCTCTGTCCCATCCCATCTCTCTTTTCCCAGCTCTGTCCCATCCCATCTCTCTTTTCCTAGCTCTGTCCCATCCCATCTCTCTTTTCCCAGCTTTGTCCCATCCCATCTCTCTTTTCCAAGCTCTGTCCCATCCCATCCCATTTCTCTTTTCCCAGCTCTGTCCCATCCCATCTCTCTTGTCCAAGCTCTGTCCCATCCAATCTCTCTTTTCCTAGCTCTGTCCCATCCCATCTCTCTTTTCCAAGCTCTGTCCCATCCCATCTCTCTTTTCCCAGCTCTGCCCCATCCCATCTCTCTTTTCCAAGCTCTGTCCCATCCCATCTCTCTTTTCCCAGCTCTGTCCCATCCCATCTCTCTTTTCCAAGCTCTGTCCCATCCCATCTCTCTTGTCCAAGCTCTGTCCCATCCAGTCTCTCTTTTCCTAGCTCTGTCCCATCCCATCTATCTTTTCCCAGATCTGTCCCATCCAATCTCTCTTTTCCTAGCTCTGTCCCATCCCATCTCTCTTTTCCCAGCTTTGTCCCATCCCATCTCTCTTTTCCAAGCTCTGTCCCATCCCATCCCATTTCTCTTTTCCCTGCTCTGTCCTATCCCATCTCTCTTTTCCCAGCTCTGTCCCATCCCATCTCTCTTGTCCAAGCTCTGTCCCATCCAATCTCTCTTTTCCTAGCTCTGTCCCATCCCATCTCTCTTTTCCAAGCTCTATCCCATCCCATCTCTCTTTTCCCAGCTCTGCCCCATCCCATCTCTCTTTTCCAAGCTCTGTCCCATCCCATCTCTCTTTTCCCAGCTCTGTCCCATCCCATCTCTCTTTTCCAAGCTCTGTCCCATCCCATCTCTCTTGTCCAAGCTCTGTCCCATCCAGTCTCTTTTTTCCTAGCTCTGTCCCATCCCATCTATCTTTTCCAACCTCTGTCCCATCCAATCTCTCTTTTCCTAGCTCTCTCCCATCCCATATCTCTTTTCCCAGCTCTGTCCCATCCCATCTCTCTTTTCCCAGCTCTGTCCCATCCCATCTCTCTTTTCCCAGCTCTGTCCCATCCCATCTCTCTTTTCCAAGCTCTGTCCCATCCCATCTCTCTTGTCCAAGCTCTGTCCCATCCAGTCTCTCTTTTCCTAGCTCTGTCCCATCCCATATATCTTTTCCAACCTCTGTCCCATCCCATCTCTCTTTTCCTAGCTCTGTCCCATCCCATCTCTCTTTTCCAAACTCTGTCCCATCCAATCTCTCTTTTCCTAGCTCTGTCCCATCCCATCTCTCTTTTCCCAGCTCTGTCCCATCCCATCTCTCTTTTCCAAGCTCTGTCCCATCCCATCTCTCTTTTCCCAGCTCTGCCCCATCCCATCTCTCTTTTCCAAGCTCTGTCCCATCCCATCTCTCTTTTCCCAGCTCTGTCCCATCCCATCTCTCTTTTCCAAGCTCTGTCCCATCCCATCTCTCTTGTCCAAGCTCTGTCCCATCCAGTCTCTCTTTTCCTAGCTCTGTCCCATCCCATCTATCTTTTCCAACCTCTGTCCCATCCCATCTCTCTTTTCCTAGCTCTGTCCCATCCCATCTCTCTTTTCCAAACTCTGTCCCATCCAATCTCTCTTTTCCAAGCTCTGTCCCATCCCATCTCTCTTTTCCCAGCTCTGCCCCATCCCATCTCTCTTTTCCAAGCTCTTTCCCATCCCATCTCTCTTTTCCCAGCTCTGTCCCATCCCATCTCTCTTTTCCAAGCTCTGTCCCATCCCATCTCTCTTGTCCAAGCTCTGTCCCATCCAGTCTCTCTTTTCCTAGCTCTGTCCCATCCCATCTATCTTTTCCAACCTCTGTCCCATCCAATCTCTCTTTTCCTAGCTCTGTCCCATCCCATATCTCTTTTCCAACCTCTGTCCCATCCCATCTCTCTTTTCCAAGCTCTGTCCCATCCCATCTCTCTTTTCCCAGCTCTGTCCCATCCCATCTCTCTTTTCCAAGCTTTGTCCCATCCCATCTCTCTTTTCCTAGCTCTGTCTCATCCCATCTATCTTTTCCAACCTCTGTCCCATCCCATCTCTCTTTTCCTAGCTCTGTCCCATCCCATCTCTCTTTTCCAAACTCTGTCCCATCCAATCTCTCTTTTCCTAGCTCTGTCCCATCCCATCTCTCTTTTCCCAGCTCTGTCCCATCCCATCTCTCTTTTCCTAGCTCTGTCCCATCCCATCTCTCTTTTCCCAGCTCTGTCCCATCCCATCTCTCTTTTCCTAGCTCTGTCCCATCCCATCTCTCTTTTCCAACCTCTGTCCCGTCCAATCTCTCTTTTCCTAGCTCTGTCCCGTCCCATCTCTCTTTTCCCAGCTCTGTCCCATCCCATCTCTCTTTTCCTAGCTCTGTCCCATCCCATCTCTCTTTTCCAACCTCTGTCCCGTCCAATCTCTCTTTTCCTAGCTCTGTCCCATCCCATCTCTCTTTTCCCAGCTCTGTCCCATCCCATCTCTCTTTTCCTAGCTCTGTCCCATCTCTCTTGTCCAAACTCTGTCCCATCCAATCTCTCTTTTCCTAGCTCTGTCCCATCCCATCTCTCTTTTCCAAGCTCTGTCCCATCCCATCTCTCTTGTCCAAGCTCTGTCCCATCCAGTCTCTCTTTTCCTAGCTCTGTCCCATCCCATCTATCTTTTCCCAGCTCTGTCCCATCCAATCTCTCTTTTCCTAGCTCTGTCCCATCCCATCTCTCTTTTCCCAGCTTTGTCCCATCCCATCTCTCTTTTCCAAGCTCTGTCCCATCCCATCCCATTTCTCTTTTCCCTGCTCTGTCCTATCCCATCTCTCTTTTCCCAGCTCTGTCCCATCCCATCTCTCTTGTCCAAGCTCTGTCCCATCCAATCTCTCTTTTCCTAGCTCTGTCCCATCCCATCTCTCTTTTCCAAGCTCTATCCCATCCCATCTCTCTTTTCCCAGCTCTGCCCCATCCCATCTCTCTTTTCCAAGCTCTGTCCCATCCCATCTCTCTTTTCCCAGCTCTGTCCCATCCCATCTCTCTTTTCCAAGCTCTGTCCCATCCCATCTCTCTTGTCCAAGCTCTGTCCCATCCAGTCTCTTTTTTCCTAGCTCTGTCCCATCCCATCTATCTTTTCCAACCTCTGTCCCATCCAATCTCTCTTTTCCTAGCTCTCTCCCATCCCATATCTCTTTTCCCAGCTCTGTCCCATCCCATCTCTCTTTTCCCAGCTCTGTCCCATCCCATCTCTCTTTTCCCAGCTCTGTCCCATCCCATCTCTCTTTTCCAAGCTCTGTCCCATCCCATCTCTCTTGTCCAAGCTCTGTCCCATCCAGTCTCTCTTTTCCTAGCTCTGTCCCATCCCATCTATCTTTTCCAACCTCTGTCCCATCCCATCTCTCTTTTCCTAGCTCTGTCCCATCCCATCTCTCTTTTCCAAACTCTGTCCCATCCAATCTCTCTTTTCCTAGCTCTGTCCCATCCCATCTCTCTTTTCCCAGCTCTGTCCCATCCCATCTCTCTTTTCCAAGCTCTGTCCCATCCCATCTCTCTTTTCCCAGCTCTGCCCCATCCCATCTCTCTTTTCCAAGCTCTGTCCCATCCCATCTCTCTTTTCCCAGCTCTGTCCCATCCCATCTCTCTTTTCCAAGCTCTGTCCCATCCCATCTCTCTTGTCCAAGCTCTGTCCCATCCAGTCTCTCTTTTCCTAGCTCTGTCCCATCCCATCTATCTTTTCCAACCTCTGTCCCATCCCATCTCTCTTTTCCTAGCTCTGTCCCATCCCATCTCTCTTTTCCAAACTCTGTCCCATCCAATCTCTCTTTTCCTAGCTCTGTCCCATCCCATCTCTCTTTTCCCAGCTCTGTCCCATCCCATCTCTCTTTTCCAAGCTCTGTCCCATCCCATCTCTCTTTTCCCAGCTCTGCCCCATCCCATCTCTCTTTTCCAAGCTCTGTCCCATCCCATCTCTCTTTTCCCAGCTCTGTCCCATCCCATCTCTCTTTTCCAAGCTCTGTCCCATCCCATCTCTCTTGTCCAAGCTCTGTCCCATCCAGTCTCTCTTTTCCTAGCTCTGTCCCATCCCATCTATCTTTTCCAACCTCTGTCCCATCCAATCTCTCTTTTCCTAGCTCTGTCCCATCCCATATCTCTTTTCCCAGCTCTGTCCCATCCCATCTCTCTTTTCCAAGCTCTGTCCCATCCCATCTCTCTTTTCCCAGCTCTGTCCCATCCCATCTCTCTTTTCCAAGCTTTGTCCCATCCCATCTCTCTTTTCCTAGCTCTGTCTCATCCCATCTATCTTTTCCAACCTCTGTCCCATCCCATCTCTCTTTTCCTAGCTCTGTCCCATCCCATCTCTCTTTTCCAAACTCTGTCCCATCCAATCTCTCTTTTCCTAGCTCTGTCCCATCCCATCTCTCTTTTCCCAGCTCTGTCCCATCCCATCTCTCTTTTCCTAGCTCTGTCCCATCCCATCTCTCTTTTCCCAGCTCTGTCCCATCCCATCTCTCTTTTCCTAGCTCTGTCCCATCCCATCTCTCTTTTCCAACCTCTGTCCCGTCCAATCTCTCTTTTCCTAGCTCTGTCCCGTCCCATCTCTCTTTTCCCAGCTCTGTCCCATCCCATCTCTCTTTTCCTAGCTCTGTCCCATCCCATCTCTCTTTTCCAACCTCTGTCCCGTCCAATCTCTCTTTTCCTAGCTCTGTCCCATCCCATCTCTCTTTTCCCAGCTCTGTCCCATCCCATCTCTCTTTTCCTAGCTCTGTCCCATCTCTCTTGTCCAAACTCTGTCCCATCCAATCTCTCTTTTCCTAGCTCTGTCCCATCCCATCTCTTTTTTCCCAGCTTTGTCCCATCCCATCTCTCTTTTCCAAGCTCTGTCCCATCCCATCTCTCTTTTCCAAGCTTTGTCCCATCCCATCTCTCTTTTCCTAGCTCTGTCCCATTCCATCTCTCTTTTCCAAGCTTTGTCCCATCCCATCTCTCTTTTCCCAGCTCTGTCCCATCCCATCTCTCTTTTCCCAGCTCTGTCCCATCCCATCTCTCTTTTCCTAGCTCTGTCCCATCCCATCTCTCTTTTCCCAGCTCTGTCCCATCCCATCTCTCTTTTCCTAGCTCTGTCCCATCCCATCTCTCTTTTCCAACCTCTGTCCCGTCCAATCTCTCTTTTCCTAGCTCTGTCCCGTCCCATCTCTCTTTTCCCAGCTCTGTCCCATCCCATCTCTCTTTTCCTAGCTCTGTCCCATCCCATCTCTCTTTTCCAACCTCTGTCCTGTCCAATCTCTCTTTTCCTAGCTCTGTCCCATCCCATCTCTCTTTTCCCAGCTCTGTCCCATCCCATCTCTCTTTTCCTAGCTCTGTCCCATCTCTCTTGTCCAACCTCTGTCCCATCCAATCTCTCTTTTCCTAGCTCTGTCCCATCCTATCTCTTTTTTCCCAGCTTTGTCCCATCCCATCTCTCTTTTCCCAGCTCTGTCCCATCCCATCTCTCTTTTCCAAGCTTTGTCCCATCCCATCTCTCTTTTCCTAGCTCTGTCCCATTCCATCTCTCTTTTCCAAGCTTTGTCCCATCCCATCTCTCTTTTCCCAGCTCTGTCCCATCCCATCTCTCTTTTCCTAGCTCTGTCCCATCCCATCTCTCTTTTCCTAGCTCTGTCCAATCCCATCTCTCTTTTCCAAGCTCTGTCTCATTCCATCTCTCTTTTCCAAGCTTTGTCCCATCCCATCTCTCTTTTCCCAGCTCTGTCCCATCCCATTTCTCTTTTCCTAGCTCTGTCCCATCCAATCTCTCTTTTTCTAGCTCTGTCCCATCCCATCTCTCTTTTCCCAGCTTTGTCCCATCCCATCTCTCTTTTCCAAGCTTTGTCCCATCCCATCTCTCTTTTCCTAGCTTTGTCCCATCCCATCTCTCTTTTCCCAGCTCTGTCCCATCCCATCTCTCTTTTCCCAGCTCTGTCCCATCCCATCTCTCTTTTCCTAGCTCTGTCCCATCCCATCTCTCTTTTCCTAGCTCTGTCCCATTCCATCTCTCTTTTCCTAGCTCTGTCCCGTCCCATCTCTCTTTTCCCAGCTCTGTCCCATCCCATCTCTCTTTTCCTAGCTCTGTCCCATCCCATCTCTCTTTTCCTAGCTCTGTCCCGTCCCATCTCTCTTTTCCTAGCTTTGTCCCATCCCATCTCTCTTTTCCCACCTCTGTCCCATCCCATCTCTCTTTTCCTAGCTCTGTCCCATCCCATCTCTCTTTTCCAACCTCTGTCCCGTCCAATCTCTCTTTTCCTAGCTCTGTCCCATCCCATCTCTCTTTTCCCAGCTCTGTCCCATCCCATCTCTCTTTTCCTAGCTCTGTCCCATCTCTCTTGTCCAACCTCTGTCCCATCCAATCTCTCTTTTCCTAGCTCTGTCCCATCCCATCTCTTTTTTCCCAGCTTTGTCCCATCCCATCTCTCTTTTCCAAGCTCTGTCCCATCCCATCTCTCTTGTCCAAGCTCTGTCCAATCCCATCTCTCTTTTCCAAGCTCTGTCCCATTCCATCTCTCTTTTCCAAGCTTTGTCCCATCCCATCTCTCTTTTCCCAGCTCTGTCCCATCCCATCTCTCTTTTCCTAGCTCTGTCCCATCCCATCTCTCTTTTCCTAGCTCTGTCCAATCCCATCTCTCTTTTCCAAGCTCTGTCTCATTCCATCTCTCTTTTCCAAGCTTTGTCCCATCCCATCTCTCTTTTCCCAGCTCTGTCCCATCCCATCTCTCTTTTCCTAGCTCTGTCCCATCCAATCTCTCTTTTTCTAGCTCTGTCCCATCCCATCTCTCTTTTCCCAGCTTTGTCCCATCCCATCTCTCTTTTCCAAGCTCTGTCCCATCCCATCTCTCTTTTCCCATCTCTGTCCCATCCCATCTCTCTTTTCCCAGCTCTGTCCCATCCCATCCCATTTCTCTTTTCCCTGCTCTGTCCTATCCCATCTCTCTTTTCCCAGCTCTGTCCCATCCCATCTCTCTTGTCCAAGCTCTGTCCCATCCAATCTCTCTTTTCCCAGCTCTGTCCCATCCCATCCCATTTCTCTTTTCCCTGCTCTGACCTATCCCATCTCTCTTTTCCAAGCTCTGTCCCATCCCATCTCTCTTTTCCCAGCTCTGTCCCATCCCATCTCCCTTTTCCAAGCTCTGCCCCATCCCATCTCTCTTTTCCTAGCTCTGTCCCATCCCATCTCTCTTTTCCCAGCTTTGTCCCATCCCATCTCTCTTTTCTCAGCTCTGTCTCATCCCATCTATCTCTTTTCCCAGCTTTGTCCCATCCCATCTCTCTTTTCCAAGCTCTGTCCCATCCCATCTCTCTTTTCCCAGCTCTGTCCCATCCCATCTCTCTTTTCCAAGCTCTGCCCCATCCCATCTCTCTTTTCCCAGCTCTGTCCCATCCCATCCCATTTCTCTTTTCCCCGCTCTGTCCTATCCCATCTCTCTTTTCCCAGCTCTGTCCCATCCCATCTCTCTTTTCCTAGCTCTGTCCTAACCAATCTCTCTTTTCCCAGCTCTGTCCCATCCCATCTCTCTTTTCCAAGCTCTGTCCCATCCCATCTCTCTTTTCCCAGCTCTGTCCCATCCCATCTCTCTTTTCCAAGCTCTGCCCCATCTCATCTCTCTTTTCCCAGCTCTGTCCCATCCCATCCCATTTCTCTTTTCCCTGCTCTGTCCTATCCCATCTCTCTTTTCCCAGCTCTGTCCCATCCCATCTCTCTTGTCCAAGCTCTGTCCCATCCAATCTCTCTTTTCCTAGCTCTGTCCCATCCCATCTCTCTTTTCCAAGCTCTGTCCCTTCCCATCTCTCTTTTCCCTGCTCTGTCCTATCCCATCTCTCTTTTCCCAGCTCTGTCCCATCCCATCTCTCTTGTCCAAGCTCTGTCCCATCCAATCTCTCTTTTCCCAGCTCTGTCCCATACCATCTCTCTTTTCCAAGCTCTGCCCCATCCCATCTCTCTTTTCCCAGCTCTGTCCCATCCCATCCCATTTCTCTTTTCCCTGCTCTGTCCTATCCCATCACTCTTTTCCCAGCTCTGTCCCATCCCATCTCTCTTTTCCTAGCTCTGTCCCATCCCATCTCTCTTTTCCCAGCTTTGTCCCATCCCATCTCTATTTTCCAAGCTCTGTGCCATCCCATCTCTCTTATCCAAGCTCTGTCCCATCCAATCTCTCTTTTCTCAGCTCTGTCCCATCCCATCTCTCTTTTCCCAGCTCTGTCCCATCCCATCTCTCTTTTCTCAGCTCTGTCCCATCCCATCTATCTCTTTTCCCAGCTCTGTCCCATCCCATCTCTCTTTTTCAAGCTCTGTCCCATCCCATCTCTCTTTTCCAAGCTCTGTCCCATCCCATCTCTCTTTTCCCAGCTCTGTCCCATCCCATCCCATTTCTCTTTTCCCTGCTCTGTCCCATCCCATCTCTCTTTTCCCAGCTCTGTCCCATCCCATCTCTCTTTTCCAAGCTCTGTCCCATCCCATCTCTCTTTTCCTAGCTCTGTCCCATCCCATCTCTCTTTTCCCAGCTTTGTCCCATCCCATCTCTCTTTTCTCAGCTCTGTCCCATCCCATCTCTCTTTTCCAAGCTCTGCCCCATCTCATCTCTCTTTTCCCAGCTCTGTCCCATCCCATCCCATTTCTCTTTTCCCTGCTCTGTCCTATCCCATCTCTCTTTTCCCAGCTCTGTCCCATCCCATCTCTCTTGTCCAAGCTCTGTCCCATCCAATCTCTCTTTTCCTAGCTCTGTCCCATCCCATCTCTCTTTTCCAAGCTCTGTCCCTTCCCATCTCTCTTTTCCCTGCTCTGTCCTATCCCATCTCTCTTTTCCCAGCTCTGTCCCATCCCATCTCTCTTGTCCAAGCTCTGTCCCATCCAATCTCTCTTTTCCCAGCTCTGTCCCATACCATCTCTCTTTTCCAAGCTCTGCCCCATCCCATCTCTCTTTTCCCAGCTCTGTCCCATCCCATCCCATTTCTCTTTTCCCTGCTCTGTCCTATCCCATCACTCTTTTCCCAGCTCTGTCCCATCCCATCTCTCTTTTCCTAGCTCTGTCCCATCCCATCTCTCTTTTCCCAGCTTTGTCCCATCCCATCTCTATTTTCCAAGCTCTGTCCCATCCCATCTCTCTTATCCAAGCTCTGTCCCATCCAATCTCTCTTTTCTCAGCTCTGTCCCATCCCATCTCTCTTTTCCCAGCTCTGTCCCATCCCATCTCTCTTTTCTCAGCTCTGTCCCATCCCATCTATCTCTTTTCCCAGCTCTGTCCCATCCCATCTCTCTTTTTCAAGCTCTGTCCCATCCCATCTCTCTTTTCCAAGCTCTGTCCCATCCCATCTCTCTTTTCCCAGCTCTGTCCCATCCCATCCCATTTCTCTTTTCCCTGCTCTGTCCCATCCCATCTCTCTTTTCCCAGCTCTGTCCCATCCCATCTCTCTTTTCCAAGCTCTGTCCCATCCCATCTCTCTTTTCCTAGCTCTGTCCCATCCCATCTCTCTTTTCCCAGCTTTGTCCCATCCCATCTCTCTTTTCTCAGCTCTGTCCCATCCCATCTATCTCTTTTCCCAGCTCTGTCCCATCCCATCTCTCTTTTCCAAGCTCTGTCCCACCCCATCTCTCTTTTCCCAGCTCTGTCCCATCCCATCTCTCTTTTCCAAGCTCTGCCCCATCCCATCTCTCTTTCCCAGCTCTGTCCCATCCCATCCCATTTCTCTTTTCCCTGCTCTGTCCTATCCCATCTCTCTTTTCCCAGCTCTGTCCCATCCCATCTCTCTTTTTCTAGCTCTGTCCCATCCCATCTCTCTTTTCCCAGCTTTATCCCATCCCATCTCTCTTTTCCAAGCTCTGTCCCATCCCATCTCTCTTTTCCAAGCTCTGTCCCATCCCATCTCTCTTTTCCTAGCTCTGTCCCATCCAATCTCTCTTTTTCTAGCTCTGTCCCATCCCATCTCTCTTTTCCCAGCTCTGTGCCATCCCATCTCTCTTTTCCAAGCTCTGTCCCATCCCATCTCTCTTTTCCTAGCTCTGTCCCATCCCATCTCTCTTTTCCAAGCTCTGCCCCATCCCATCTCTCTTTTCCCAGCTCTGTCCCATCCCATCCCATTTCTCTTTTCCCTGCTCTTTCCTATCCCATCTCTCTTTTCCCAGCTCTGTCCCATCCCATCTCTCTTTTCCTAGCTCTGTCCCATCCCATATCTCTTTTCCCAGCTTTGTCCCATCCCATCTCTATTTTCCAAGCTCTGTCCCATCCCATCTCTTTTTTCCAAGCTCTGTCCCATCCCATCTCTCTTTTCCAAGCTCTGTCCCATCCAATCTCTCTTTTCCAAGCTCTGTCCCATCCCATCTCTCTTTTCCTAGCTCTGTCCCATCCAATCTCTCTTTTCCCAGCTCTGTCCCATCCCATCTCTCTTTTCCCAGCTCTGTCCCATCCCATCTCTCTTTTCTCAGCTCTGTCCCATCCCATCTCTCTTTTCCCAGCTTTGTCCCATCCCATCTCTCTTTTCTCAGCTCTGTCCCATCCCATCTATCTCTTTTCCCAGCTCTGTCCCATTCCATCTCTCTTTTCCAAGCTCTGTCCCATCCCATCTCTCTTTTCCCAGCTCTGTCCCATCCCATCTCTCTTTTCCCAGCTCTGTCCCATCCCATCCCATTTCTCTTTTCCCTGCTCTGTCCTATCCCATCTCTCTTTTCCCAGCTCTGTCCCATCCCATCTCTCTTGTCCAAGCTCTGTCCCATCCAATCTCTCTTTTCCCAGCTCTGTCCCATCCCATCCCATTTCTCTTTTCCCTGCTCTGTCCTATCCCATCTCTCTTTTCCAAGCTCTGTCCCATCCCATCTCTCTTTTCCCAGCTCTGTCCCATCCCATCTCCCTTTTCCAAGCTCTGCCCCATCCCATCTCTCTTTTCCTAGCTCTGTCCCATCCCATCTCTCTTTTCCCAGCTTTGTCCCATCCCATCTCTCTTTTCTCAGCTCTGTCTCATCCCATCTATCTCTTTTCCCAGCTTTGTCCCATCCCATCTCTCTTTTCCAAGCTCTGTCCCATCCCATCTCTCTTTTCCCAGCTCTGTCCCATCCCATCTCTCTTTTCCAAGCTCTGCCCCATCCCATCTCTCTTTTCCCAGCTCTGTCCCATCCCATCCCATTTCTCTTTTCCCCGCTCTGTCCTATCCCATCTCTCTTTTCCCAGCTCTGTCCCATCCCATCTCTCTTTTCCTAGCTCTGTCCTATCCAATCTCTCTTTTCCCAGCTCTGTCCCATCCCATCTCTCTTTTCCAAGCTCTGTCCCATCCCATCTCTCTTTTCCCAGCTCTGTCCCATCCCATCTCTCTTTTCCAAGCTCTGCCCCATCTCATCTCTCTTTTCCCAGCTCTGTCCCATCCCATCCCATTTCTCTTTTCCCTGCTCTGTCCTATCCCATCTCTCTTTTCCCAGCTCTGTCCCATCCCATCTCTCTTGTCCAAACTCTGTCCCATCCAATCTCTCTTTTCCTAGCTCTGTCCCATCCCATCTCTCTTTTCCAAGCTCTGTCCCTTCCCATCTCTCTTTTCCCTGCTCTGTCTTATCCCATCTCTCTTTTCCCAGCTCTGTCCCATCCCATCTCTCTTGTCCAAGCTCTGTCCCATCCAATCTCTCTTTTCCCAGCTCTGTCCCATACCATCTCTCTTTTCCAAGCTCTGCCCCATCCCATCTCTCTTTTCCCAGCTCTGTCCCATCCCATCCCATTTCTCTTTTCCCTGCTCTGTCCTATCCCATCTCTCTTTTCCCAGCTCTGTCCCATCCCATCTCTCTTTTCCTAGCTCTGTCCCATCCCATCTCTCTTTTCCCAGCTTTGTCCCGTCCTATCTCTCTTTTCCAAGCTCTGTCCCATCCCATCTCTCTTTTCCTAGCTCTGTCCCATCCCATCTCTCTTTTCCTACCTTTGTCCCATCCCATCTCTCTTTTCTCAGCTCTGTCCCATCCCATCTCTCTTTTCCTAGCTCTATCCCATCCCATCTCTCTTGTCCAAGCTCTGTCCCATCCAATCTCTCTTTTCCCAGCTCTGTCCCATACCATCTCTCTTTTCCAAGCTCTGCCCCATCCCATCTCTCTTTTCCCAGCTCTGTCCCATCCCATCCCATTTCTCTTTTCCCTGCTCTGTCCTATCCCATCTCTCTTTTCCCAGCTCTGTCCCATCCCATCTCTCTTTTCCTAGCTCTGTCCCATCCCATCTCTCTTTTCCCAGCTTTGTCCCATCCCATCTCTCTTTTCCAAGCTCTGTCCCATCCCATCTCTCTTTTCCAAGCTCTGTCCCATCCCATCTCTCTTTTCCTAGCTCTGTCCCATCCAATCTCTCTTTTTCTAGCTCTGTGCCATCCCATCTCTCTTTTCCAAGCTCTGTCCCATCCCATCTCTCTTTTCCTAGCTCTGTCCCATCCCATCTCTCTTTTCCAAGCTCTGCCCCATCCCATCTCTCTTTTCCCAGCTCTGTCCCATCCCATCCCATTTCTCTTTTCCCTGCTCTTTCCTATCCCATCTCTCTTTTCCCAGCTCTGTCCCATCCCATCTATCTTTTCCTAGCTCTGTCCCATCCCATCTCTCTTTTCCCAGCTTTGTCCCATCCCATCTCTCTTTTCCAAGCTCTGTCCCATCCCATCTCTTTTTTCCAAGCTCTGTCCCATCCCATCTCTCTTTTACAAGCTCTGTCCCATCCAATCTCTCTTTTCCAAGCTCTGTCCCATCCCATCTCTCTTTTCCTAGCTCTGTCCCATCCAATCTCTCTTTTCCCAGCTCTGTCCCATCCCATCTCTCTTTTCCCAGCTCTGTCCCATCCCATCCCTCTTTTCTCAGCTCTGTCCCATCCCATCTCTCTTTTCCCAGCTTTGTCCCATCCCATCTCTCTTTTCTCAGCTCTGTCCCATCCCATCTATCTCTTTTCCCAGCTCTGTCCCATCCCATCTCTCTTTTCCAAGCTCTGTCCCATCCCATCTCTCTTTTCCCAGCTCTGTCCCATCCCATCTCTCTTTTCCAAGCTCTGTCCCATCCCATCCCATTTCTCTTTTCCCTGCTCTGTCCTATCCCATCTCTCTTTTCCCAGCTCTGTCCCATCCCATCTCTCTTGTCCAAGCTCTGTCCCATCCAATCTCTCTTTTCCAAGCTCTGTCCCATCCAATCTCTCTTTTCCCAGCTCTGTCCCATCCCATCCCATTTCTCTTTTCCCTGCTCTGTCCTATCCCATCTCTCTTTTCCAAGCTCTGTCCCATCCCATCTCTCTTTTCCCAGCTCTGTCCCATCCCATCTCCCTTTTCCAAGCTCTGCCCCATCCCATCTCTCTTTTCCTAGCTCTGTCCCATCCCATCTCTCTTTTCCCAGCTTTGTCCCATCCCATCTCTCTTTTCTCAGCTCTGTCTCATCCCATCTATCTCTTTTCCCAGCTCTGTCCCATCCCATCTCTCTTTTCCAAGCTCTGTCCCATCCCATCTCTCTTTTCCCAGCTCTGTCCCATCCCATCTCTCTTTTCCAAGCTCTGCCCCATCCCATCTCTCTTTTCCCAGCTCTGTCCCATCCCATCCCATTTCTCTTTTCCCCGCTCTGTCCTATCCCATCTCTCTTTTCCCAGCTCTGTCCCATCCCATCTCTCTTTTCCTAGCTCTGTCCTATCCAATCTCTCTTTTCCCAGCTCTGTCCCATCCCATCTCTCTTTTCCAAGCTCTGTCCCATCCCATCTCTCTTTTCCCAGCTCTGTCCCATCCCATCTCTCTTTTCCAAGCTCTGCCCCATCCCATCTCTCTTTTCCCAGCTCTGTCCCATCCCATCCCATTTCTCTTTTCCCTGCTCTGTCCTATCCCATCTCTCTTTTCCCAGCTCTGTCCCATCCCATCTCTCTTGTCCAAGCTCTGTCCCATCCAATCTCTCTTTTCCTAGCTCTGTCCCATCCCATCTCTCTTTTCCAAGCTCTGTCCCTTCCCATCTCTCTTTTCCCAGCTCTGTCCCATCCCATCTCTCTTTTCCAAGCCCTGTCCCATCCCATCTCTCTTTTCCAAGCTCTGTCCCATCCCATCTCTCTTTTCCAAGCTCTGTCCCATTCCATCTCTCTTGTCCAAGCTCTGTCCCATCCCATCTCTCTTTTCCAAGCTCTGTCCCATCCCATCTCTCTTGTCCAAGCTCTGTCCCATCCAATCTCTCTTTTCCTAGCTCTGTCCCATCCCATATCTCTTTTCACAGCTCTGTCCCATCCCATCTCTCTTTTCCTAGCTTTGCCCCATCCCATCTCTCTTTTCCAAACTCTGTCCCATCCAATATCTCTTTTCATAGCTCTGTCCCATCCCATCTCTCTTTTCCCAGCTCTGTCCCATCCCATCTCTCTTTTCCTAGCTCTGTCCCATCCCATCTCTCTTTTCCAACCTCTGTCCCATCCAATCTCTCTTTTCCTAGCTCTGTCCCATCCCATCTCTCTTTTCCAAGCTCTGTCCCATCCCATCTCTCTTTTCCTAGCTCTGTCCCATCCCATCTCTCTTTTCCAACCTCTGTCCCATCCCATCTCTCTTTTCCTAGCTCTGTCCCATCCCATCTCTCTTTTCCAAGCTCTGCCCTATCCCATCTCTCTTTTCCCAGCTCTGTCCCATCCCATCCCATTTCTCATTTCCCTGCTCTGTCCTATCCCATCTCTCTTTTCCCAGCTCTGTCCCATCCCATCTCTCTTGTCCAAGCTCTGTCCCATCCAATCTCTCTTTTCCCAGCTCTGTCCTATCCCATCCCATTTTTCTTTTCCCTGCTCTGTCCTATCCCATCTCTCTTTTCCAAGCTCTGTCCCATCCCATCTCTCTTTTCCCAGCTCAGTCCCATCCCATCTCCCTTTTCCAAGCTCTGCCCCATCCCATCTCTCTTTTCCTAGCTCTGTCCCACCCCATCTCTCTTTTCCCAGCTTTGTCCCATCCCATCTCTCTTTTCTCAGCTCTGTCTCATCCCATCTATCTCTTTTCCAAGCTCTGTCCCATCCAATCTCTCTTTTCCCAGCTCTGTCCCATCCCATCCCATTTTTCTTTTCCCTGGTCTGTCCTATCCCATCTCTCTTTTCCAAGCTCTGTCCCATCCCATCTCTCTTTTCCCAGCTCTGTCCCATCCCATCTCCCTTTTCCAACCTCTGTCCCGTCCAATCTCTTTTCCTAGCTCTGTCCCATCCCATCTCTCTTTTCCAAGCTCTGTCCCATCCCATCTCTCTTTTCCCAGCTCTGTCCCATCCCATCTCTCTTTTCCAACCTCTGTTCCATCCCATCTCTCTTGTCCAAGCTCTGTCCCATCCCATCTCTCTTTTCCAAGCTCTGTCCCATCCCATCTCTCTTGTCCAAGCTCTGTCCCATCCAATCTCTCTTTTCCTAGCTCTGTCCCATCCCATATCTCTTTTCCCAGCTCTGTCCCATCCCATCTCTCTTTTCCTAGCTCTGCCCCATTCCATCTCTCTTTTCCAAACTCTGTCCCATCCAATCTCTCTTTTCCTAGCTCTGTCCCATCCCATCTCTCTTTTCCCAGCTCTGTCCCATCCCATCTCTCTTTTCCTAGCTCTGTCCCATCCCATCTCTCTTTTCCAACCTCTGTCCCATCCAATCTCTCTTTTCCTAGCTCTGTCCCATCCCATCTCTCTTTTCCCAGCTCTGTCCCATCCCATCTCTCTTTTCCTAGCTCTGTCCCATCCCATCTCTCTTTTCCAACCTCTGTCCCGTCCAATCTCTCTTTTCCTAGCTCTGTCCCATCCCATCTCTCTTTTCCCAGCTCTGTCCCATCCCATCTCTCTTTTTCTTCCAATCCATTCCAGGCACTCCTTACTCCTGGGTTTCCTCCTCCTCGCTGAGCATGTGACTGCAAGAAAGCAAACAGGTGCGGCCCTCCCGGCCCATAAGTAGCCGCCGCCCCTTAATCAAATCAGTTTTTCTTTCTTGCAGTGGCAAGATGACTGTGGAAGATTAGGTGCTCTCAAGGATTTTAACAGTAAGCAGGGGACTGAACCCTGTCGGCTCGCTGCGTGACCTTACTCCCACGGCCCCTCAAGACCCGTGTTATGCCTCCACAGCATTGGCTGTTTTTGGGGCTGTGAAGGTATGGTGGAAGCGCCGGGGTCTTGGGGCGCTTGCAGAGCGATAGGCTCTGGGCTGCAGGCTTTTTGAAAGGCAAGTCAGCCGCAGGTTTTTCTCTGGTGTACCTGCTGAGGAATATGTTTACCCAACCCTTCCTTCTTCAGTTTGTTTTTTTTTTATTTTTATATTTATTTGTTTATTCAAAAAGAGGCGTAAGTGGTGCATACCGGGAGGTACAGCCCTGCGCAGGAGGGAGGAAATGTTCATTTTGATATTCATGTGTACATGTTTTTAATGAAAAAGAGAGAAAGATAGCAAGAGTTGCTCTTGGTGTTTGTACCTTTAAGAGCTGGGCTGACGTCACGCTGGGCGTAGACCCAGACTATGTGCTACATTTCTGGGGAGGAGATCACTTCCTCCCAGCCTCCACTTCCTCAGCCTTGCGTGCTGAGAGAGGATATCCGCTCGACCGGTGCAGGTAGGACTCATCACCGGAGATACAGGGGTTGGCATTCCCCTCTTTCCTGACTTGCGCAGCGCTGCTGCTGTCCTACGGGGGGAGCGATTCACCGCACGTCTTCCCGGCCTTGTGTCCTCCCAGCCCTTTGTGTCCTCCCGGCACTTTGTGTTCTCCCAGCCCTTTGCGTCTGCCCGGCACTTTGTGTGTTCTCCCAGCCTTGTGTCCTCCCAGCCCCTTCTCCCTCTCCCTCCCACACACGCCGTTAGCGGCGTGTCTCCGGCGGGGCAGACCGGCTTGCGGTCCCCTTCTCAGGCCAAGCCGCGATACCGCATCGGTTGCTGGCAGCGGCGGCAGGTAGGGAGGGGGCTGTGTTACATATGTGTTGTTCATTTTTCCGGGAGCGCAGGCAGAGCGGGGCTGGGTGGTGTAACTGTCATATGCTTAAGGTTGATCTTGTCTCCTCAGGTGAAGACAGACGGCATTGGTGAGTGGATCTTCTGATCCCTTCTTTTTCTCTATAGTTTGTTGTACAGCAAGTTCTCTGTAAGGTCTTTTGATCTTGTGTATGTTTAAAAAAAAAAAAAAAGGAATAAATATAATAAGATTAAAAAGTGGAAGAGTATTTTATTTATGACTATGAAATACTAAATATCGCAGATACTTTAGTTATCAGCTTGATTGGTTGTGTTTGTATTATATTGTATTATATTATATCATATTACATTATTTTATATTTTAAATTATATTTTCATATTTATATTAATTATATTATTATATTAGATCATATTAATTATTATTATATTTTTATATATTATAAGGTGAATATATTATTATATTATTATATTAATATTGTTGATATTTTATCAATTTTATTTTAATTAATTTTATTAATTGTGATTTACTGCTATTTCTTCCCTGGTAGAGTTAAGGTTTTTTAATCCTTTTTTCCCTTTTTTTCTCTTTTTATTTTTTAGACTGGAAGAAGGATAGAAAGCAGGGTTGTGGCTCCTCCCGGTCCCTTTTTGGGGGATTGGTTCAGGCTTAGGGCCCTTTGGGTCTGCTGGCCATCAAAAAAAAATATATATATATAAAATATATATATTCTAAAGTTAAAAAAAAAAAAAAAAAACACCATGAGGGAGGCATCGGGGGATAGCGACACGGGCATCCCTCCTGAGCAAGGCAAGATTTGCCCCTTATGCAGGCAGGATCCCCTGGGCAGTTTTGGCACGGTCTGCTCCGCCTGCGCCGTGAAGATCGGCCTAGACCATAACAGGCCAACTGACAGAGTTGCTAGCCCGGCTAATGCCGAGGGCATTACGGTTCGTCCGCCTCCTGCTTCCCCAAAAGGGGGAGAAGGCAGTGGGGTGCGGTCGGAGTTGGTTCACAGATTGGATAATCTGGAGAGGCAGTTGTCTCTTGTGCTTCCAAAGAAAGCCACCTTTAAAAAAAGGCATTTGGAGGACGAGGAGTATCTGGAGGAGCAGCTGCTTTCTGAGGGCGAGCTGCGATCAGAAGAAGATAGTAATTCTATCTTGTTTTCGTCCGATGAAGATCCTCTCCTCATGGATGAAACAGAAGGTCTGTTGTCTATGGTATTCGACACCTTGAATATTTCTCCACCTGAGGTAGCGAAGAGAAGGAGGGATGACCTGTTTAAGCCTGTCAGGCAAAGGCAGGTGTTTCCAGAACAGCCTCACTTCTCCAAGATGATACTTAAGGAATGGGAAAATCCTAATAAGCTGCCGGCTGTTCCAAAGATTCTAGATTCTAGGTATCCCTTTCCAGCGGAAATGATTAAATTGTGGTCCTATCCGCCGGAGGTGGACTCCCCGGTTGCAGGCTTGTCTAACACGTCGGTAATGCCATCCGCTACTATGGGTTCCCTTAGAGATTCCACTGAGAGACGTATGGATCAGCTGGCCCGCCATGCCTTCGCCATGATAGGTTCCTTGCTCCGCCCAGTTTGTGCCAAAGCCATTGTGTCTCTGGCCACGAGAAAAAAGATGAAGAGGAACTTAGCCAGAGTTAAGTCTCGCAGGCTGACCCAGGAGTCCAAGGACCTTAAGGACTGTTTGGACCTTAATGCGTTTGTTATTACTGCAATGGAGGATGCGGTCAGGCTGGCGGCTAGAACCTCTGCTCTCCTAGTGGCCTTGCGCCGCTCATTGTGGCTTAGGCAGTGGTCGGCGGACGCCGCCGCTAAGAAGGCGCTCACGGATTTACCCTTTTTGGGGAACAGACTTTTTGGTGAAAAGCTGGATGGTTTGGTAAAGGATGGCAAGCTACCTCAAAGGAGAAGGTCGACTCGGCCTTTTCAGAGGTCTTCGTCATTTCGGCCTTTTCGGAGGGGCAGAGGCGCTTTCCGGCCTTGTTCCCGAAGAGATTTTTGGGGTAGAGGAAGAGCGCGTAATAGGGCAGGAGGGGTCTGGAGAAATAGACCTAAACCTCCAGCCAAATCTACTACAGCATGAGGGGGCGCCCTCACCCGAGCGGGTGGGGGGACGGCTTTTGCTTTTTGCTCATATCTGGAGGCGCCATGTAGCAGATCGATGGATCCAGGAAGTGGTGTCTTCAGGTTACAAAATCGAGTTTTCAGCCAGACCACCCGCAAGGTTCCTTCGAGTACCCCTTCAGGAAGAAGGTCAGGGGTTTTATTCCAACCATTTTACAATCCCCAAAAAGGATGGGTCGGTTCGTCCCATTTTAGATCTGAAGGATCTCAACAAATACATCCGCGTGAAGCATTTCCGCATGGAGACGTTGAGGTCTGCCTTAATAGTAGTACGACCCGGAGATCTTATGACCTCCATAGACATAAGGGACGCGTATCTGCATGTACCGATATTTCCAGGGCATCAAAGATTTCCCATCCCATCTCTCTTTTCCCAGCTCTGTCCCATCCCATCTCTCTTTTCCTAGCTCTGTCCCATCCCATCTCTCTTTTCCCAGCTCTGTCCCATCCCATCTCTCTTTTCCTAGCTCTGTCCCATCCCCTCTCCCTTTCCCAGCTCTGTCCCATCCCATCTCTCTTTTCCAACCTCTGTCCCATCCAATCTCTATTTTCCTAGCTCTGTCCCATCCCATCTCTCTTTTCCCAGCTCTGTCCCATCCCATCTCTCTTGTCCAAGCTCTGTCCCATTCCATCTCTCTTTGCCAACCTCTGTCCCATCCAATCTCTCTTTTCCTAGCTCTGTCCCATCCCATCTCTCTTTTCCCAGCTCTGTCCCATCCCATCTCTCTTTTCCTAGCTCTGTCCCATCCCATCTCTCTTTTCCCAGCTTTGTCCCATCCCATCTCTCTTTTCCAAGCTCTGTCCCATCCCATCCCATTTCTCTTTTCCCAGCTCTGTCCCATCCCATCTCTCTTGTCCAAGCTCTGTCCCATCCAATCTCTCTTTTCCTAGCTCTGTCCCATCCCATCTCTCTTTTCCAAGCTCTGTCCCATCCCATCTCTCTTTTCCCAGCTCTGCCCCATCCCATCTCTCTTTTCCAAGCTCTGTCCCATCCCATCTCTCTTTTCCCAGCTCTGTCCCATCCCATCTCTCTTTTCCAAGCTCTGTCCCATCCCATCTCTCTTGTCCAAGCTCTGTCCCATCCAGTCTCTCTTTTCCTAGCTCTGTCCCATCCCATCTATCTTTTCCCAGATCTGTCCCATCCAATCTCTCTTTTCCTAGCTCTGTCCCATCCCATCTCTCTTTTCCCAGCTTTGTCCCATCCCATCTCTCTTTTCCAAGCTCTGTCCCATCCCATCCCATTTCTCTTTTCCCTGCTCTGTCCTATCCCATCTCTCTTTTCCCAGCTCTGTCCCATCCCATCTCTCTTGTCCAAGCTCTGTCCCATCCAATCTCTCTTTTCCTAGCTCTGTCCCATCCCATCTCTCTTTTCCAAGCTCTATCCCATCCCATCTCTCTTTTCCCAGCTCTGCCCCATCCCATCTCTCTTTTCCAAGCTCTGTCCCATCCCATCTCTCTTTTCCCAGCTCTGTCCCATCCCATCTCTCTTTTCCAAGCTCTGTCCCATCCCATCTCTCTTGTCCAAGCTCTGTCCCATCCAGTCTCTTTTTTCCTAGCTCTGTCCCATCCCATCTATCTTTTCCAACCTCTGTCCCATCCAATCTCTCTTTTCCTAGCTCTCTCCCATCCCATATCTCTTTTCCCAGCTCTGTCCCATCCCATCTCTCTTTTCCCAGCTCTGTCCCATCCCATCTCTCTTTTCCCAGCTCTGTCCCATCCCATCTCTCTTTTCCAAGCTCTGTCCCATCCCATCTCTCTTGTCCAAGCTCTGTCCCATCCAGTCTCTCTTTTCCTAGCTCTGTCCCATCCCATATATCTTTTCCAACCTCTGTCCCATCCCATCTCTCTTTTCCTAGCTCTGTCCCATCCCATCTCTCTTTTCCAAACTCTGTCCCATCCAATCTCTCTTTTCCTAGCTCTGTCCCATCCCATCTCTCTTTTCCCAGCTCTGTCCCATCCCATCTCTCTTTTCCAAGCTCTGTCCCATCCCATCTCTCTTTTCCCAGCTCTGCCCCATCCCATCTCTCTTTTCCAAGCTCTGTCCCATCCCATCTCTCTTTTCCCAGCTCTGTCCCATCCCATCTCTCTTTTCCAAGCTCTGTCCCATCCCATCTCTCTTGTCCAAGCTCTGTCCCATCCAGTCTCTCTTTTCCTAGCTCTGTCCCATCCCATCTATCTTTTCCAACCTCTGTCCCATCCCATCTCTCTTTTCCTAGCTCTGTCCCATCCCATCTCTCTTTTCCAAACTCTGTCCCATCCAATCTCTCTTTTCCAAGCTCTGTCCCATCCCATCTCTCTTTTCCCAGCTCTGCCCCATCCCATCTCTCTTTTCCAAGCTCTGTCCCATCCCATCTCTCTTTTCCCAGCTCTGTCCCATCCCATCTCTCTTTTCCAAGCTCTGTCCCATCCCATCTCTCTTGTCCAAGCTCTGTCCCATCCAGTCTCTCTTTTCCTAGCTCTGTCCCATCCCATCTATCTTTTCCAACCTCTGTCCCATCCAATCTCTCTTTTCCTAGCTCTGTCCCATCCCATATCTCTTTTCCAACCTCTGTCCCATCCCATCTCTCTTTTCCAAGCTCTGTCCCATCCCATCTCTCTTTTCCCAGCTCTGTCCCATCCCATCTCTCTTTTCCAAGCTTTGTCCCATCCCATCTCTCTTTTCCTAGCTCTGTCTCATCCCATCTATCTTTTCCAACCTCTGTCCCATCCCATCTCTCTTTTCCTAGCTCTGTCCCATCCCATCTCTCTTTTCCAAACTCTGTCCCATCCAATCTCTCTTTTCCTAGCTCTGTCCCATCCCATCTCTCTTTTCCCAGCTCTGTCCCATCCCATCTCTCTTTTCCTAGCTCTGTCCCATCCCATCTCTCTTTTCCCAGCTCTGTCCCATCCCATCTCTCTTTTCCTAGCTCTGTCCCATCCCATCTCTCTTTTCCAACCTCTGTCCCGTCCAATCTCTCTTTTCCTAGCTCTGTCCCGTCCCATCTCTCTTTTCCCAGCTCTGTCCCATCCCATCTCTCTTTTCCTAGCTCTGTCCCATCCCATCTCTCTTTTCCAACCTCTGTCCCGTCCAATCTCTCTTTTCCTAGCTCTGTCCCATCCCATCTCTCTTTTCCCAGCTCTGTCCCATCCCATCTCTCTTTTCCTAGCTCTGTCCCATCTCTCTTGTCCAAACTCTGTCCCATCCAATCTCTCTTTTCCTAGCTCTGTCCCATCCCATCTCTTTTTTCCCAGCTTTGTCCCATCCCATCTCTCTTTTCCAAGCTCTGTCCCATCCCATCTCTCTTTTCCAAGCTTTGTCCCATCCCATCTCTCTTTTCCTAGCTCTGTCCCATTCCATCTCTCTTTTCCAAGCTTTGTCCCATCCCATCTCTCTTTTCCCAGCTCTGTCCCATCCCATCTCTCTTTTCCCAGCTCTGTCCCATCCCATCTCTCTTTTCCTAGCTCTGTCCCATCCCATCTCTCTTTTCCCAGCTCTGTCCCATCCCATCTCTCTTTTCCTAGCTCTGTCCCATCCCATCTCTCTTTTCCAACCTCTGTCCCGTCCAATCTCTCTTTTCCTAGCTCTGTCCCGTCCCATCTCTCTTTTCCCAGCTCTGTCCCATCCCATCTCTCTTTTCCTAGCTCTGTCCCATCCCATCTCTCTTTTCCAACCTCTGTCCTGTCCAATCTCTCTTTTCCTAGCTCTGTCCCATCCCATCTCTCTTTTCCCAGCTCTGTCCCATCCCATCTCTCTTTTCCTAGCTCTGTCCCATCTCTCTTGTCCAACCTCTGTCCCATCCAATCTCTCTTTTCCTAGCTCTGTCCCATCCTATCTCTTTTTTCCCAGCTTTGTCCCATCCCATCTCTCTTTTCCAAGCTCTGTCCCATCCCATCTCTCTTTTCCAAGCTTTGTCCCATCCCATCTCTCTTTTCCTAGCTCTGTCCCATTCCATCTCTCTTTTCCAAGCTTTGTCCCATCCCATCTCTCTTTTCCCAGCTCTGTCCCATCCCATCTCTCTTTTCCTAGCTCTGTCCCATCCCATCTCTCTTTTCCTAGCTCTGTCCAATCCCATCTCTCTTTTCCAAGCTCTGTCTCATTCCATCTCTCTTTTCCAAGCTTTGTCCCATCCCATCTCTCTTTTCCCAGCTCTGTCCCATCCCATCTCTCTTTTCCTAGCTCTGTCCCATCCAATCTCTCTTTTTCTAGCTCTGTCCCATCCCATCTCTCTTTTCCCAGCTTTGTCCCATCCCATCTCTCTTTTCCAAGCTTTGTCCCATCCCATCTCTCTTTTCCTAGCTTTGTCCCATCCCATCTCTCTTTTCCCAGCTCTGTCCCATCCCATCTCTCTTTTCCCAGCTCTGTCCCATCCCATCTCTCTTTTCCTAGCTCTGTCCCATCCCATCTCTCTTTTCCTAGCTCTGTCCCATTCCATCTCTCTTTTCCTAGCTCTGTCCCGTCCCATCTCTCTTTTCCCAGCTCTGTCCCATCCCATCTCTCTTTTCCTAGCTCTGTCCCATCCCATCTCTCTTTTCCTAGCTCTGTCCCGTCCCATCTCTCTTTTCCTAGCTTTGTCCCATCCCATCTCTCTTTTCCCAGCTCTGTCCCATCCCATCTCTCTTTTCCTAGCTCTGTCCCATCCCATCTCTCTTTTCCAACCTCTGTCCCGTCCAATCTCTCTTTTCCTAGCTCTGTCCCATCCCATCTCTCTTTTCCCAGCTCTGTCCCATCCCATCTCTCTTTTCCTAGCTCTGTCCCATCTCTCTTGTCCAACCTCTGTCCCATCCAATCTCTCTTTTCCTAGCTCTGTCCCATCCCATCTCTTTTTTCCCAGCTTTGTCCCATCCCATCTCTCTTTTCCAAGCTCTGTCCCATCCCATCTCTCTTGTCCAAGCTCTGTCCAATCCCATCTCTCTTTTCCAAGCTCTGTCCCATTCCATCTCTCTTTTCCAAGCTTTGTCCCATCCCATCTCTCTTTTCCCAGCTCTGTCCCATCCCATCTCTCTTTTCCTAGCTCTGTCCCATCCCATCTCTCTTTTCCTAGCTCTGTCCAATCCCATCTCTCTTTTCCAAGCTCTGTCTCATTCCATCTCTCTTTTCCAAGCTTTGTCCCATCCCATCTCTCTTTTCCCAGCTCTGTCCCATCCCATCTCTCTTTTCCTAGCTCTGTCCCATCCAATCTCTCTTTTTCTAGCTCTGTCCCATCCCATCTCTCTTTTCCCAGCTTTGTCCCATCCCATCTCTCTTTTCCAAGCTTTGTCCCATCCCATCTCTCTTTTCCTAGCTTTGTCCCATCCCATCTCTCTTTTCCCAGCTCTGTCCCATCCCATCTCTCTATTCCCAGCTCTGTCCCATCCCATCTCTCTTTCCCAAGCTCTGTCCCATCCCATCTCTCTTGTCCAAGCTTTGTCCCATCCCATCCCCCTTTTCTAGCTCTGTCCCATCCCATCTCTCTTTTCCTAGCTTTGTCCCATCCCATCTCTCTTTTCCCAGCTCTGTCCCATCCCATCTCTCTATTCCCAGCTCTGTCCCATCCCATCTCTCATTTCCCAGCTCTGTCCCATCCCATCTCTCTATTCCCAGCTCTGTCCCATCCCATCTCTCATTTCCCAGCTCTGTCCCATCCCATCCCATCTCTCTTTTCCCAGCTCTGTCCCATCCCATCTCTCTTTCCCAAGCTCTGTCCCATCCCATCTCTCTTGTCCAAGCTCTGTCCAATCCCATCTCTCTTTTCCAAGCTCTGTCCCATCCCATCTCTCTTTTCCCAGCTCTGTCCCATCCCATCTCTCTTTTCCCAGCTCTGTCCCATCCCATCTCTCTTTTCCAAGCTCTGTCCAATCCCATCTCTCTTTTCCAAGCTCTGTCCCATCCCATCTCTCTTTCCCAAGCTCTGTCCCATCCCATCTCTCTTGTCCAAGCTCTGTCCCATCCCATCTCTCTTTTCCAAGCTCTGTCCCATCCCATCTCTCTTTTCCTAGCTCTGTCCCATACCTATTTTTTTCTGTAACTGTATTTTATTTCGAAGGCATGTTTAAATACGTTAACATTAAAATGATTGAATCAAAACAATATTAACAATTAGTGCCGCTGCACCGCCCCCATTTGACTTTGTGTCTGCATGTATGTGTGTGTCTGCATGTATGTGTGTGTGGAGAGGGCTGGCATGCATGCAGTGTGTGTTTGCATGTATGTGTGTGCCTATGTATGGGAGCTTGCATGCATGCAGTGTGTGTGTGTGTGTCTGCATGTGTGTGGAGAGGGCTGGCATGCATGTGTGTGTGCCTATGTATTGGGGCTTGCATGCGTGTGTGTGTGGAGGGGGCTTGCATGCATGCAGTGTGTGTGTTTGCCTGCACATATGTGTTTGCCTGAATGTTTGCCTGTGTGTGTGTAGGGGGGCTTGTCTGCATTCATGTGTGTGAGGCTTGCCTGTGTGTGTGTGTGTGGGGGGGGGTTCATGTAGTTTGTTACTATGTATTTATTAGGTGGCGTTTCCCTTTAAGGGCGTGGCTGGGGGCGTGCCTTGGGTGTGACTGGGGGCGTGGTTTAAAATGTCCCTCTTTACTATTTTCAAAAGTTGGGAGGTATGCAAGTGACTAGTTTATTATAGTAATATATATATATATATATATATATATATATATATATCATATTTTATATACGCTTTTGCCAGGAAAACAAGGCAACAATCATTTAGACAATTACCATTCTGCTTTAACATATCCATAATATACACATAACTCCATCCTTTGCAGGCAGGTTGGCCTGAACATAGAAAAGTCCTTACAAAACAGACAGGAAGTCACTGAATTGAAACTGTAGGCCCTCGTTTGAACTTTATAAGCCTAACACATGTGCAAATAGAAGAGGAAACTGCATATCTATGCCTTCATTATTAATCATCTTCCTGAACAAAGGCTTATATAATAACAATTAAATACTTCAAAAGAGAAAAGATTTAAAAAGGGGGGGGGGGGGTAGAGAAGGAAGCCTATTACTCTCAAACTGTCATGGATTTCACCATTGCCCCAGGGTCCTATATAGTCCACCCATGGCTTCCAAATTTTCTGTCCAATAGATTGATGTTAACATTTTGTTGACCATACTTCTGTTGAGTCTAGTCCTGGCTTAACCCAAGCTTTAGTTATGATCTGCTTTACAGCAGTAGAGCAAGCAATAAGTTGACCATATTATACACTCTAATCCACAACCTTTTTGCTTTGGGGTAATCCCAAAATACTAATAGTAATATTTCACCACAGCCACTAAAGCACAGCGGAGATCATCCTGGGGTTTTGAGAATATTCTCACACTGGAAGGTCCCCATAATTTGCCTAGTGGCCCAGATATGTCTCCATAGTATAGGACCCATCAGTGATTGGCTAGAATGCATTCTCAGTTTCTACCAACAACATTCCTACTTCCTAGAGAGGAAGAAAGAGCATGCAATAGCAGTCATTACAAGCAACTCATTTTACATATTTTTAGCGGTTTTGATGGTACACATTTTTGTTTAGCATTTGGAAAACATTTATGCAGCATGCAAAAGTCAAATAATTAACGAGGTCCTGTCCTTTCTTTTAAACAGATAAAAACATGCGACTTAATTTAATAAAAAGTGAACCTCAGGGCTTAAAGGTGCTTCATCTACAGTAAATCTTATCCTCACCTAGTTTGTGAAAATACAGAATGGCCTTTTGCCCAAGGCTAATTTTCCTATAAAGTGATCTGTTCATGGTCTTGAGTGTCCTATTTCAACTCACAATTTCTTATGATACATAAAATCCTTCTAACTTAAAATAAATCACTACCACAAGAAAGGTGTGTGGGATCTAGACAACCTCTTGTTGACCCTTTTGCATAGAAATGTAGTTTTAGTCCCAGGACGATGTAGGGTTCTTCAGATTTGCACTTCCATGTTGTTTCCCACAGCCAGGAGAAGATCACCAACCCCATTTGTACAGCCTAGACTGCTAAAAAACTAACAAACAATCTTGCACCCAGCTAAAAACAAGCAATGTTCATATTTTCAAGCAAATGTGCTATAATTTTTAATGTCAGCATTACAATTTAGCACTTTGCATATGGCAATTAATTTACTGGTTATATTGTAACCTAACTGCACAGGCACCCTTATAATTACAAATAATAAGCCAAAATATTAAGGGTAGCAATACTATTGTTATATTTTAAATGTAACAAGCACTTATTATTGCAGTGTTAACCGGTTATTTGGTGACAACTTGATTTATGAGTCTGTTAGAGCCAATGCATTGCAGTAATTATTTACATTTAAAGCACACCAACGGTCAAAAAAAAGTCCAGCAAATTGCACCATCAAAGCCCCACTCTGGTAATCAGTGACAAACCATTTGAGAGGACTTATTCCATAACATCTGCATGGAGTTAACAGGCAGATTCTATATTGCATAACTGCATGAGAGCAACCATCTTGCCACATACATTAGTCTGTCTTACGAAAAACCCAATCCCACAATCAAAATTGCCTCACATATTAGTGCAATCCTTCTTTATTTCTAGGAGAAAGCCATCAGCTGTGATGACTCGTTGCTCTGCTGAACATCTGAAAGAATTGTAACATTTTAGAAGATACATAATGTTTACACTGACTGAATGGTGTGCGGTAAATCCAGAGTCCGCAGTGAACAGTGATAAAGAAACATTGTTGCAGCTTTCCCCTCACACACCTCCGCTTTAAATAGCACTTTAAGTTAAACAAGAACATGTGTATTTAGTACATACTTTGTGGAATCTGTTACCTTTTAATCTATGAGAATTCAAAATAAAACCCTTGAGACAATAGTAGCTAATTACAGTATGCACGAAATAGAGAATAACACATTTCATTCTAGCCTCCCAGGGGAGTCAGGTGAGATTCCTGATTTTCAGGATTGTAGAAATTGTAATGTAATTAAAGAAACAAAGGGGGGGTGGCAGCCGCTCAGACCATTTTATAACTAACCTGGGAGGTGCACGTTAGCAGGGCAATTAGTATATACAAGTCTTAAAGGAGCCACAGCACTCAACCCTGTTAGCTTGCAGGCCAGCCTATAATCTGTCTCTAAACGTGGTTAAAAACAGAGGACTCGGTCACACACATCTGCAGAAGTATGCTTAAGCTGCACCACTACGCCAAAGTGCCTCTGTGGGGTGCAGTCCTAACTCTAATCTCTGAGAGCCCATTTGGGACACACAGTGCAATAGATAAATTGGGAGCAGGCTTACCTGAGTTTGCCCTGCAGATGTGTGTGACCGAGTCCTCTGTTTTTAACCAAGTTTAGAGACAGATTATATGCAAGCTAACAGGGTTGAGTGCTGTGGCTCCTTTAAGACTTTTGTATCCTAATTGCCCTGCTAACGTGCACCTCCCAGGTTAGTTATAAAATGGTCTGAGCGGCTGCCACCCCCCCCCCCCTTTGTTTCTTTTGAATTTGTGCAAGCGCATGGTGTGTGGGGTCTAGGCTGTATTGCAAGGCCTTTGACCCTTCCACCCCATGGCTTGCACTTGAGGGGTTTAGGGCAACCTCAGGTAAGCCTGCTCCCAATTTATCTATTGCACTGTGTGTCCCAAATGGGCTCTCAGAGATTAGAGTTAGGACTGCACCCCACAGAGGCACTTTGGCGCAGTGGTGCAGCTTAAGCATACTTCTGCAGATGTGTGTGACCGAGTTTAGAGACAGATTATAGGCTGGCCTGCAAGCTAACAGGGTTGAGTGCTGTGGCTCCTTTAAGACTTTTGTATATCTGCTAATTTTGCCAGCCCTTCTAATGCACTTTATTGGGTAGGTGTAAATCAAACATTTCTATTTTTTTCTCCTAAAGTTAACTTTTTTTTTTACTTGGTGCTGAATCGACCCACATGTGTGTTTGGAAACCACTGTTTTGGTGTGTGGCTGAGCACAGAAAGACTTACTAGTATATTTGCATTGTTATATACTTACTAGTTCTTGTATGTTCGGATAAAGGTCTTGAATATCATTACATCTATTTGTATTAACAACTTCCAGAATAGAATATAATATTATATATGTTCTATATATGGGAAGATGTTTAAACTGATGGCCATAGCTTACAATAAAGTGAAGAAATAACATTTCCCATAAGTCTACGTCAGCATGATTTTGAAATGTCCTTCTGGATGTTAGGTGGCTGTGTCATTGTCCAAGTGCTGTCCATGGTACTGAACCCCCAATGTAAATTATTCTTTGCTGTCTATGGTGAATTAGAAGCACTAGCACCTTGCTAAAAAATGTTCACAAAAAAAACAAACGCTACGCTCACCTTTAATCCCCCACAGGTGATTGCTGCTATTCGCTGCTGTCGCCATCTTCAGCTCTCATCTATCAATACCTGACTGCGGCTGTGCGAGCAGCGCGGCGGACATTTCAGTGAGTGTCAGTGCACCAGAATAGCAATAATCACCTCTGGGGGATTAAAGGTGTGTGTAAAGTTTTTTTTTTTTGTTTCCTACAGATACAGACAAAAGTAGATACGCACAGCCCAACAATATAAATATTGGGGGTGCTGGACCCGTCCGTGCCCGTCTAAAGCAGTAAACACACACAATTTGGGGGGGGCTCTGAAAATCCCCCCACAGGCCCCCAGATGGTCCGCACTCAACCCAAAAAGATATATATTCAGAAGTCTATGTAAAAATAGTATCTAATTTTATTTGTGTTGAAGAGACTCATAAACAAATAAACATAAATACACAAGACAATCAACAATTTAAAATACATAAACACAATGACAAGAAAGGGGGGTTTCCCACACAAGGGCTTTAAATATGTGAATATAAATGTAAAAATATGTCCTTCCTAATCTTGTAAATAAATAATGTAGATGTAGATAAACACCGTACTGACTGCCAGTGAAAGTAATACGCTGGTGAATATTGTTATATCCACCTGCAATTAATATGTATACAGGTAAAACACAATAGAGAAAAGGGAAAGTGCTATGTGCAATATGCTGAAAAGGAAAAAGGAAGAGATACTGTGCAAAATGGTAATTATACCAAAAGGCATATGTGAACACTGTGTGTGAATGAATGCCTGCACTAAGGCAGATCATGATACACTGGCCAAAAGTACATTGTAATGCATTTGTAGTTAAGGAAGGTATTACATCACCGTTTTAACAGGTCATCTGTAGCCAGGGGTCCCCCATATGCTCAGCCTGCCGACGCGTTGCGTGGAGGAACCACTTCACCAGGGCGGGATGGAAACCCCCCTTTCTTGTCATTGTGTTTATGTATTTTAAATTGTTGATTGTCTTGTGTATTTATGTTTATTTGTTTATGAGTCTCTTCAACACAAATAAAATTAGATACTATATTTACATAGACTTCTGAATATACCGTATATACTCGAGTATAAGCCGAGTTTTTCAGCCCACTTTTTGGGCTGAAAAAAGCCGCCTCGGCTTATACTCGAGTCAGTGAAAATTTTGGCCCGCATAGGCCGCGCCCGCGGCCGCCTGGTCTGCCAGTCACTGTTGCACGGCCACCGGCGAGCGGCCCAGCGCGCAACAGCCGGCATTAGGAGGGGGAGAGGAAGTCACGCGGCATTAGGAGGGGGACGACGGCGGACGGCGGTACCTGTCCCTCTAAGCTGTGCGCGCGCGGCCGCGCACCCACGGCAGCTCCTCCGCTTCTGTCATGTCGGCAAAGAAAAAAAAAATGCTTTGTTACGTCTGCCACAGCCGGCACCGCCGCTCACAGCTGCTGTCGCTGTGAGTTGATGCGGATATAAACCCCGCCCCTCCACTGATGTCATCATGCCTAGGTTTCTCCCGATTGGCCAGCAAGGCCTTCTCTCACACTGCTCCGTCCCTCACTCGAAAATGACGGGCTCGCTCACCACGTCATCCGGCATATTTAATGAAGTGAGCGTGCCCGCCATTTTTGTGTGAGGGAAGGAGCAGCGTGTGAGGAGCAAAAATTCGTCTTGTGTGCGGGAAGGAGCAGCGGTCTGAGGAGCAGGTAAGTTTTATTATTTTTGAAATTTACAGGTAGCTGCTGCATTTCCCACCCTAGGCTTATACTCGAGTCAATAACTTTTCCAGTTTTTTGTGGTAAAATTAGGTGCCTCGGCTTATATTCGGGTCGACCTATACTCGAGTATATACGTATATCTTTTTGGGTTGAGTGCGGACCATCTGGGGGCCTGTGGGGGGATTTTCAGAGCCCCCCCCAAATTGTGTGTGTTTTTTTCCTGCAGAGTGACTTTAAGTTGAGTGATTTTATTCCAGGTTACATCCTCCATCCTAATGATCCTACATTCCAGGTTCTAATCTCCCATTTTACAAAATACATTCCATATCTTTTGCATTTGTTGCAGCCTCAGTGCACAACATCCTCCAGGTAGGTTAAAACAATCATTCAAACCTAATTCTAATTATTTTAATTTACATTAGTTATATTTGTAGTAAAAAATAAAGGCAACTACACATGCTTAATTTTTGGTAAAGATATTTCAGTAGTCATCCGACTGACTTTTCCCAATTCAACCTGACTGCAGAGAGGAGCTCCAATCCACATCCTCTGTTTCCCTTAGACATCATAGTGTTCAGTACATCATGGAAGTGGGAGGTTAAGTGCATGCGAATGATTAGAGCTATGAGGTGTTAAGTTCCAAAGTGAATATTCTTCTGCACAGAGAAGCAATTTGCCTGAAAAGCGATATCTGTAAATGTTAGGGCAGGAACATTGTCCCATAAGCTTATGTCAGTGAGCTGTTTTTATTTTATTTTCAGCAAAATATTTTTGGATGTCCTTCCTTAAAATACCTTTTTTTTTTTTTTTTTTTTTTTATACAGCAGAGGTCAGGCTTACTGGTCTGTGGTTTCCCGGAGCTTTTGGTTTGCCTGATCCAGTCAGCAGAGTATTAGAAAATTAGATAAAGTGACATGTGAGTCACTGAGCACAGAACTTTTAGTATGCCAGGATGGATATCATTTGGACCAGATGCCTTATCTGACTTTTTGCACCAGAAATAGCAAGACTCCTTCGTTCATAATGCAAGGTTGTATATTATTTCACTATATTATTAGACAATAATATTAATAATAGACAATATTCGACTAGAATATTAGCGATTTTTCAACTTGTGTAAGGTAATCATTTTTTACAGTGGATATAAACTGCATAAAACTATAAATGTTTAATAAGTGCAAATGTGTCTAATGTTTCTGTATTCATAATGTTAAAAAAACAATAATCCTCCAATCATACCAACACCCACCGCACCAAAGCACAAGAGCCACACAGGCTAGGCACTCTTGCAGGATGAGAACTGGACCAGAGACATGGAAGCAGCCAAGAGGTGAACCCTTTTCAGTCCTGATGAATGACCCCCCCCACTCCCAGAATAAATTCCTGGCTGCTCCACTGACTATAGATTTTGAATTGGAGGGCTTCCAGATGCGGGCAAATCATAAGCAAGGGCCAGCAGGAATTTTTGAAGCCTGCTGGGACCTAAACGGGTATTAACCCTAGCAGCTCCATGAATAAAGAAAGCCCCCCAACTCAGTGGAAACTAGCCCAGGGTCACAGGAGGATACAGCAGCAACATAATCAGAGCGAAATACTGCTGCCCCTGGCTCAGGAAAAGCAGGAACAAAAAGCTCCCCAGCCAAGTGCAGTAGATGATGAGGCTTGATGGGCCAGGGCAGTCGTCTAAGGGTTTTCACCCAAAACGCGTCACCAGGTTTGAGGGGGAAACTTCATGTTCATCTATTTTGCATTGCATTTTGGATTTAAGGCTACATCATTAAAAGCTACATTTTAAAATCTTGGATGGTCAATTGGTCATCAAGGGAGAATCAAGGAGTGCAGACTTCTACTGGAAAGTCAGGGATCCTCCTTTCATATAGCAGCACATCTCACTATTCCATTGTCACAGCCTTTGCTCAGGTTTTGACCTTTTGTCCCGCACAGCTGATCGGTGTCAGTCCATCGATCAGTAACTCGCCCAATCCCTGGCACTGGGCAGCCGCTGAAACCCGTGCCATCCGGGGCCTTACCTTGTAGATGGGTTTGAGGGTGGGTTGGGATTGTGACTCATCATCCAGAACACAACAATGCCCCGTCCCCTCTATTAATTGCAATGGAGGTAGTGGACTGAGGTCTGACACACACACACACACCGCCATAGTAGTGATTGGGGGGCATGCCCATGTGACTGATGCCGAGGGGCTGTCACGGAAGTGCCGGTTAATGTCGCTTGAGACCGGGACAGCGTGAAATGTGGTGGCTGTAGCAGGAGCGTTATCAGGTGAGTTACTGATCCCTGGACTAGCACCAATAAGCTGCACGGGACAAAAGGTAAGTACCATTTCATTTTTTTAGCTACCTGCAAAATGACTTTATGTAGCATGGTGTCTGGCAGGGCTGCTATCAGACCTTTTATGGGCCCTGTATGACATTCATTTTGAGCCCCCACCAATTCCTTCCACCATAACCTGTATTTTTTTCCAGCCTCTGATGCCTCTGGTCCTGACCTAGATTTGGGCATTAAAATTAACAAAGCTTACCTTCAAAGCAGCACTTCCAACCTGGCTGTGTCACACTGATTGGCAGACTAGGCACTTAGTCAATGGCTAGTGCAGCCATCGGTGGTAAGGTAATATTTGTTTGCTGCTTTAAATGTCACATTTTAGATCAACACCCAGCAGGGGTTCGTCGGCAGCAGAAATTTTGGAACCATTTTAGCATACAAAATGGTGGTTAAATGACCCTTGAGCAGTTTGCTTTGCTGAAGGATACACAATTATTGCTGCTGAACTTTGAGTATGCTTTGCTGAGGGACACAGAAGAACAATTGTGCCAAGAAAAAAAACAGAAAGTTATATTGACCTTGTTATATTTCATGTTTCATACACCGCTTTCGGGAACATTTGCTCTGGTAGTCATCACCTTTGACCAGTGGGTAAAAAACTCTGAGCGGGGGGGGATGGACTTCC
Source organism: Gastrophryne carolinensis (assembly GCA_027917425.1). NCBI lineage: Eukaryota > Metazoa > Chordata > Amphibia > Anura > Microhylidae > Gastrophryne > Gastrophryne carolinensis. Next base: position 144,089,472 of record CM051243.1, on the reverse strand, counting down.
AGTATCGATCATAAGCTTGATGCCGTTTGTTTTTTTGTGCCATTTTGAAGAAGAGGCCTCCGCCACACTTAATCTGGCCCTGGATGGGACTAAGCATAGGTAATCTATATAGAAAAAAGATTACAGAACATAAAGCAAATAACAATTCAGACAGAAATACAGGAAATTACCTTGGAGATTAATAGGACGAACCAGAATTCGCTCCGAATTTCAGGGAAAATTCGATTCGGCACCCGATTTTTTTTTTTGGTTCGTGCCGATTGAATTTTCCCTGAAATAAAAAAAAATGCTGGCATGGTGGGAGCGGGCAGGCCGGCTACGCTGTCAGCGGGCGGCAGAAGCCTGCCCGCTCCCACCATGCCAGCATTTTTTTAAAAGCAAACACTTACCTGCATGGTCGGAGCGTGGAGGCCGGCGCCGCTCTCAGGCGCTCTCTGATGATGCGCCCTCTGATGACGCGTCCTCTGATGATAGCTGAGAGCGGCTCCGGTCTCCACGCTCCGACCATGCAGGTAAGTGTTTGCTTTTTAAAAAAATGCCGGCATGGTGGGAGCCGCTGACAGCGTAGCCGGCCTGCCCGCTCCCACCAGATGAGCGATTCGTGAAAGTTCGATTCGGGCGAACCCGAATTTCTTGGGGAAATTCGGCGAATCGCCCGAATCGAACTTTCAAGAAGTTCGCTCATCTCTAGTGAAGACCACAGAAAATGATGTGCAGAAATTGGAACTGAGCAAACAGTTTAAAAAATTTGCAGTTTCTTATGACATTGGACAAGAGCAGAAGTTGCACTCTTGCATGCAACAACGTTTAGGACAATTTAACTACTGACCCTTAAATGACCCCAGTGTGAATATTCACACTGACACCGGACCAACAGCTATTGCACAGTTGGCAAAGAAGCATCCATTTTGGAGCTTCCTCTCCCAGCATCTCAGCCATGCTGCTGCCTGGATTCAACTGACTTAACTGGCAATGCACAGTAACACTTCCTGTTTGCAGGTGGTCTGCAACTGCATGAGCCACCATTTTGTTTCTAAAATTCACTACATCAGGAGTTAGAAAAAGGTAAATGAATTGTTATGTGCAGCAATCTAAATTACCCTGGGGAGGGATGCATATGAGCACTGTTACTTGTGTTGGTCTGGTCATTTTTGACTGTTGATCCGCTTAAAGTTTATAAGAGATAATAAGTCAACCTCATTGTGAATAAAACGGGGGTGTTTTTTTTATATAGGGGTTTGATTCTCTATAATTACTACAAATTATAAGGCAGTTAACAGACTGCAAATTATATATATATATATATTTATTTACACCACGATGTCTAATAATATGTCAGTAACTCCAAGGAAACACACATATGCACTTTAAAGAGGTATTTATACCCCACTTGCTAAAAATGTACAATACAAAAAAACTTGCCAGCTCTACCACAAAAGAAAGCCCCAAACAGGGCAAAGGCAAATGCATACATATTGGTCCTGGCAGAAATCAGCAGGCCTCATCCAATCTTCAATTCACAAGATGGCTGCTGCATTCAAATCCACAAGAGCAGGTCTCTCAGTCCCAAAGGCAGTCTCATGGTCTATCTCTGTCAGCACCCTCCCACAAGCCATCTCCATGTGACCTCCAGCTGCCCAAGAAAGATGTGTCCTCATGTCAACTGCTGTGCCTTTGTTTCATTCGAAATAGCACAGGTGATCTCTGATCTCAATCCAACAGGTATCTATTGCTGGCCAGTTTAATTTGCATGCAAATACACACATGAAATTAAGCTCAGACCAAAGCTACCTAGCCAGATCCTTCAAAGGGAGGTCTCTCTTGACCATGCTAAATACTAATTAAAGTGATACTGAATAAACAGCTGCTGTGCCAATGGAAATTTCAGAATTTGTAATTGAAGCTGTTACTATGTATCCTCATGTTATTTTAATTGTGCATCAGCCACACAGCATTCAGACAGTGAAAACAATGTATCTACAATCTATCTAGGAGATCTCTGCTGTGAGCAGAGCAATGATGAGTCGTTACAGCACATGATTTACTACTCTTGCCTAGGAATTAGGGATGATCACAAAGAGATTTAAGGCAATTTGGTCTGTGGGACTGGGTTTTTCAGCAGCAGGGCTCTCAGGTGTAAAGCAAGATGGCAGCTCATACACCACTAGGTATAGCTTTTATTCCCCTTATTCATTCTGAGGACCATGGTTGTTTTTAGCAGATAGTTTGGTAGGTGTCTTTTTGTCTGTGTAGCATTTAAAATAAAATTTGTGTACTTTCATTGGGGGGTTTTGGGGAGTTTTTGCAAGATGGCAGCTCACATGCAGTTCAGATGCGATCATCTGTCTGCTACTCCACCATATCGAGCAAAGGGGGTGGGTGTAGCTCCATCACTATTATTTATACAAAATTATCATCATTATTCAGGGCCTGGGAACTAATTTACCGCCCAGTTTAACCCTCTCATCATCTAAATATCAAGCAACAAACATGTCTGTGTGGAAAGACAGAGATTTGGTTGCACATATCTTCAGATACATGTGGAAGCCACACTGCCCCGAAAAGGCACTCTGTGTTTAGTGTGGTCCCTACTCTTAATTTTGAGTCCCCAACATTGGGACATGCAATGCAGACAAATATTTGAGAGCTACTCACCTGGGAAGCTGCCAGCCTCCCTTTAGAACACTCCATAGGGAGAGATCCATAGTGGCTGAATCCCTCCCTGTGTGTGTTCATGGCAATTCAAACTGAGCAAAGGGGGTGGGAGTAGCTCCATCACTAATATTTATACAAAATTATCATCATTATTATTCAGGGCCTGGGAACTAATTTACCGCCCAGTTTAACCCTCTCATCATCTAAATATCAAGCACCAAACATGTCTAGCTATGTGGAAAGACAGATTTGGTTGCACATAACTGCAGATACATGTGGAAGCCACCATATCCTCATAGGGTTAAGCCCTCTCAAATAGCTTACATCACCACTTTTCAGACTGGAGATCTGCTTAAGGTGTGGAGAGTCACAAAAGGTCCATTTAGTGAACCAATTTATATACCTATTAATATGAAAAAAGTAACATTGTGTTTCAAACGGTCACATAGCTGTCCAATTTGCTCTTGAATGATGCTTGATCTGAAAGAGGTACTTCATTGACACCTAGTGGTCGCTGGGAGAAGCGCAGCACGCAACACATTTTTTTGTTACAAATATTGAGGCAGCATGAGGCGACCTACAAAATGTTAAATATGAGCAATGACGCAGGCTCTGGAAAAATGGGTCACTTCACTTGTGAATTGAAGCAATTTTTGTAGCAAAATCTACAAAAAAATGAGAGAGTGTGAATGTAGAAACACTGAGACTGATCCATGACAATTTTATTCCTCTCCATTATATGGTAATAGAACAGAAAATGATTCATGTTATTTCCTTTTCCACAATGAAAGTATTGGTGTAATAGCAACAATAAAAGCTGAACTCCAGGCAGACAAGAAAATACCGGTAATTAGAAAAGGAAATGTCCACTCTAATATTTCAGTCATGTCACGCTGAGCTTTTTCTGTTGTGTAGTGTTACAGTCGCAGGAAAACAGATGCAGATGTTGTGGTGTTAGTCTCGCAGGCAGGAGGTGTAACTATTGGATTTATTGCATTGTTATCTGCTTTTTATTATTATTTTCAGAACTGGGGGAGTGAATTCACCGTCCTCTACCTGAGTTGGTTAGTCACTGGGGCGCAGAGTCTAAGGGACAGCTTGGCCTCAGGGGTACAATCCTGGTTGGTGGAGAGGCTGTCCCCAGGGTTTCAGGAGGAGACCTTCTCCGGCGAAGGAGAAAGGCTATCAGCGGGAATCCTGGATTGCATGGCAGCTCAGCAGGAACTAGATGCAGGACCAGAGAAAGGACACAACAACTGGACAAGTGAAGACAGAGTCTCTGGACATAAATCCGATGCAGCAGACAAGAAAAACCATGTTGTTCGGGCACAGGCCTCACAAGCCTGTGTGGGAATTTGAATCCATGGAACAGGAAGCGAGATGGGGCTCAGAGACTCAAGGTTCAGAGCATCCCAGCATCCCTGTAGCATAGATGTGCAAGGCCTTTGCCTAGAGAGGGATGCAAGGACAGCATTGCTGACATTACCCTCCCTCCTCAGTCCACGTGGTCCCCACATAAGGGGATACTTGGCATGATAAGGAACAGGCAGGACCCGGGGTAAATGCAGGAGCAGGCAGGGCCCGGGCTAAATGCAGGAGCAGGCAGGGCCCAGTCTAAATGCAGGAGCAGGCAGGACCCAGGATAAATTAAGAAACAGGCAGGACCCGGTCTAAATGCAGGAGCAGGCAGGGCCCAGGCTAAATGCAGGAGCAGGCAGGACCCAGTCTAAATGCAGGAGCAGGCAGGACCCAGTCTAAATGCAGGAGCAGGCAGGGCCCAGGCTAAATGCAGGAACAGGCAGGACCCAGGCTAAATGCAGGAGCAGGCAGGGCCCAGGCTAAATGCAGGAACAGGCAGGACCCAGGCTAAATGCAGGAGCAGGCAGGACCCAGGCTAAATGCAGGAGCAGGCAGGACCCAGGCTAAATTTAGAAACAGGCAGGACCCGGGCTAAATGCAGGAACAGGCAGGACCCGGGCTAAATTTAGAAACAGGCAGGACCCGGGCTAAATGCAGGAACAGGCAGGACCCGGGCTAAATGCAGCAACAGGCAGGACCCGGGGTAAATGCAGCAACAGGCAGGACCCGGGGTAAATGCAGCAACAGGCAGGACCCGGGGTAAATGCAGGAGCAGGCAGGACCCGGGCTAAATGCAGGAACAGGCAGGACCCGGGCTAAATTTAGAAACAGGCAGGACCCGGGCTAAATGCAGGAACAGGCAGGACCCGGGCTAAATGCAGCAACAGGCAGGACCCGGGGTAAATGCAGCAACAGGCATGACCCGGGGTAAATGCAGCAACAGGCAGGACCCGGGGTAAATGCAGGAGCAGGCAGGACCCGGGCTAAATGGACCCGGGGTAAATGCAGGAACAGGCAGGACCCGGAGTAAATGCAGGAACAGGCAGGACCCGGGCTAAATGCAGGAACAGGCAGGACCCAGGCTAAATGCAGGAACAGGCAGGACCCGGGCTAAATGCAGGAACAGGCAGGACCCGGGCTAAATGCAGGAACAGGCAGGACCCGGGGTAAATGCAGGAACAGGCAGGACCCGGGCTAAATGCAGGAACAGGCAGGACCCGGGCTAAATGCAGGAACAGGCAGGACCCGGGGTAAATGCAGGAACAGGCAGGACCCGGGCTAAATGCAGGAACAGGCAGGACCGGGGTAAATGCAGGAACAGGCAGGACCCGGGCTAAATGCAGGAGCAGGCAGGGCCCGGGCTAAATGCAGGAACAGGCAGGACCCGGGGTAAATGCAGGAGCAGGCAGGACCCGGGGTAAATGCAGGAACAGGCAGGACCCGGGGTAAATGCAGGAACAGGTAGGACCTGGGCTAAATGCAGGAGCAGGCAGGGCCCGGGCTAAATGCAGGAACAGGCAGGACCCGGGGTAAATGCAGGAACAGGCAGGACCCGGGGTAAATGCAGGAACAGGTAGGACCTGGGCTAAATGTAGGAGCAGGCAGGACCCGGGCTAAATGCAGGAACAGGCAGGACCCAGGGTAAATGCAGGAACAGGCAGGACCCGGGCTAAATGCAGGAACAGGCAGGACCCGGGCTAAATGCAGAAGCAGGCAGGACCCGGACTGAATGCAGCAACAGGCAGGACCTGGACTGAATGCAGCAACAGGCAGGACCCAGACTAAATGCAGCAACAGGCAGGACCCGGACTGAATGCAGCAACAGGCAGGACCCGGACTGAATGCAGCAACAGGCCTCAGTACAGTTCCGGTTATGGAGAGGCTGTCCCCAAGTCCCGACCATTCAGGGTTTCAGGAGGAGGTGTGCCGACAGTAACAGCAGACACCAAGAGGAGTACTTGCCCGACAAATGAGGAAAGGCTATCAGCGGGAATCCTGGATTGCACGGCAGCTCAGCAGGAACTCGATGCAGGATACGGGGTGGACAGACATGGCAGAATTTTAGGCGCCTAGGGAACACACATGGCTGGACAAGCGAAGACAGAGTCTCTCGACTGAAATCCAATGCAGCAGAAAAGAAAAACCATGTGGGCATTTGAATCTAAGGAACAGGAAGCACGGTGGGTCTCAGCGACTCATTGTTAAGAGCATCCCAGCATCCCTGTAGATGTGAAAGAGAGGGAATTCGGATCACCCCTGTCTCCAATATGGCTGGTGTTGCAGTGGTACAAGGACAGCATTGCTGACAATTACTTCTGGCTACCACTGCTAATGACTGCCTGTTATCCGATGTAAGAAAAGCATGTGTTCAGCTATAGGATCCTGTATAACTTTGAATTTATTGGAGTCCACAGCACAAAATATGCAGTGAAAACACAGCGCTGTATAATAACAGGCGAAGACGGGTTTCCAGCTATTATTGGCTCTTAGTCATATGTGGACTCCGATTATAGGCTGCAATAAATGCAGAGTTTTATGGCATCCTATAGCTGGACACATGCTTTTGTTTCTGGATTCTCATTGCCAAGGCTTCTGTGCTGTGGGATTTCCCGGTAAGAGTTATGGTTCACTAACAGCAGCTGCCGTTGTGGATTACATCCTATGTAATAAACCTTGTAAAATCTTGAAAGATAGGTCTCCAAGAACTCTCTTTGCAACTCTCTTTTCCAGTGACAGGAAGGCAGCATTAACCAGTGGGATGCCAAGGAAAAGCTGTTCTGTGATGCTCTATATAAAGCACTGCAACTTTGGCATATTGTTATGCGTGCAGCTCAGTTTTAAAGCCCAATTTCAGACAAAATTGCTTTTTAGCACTGGTTATAATAGAAAAATGTTGGGTGGTAATTTTGGTAGGAATAAGGGTCCATTGGTGAGCCTTGAACCAGTGGAGTTTTCTGGTGGACCCCCTCAGTTTTACCACTTTCTAGGTGTTCTAGCTTCCACCATACATACAGCTCCAGTTTCCCAAGATAGAGGTCTCTGTCATCTATATAGCACTTTCTCAGTGCTCCACTAGAGGATTACTTTCTTGATCTTATTAGGAATTAGCAGGATGACTGTGGCTCTCACTCAGCCTCAAAAATTAACAAATATCAACAACTACCGAGTTGTGTTGTATATTAGATTCACAATGGTATAGGGTTTCATTGATCCTTTACAAAATCATCCCTGAGGTTTCCCCGCTAGGATGGAAATGTGGACAAGAGCAAGGTGTTTTGCTTAGAAACTGACATAGGCCCTTATTTATGAAGGAATAGCGACAGGTAGCGACTGGTGAGCGGCCGGTAATGACGGGCCCCGCCACGAGAACGCCGGCTCCCCACCACAATCACGCATTTATCAAGCCAATCCTGCTTAGCGACTGAGATAGCGCCATATAGCGACTCATTCATCATTATTCCAGCCTCAGCCCACAGCGCCAGCGTCCGACCTTGAACAGCGACAGGTATGACCTCTCGCTACCTGACGCTCTCCAATGCATTTCAATGGAACAATCTTTAAATATTAATAATTAATTGTTATTAATGTTTTGTTTTTGTTTTTTTTTTTTAATGTGAAAAATTCTGTGACCACTTCTGCCATTTTAGATAATTTTTTTAAGGGAAAAAAAAAAATGTACAGAATTGATATTACAGCTCTGATATTAATGTATTCATATTACTGAATTATTTAAAAAACTTGTTTTTTGGTTTCCAAAAATATGGTGGTTTGGAGGTTAAAAACTACTTTTAACACATCGCCGCCAGCGCTCTGGGATTTAAACATGCATTTTACAGCGCGAGAATTTTTTGAGCATGATTTTTAAATGAATATGGTGGAAGCCGGTCGCTAGGGCCAGTCGCTATCATGCGCTCCCATACAGCGCAGAACCTGTCAAACAGCGACTCCTCACCCAATATTCAACATTACGGCAAACAGACTGAGTCGCTATCAACTACCGAACAACGGCCAAGCACAGCGACTACTAGCGGGCGCTCTGAAAATGCTGCTACAGTCGCTCAACTGTCGCTACCTGCCACTATTAATGAATCGGCCTCCCCGTTTTCTTGGTCTCCCTGGAAGGCCTCTTATTTAAAGGGTCTTTCTAGGCATGAAAAGAAACATCTTACTCATCTTATGCTTTCCCCGCAGCAGTAAATAGAGTGGGCATAGCCAGGCACTATGACTAATGCAGGGTGATGATCATTCTGTTCTGATAATTATGTAAATATCTTTTGTTACATTACATTTTGATGTGCACCGGACCCCCATGCTTTGCACTGGTCACCAACTTTTGGTTCTTAACACTCTGTGATTTTTGTGTTTAATTAACTTTCTGCCTACAGCAACCAAACAGAAAGTGACTTTGAATCTCCTGAAAGCTACTGTAAGTATGATATTGTTTATGTTTAAGCATAACCAGGGCAGTCATTGCAGGGAAGGGAGTAGGTGGTTTATTGGGCCCGGGCTCACCCCATCCTGATGGCAACAATTCCTAGCGCTGTGGGGGCCTGCTTGCCACTGCCGCGGTATAGAGATGGACCAAAACCCAGGTCCATTTTTTGTCTAGTTGCATCTGAGTTGAGTTAAAGCTTGATCCCAAATTGTGATCCCCACTGTGTGAAACACCCCCAGGACGCCATGTGTTACTCACCTCTTCCTGGTTCCAACTGCACTTGCGCAGGCTTTCTTCCAATGAGAGTCATCTGCTGTGACTACGTAATTCGTATCTTCCGCATCCCCTTGAATGTTTGGGGCAGAAGCATGCACTCGCCCCTGGGGATGTATGGGCTACAGCAGTGTGCGCTCCTCATTCACAACAATAAAAGCTATTTGCCGAATGACATAGTCATGGCAGGCGGCTCTCATTAAACGAGAGCCTGTGCCTGCGCCATTGGAGAGGGGAAGATATTGTGTTTTTTTGGGCGCCCTGGAGGATTTCACACAGCGGTTCTGAGCGGCTTACCTGTGACATACCAGAGTTCTTTAGGAGCTGCATCCAACATTACTTTACTTACCATCAATACAACAAACTAACACATGGGTCCTTAGCATTGCTTGAATGACAGAATACCCAAGGTACTTCACGGCATCTAAAGTTGATGTATTTGATGTGGCCATGAAAAAATGGATCTGGCACAGGCTTAACTTTGTCATAATAAAATAGAGATGACCTAAATCTGGCCATGAGAAATAGGGTGTGGACTTTGCTAGGCATGGTCATTATAAATTGACCTATACCCCAATTGTATGTGGCCTACAATCAATCTAATAGGGTTTGTGGAGACAATGGGTATGTTGTATTGATGGATTGATGTTCATTATGCTATTCTGCTATTATGCTAAAATGAAAATTCGAAATTCTGAACCTATTCATTGAGGCTCTCCAAATCATTTAAGCAGCCCGTGCTCTTCAAAAGGTTGTCTCTGAGGATGCACTGCTTTTTATCTCTTCATCTGTTTTCCTGCTTAATGTCCTTTTTTACCTTTTCATGTGGGTTTCCTGTTTATTGTGTATAGAGTATAGATTTTCCTCTGATCAATTTCTTTAGGTATTTAGGAAGGAAGTGATATTAGCAGAGGTATATGGATCAGTTTGTTGGGTGTTTTCATTAAATAGATATGTGTAAGTTGTCCTTTAATGGCATAGTTAGAAAACTGATCTTTTTTGGTGATTGAATCATTTTTATCCCCGAATGTCAATTCACCACTGAGAACACATTTTTGCATACTCTCTGCATTTGTACTGTCGGGGAATTCAGCAATTTGCGTATATTTTATGCACTTAATGTTGGAATAAATGCATAAAATGTGCATAAAAAATGTGCCTAGAGCAGGTCTAAAAAGGTTTACATTCCCACTTTTGAATTGTGATTTTTTTTTGTGTATGCATACCCCCTTCTCTCTGAGCTACCAGCCCAGCACACCAAGCATAGTGGTAGGTTCCCCAGTCCTTATGCCCTTCGGCACTTGTTCGATGCTCTTCTTCAGGGGTGATGGTGGGCACCCCTGGGAGAATCCCAGGCCCATGCCGAAGAGCACTACAGGGCTCTTCCACAACATTTATGAATCCCCTGGAGTTTAAAACCTGGCCTACAAAGAGGACGCTAACCAATACATTTAAATTTATTAAATTTTTTACTTTTCTACCAAGGGATCCTTAGGTCAAAGGGTGGCAAGCCACCTTTCCAACAAGTGGCTTGTCTATACACTCCATTCTCCTTACCCATACTTACCAGTAAAGGGGGTGAGAGCCCTACCTTAGCCTCGATCCTCAGCCGGGAATACAGCGCTGCGATTGGCCGTTGCTGGGTCGAGGATAAGGGAGGAATAGCGAGCCTCCTCCCCAGCCTTTCTTATTGCCGCTGGACCAACCCCCACAGCTGCACGGGTGTTAGTCTCCTTTAAGTAGTTTTCCATAACTGAATTTCACCTGGTAAACTAATTTTCACAGGGGTTTGAGATAGACTTTAGTGACCCAAAGAGCCCTGAGCCACAATACCATCCAAATTCATTTAGTTTATTGGGAAAAATACCATTTTGTGAGTACTCACCTGAAAAATGGATATTGTTGGTGTGCCACACACCCCGCTTCACTTTTAATATTCTTCACGATTGGGTTACCCACCGCCAGGTGACGCTGTGCAGAGAGGAAGTCTTGTAACGAGCTCCCTTTCGGCCTATATATACCTGGTACCTCCCATTTATCACCAGTGTATTAAAAAGCAGAAAGACAAGGTACCAGTATTTTAATGGTAACCTCAAAATAAATCAATATAAATAAAAGCTTCACCATATAAAGGATTTGGAATACCGAAAAGGGTGGGAGTGAAGCAGGCACACCAACAATATCCATTTTTCAGGTGAGTACTCACAAAATGGTATTATTCTTGGTGTGCCACACACCCCGCTTCACTTTTAATATTCTTCACGATTGGGACATCCAAAAGCAGTGTCCACAAGGGATGGGCATCTCAAGGCCAGGTGAAGCATAACTTAAATGACTGCAGTCTGCAGAACTTTGCGGCCAAAAACAGCATCCGCTGAGGCTCGCACATCAACTTTGTAAAACTTAGAAAAAGTATGAACAGAAGACCAAGTGGCGGCCTTACAAACTTGTTCAACAGAAGCTTGGTGCTGAAAAGCCCAAGACGCCCCAATGGCGCGAGTAGAATGAGCAGTGATACGAAAAGGGGGAACTTTCCCCTTAGCAGAATAGGCCGCAGTAACGGCCTGACGTATCCATTTGCTAATGGCAGATTTGGCTGGTGCCAAACCCTTCTTAGGCCCACAGGGCACAACAAAAAAGGCATCCGTCTTACGAAAAGGAGACGTGATAATCAAGTAGTACTTAACACAGCGTACTACATCCAAACAATGCAAAACCCTCTCTTTGTCATTCTTAGGATTAGGACACAAGGAGGGAAGAACAATATCCTGATTCAAATGAAAAGCAGAAACAACCTTAGGAAGAAAGTCTGGCTTGAACCGAAAGACCACTTTATCCTGATGCCTCTCAAAGTAGGGCGCCTGGATAGACAAGGCCGCCAACTCTGAGACACGCCGGACCGAAGTGATCGCTACCAAGAAGACAATCTTCTGAGTCAGGGTAGACAAAGCAATATCTTGCAAAGGCCCAAACCGGGAGTAATGGTTTCCTGGGAGGCCGCACATGCGTAACCCCCTGGAAAAAAAGTTTTAACTAAAGGCTGAAGCGCAAAACGCTTCTGAAAAAAGATAGATAAGGCAGAAACTTGCCCTTTCAACGTACTTAGCTGAAGACCAGAGTCCAGCCCTGATTGTAAAAACTCCAGAATCCTGGAGACCGAAAAGACCCTACAAGGAAAAGATCTCATCTCACACCAAGCGATGTAGGCTTTCCAAGTCCTATAGTAGATGATAGAAGAAGACCTCTTCCGGGCACTGATCAGAGTCTTAACGACTGAGTCAGAAAGACCCTCCTCCTTCAAGATGGAGGTTTCAGCAGCCAGGCCGTCAAACCCAGCGCTAGTAAATTGGGGTAACACAACCGACCCTGAGTGAGCAGATCGGGCTGAAGAGGCAGAACGAACTGGTCCACTGCCAGCCGAACAATGTCTGCGAACCACACTCGCCTTGGCCACCTTGGGGCCACAAGAACGGCGGACACCCTGCCCAGCATGGGTATCGGAGGAAACAGGTATAGAAATCCCAGATCCCCCCAGCTCAGGGACATGGCGTCCACTGCCAGAGCCAGAGGATCCTGGGAGAGCGACACGAAGTTCGGGAGCCTGTGATTGTGACGATAGGCAAACAGGTCCACCTCCCGTGTCCCCCATCGGAGACACAGTGAGCGAAAAACCTGAGGATGGAGAGCCCATTCTCCTAGACGGGGAGAGCCCCTGCTCAACCGGTCCGCTTCCTGGTTCTCCACTCCTGGAATGTATACCGCCGAGAGACAAGGAACATGGGCCTCTGCCCAGGTCAGGATCAGGGACACCTCTCTGAGAGCACTCAGACTGCGAGTCCCTCCCTGATGATTGATGTAAGCAACTGCTGTTCGATTGTCAAAACGCACCTGGACCGGAAGGCCCAGAACGTGTTGAGTCAGGAGAGCAAGAACCCGACGGATGGCTCTCAGTTCCAGAATATTGATGGGTAAGTGGGCCTCTTGAGGCCCCCACTGCCCCTGGAACTGCAGCTCCTTCCAGAATCCGCCCCATCCCGACAGACTGGCGTCCGTGGTGACAATTTCCCAAAGGGGGGTCAGGAAAGACCTGCCCTTCACGAGATTGGTCGAGACCAACCACCACTGGACGGACTGCCGGACTCGGGAGGACAACTGGAAGGGCTGATCCAGCGACCGAGGCTGCCGGTCCCAAGACGCCAACAGATAAAGCTGAAGCGTCCTCGTGTGAAATTGAGCAAAAGGAACTGCCTCGAAGGAGGCAACCATCAACCCTACCAGCCTCATCCCCAGACGGATGGACGGCCGAGGATTGGAAAGTAGGACCCGAGCCAACTCCTGAATCAGATGAATCTTGGACTGGGGAAGAAACACTCTGTGTAGATGAGAGTCCAACTGCATCCCCAGAAAGGACACCACCCTGGCCGGAGCGAGGGAGGACTTGGAGAAGTTGATCACCCAACCAAAGCTTTCCAGCGTGGAGACCACCATCCTGGTGTCTGTCTCCGATTGATTGAGTGACGGAGCCATGATAAGAAGGTCGTCCAAATAAGGCACGACACGAATGCCCCGAGATCTGAAAATGGCCATCACCCCTGCCAGCACCTTGGTGAACACTCTTGGAGCCGAGGTAAGGCCAAACGGAAGTGCCAAGAATTGAAAAATGCTGATCTTTCATCACGAATCGAAGAAAACGTTGATGAGCCTGGCAGATGGGAACATGAAGATAAGCATCCTTGATGTCTATGGATGTCATGAAGTCCCCCTGCCGAAGGGAACCGACGGCCGTACACAAAGTTTCCATGCAAAACTTCCAAAAACGGATGAACTTGTTGAGTAATTTCAGGTCCAGGACGGGACGAACCGACCCGTTCTTTTTGGGGACTGTGAAAAGATTGGAGTAGAAACCGAGGCCCATCTCTAAGCGCGGTACCGGCCGGATGACCGCCATTTCTAACAGATTCTTTACCGACGCCAGGAGCCCCTGTGCGGCCAAAGGATCGGTGGGCACCCGAGACCGAAAGAACCGTGAAGGCGGGCGAGACTCGAACTCCAGTTTGTAACCGGACGACACTCCCGGATCCATCTGTCCGGAACCTCCTGGTCCCAAACCTGGGAGAAGTGTCGCAATCGTCCCCCCACCCGCACGGGTGAGGGCAGCCCCTCATTGCTGAGCGGGTTTACCAGCAGGTTTGGGCCACGGCCCCTCCCCCGAGTCCAACCTGCACCTCTGGTAGCGGGAAAGGAAGCCCCCCTAGCCGCTCTGAATCCCCGAAATGAAGGCCTACCAGAACTTGCCCCCCGAAAGGGACGACGAGGCCTCTTGCGTTGCGGCATTTTACCACCTTTTGCAACTGAATCAATTTTTTCACCAAACAGTCGCAAGCCCAAAAAGGGGAGAGCTGTGAGCACCTTTTTAGAAGCTGAGTCCGCCGACCACTGGCACAGCCACACTGACCGACGAATAGCCACCAGCATTGCCGCTGTCCTGCTACTCATAGCCAGCGCATCATCCTAAGCGGACAGAACATAGGAAACAAAAGACTCACACTGCTTAAGAGCAGTAAACTCCATACAAGTGGGATCAAGATCCACACACAGATCCTGAATAACAGATCTAACCGCCAACAGAAGAAGCGCCGAAGCACACACCGGTCGCATCGTAGATCCAGCACTAATAAAACCATGGCGAGCATACTGGTCAATCCGACGATCCTCACCATCCTTAAGGGTAGTGGTCTCAGAAGACTGCACCAAAGCCGTGCTGGAGAGCCCTAGCACAGGGGTATGGACGTCAGGAGGGACGGACCAAAGCTTCACCAATTCTGGCGGAAAAGGATAACGTTTTTCCCAACTGGAAGGGATTCCAGTTAACCGCGTGGGATGTTCCCATTCCTTAAGCACCACCCTCTCAAAGTGATGTTGTCTGGGAAAAACCAAACGCGGCTGAGGCACATTAAACAACTGACCCTTTGGCAGGGTGACCGCCTCAGGCGGATCTAAATTCAAAATTTCAAACATTTGAGCCAGAATGGAGGGGGTGTCAAGGGAAACCCCCACCGACAAATCGCCAATAGCATCAGCCTCAAGCTGATCTGCAGGCTCATCTGACTCCACCAGGAATTCTCCCTCCTCGTCCAGGGAGCAATCGGACCAATCCACAAGTTCACATACCTCATCCTGTGAAGCCGGAGGTACGGGAGAAAGGTGCTTCCGTTTCGCAGTGGCCTTTAACCCTGCTTTAACGGAAACTATTTTCTTGAGGTTGGCCAACCGTGCCGCCACCTCGGATTGCGAATTCCCACTCTTGACAATGTCAAGCGGGGTCCGGAATAGGGAGGGAGGGGTAGGGGATGATGGGAGTTGCGAAGGGCCAGCAGTCGGAGCAATGGACTGACGCGCAATACTCTGCTTTGCACAAGGAATGCATACAAAAACATCATCAGCTGGGAGCGGAGTCCCACAGCCTCCGCACACCTTAGATGGGCCAGAAGAACCATTTCCGGTATTATCGGAAGCCTCCATATGGTGATTTATGGTATTCGCAAAATTATGGGTTTAAGGCATAAGCCACCTGGGATGTCCCCTTTTTGTTAATGTCCCGGAAGGGAGGATTTAATTTATAATAAAGATCCCCTTAATAATCTTTGTATCGTATAAATAAAATATATTATTTATTTATTTATTTTAAATATATATATGTATATATATATATATAAATAAATATGTCACAATTTTAGAAAAGAAGGACTAGCCAGGTAATATAGAACCGGGAGGCCACTTTATTGAGGGATTCCCAGGATCTGTGGGGGAAGAAAACCAACAGTAAGATCCCCAGACAACAAATGGCAACATGCAAAACAATACTCATGCACAGCACCAAAGTGCTTTTAAATAGGCAAAGGAAATTTGCCCTCTGTTATTCCTCCTTTTCTTAATATATATATAAATACATCCTCTTTAATATTTTCCCCTTTTAATAAAAGTCAGCCATAATAATAAAAAATAGACGGCCCCACCAAGGTGAGGCCGCTTACCTGAGAAGGCTGAAACGCCTGGCAGCCAGTAGTATAGTTGGGAAAATGGCAGCGATGTTCAGCAATGCAACAGCAGTAGCCTGAAGCGATAACCGCAGCAGCAGCCGCAGCAGCGGTAATAGTAGCAGTAGTAGGCAGCAGTGTAAAGCGGCAATGCGGTAGCAGTGACCGAGCAGTCGGTAGCGGCAATAGCAACCAGAGGCATATGCGGCTGAGAGCCCCGCACGTGTCTTCCTCATAAACAGGAAGGAAGTGCAGCTGGGGGCCGGCCGCATGACGCCGCCGCCGCCGCCACCACGCCCCCACCTCCGATGTCATCCGGGCCCCGCCCCCTTCTAAGTCTGAACAGTGCGGCCCGCCAGAAGGCGGCCACAAAACAAGAGGGCAAATAACAACCTCAGCAAAGGAAGGGGGGGGGGAACTAGAGTTCCTAGGCAGCAGCGCTGCCCACGCTGACAACGCGGGCCGCCAAACGGCGGCCGATCACCAGGGGAGAGGGGGAGGGGAGCTGTAACTACCAGGAAAGGCGCAGGCAGCCATAAGCAAGCCTGCCACAGCGCAGCCCGCCCCGGCCACCCTTTAAAGCTGACCCAAAATTCTGGCCATGCCGGCCAGCAGCTGCTTGAAAGAACTGCCAGAGGATTAAAAAATGAGCTCTAGAAGGAGGATTAGTCAGGCCAGGTGCACTCTTGCGGTGCAGCCTGACAAGTGTAAATAAGTAAAAAACACACATGAAATATAAACACACAGTGAAAACACACATGCAATACACATCCCTCTACCCCCCCCCCCCCCCCATAGTGAAGGGAGAAGGGACCGCAACGGGAGAGTAAGGGGCTAAGGGGACCCTCGGGACAGGGGCATCCCACTTCCGGATCACCATGCCGGATAGCCGCATTGCCCCCAAAAGAGGGGGTCGAGCGGAGGAGATAAGCTCCTAGGCACCTATGTGTACCAATTGCCCAGTGAGCAGCCTAGGCTGGGAGGCTTCCATTCCACCATAAAGGTACAAACAATCAAAAACCGGGCAGAAATAGACCAAAAGGGGGTGCCGGGGTAAGACCCCGGCTACCTGTAAGCAGGAGACTTCAATCTTCTGTCTTGTCGTCAAGCAGAGAGAAAAACACTGGTGATAAATGGGAGGTACCAGGTATATATAGGCCGGAAGGGGGCTCGTTACAAGACTTCCTCTCTGCACAACGTCACCTGGCGGTGGGTAACCCAATCGTGAAGAATATTAAAATTGAAGTGGGGTGTGTGGCACACCAAGAATATATGTATATGACACTTAACAATCCTTGATGAGGAAGGTCAACACCTGTATTTGCTGCCATGGGTGTGGCAATTGACCTAACATTGACTAAAGGGAGCCTCTGACATTATCTGCAAATGAATTACACATTTCACGTAGATTTTCTTCACCTTGCTGGATCAAACTAAACAAAATGCTGATATTTAGGACAGATTTAACTTATTAGAACCTGAATATCTTGCCATGCAGTTTTTTACACATTATGTAACTCGGCTGTACTATCACTTTTTCTATCGTATTTTGTGGCATAAGATGACAGTAGGATTTGGATACACATGTGTAGACCTAGATTAACCAGTGGCCTCTTTTTCCTTACAAATAAAAATGTGCCTGGCCTTACTGCATCATCCATCCACCCACCACCCGTCCATTCAGCCCTGTGAAAGGATCCTGCAGATTTATAGTTTTTGCTGTAATGCTTTTGATTGCTGGGGAGCAAGTTTTAATTTTATCACTTGCATTTCTAACATAATTGCCTGGCAGCTTGCATCCTACTTTTCGAATGTGACCTTTCAATATTTGTCTGGATGCCAGAGCTTGCATTCATATTTTTATCTAATAAACATCTGCCCTCATGTTGCACTTTCAAAATTTCTAAGGCTTAAGCTAGGAAATGTGTGGCTACAGTGGCTTAACAGAAGTCATATGTATAAAAGGTCATTAGCATAAGTCGATTTTATTATAGCTTTTTTTATACTTTTAAACTGCATCGAGTTGTTGCTAGGTAGCAAGGTGGCTTCAGAGGCATTCATGTCTTTCTTCCTGCAGCCAATCAGTAGAATGGGTTTTTGCCTGATGGCATCTCTGCGGCGGTTCAGCTCTTTGTCTGGCTCTAAACATTACATTTACCTGTGTCATATTCTATAAGAACATCATACTGCTAGACTGGGTACATTAGAATATTTAAAGGTCATTTATATATATATATATATATATATATATCATATATATATTACATATCAAAAGACATTCTTTTTTTTTAAAAAGAGTATGATGATATGCAAATATAACCTGTTTTTAAAGTGGACCAGGAACGAAGGTGAGTTTTCGGGCAACCTGGGGGGTTTCCCTAGGGGGAGCGAGTGTGTCTGCCCTGGAGTCTTGTTCAATGGTGGGTGGGTTTTTGTCCTCTTTAAAAGCTACCATTTGTATTGCATAGTTTCAGCCTTAGGGTGAGCTCAGTTTGTGGGTGAACAGAGTGCCGCTTCATAGAGGCACTGCGGCTCAGCCACACATTTTTTCTGAAAAGGTAGGTTAACCTGAGTACCTGGCATGTCCCTATTTTCATTTACCCCACCTCTGCTCCTGCTGCCTGTGCCATGTCACTCCACAAAGGCACATTGTTGGATTGCACTGCAGCTCCTCACAGAAGCACTGTGCATAACACTATGCAGGACTCCTGTCCCCCCCTACTAGAAGCACTGACTGAGTTCTTCCTAGCGGGAGGAGAAAACAAGTTGCAGGTAGAGTAAACCAGCATTGTGCTGTGTGAGAGGCACCTTTGTGCTATATATGTTTAACTGTGATTTTTGCAGGGATAACCAGAAAAGTGATATACTGCCTTTTCGAATTTGGGATTTAACATGAAATGTCTTATTTTGTGAGGAATATGTGCAAAAAAATGTTTGTAGCATTTTTTTTTTTAAATAAAAAATCTAAGCTTCTTAAAAAAAACATATAAAAGCCCCATTTCTCCCAATTACAATAGCCCCAAATATGTATAGGTAGACATCGTTCCTGGCCAGCAGACCCCCCAAACTGAAAAATACAATTCTGTGATTACTCACCTGTAGAATTGATATTATACAGTACGTCCTGCTCCAGATAAGATTCTTTACGTCTGGGTATTACAGCGAAATTGGCTCCTCCCGGCCCCATAAATACCCGGGACCTCCCACAAATTCCCAGTATTGAAAAGCAGTTAACAAGAAGCCGGGAGAATGATAACATAACCAACCACTAACTAAACCAACAATGATAACAATCACCATACAGGGGATCCAAGAATAATGAAAACCAAGGGTGGGGTGGAGCAGGACGTACTGTATACTCATAATATAAATTCTACAGGTGAGTAATCACAAAATTGTATTATTCTTAGTATACAGTACGTCCTGCTCCAGATAAGATTCTATACGTCTGGGACATCCAATAGCAGTGTCCGTAAAGTAGGGTGGGATCCCCAAAAAAGACAACAACGGGCAGTTTAAACCACTGCTGCCTGCAGAGCCTTGCGGCCAAAACCAGCATCAGCTGAGGCCCGAACATCAACCTTGTAAAACTTGGAAAAGGTATGAATAGAAGACCAAGTAGTGGCCTTGCAAACATGTTCAACAGAAGCCTGGTGCTGAGAAGCTCAAGAGGCACCAATAGCACGAGTGGAATGAGCAGTAAGGCGGAAGGGAGGATTCTTCCCCTTAGCAGTGTAGGCCTGAATCACAGCCTGGCGGATCCATTTGCTGATAGTAGATTTAGCAGGAGCCAAACCCTTCCTAGGACCAGAAGGGACCACAAAAAGAGCATCAGTTTTCCTGAAAGGTGCAGTAGCCACCAGATAGAACTTCAGATTCCTGACCACATCCAAGGAATGCAAAACCCTCTCCTTAGTGTTACTAGGATTAGAGCACAAGGAAGTTAGAACAATGTCCTGATTAAGATGAAAGGCAGACACAACCTTAGGCAGAAAATCTGGTTTGAAGCGAAACACCACCTTGTCCTGGTGTCTCTCAAAGTAGCTTGGCTGGATGGAAAGCGCCGCCAACTCAGAAACACGCCTAACAGAAGTGATAGCCACCAAATAGACAACCTTGAGAGTAAGAACGGCCAAGGCAGCCTCCTGTACAGGTTCAAAGGGAGCACCCTGCAAGGCAGAAAGGACTAAGTTCAAGTCCCAGACAGGTAACATAGGCTTATGTGGAGGACGCACATGAGTAACCCCCTGGAAGAAGGTCTTGACCAGAGAATGCTGAGCAAAAGATCTTTGGAAGAAAACAGACAGGGCAGAAACATGACCCTTCAGAGTACTGAGTTGAAGACCCAGATCCAAACCATGTTGAAGAAACTCCAGAATCCTGGGGATAGAGAACACCCGACAGGGAAGAGACCTAGACTCACACCAGTCAATGTAGGCACGCCAAACCCTATAGTAAATGGAAGAAGAAGACTTCTTCCTAGCCCTAATCATGGTGTTAACAACAGAGGCAGGCAGCCCCTTTTCCATCAAGATGGAGGTTTCAGCAGCCAGGCCGTCAAAGCCAGCGTTTGTAAATTGGGATGGCGTAACGGTCCCTGAGTGAGAAGGTCTGGAACCCTGGGCAGAGCGTACTGATCTACTGCCAGCTGCACAATGTCTGTGAACCACACTCTTCTTGGCCAACAGGGGGCCACCAGGATTGCTGGCACCCCTTCCTGAGCTATCTTGCGCAGAACCCTGCCCAACAGGGGGAATGAGGGAAAGACATACAGAAGCTGAAAGTCCTGCCATGACATTGCTAGAGCAACTGTGGCCAAGGCCTGAGGATCCTGGAACAGGGAGACAAAGGCTGGGAGCTTGTGATTGTGACGGGAAGCAAACAGATCCACATCTGGCAGACCCCAACGGTGACACAGAGAGTGAAACACCCTGTTGCTGAGGGACCATTCTCCCAGGCGAGAGGTCCCCCTGCTCAGAGAGTCTGCCTGCAGATTCTCCACCCCCGAATGTAAACAGCTGAGATGCAGGGAACATTGTCCTCCGCCCAGGACAGGATCAGAGACACTTCCTTGAGGGCCCCCTTGCTCCGGGTCCCTTCCTGATGATTGATGTAGGCAACCGCCGTCTGGTTGTCCAAGCGTACCTGAACAGGCCGGCCCCGAAGGTGTTGGGTGAAGTGAGCCAGAAGAAACCTGATCGCCCTCAGTTCCAGAATGTTGATAGGGGTGTGGGCCTCCTGGGGGCCCCACTGCCCTTGGAATTGTAGGGAATCCAGAAGCCCCCCCAACCTGTCAGACTGGCGTCCGTGGTGACCATCTCCCAGCAGGGGGCCAGAAAGGATCTGCCCGCCAACAGGTTCCTGGAGTCCAGCTACCATGAGAGGGACCGCCTGGCTAGGGGGGACAGAACAAGGACCTGTCCCAGGGACGCAGGATCCTTGTCCCATACTGACAAAAGGTGGAGTTGCCGAGGCCTCACTGAAACTGGGCATAAGGAACCGCCTCGAAGCACGACACCATCAGACCCACCAGCTGCATTCCCTGCCTGATGGAGGAATGAGGGCAAGATAGAAGGAACTGAACCTGCTCTAGCAGACTGTCTACCTTCTGCTGAGGATGAAAGATCCTTGCCTGAACTGTATACAGATTCATTCCCAGAAATGGTGTCACCAAAGAGGGAGACAGGGAAGATTTGGGATGGTTGATCACCCAGCCGAACTCCAATGTGGACACTAGCCGCTGAATATCCAGCTCTGCCTGTTGGAGGGACTGAGAAGTGATGAGAATGTCGTCCAAATAGGGCAGAATGCGAATGCCCTGAGCCCTGAGCAGAGCCATCACTCCTGCCAGCACCTTGGTGAACACTCTGGGAGCTGAAGTGAGACCGAAGGGCAATGCCACAAATTGGTATTGCTGATCCTCCAGCGCGAACCTGAGGAATCTTTGATAACCTGGAAAGATGAGAATATGAAGGTAAGCATCCTTGATGTCCACGGAGGTCATTAAGTCCCCTGAACGCAGTGAACTGATAGCTGAGCGCAGAGTTTCCATGCAAAAGCACCTACATCTGACAAATTTGTTGAGAATCTTCAATTCCAGGATGGGTCTGACTGACCCATATCTTTTGGGCACGGTGAAAAGGTTGGAATAAAAACCCTTGCCTCTTTCTCGTAAGGGGATCTGACAGATGACCCCCAGCTCCAGAAGGCTTTGTACCGCCAGAATCAGAGCCTGAGCTGACATGGGGTTCTGAGACATCCAAGATCTGATGAATCTTGGGGGCTGCCAGGCTGCCAACTCTATCTTGTAACCGGAGGACACTACCTCCTGAATCCACCGGTCTGAGACATGTTGCCTCCAGACGTGAGCAAAGAGCTGAAGCCGTCCCCCCACCCGGATGGGTGAGGGCGCCCCTTCATGCCTGAGGTGGCTTGGGGGAAGGCTTAGGTTTAGAGCCCCAGGATGGGCCAGGGCGCCCACGTCCTCTGCCCCTACCCCAGAAATCTCCTCGGGCCCCTGAAAAGGAGACCCCCTCTCCCCGTTCTGGATCCACGGTAGGGGGATGGAAAGGAGCCCGGCCCCCGAAAGGGCAGAGTCTTCTGCGCTGGGGTAACTTGCCTCCCTTAGCAAACAGGTCCAGGCGGTCCCCAAATAGGCATAGTCCTTTGAGGGGAAAACCAGTGAGAACCTTCTTGGCAGCATTGTCAGCTGCCCACTGGCGCAGCCAAACCGAGCGGCGTATAGCCACCACCAAGGCAGAGGCTCTACCACACATCCTAATGGTATCATCCAAGGCAGAGAGGACATAAGCAACAAATACCTCACAACGCGAGAGTGCATTATACTCTTCACTAGAAACATCATCAGGAGCTCCATCTAGGACACTTTTAAGCAGAGTCCTAATAGCCACAGCTGTAATGGCAGGGGCACAAACCGGGCGCAGTGCCGTCCCCCATGGGAAGCCAGCTGATCAATACACCGGTCCTCACTATCCTTCAGGGTAGTAGAGTCAGGGGAATGCATGACAGAGGTGTTAGACAAACCCAGAATTGGGGCATCCACTTCGGGAGGGGATGACCAACGTTTAACCCCATCAGCAGGAAAGGGATATCTCTTATCCCAACTCTTATGGACTCCGGGGAGCCTGCTAGGACGCTCCCATTCTTTGAGCACGAGATTGTTAAAATGAGATTGTTCAGGGAACTCTAAACATGGCTTAGCAGTATGAAACAATTCCCCCTGCTGCTTAGGAGCCACGGCTGGGGGAGAGATAGAAAGCCCTTCAAAGATCTGAGCCAAAAGCCTATCAGTATCATCTGGGGCCCAGGGATCAGAGCCAGAATCAGCATAACCCTTGGGCCGTTCATCAGATGATTCAGTCAGTCAGTCAGAGAACAATTCCCCCTCTTCCAGGGGGGTATAACCAGACAGATCAAAGAACTCTTCAGTCTCCATAGGGAAAAGAGTAACATCAGGCGCCAAATGCCGCCTCTTAGCAGAGGCCTTACGCCCTATAGTATTAGCAAGCAACTTTTCAACACTAGCCAGTCTATAAAAGACACATCAAGCTGAGACTCCCCACTGGTATGCAGCTCAATGGGAGTCAGATGTAAGCGTGGGGGAGTAGGCGAAGCCATACGTGGCGCAGGCCCAGCTGCTGGTAAACCAGGCTGAAGTGCATGCACCTGCTGGGCAAAAGGTACACAAACCCACACATTGTCATCACTTGTAGGGGACACCCCACACGCCACACACAGCTGGGCTTGTCCCGAAGGAACCCCGAGCACATTATCTTGAGACGCCTCCATATGGTGATTATAGCGGCACAATCGGCCGATAGGGATTCACGCTGTAAAAGCAACCCGGGATGCCCGCTAGGGAAGTGGGAGGAATTAGCACACTAGGCCTCAATAAGTTTAATAAAACTAATAGCGGGGGTAGGGCCTGGAGAAACCAATTGAGTTTGACCCGCCTGTAAGACATAAAGTAAAGACCCCGTAAGTGACATGCATACATAATCATTAAAAATATGAACAAACAGCCCGCGGGGGCACTCACGGACCGCGGTAGGTAGGCCCCAGCCACGCAGCACGAGGAAGCAAAATGGTGCCAAGTATACCTCGGGGGGCGGGCCGCCAATACAGTGATGCGGAACGCGCCATCCGCAGGGCCCCCCCCCCCGAAGAGCACGAAGCCGCACACGTGACAAAATCAACCAATGATAGTGCAGCAGCGCCTGAGGTAATGTCGCTGCCGACCGCCATACAAGCGCGCGGCGGCGGCATATTCAAAAAGCAACCAGTGCAACCAAGCTATGCGGTGACAGGGAAAGCAAACCAAGCACACCATACAAAAAGTGAATGTACAAAGACACACACTCCCACCCCCCCCCCCCGAGAACTACAAGGGAGAGCGAGGGAGGGTAGCGGCCACTTAACATAGGGCCCACCGATAGACAGGGGCAAAAGGCAATAGTGCTGGAGGGGCATCCCATAAAGGCTCACCATGTGCCTATACCGCCTACCCTTTGGTGGGGGATTGTGGTGGAGCAGTGCTCCTAAGCACCTGAAAGCAGTGCTGCCTACCATCACCCGAACCAGCGCAGCCAAGGCTGGGAGGCAAATTAACAATGGAACGGGTGGGAATAGTCCTACAGGGCCGCAGGCTAATAGCCCCGCTCACCTGCGAGTAGAGAGAGACATCTTCTTGTCCTTCGCAGTCCAGACTGCAGAGAAGATCTGGGAATTTGTGGGAGGTCCCGGGTATTTATGGGGCCGAGAGGAGCCAATTTCGCTGTCACTGCAGTCCAGCGCCATCTGGCGGAGTAATATCCAGATGTAAGGAATCTTATCTGGAGCAGGACGTACTGTATATTAAGAATAGAGGGCTTTGTGAGATTTTGAAATAAAAGACAATTACTATGCAGCATATCAAGAGTTACATTTTAAAAACCATTGTGGGGTCCCCCTGGGTTTTGGAGATGCAGGTAATGGGGCTCTGTGAACTGGTATAGGGGTTTCAAGGACCCCTTACCAGTTCACAAAGAGTTACGTTTTAACACACACAATTTTTTCTTTTCTGCTTACCTTGATTACATTGCCAATCCTATTGTCCCATGCCATCTACCGCTGCTCACTGACAGCCCAAAGAAATTGTAGCCCGGGAG
This sequence comes from Gastrophryne carolinensis, assembly GCA_027917425.1. Classification (NCBI taxonomy): domain Eukaryota; kingdom Metazoa; phylum Chordata; class Amphibia; order Anura; family Microhylidae; genus Gastrophryne; species Gastrophryne carolinensis. The sequence goes on along the minus strand of CM051243.1, from coordinate 144,064,546 downwards.
GAGCCTTTTATACCTGCAAGTGTGAAGATGCCATCTCAATCACTGGTATAAAAGACCCCTCCATGCGGCATGAGCGAGCTGTCAGAAACCACCCAGTAAAGAAGCCAGGGGAGGCTTGAAGGTCCCCCAGGGGAAGTCCCAGAGAGAGGTGAGGATTTTGTTTTACCCTAGAGTCGAGATAATGGCAGCCAAGTAAAATCTACAGCCCTGGCATCTAATTGCTGGAGAGGCACCGCCGTAAATTCTACGTGTCTACGTTAACTCTTTCACTCTAAAAAAAAAAACACAGGAATGAAGTCTTTTACTTTTCTACTCACCTCGATTCTATTGTTGAATACTGACAGCCGGAAGTGATCAGCGGATCTCCTGCTCCACTACCATCCTCCGTTAACCACTCCCGCCCTCTGACTGATCCCGCTGCTGGAGATGCTTTTTATACCGACAGAGTGTGATGACGTCACCTCACTCCCAATATAAGAGGCCCCTCCCTGCGATGACGAGTGTGCTGTCAGAAGTTGCAGAGTAGGGAAAAGGTATTCTCTGCCCCACTAAAGACCCCAGGAGGTTATCAGAGGTCTCCGGGGGGGGGGAGAGGTGAACCCCAGCGATGGATTCCGGATGTGAATGAGCATTTTTTTTGGCAGCAATAGGGTGAAAACAGCATCTATGTAGAATTTATGTAGCGGACCAACAATCAAAACGGACTTTAACCAGACCAACACAACAAACAGTGCTCATATGCATCCCTCCCCAGGGTAATTTGGATTGCTGCACATAAACATTCCTTTACCCTTTTCTAACTCCTGCTATGGTTAATTTTAAAAACAAGATGGTGGCTCATGGACTTGCAGGTCACCTGCAAACATAAGTGCTTCTGTGCTTGCCGTTACTGTGCATTGTCAGTTATGTCAGTTGGGAGAGGAAGCTCCAAAATGGTCGCTACCTTTCTTTTCAACTGTACAAGGCTGTTGGTCCGGTTTAACGGTCAGAGAGGCAGCTGCGTAAATTCTACGTAGCCGACAATGAAAGAGTTAACCCTTTCAGTTCCAGCCTACCTAGAGATTTTGTCACCCTCTGTTGCCGCACCATTTTGCACTATAGCCTCGATTCAAAGACACATTCGTCCGGACTTCCGTAGCTGTCTGTGAAAGTTTTGGTGGGTGTTAGTCTTTTTTTTGCTTTTTTTCGTCCATTTTCTACTCGCACGAACATTCGGGAAAATGTGTATATGCTCTTTCAATGAACGGAAGCAAATCGGAACATTTCCAAACAAAATCGGAAATTTTCCGTTCGTTCAGATAACTTCCGTTGTTGGGATGGTTTCTGTCTGATTCAGAGAGCTGATTTCCGAAGGATCTCCACCCTATAAATCCGTTTCATTTCCGATCCACTTACGAGACCTTTGAGGGCTCGGATTGCTATTGTTGAACATGTTTTGAGGCTATGTGGAGGAGTCTGCGCGCCTTTAGCACCAAGGCATTGCATGTATCAGCATGGCCGAGGCCATAAATTGTATAGCAATGCATACCTGAATCAATACATTTCATGTATGCCTTATAGATGCATTTTAATGCTGACCTAAATTAGTCCTTAGCATGTACACATTTATTTTCCCACACATCCATATAATTGCTATATTTTTTTAGACTTATGTCCTTTGTGAATTATATTAGGATTGTTGAACTTGAATCTTAATTTGTTGTAGGAGTTATTGTTTTAGTTGGTTACCTTTGCTTTGTGTAATTATTTTATATTTGGTTGCAGGAACCGCAAGATGTGCCACTCGCCCTTGCTCCTGATGCCCGTTCTTTGCCTGCAGAATGCGGGCAAGGGGTTCTCTAATCGGGCACTATGCAAAACCCGGGCCGTGGTGGCAAGGGCCCTCTGGCTTTTGAAGTCCAGATTTAGGTGTTTGGACCATACGGGGGGGGGGGGGGGGCACTGCAGTATGACCCCAACAAGGTTATACCAAAATTTTAATTTACGTTTTTTAATAGGGACCACACGTGCCAGAGTGGCACAACTGAGTGTCAGGGTCCTTCAGTTGGTGGGCGAGATGCAGGAGCTGCGCAACCCGTTGGGGACCACAGATGAAGAATAATGTTCAGTGGCCTGCCATTGCTATGTATTTTGTTTTTTATAGTTGTAAAAATGTTACCTTTTCCACATTTTTAAAAATTGTATATTTTATGATGGTATAAAAAAAAATGTTACATTGTCATTTCATTTACAAAATACATTAACACAAAACTAATGGGCCCAGAAATATTTAAAGATGAATATTCACATGACCGAGAAGTGATTTGGGTAAGTTTTAGGGGGCTAAAATGGAAGAAGAACCTTGGTGAGTTTGGGTGAGCTTTAAGGGTCCAAAAGGGATGATGGAGGATAGTGCTAAGTGGTTTGGGTGAGCTTTAAGGGTCCAAAAGGGAAGATGGAGGAGAGTGCTAAATGATTTAGCTAAACATTGTAGTAGAAGTGAGGGTGGCAAATATGTAGGCAAGCACTTTAATGAGTTAAGTTTGTAGTGCGCAGGCGCAAGATGGTAAGGATTTCCGTCTGGACGAATATTTATTGAAAAAGGGAAACAGAATCGAACAGGAAACGTAAAGGATTCGTTGGAGGATACGATGGGAAAAGGGCAAAAACGAAAGCCTACGTTGTAACATGTGAAAATGAAACGGAAAAGTCTGGATGGAAAATGACATCCTCTTAATTCGTAATCTGCCGTACGAACGGACGGAAACTTTACATGCATTGAATCGCTCGAACGCTCATACGAGAACGGAAACATTTCACAAAAAAACAGATCGGCACGAAAACTGACGTTTTTTCGTGTCTCTCTGAATTGAGGCTTATATTTGCGACTTTTGAATTCTAAATTGTGATTTAGCTGGAATTTCCAAGAAAATTATATATTGTCCTGCCACACTACCCTGGTCCTTGGGCCAGCCCCTACGGCATCCCCAGAGTTCCTGCCCAGGAGACGCCCCAAACTGAGAAGAGTGTTTTATGACATTTTCAAATGAAATACAACTACTAGGCGCACTATCAAGGGTTGAACCCCTACATTTAAAAAAAAGCAGTGGGATCTCCCCTCTCTTCATGCCTCATGCTTAAACCCTTACATTTTCTTAAATGCTCCTGAGAGCCGCAAGTGATCAGCGGTACTGGACTCTGCTATTTTGACAGCAGGACCCACCCAAGTTCCCTAACTGGCCAGACTCCAGGGCCAATCCACAGCCCAGCCTAGGGCAGGTCCTGGGGGTGGACTGGTCATCGGAAGCACAGGGGAACTCCTGGTGGGTCGCACATCTGGTGCCAGCTGGGTGTAGTCCCCAGCATGCAACCCACCTCAACCCAGACCCTGTGTTGAAATTGACTCACTTCTTTTCACCTCCCTTGACCCCCTGCCTGAAAAGTCTTCGTCATACCTGTTTCCTCTGTAACCTTCCCAAGAAGATACCCCGGCCAATGTTCTGCCTTAGCAACATGGCTGCTGCGTCCATACCCATATTATTTGTCCTTACAATACTAAAGTTGTACTACTGTTTTTAAACGTGGTGATATCCACCTTCCCGAAATCTGCCCCTGCAATGCCTCACCTGTGAAAGCCTGACCACTGGTTGGCTGACATTTGGATTTGTGAGCCCGGTCCACCCCTGCAGCCCGGTCCTGACTGAGCCATTTGGTCTAAAGGAAAATAAAGTAAGACACTATTCCATTAACTCATGTAATAAACACAAAACTGGGGCAAAAGATCTGATGAAAAAAAAAATACCATTTTGTGAGATTCTCACCTGTAAAATGGTTATTACGAGAATGTCACACCCCCCACTTCCCGATATTCATGACACTTGGGAACCCGGCCTGTAGAGGGCGATCTTGCAGAGATGACATGGAAAAAAGGAGCCCCTCCTGGTCCATAAGTACTGGGTTCCTCCCACTATTCCTCAGTCTTTTTAAACAGCAGTGAAGAACCAGGAAGAGCCAATTATATTCAATAATTGTAAAATTATATGAGAATAATAATACCAAATAAAGGATCCCTTAGAACAAAAAGAGCCAATTATATTCAATAACTGTAAAATTATTTGAAATAATAATACCAAATAAAGAATCCCTTAGAGCAAAAAGAGCCAATTATATTCAATAATTGTAAAATTATTTGAAATAATAATAATAATCACCATATAAAGGATCCCTCGAACAAAAAAGGGCGGGGGAAGTGGGGGGTGTGACATACTCGTAATAACCATTTTACAGGTGAGTATTTACAAAATGGTATTATTCCTAGTATGTCACACCCCCCACTTCCCGATATTCATCATGACACTAGGGACATCCAATAGCAGTGTCTATAATGGGTGGGGATCCCAAAGGAATAATGCATAACTTAAATTACTGCAGCTTGCAGAACTTTGCGGCCAAAAACAGCATCCGCTGAGGCCCGCACATCAACCTTGTAAAACTTAGAAAAAGTATGCACAGAAGACCAAGTCGCAGCCTTGTTCAACAGAAGCTTGGTGCTGAAAAGCCCAAGAGGCTCCAATAGCACGAGTAGAATGAGCGGTGACACGAAAAGGGGGAACCTTCCCCTTCGCCATATTGGCCCCAATGATAGCCTGACGTATCCACTTACTAAGGGCAGTAGCAAAACCCTTCTTGAGCCCAGAAGGCACAACAAAAAAGGCGGAAGGCCGAGGTAGTAACTAAATAATACTTAACACAACGAACTACATCCAAAGAATGTAAGACCCTTTCCTTGTCGTTACTAGGTTTAGGACACAAGGAAGGAAGAACTATATCCTGATTTAGGTGGAAAGCAGACACCACCTTAGGAAGGAAATGGTTTAAAGGTTTAAAACGGAAAACAACCTTATCTTGATGCCTCTCAAAATAAGGGGCTTGAATAGACAAAGCTGCCCGTTCTGAAACTCGGCGGACAGAAGTAATAGCAACCAAAAAGGCAACCTTCTGAGTAAGAATAGGAAGAGGAATATCCTGCAATGGCTCAGAGGGAGCAGCTTACATAGCCGAAAGCACCAAATTAAGATCCCAAACAGGAAGTAAAGGCTTTCTGGGAGGCCGCACATGCGCGACTCCTTGGAAAAAGGTCTTAACCAAAGGATGAAGAACAAACGATCTTTGAAAGAAAATTGCCAAGGCAGAGACTTGCCCTTTCAAAGTACTAATCTGTAATCCCATATCCAGACCTCGTTGCAGATATTCCAGAATTCTAGGAATAGAAAATACTCTACAGGGCAAAGCCCTGGATTCACACCAATCAATATAGGACCTCCAAGTCCTGTAATAAGTGACAGAGGAAGACTTCTTCCTAGCTCTAATAAGAGTCTGAATAACCACATCAGAAAGACCTTCTTCTTTCAAGATGGAGACTTCAGCAGCCATGCCGTCAAAGCCAGCGTTTGTAAATTGGGGTAACAAAGTTGACCCTGAGTGATGAGATCTGGAAGAAGAGGCAGATGGACACGATCCACTGCCAGCCTTACGACGTCTGCGTACCACAGACGTCTTGGCCACCTTGGCGCCACCAGAATTGCTGGCACCTCCTCCAGTGCTAGCTTGCGCACCACCTTGCTGATCATGGAAAATGGGGGAAACAGATATAGGAACCCCAGATCCTTCCAGGCTAGAGACATGGCATCCGCTGCCACTGCCAGAGGATCCTGGGATAGAGACACAAAAGCTGGCAGCTTGTGGTTGTGACGAGAAGCAAACAGGTCCAACCGTGGAGTCCCGCACTTGTGACAGAGGAACTGAAAGACCCTTGGATTGAGAGACCATTCTCCCTGGCGAGAACATCCCCTGTTCAGTGAGTCTGCCTCCACATTCTCTATCCCCGGAATGTAAACTGCTGATATGCAGGGAACATTGATCTCTGCCCACTGAAGGATCAGAGACACTTCCCGGAGGGCACCCCAACTGCGAGTCCCTCCCTGGTGATTGAAGTATGCAACAGCTGTTCGGTTGTCTGACCGAATCTGAACTGGCAGACCCTGTAAGAAATGGGTCAGTCGAAGTAGAACAAGACGTATGGCCCGAAGCTCTAATACATTGATTGGAGAATGAGCCTCCTGAGGCCCCCACAATCCTTGCAACTGATGCTTCTTCCAGAAGCCCCCCCAGCCCACCAGGCTGACATCCGTGGTAACCAGTTCCCAACGCGGAGTCAGAAATGACTTGCCCTTCTGGAGGTTGTGCGATATTAACCACCACTGAAGGGACTGCAAAACGTGGGGAGACAACAGACAAGTCTGATACAATGATAGTGGGCACCAGTCCCACTTTGCCAAGAGGAAGAGCTGAAGCGTCCTTATGTGAAACTGGGCAAACAGGACTGCCTCGAATGCAGCTACCATCAATCCCACTAGTCTCATCCCTAGACAGATAGACTGACGAGGGTTGGACAAGAATAGACGAATCAAGTCCTGAATCAGAACCATTCCAGAATCAGGCCCAGGAAGGGAATTTCCCTGGACGGTCAGAGAGAGGATTTGGGATAACTTATTACCCATCCGAACCTCTCTAGCATAGAGACCACCATCCTGATGTCCAACTCTGATTGTTCGAGGGAGGAGGCCGCGATAAGAAGATCGTCCAGAAAAGGCATAATGCGGATGCCCTGGATCCTGAATATCCTGAATATAGCCATCACTCCTGCCAGCATCTTGGTAAAGACTCTTGGGGCCGAGGTAAGGCCGAATGGCAGGGCCACAAATTGATAATGCTGGTCTTCTATCGAGATCCTGAGAAATCTCTGGTGACCCGGAAAATAGGAATGTGCAAATAAGCATCCTTGATGTCTATGGCCGTCATGAAGTCCCCCTGACGGAGAGCATCGATCGTTGATCGCAGAGACTCCATGCGGAATTTTCCGAAACGGATAAATTGATTGAGTCTCCTTAGGTCTAGGATAGGCCGAACAGAGCCGTCCTTTTTGGGTACCGTGAATAGGTTGGAGTAAAACCCCAAACCCCTTTCCGCTGGAGGCACTAGGCCGATAACAGCCATGTTTAACAGATTCGCTACTGCTGCCCGCAGTCCCTGCACAATTGCCGGATCTGAGGGCATCCGGGACATGAAAAATCTGGGAGGAGGCCGGGACTCGAATTCCAGTTAGTAACCGGAAGAGACTACTTCCAGAACCCAATTGTCTGATGCTTCCTGAACCCAGACCTGGAAGAAGAATCGCAGCCGTCCCCTCACCCGTAAGGGTGAGGGCGTCCCCTTATTGTTGAGCAGGCTTAGTGGCAGATTTCGTTTTGGCCCCCAATTCTGACTTGGACGGCCACGTCCCTTTCCTCTATTCCACGAAAGGAACGACGTTGTTTCTTACGCTGAGGTAATTTACCTCCTTTAGTGACAGAATCCAATTCTTTCTCCAAAGAGGCGCAATCCCACAAAAGGGAGCGTTGTAAGCGATTTCTTGGCTACAATATCAGCTGCCCACTGCCGCAACCATACTGACCGCCGGTCATCTAAGGCAGAAAGTACAAAAGATGCAAACATCTCACATCGCTTAAGAGCGGCGTACTCATCAGAGGCCGGATCAAGCCCTGAGTAATTCATTAGGTCTCTCACAACAGACCTAATAGCCACTGTCATGAGTGCCGAAGCACCAACAGGCAGCAAGGCCGAGCCCACACTGGAAAAAGCGTGGCACGCCATTTGATCAATACGCTTATCCTCTCCATCTTTTTTAAGTGTAGTGGAGTCAGGAGAATGCAACACAGAAGAATTGGATAAATTAAGCACAGGGGCATCCACCCATGAGCGGAGTATCTTTTAAAAATCCAGTCTCTCTATAAATTCATTAAATATTAATGCATAGATGGCCATTGTATGCTTGCGCACACATAGGAATTTGTCCTCCGCATTTAACCCATCTGTGCAGTGAGTGTAAACATGCCCAGAGCGGTGGGCACAGGTGGTAATGACCAACGCTTAACAGTATCAGCTGGGAAGGGATATTTCTTGTCTCAGCCAAGGGAATGCCAGGGACAGCCGCGCAGGCTTCTCACATTCTTTAAGAATAATTTCATCAAAATGCTTTTGATTTGGAAATTCTAAACAAGGTTTAGAGACTCCAAAGAATTCCCCTTTTTGAGGAGGGACTACTTCAGGAGGAGTAATAACCAAAACCTCAAATAACTGAGCAAGAGCTTTTGGGGTGTCCACAACACTTGCTTCACCCTGCTCAATCTCAGTACCAACAAATTGCTGTTCATCAGAAACATCTGATTCCTCATAATAATTCTCCTTCTTCTAACTGAGAAGGATCAGACCAATCAAGCAATTCACAATTGTCTGACTCACTTGCCGGAGCGGCATGTGCACAAGGGATGCAAAGAATTGCGTTATCCCTAACAAGGGATGCCCCACATCCAAAACATTGCCGAGTCTGTGCAGAGGGAATTGCATGTCCGTTATCCTGGGATGCCTCCATATGGTGTTTAGTATTATACTATAATTGATTATAGTTGCCAAGTATATATGGGATTTACGCAACTGCTACCCGGGATGCCCCTTTAAATAGCCCCAAGTGGGAGGATTGAAACACAAATGGACCCCCAAATAAGGCTTAAGGGCTTTTTTTTTTGTTTTATATAAGGACCAGGAGAAACCCCTTTTTAAATAAGGAGTTTCTACCTACAGAGAAAACAAAACAAAACAGTCACCAAATGCACACAATATAAATAAATGACAGAAAAAAACTCCCTTCAGCCAAGCTGAAGGGTACTCACAGCCCATGCAATAAGCTCACATCATGAGGTAAGGCCACAGGGAAGCAGGAAACAGGAAGTCAAACAGAGCATACAGGTGCTCTCTGAATAAAAGCATGCCTAAGCCCCGCCCACTTCCAGGATCACAGGGAAAATTCAAATCTGAACACAGCCAGAAAACAAAGAGCTTTAATAGGTAAGCAAAAAATGCTGCCTAGACAGAGATAGGAAAATCTAAATAAAACATTTCCTATTAAATAGTATAGTAAAACATACATAATAAAAATAAGAAATAAAGACTTATTTTATATATCTTTTATTTTATATATCTTTTTTTTTTTTTTTTGTGCATGGTGACAAATAAGCCCAGATAACGCTCCCCCTTCCCCCCTCCTTTTTACCCAGCAGGGTTAAAGGAGAACTAAGGGGAGGGGATAGAAAAGCACCCATAAGGCACAAGGGGATTATAAAGGGACAGGGGCATCCCATGCCGGGAACACCGACGCGGAAGCCGTCTACCCACATTTAGGTCTCACGGAGGAGTAATACTCCTGTATACACCAGAAGGTGTATGTATCTACCTTTGCCTGAACCACACAGCCAGGGCTGGGAGGCATACAATATAACCAAACAAGAGTTTCAGACAGAAATAGAGAAAAAAAAAGGGCCGGGGCAATCCCGGCTACCTGCAGCTTGAAGGAGAGTCATCTTCTGAATGCTTCGCCGACTGCAGAGACGAAAAGACTGAGGAATAGAGGGAGGAACCCAGTACTTATGGACCAGGAGGGGCTCCTTTTTTCCATGTCATCTCTGCAAGATCGCCCTCTGCAAGCCGGGTTCCCAAGTGTCATGAATATCGGGAAGTGGGGGGTGTGACATACTAGGAATATGTACGTGTGTTTAGGGCTCATACACAAACATTTCTACATTTAGTGATGAATCTGGGAAAATAAGTTTGTAGTCAGCCAGTACCAGACCCTAGGGCACAGGGTCTGGTAACTGCTAGAGTCAGGGTCTGGCAGTTCAGTCATTGAGCCCCGGATTACCAGCCTCTATACATAGAGCATGGGGTTAGGAAACTTTGGGTGAGAAAAATTGAACCCCTTACCCTAAAGCTTACCAACGCAATGCTTCAGGTATAGAGGTTGTTAACCTAGGACTCAAGGGCCGAACTACCAGCCCTTGGCCCTAGTACTTATCAGACCCTTTGCTCTTCGGCACAGGTGCTCTTCCAAGGGTTATTCCTAGACCCCTGGATGAAAACTGGACCTATGCCTATGCACTGACCACTTTCACATCCCCTGGCTGGTGGAAGTGCGGGAAATGGGAGTGGGGGTATGTCCCGAAGCACCCAACAGTAAGTCTGGTATAGGGATCTTATTCCCTGTTCAGAAAGTCGGTCTGGGAATGTGTATTGCATAAACAGCAGGAATGTGACATTCTGCTCAACCAGGATCTGTGGTTAAATTTGTTTTTGGCACCTAAATTGTTAGAAACATAGAAGTAGGAGATGGAAGCCGGTACCACTGATCAGTTAGTAAAAAGCAGTAATTGAGGGATTAAATCTTGGAAAAAAGGAAGAGCTCACCTGAATAAGAATATGAATTAACTATGCGGCAGATAGGATTAAACGACAGAGGGGAGAGGGTGGTGCGTCCTCCACAGTTCCAGAAGAAAAGACCCACTGATGATCCAGCACTTTTGGAGACAATGTAAGAAGAGGGATTGATTCCAATGGTTTAAAAAGCTGATGCTGAAGATCTGATAGCACCAAATTAAGGTTCCAAGGCTCTGTAGGTTTAAAGAAAGGCGGTGAAATATGGGTAGCCCCCTGAAGCAAAGTCTTGACTAAATAATCTTCAGCAACCGGTCTAAACCAAACTAAATGGTTAAGGCTGAAACTTGCCCCTTAAGGGTGCTAAGTGACAGCCCTTTATCCAACCAAAAGTATAGTGGGTATGAGAAATTTGGAAGCAGAACCCCCGTGCGAAGAACAGCATATAATTTAAAGCGGACCAAAACCCACATTTTTAACTAACATTTCCTGAATTGCTCCCCCCCATGGAGAGTACCTTTTCACAATTTTCACAAATCCCACTTCACTCTAATCCAAGATAATGACGCATGTTTTAGCCCCCGCCCTCCTGGCATTTATTGCCAATGCTGTAATGTCATTGCTACACCTAAGCAATGACTGATTGTCTGCTATCTTACACCAAGGGACAGCAATCAGTGTTCTAGGACAATTCGAAAAATGAAAATATCCATTTCTAGTTCTACACTCTGATATAAGGTAGTAACGGCATGGGCTTTGGCCAAATTTATTTTACGAATTCAGAGGGTTTTGGTCCGCTTTAGGATCTCAAGTGTGTATAATAGACATTACCAGAGGATCCTTTACTTGCCTTCAACAGAAGGTGAAAAGTCCTTTTTGTTCTAGGATGGATTTTTTTAGTAGCCAAGCCGTAAAATAAAAAGATCTGAAATTGGGATGAAGTATAAGTCCCTGGGACAGCAGGTCCTTCTGAAGAGGGAGAGCCACTGGATCGTCTTTTGACAGATTCACTAGGTCTGCGTACCAGACTCTCCCTGGCCAATCTGAGGCAATTAGAATCATAGCTGTCTTCTCCAACCGCAGACAACATAAAAGACGATGCATAAGCGGAAGAGGAGGGAAGGCCTACACTAGGTTGTACCAAGACCAAGATGTATCTGAGGCATCCACTCCTGTAGCAAGAGGATCTCTCATTCAAACAGATCCAGGTCTGGAATGCCCCAATGACTGCAGAGTGAATCGAATATCTCTTGGTTTAGTTCTCACTCCCCGTGATGTACCTCTTGATCACTTGATGAATTTTTGATTCCTGGAATATGCACTGCAGCTATTGCTGGAGCATAAATTTCTGACCAGCAGAGAATCAGATCTGCCACTTTCATGGCCGCTACACTCCTCCTCTTGGTAGTTTATATAAGCCATTGCAGTGACATTGTCAGATTGTATCTTTACTGGACAACCTGTCAAGGTTTTTGTCCAATATTGACATCCAACAAACTCAGTTCTAGGAATTCTTTTTGTCCAAGACCCCCCTCCCCCCCCCACCCATCCCATCAGACTGGTGTAGTGAGAATTCCCCATTAGATAGGAAGTAGAGATTTTGACAGAGGAGATGTCTGAAGCCACTATGTGAGTTTGAATGTTAGATCTTTTGACAGGTGACAGGTCTAGGTATCAGAATGTATCATTGCGGAGATCTCATCCTGAAATAGGAATAAGGAACTGCTTCAAACACTGACACCACAAGCCCCAGGACTTGCATGCATTTTCGAATCATAGTCTTTTGAAAAAAAATAAAGACCCTCTATTTCCTCAATCAGTCAATATGGCTACCTCCACTCTGTTGGCAGTTTCCAATGTGGAACTCTCTTGCATCTCAATATTGCCATTATCGTAGACAACACCTTGGTAAACACTCTTGGGGCAGTAGCCAGGGCAATGGTAAAAATACAAATTGGAAATGTGTATCTTGGATAGCGAAACAAAGAAACTTCTGGCATATGGGTATGTGTATATAAGCCTCCTTGATGTCTGTAGTGCCTAAGAGCTGCCTTTGAGTTAAAGAGGAAGAAACTGATTTTCCATGAAAAATATTTGTAAATGTACATGAACAATTGCTTGATATCTAATGGTCTGAAAAATCGTCTTTCTTAGGAACTATGAAAAAATTTAAGAAAAACCCATGCATCCGATATCTGGTCTAACCAAATCTGGAAAACATCCACCCATCTGAGAGGGTAAGGGCATCCCTTCATGCTGAATTTGACTTTAAGTCAGATCTAGATTTAGGTTTCCAAGACTGACCTTCTCTAAAAGGTGTTTTCCCTTTGCCCCTGTAAGAGGGAACTTATCGCTAAGAACCCTTGTTACTGTTCCTATGAATGCAAGATTTCGGGCGGCCACAATTGCATCCCAATTATGGGCACTGCACAGGCGCAAGATCGGGGGACCACACGCAGTTCCTGATGCCCTTCGAAAGGTCGCCTGGAAACCGAGAGGCCTGACAGATGGATCCCTTTGCAAGGTGAGTAAATAATACCTTAAGGTAAAACTGGAGGGGGCAGCAGATCGGTGAGACTTGGGGGATTAACCTCCTCCGATGTTTCTCTTTAAATCTAAAATGCTCGAGACAATAGAGTCCATAGATGCCTTGGGATGAATGTCATTTTCGAGATCTGGGAGTTTTTCCTCAGCCGCCTTTGCTATGAAGGCAACATCAGCTATCAAGGCGCAACTCGGTTGAGCAGCAGCTCCAAGAACCAATTGCTCCTGTTTTAAGAACTACTTGAATCTTCAATCAGCTGAATCCTTTAGAGCACCTGGTTCACCTGTAGGTAATGAAGAGCCCTCTGAAACAATAGCCATTTTCGAGATTTCGCACCATTTTTTGGAATATTCCTCAGTAAGAGGATACCATAAATCCCAAGATTTAGGCACCTTTGCCATTCTGTCTAGGGGTATGGACCATTCATATTCATAAATGGCCTAAATTCAGAATGGTTAAATCTTGTGTCTTTTTTTTTTAGACAATTCCGGTTTGCCAGTAAGAATATCTTCATTTCTAGGCTTGGACCACAAAAATACAATTCTGTGAGTACTCACCTGTAGAATTGCTTTTGGTGGTGTCCTGTTCAGGTCGCTTCATTCTTGACAAGTGGGTTATCCGCCACAAGGTGGCGCAGTGACTGCAAGATGAAAATCGTGGCTCCTCCCGGCCCATATAAGGGCATCTGTCTCCCTAAGAATCCTCAGTGGTTGAAAAGCAGTAAAAACAGAGACATGCCGGGAGGCCAGAGACCATGTTACTTCACACAGCCTCAGCATGAACTCTCTCAATCTCAAGAAAAAAACAATCAACAGTAATCACCATAACAGGCAAAAGAGGATAACAGAACAAGGGTGGGATGGAGCAACCTGAACAGGACACCACTAGAATCAGTTCTACAGGTGAGTGCTCACAGAATTGCATTTTTCCTGGTGTCCTGTTCAGGTTGCTCCATTCTTGACAAGTGGGACATCCAAAAACAGTGTCCAAAAGAAGGGTGGGATCCCCAGTGAGAAACACCACGCAGTTCATGACACTACCGCCTGGAGCACCTTACGGCCAAAAACAGCATCAGCTGAGGCCCTAACATCAACCTTGTAAAACTTTGTAAAAGTATGAACTGCAGACAGACCTGTTCAAACCTGTTCAACCGAAGCCTGGTGCTGAAAAGCCCAAGGGGCACCAACAGCTCTAGTAGAATGAGCTGTAACACGAAAAGGGGGTTCCTTCCCCTTGCCAGAGTACGTTTGCACCACCGCCTGTCTGATCCATCTACTGATAGTGGATTTGGCTGGGGGCAAGCCGTTTCTAGGCCCGTCAGGAAGAACAAAGAGAGAATCCGATTTCCTGAAAGACTCCGTAGCAACCATGTAGTACTTAAGGGCCCTGACCACATCAAAGGCATGAAGAATCCTCTCCTTAGAAGAAGAAGGCGCGGGACACAAGGAAGGCAAAACAATGTCCTCATTGAGATGAAAGGCAGAAACAACCTTAGGTAGGAAGTCCGGTTTAAGATGAAAAACCACCTTATCCTGATGCCGCTCAAAATAAGGAGGCTTCATACAAAGCACCGCCAATTCTGAAACGCGACACACCGAAGTGATAGCTACCAAAAGACCACCTTTAGAGTCAGGATGGATAAAGCAGCATCCCACAAGGGCTCAAAAGGAGGACCCTGGAGAGCGGAAAGCACCAAATTCAAATTCCACACCGGTAACATAAGCTTACGCGGTGGACGCACATGAGTAACTCCTTGGAAAAAGGTCTTGATAAGTCTATGATTGGTGAAGGATCTTTGGAAGAAAATAGCCAAAGCCGAAACCTGACCCTTGAGGGTACTCAGCTGGAGACCCGAATCCAAACCATGTTGTAGGAACTCCAAAATTCTAGAAAAAAAAAAAGTGTGACAGGGAAAAACCCCTAGACACCAGGCAATGTAAGCGTGCCAGACTCTGTAGTAAATCATGGAGGAGGATTTCTTCCGAGCCTGAATCATGGTACGCACGACCGAAGCAGACGGCCCTTTCTCCGTCAAGATGGAGGTTTCAGCAGCCAAGCTGTCAAAGCCAGCGTTTGGAAATTGGGGTGGCGTAACAGCCCCTGAGTGAGAAGCCCTGGATCATCGGGCATGACGTAGCGATCCACTGACATCTGAACTATGTCCGCGAACCAAACCCGTCTTGGCCAACGAGGAGCCACCAGGATGGTTGGCACCCCCTCCTGGGCTATCTTGCGCAGCACTCGACCCAGGAGAGGAAAAGGAGGAAAGGCATAAAGAAGTCGGAACTCCGTCCAAGGAATCGCCAGCGCGAAAGCCAGAGGATCTCTTGACAGGGAGACGGACCCTGGAAGCTTGTGACGGGACGCAAAGAGGTCCACGTCCGGCAGACCCCAGCAGTGACACAGAGCATGAAAAATCTTGTTGCTGAGAGACCATTCCCCCAGACGAGAAGCCCCCCTGCTCAGGGAGTCTGCCTCCTGATTCTCCACCCTGGGTATGTAAACCGCCGAGATGCAGGGAACATTCTCCTCCGCCCAAGACAGGATCTGGGTCACCTCCTTGAGGGCTCGCTTGCTCCGAGTCCCGCCCTGGTGATTGATGTAGGCGACCGCCGTCTGATTGTCCGAGCGGACCTGGACTGCACAACCCCCTAGATGGGGAGTCAAATGAGACAGGACCAACCGGAACGCTCTCAGCTCCAGGAGATTGATAGGCACATGAGCCTTCTGCGGGCCCCACTGGCCCTGGAACTTCAGCGATTGGCAAAAACCTCCCCAGCCAGTCAGACTGGCGTCCGTGGTGACAATCTCCCAACAAGGAATCAGAAAGGACCTGCCCACTAGAAGATTTATGGAGTCCAACCACCACGAGAGGGACCGCCTGGCCAGAGGAGACTGAGATTTCCTGCTCCAGAGACTCCTGTGTCCGATCCCAAACAGTCAAAAGATTCAACTGAAGAGGTCTCATGTGGAACTGGGCGAAGGGTACAGCCTCGAAGCAAGACACCATGAGACCCACCAGCTTCATCCCCAGACGGATGGATGGACGTTGACACAACAATAAGGCCCGCGTCTGTGCCTGAAGGCCCTCCACCTTCAGCTGGATGAGGAATACCTTGACCTGAGAGGTGTCCAGCGTCATTCCCAGGAAGGACCTCACCAATGAAGGAGTGATCGAGGATTTGGGGTAATTGATCACCCAGCCGAAGTCGTCGAGAGTGGACAACACCGTCTGGGTGTCGCTCTCGGCCTGCTGAAGAGATTGAGCAGCAATCAGCAAGTCATCCAGATAGGGAAGAACACGAATGCCCTGGCTCCTCAGCAGGGCCATAACACCCGCCAGCACCTTGGTGAACACCTGGGGGGCTGAAGAAATACCAAACGGCAGCGCCCACAAATTGGAAGTGCTGATCCTCCAGCACGAACCTCAGGAACTTCTGATGTCCCTGGAATATAGGGATGTGCAGGTAGACATCCCTGATGTCCACCGTGGTCAGGAAGTCGCCTGGCCGATGTGAGCTCACCGTGGACAGTAAGGTCTCCATGCGAAAGATAGGCCTCAGAGTAGCGTCCTTCTTGGGTACCGTGAACAGATTGGAATAGAACCCTCGACCCCATTCCTGGTGAGGCACAGGACAAATCACCCCGGACAACAGAAGGCTTTGGACAGCCATTCTTAGGCCCTGCGCTGCCAATGGGTTCTGGGAGACCTGCGACTGAAGAAATCTTGGGGGAGGCCAAGCTGCCAGCTCTATTTTGTAGCCGGAGGACACCACCTCCTGAATCCACCGATCCGAGACATGCTGTCTCCAGACGTGAGCAAATAGCAGAAGCCGTCTCCCCACCCGGATGGGTGAGGGCGCCTCCTCATGCCTGAGGGGCCGAACAGCCAAAGTCCCAGGAAGGCAATACCAGTGAGAGATTTCTTGGAAGCGGCATCAGCCTCCCACTGTCGCAGGAAGATAGAGCGACGAAGAGCAACCAGCAGGGCCGAAGCCCTGCCGTCAAGCCGGACGGTATCGTCCATGGCCGAGATTACAAAGGCAATGAAGTCCGCGCAAGCTAAGAGGTCCTTATACTCATCCACTCGCTTGCAAGATCTGGCGATATCCACAAGGCGTCTCACCTTCTTTTTGATGGCTATGGAGACAATGGCCGCGGCACAGACCAGGCGAAGACCAGCACCCACAAAAGTGAAAGCATGACATGCCAGCTGATCCATGCGCCTGTCAGCATGATCGCGCAAGGAAGTAGTATCAGAAGACGGTGTAACCGTGATATTAGAGAGCCCCAAAACAGGAGCATCCACCTCCGGGGGACAGGACCAGAGGTGGATCAACTCCTCCGAAAAGGGATACCAGGCCCTTAGGCACCGACGGCAATTTATTTGGCCTCTCCCATTTCTTAACAACCATTTTGGAGAGGTGGCCTTGCTCAGGAAAAACAAGACGCTGTCCCTCAGGCCAAAAAAGGTCCCCCTGCTTCTTTTTGGCCACCTTCGGGGGTACAATGTGCAAGGTTTCAAACACCGCAGACAACAACTTCTCCGTGTCATCGGGGAGCCACATGTCCTCATCCAAGGAAGACCCAGGGTCACTGTCAAAGCCCCCCGGTTGGTCCCCTGAGGAGTCAGAATCATGAAATACCTCACCCTCCTCCACGGAGTCTCGGCCACCAAAGGCCTCATCATCAGCAAAAAGCAAATAATCCGGCTCCAGATGCCGTTTCTTACACGTGGCCTTGCCAGCGGCCGAGCGTGATAATTGTCTCTCTAGACTGGCCACTCGGAGTGCCAAGTCCGTTTGAGACCCCCTGCTGGCTTCCCCCTCACTGGGAGCTAAATGCAGACGCAGGGGTGTCGGCGAGGCCATAGGTAAAATTGGGCTGGGGACAGCATCGCTCGCCCCATCCTGTTCCGAAATGACGCTTTGGGCGCAGGGCACAACAGTGCTGTGACCGCTCAGAGGGCATGTACCACACAAGAGACAAAGCTTTACTCCTCCCGAGGGGGCCCCAAGCTCGCTATCCCCAGAAGCCTCCATTATGGTGATTATAACGGAAAAAACTCGGGTCACAGGGCACTAACGGCCCAAACCCGGACAATCCCCAATTTTGTCTTGTCTGCTCTTCAGGGTCCTCCCTTTGAACCTATGCGTGAGGCTGCGTTGCCCATTCTGACTCTTAAGGTGGCCCTTTTGGTGGCTATTACTTCGGTCAGGCGAGTTTCTGAGCTGGCGGCGCTTTCCATGAAACCTCCTTATTTTGAGGGGCATCAGGATAAGGTAGTGTTTCGGCTTAAACCGGATTTCTTGCCCAAGGTTGTGTCTGCTTTCCATCTCAATCAGGACATTGTATTGCCTTCCTTGTGTCCTAACCCTGTTAATTCTAAGGAATGGAAAGTCTTAACAAGCCTGTGATTGGCAAAAGATCTTTGGAAAAAAATTGCCAGAGCTGACACCTGTCCCTTGAGAGTACTAAGTTGAAGGCCCAAATCCAACCCATGTTGTAAAAACTCCAGAATCCTGGGGACAGAAAACACCCGACAAGGAAGAGACTTGGACTCACACCAGGCAATGTAAGCATGCCAGACCCTGTAATAGATAAATGACGAGGACTTCTTCCAAGCCCGAATCATGGTATCCACAACAGAGGGCGGCAACCCCTTGTCCATCAAGATGGAGGCTTCAGCAGCCAAGCCGTTAAAGCCAGCATTTGTAAATTGGGATGGCGCAGCTGTCCCTGAGTGAGAAGTTCTGGATCCTTGGGCAAGACGTACCGATCTGCTGCCAACTGCACGACGTCTGCGAACCACACCCTCCTCGGCTAACAGGGGGCCACCAGAATGGCCGGTACCCCCTCCTGGGCTATCTTGCGCAGCACCCGGCCCAGCAGAGGAAAGGGAGGGAATACATAAAGGAGTCAAAACTCTGTCCAAGGAATAGCTAGCACATCCATGGCGAAGGTCAGAGGATCCTGTGACAGGGAGACAAATCTTGAAAGCTTGTGATTGTGGCGGAACGCAAACAGGTCCACATCCAGCTGGCCCCAGCGGCGACACAGGGCATGAAAAACCTTGTTGCTGAGAGACCATTCCCCCAGCCGAGACATCCCCTTGCTCAGGGAGTCTGCCTCCTGGTTCTCCACCCCCGGAATGTAGACCGCTGAGATGCAGGGAACATTCTCTTCCGCTCAAGACAATAGCCTCGATTCAGAGAGACAAAAAAAACTTCCGTTTTAGTTCCGATCTGTGAAATGTTTCTGTTCTCGTATGAGCATAAGAGCGATTCTATGCATGCATTGAAAACCTTCTGTAAAGTTTCCGTCCGTTCGTACAGCAGATTACGAATTACGAGGATGTCATTTTCCATCCAGACTTTTCCGTTTCATTTTCACATGTTACAACGTAGGCTTTCGTTTTTGCCCTTTTCCCATCGTATCCTCCAACGAATCCTTTACGTTTCCCGTTCGATTCTGTTTCCCTTTTTCAATAAATATTCGTCCAGACGGAAATCCTTACGATCTTGCGCCTGCGCACTACAAACTTAACTCATTAAAGTGCTTGCCTACATATTTGCCACCCTCACTTCTACTACAATGTTTAGCTGAATCACTTAGCACTGTCCTCCATCTTCCCTTTTTGACCCTTAAAGCTCACCCAAACCACTTAGCACTATCCTCCATCTTCCCTTTTGGACCCTTAAAGCTCACCCAAACCACTTATTGGTTAGGTTCTTCTTCCATTTTAGCCCCCTAAAACTTACCCAAATCACTTCTCGGTCATGTGAATATTCATCTTTAAATATTTCTGGCCCCATTAGTTTTGTGTTAATGTATTTTGTAAATGAAATGACAATGTAACATTTTTTTTTTTTATTCCATCATAAAATATAAAATTGTTAAAAATTTTGAAACTTTCAAATTTTAACAACTATACAAAACAAAATACATAGCAATGGCAGGCCACTGAACATTATTCTTCATCTGTGGTCCCCAACGGGTTGCGCAGCTCCTGCATCTCGCCCACCAACTGAAGGACCCTGACACTCAGTTGTGCCACTCTGGCACGTGTGGTCCCTGTTAAAAAACGTAAATTAAAATATTGGTATAACCTTGTTGGGGTCATGCTGCAGTGCCCCCCCCCCCCCCCCCGTATGGTCCAAACACCTAAATCTGGACTTCAAAAGCCAGAGGGCCCTCGCCACCACGGACCGGGTTTTGCATAGTGCCCGATTAGAGAACCCCTGGCCCACATTCTGCAGGCAAAGAACGGGCATCAGGAGCAAGGGCGAGTGGCACATCTTGCAGTTCCTGCAACCAAATATAAAATTATTACACAAAGCAAAGGTAACCAACTAAAACAATAACTCCTACCAAAAATTAAGATTCAAGTTCAACAATCCAAATATAATTCACAAAGGACATAAGTCTAAAAAAATATAGCAATTATATGGATGTGTGGGAAAATAAAAGTTTACATGCTAAGGACTAATTAAGGTCAGCATTAAAATGCTTCTATAAGGCATACATGAAATGTATTGATTTAGGTATGCATTGCTATACAATTTATGGCCTTGGCCATGCTGATACATGCAATACCTTGGTGCTAAAGGCGTGCAGACTCCTCCACATAGCCGCAAAACATGTTCAACAATAGCAATCCGAGCCCTCAAAGGTCTTGTAAGTGGATCGGAAATGAAACGGATTTATAGGGTGGTGATCCGTCGGAAATCAGCTCTCTGAATCAACGGAAGTTTTCTGAACGAACGGAAAATTTCCGATTTTGTTTAGAAAATGATCCGAACTAACGGAAATGTTCCGATTTGCTTCCGTTCATGGGAAGCGCATTCCCAAACGTTCGTGCGAGTAGAAAATGGACGAAAAAAAGAAAAAAAATGACAAACACCCACCAAAACTTTCACAGACATCTACGGACGAATGTGTCTCTGAATCGAGGCTAATATCAGGGACACTTCTTTGAGGGCTCGCTTGCTCCTAGTCCCTCCCTGATGATTGATGTAGGCCACCGCCATCTGGTTGTCAAAGCGGATCTGAACGGCACAACCTCGAAGGTGTGGAGTCAACTGGGAGAGAACCAACCTGATCGCCCGCAGTTCTAGAATGTTGATGGGTGCATGGGCCACCTGGGGGCTCCACTGACCCTGGAATTTCAGAGACTTCCAAACTCCCCCCCAACAGGTCAGACTGGCATCTGTGGTGACAATCTCCCAGCACGGAGGCAGAAAGGTACTGCCCACTAGAAGATTCCTAGAGTCCAACCACCACGAGAGGGACTGCCTGGCCAGAGGGGACAGAGCAATTCCTGATTCAGGGACACAGGGTCCCGATCCCAAACTGACAAGAGATGCAACTGAAGAGGTCTCATGTGAAACTGAGCAAAGGGAACCGCCTCGAAGCAGGACACCATCAGGCCCACTAACTGCATCCCCTGCCGAATGAAGGGATGAGGACACAAGAGCAGGGCCCGTGCCTGCATCTGAAGGCCCTCCACTTTCTGCTGAGGGAGAAATACCTTGACCTGAGATGTATCCAGAGTCATGCCCAGGAAGGACCTCGCCAAAGACGGAGACAGTGAAGACTTGGGATAGTTGATCACCCAGCCGAAGGACTCGAGAGTGGACGTCACCACCTGAGTATCCTTCTCGGCCAGAAGAAGAGGCTGAGCAGCAATCAGAATGTCGTCCAGGTAAGGGAGGATGCGAATGCCCTGGTTCCTCAGAAGAGCCATTACGCCCGCCAGCACCTTGTTGAATACCCGAGGAGCCGAGATGATACCGAACGGTAAGGCCACAAACTGTTAATGCTGATCCTCCAGAGCGAACCTCAAGAATCTCTGATGACCTGGAAAGATTGGTATGTGAAGATAGGCATCCTTGATGTCCACAGTGGTCATGAAATCGCCCGGCCGAAGTGAACTGACAGCCGAGCGTAGCGTCTCCATGCGAAAGTGCTTGAACCGAACAAACCTGTTGAGTCCCTTCAAGTCCAGGATGGGCGTCAGAGAACCGTCCTTTTTGGCACCGTGAATAGATTGGAATAGTACCCCTGACCCTGTTCCTGGTGAGGTACCAGACAGATGACCCCAGACTCCAAAAGGCGTTGAACTGCTAGGCGCAGCCCCTGAGCTGACAGAGGATTTTGAGATATCCGGGATCTGAGAAATCTTGGCGGGTGGCCAGGCTGCAAACTCTATCTTGTAACCGGAGGACACCACCTCCTGAATCCACCGGTCTGAGATGCGAAGTCTCCAGATGTGACCAAAGAGCCGAAGCCGTCCAGATTCATTCCTAGGAATGAAATTACCAAAGAAGGGGACAGCGAGAACTTGGTGGTGGCTGATCACCCATCCAGATGACTCCAGGATGGACACCACCAGCTGAGTATCCAACTATGCCCGATGTAGAGGCTGGGAAGTGATGAGGACGTCCAGGTAGTGCAGCACGCGGACGCCCCTTGGCCTCATCAGATACATCACCCCCGCCAGCACCTTGGTGAGCACTCTGGGAGCTGAAGAGAGGCCAGATGGCAAGGCCACAAATTGGCAATGTTGATCCTCCAACGCGGATCTAAGGAATCTTGGTGTCCTGAAGACACAAGGATGTGAAAAGTAAGCATCTTTGATATCCACAAATGGCATGAAGCCCACGGTTCGCAAGGAGCAAATGGCCGAGCGCAGAGTTTCCATGAGGAAGGCGCCTGTACTTGACAAATTGCTGAAGATCTGTGCATCCAGAATGGGCCAGACTGACCCATCTTTTTGGGAACATTGAGAAGGTTGGAGTAGGGTCCCTTGTCTCTGTCTGTTAAGGGAAATCTGCAAATGACCCCCATACCCAGCAGACCTTGCATGGCCTGCGCCAGTATCTGAGCAGAAGCAGGGACCAGGAGTACCCGGGACCCGGTAATCATAGGGGGGCGCACAGCAAACACCATCTTGTAGCCGGAGGACACTACCTCCTAAATCCACCGGTCTGAGGCATGGTGCCTCCAGACTTAAGCAAGGTGCCGCAGCCGTCCCCTCATCCAGGCGGGTGAGGGCGCCCCATCATGATTGAGGGGACCTCCGGCTACAATCATTACCAGGATTAGGGCACAAGGAAGGAAGCACAATGTCCTGATTGAGGTGGAAGGCAGAGACAACCTTAGGCAAGAAGTCTGGTTTAAAGCGAAAAACCACCTTGTCCTGGTGTCTCTCAAAGTAGGGGGCCTGAATGGACAGAGCCGACAGGGAACACCCTGTTGCAGAGAGACCCCCCCCCCCCCCCGGAATGTATACTGCTGAAAGGCAAGGAACGCTGGCCTCCTCCAGATCAGAGACACTTCCTGGAGGACCCTCTTGGACCGGGTCCTTCCCTGATGATTGATGTAGGCAACTGCCATCAGAGTGACCATGCGCCCCCGAGCAGGCAGGCCCTGAAATGAGCAGTCAAACGAATCAGAACTAACCTGATCGCTCACAGCTGCAGGACGTTGATGGGTGAATAGGCCTCCTACGAACCCCACCTCCCCTGGAACCGCAGGGCCAGGAGAAACCCCCCCAACCTGATAGACCGGCATCCGAGGTGACCGTCTCCCAGGAAGGAGCAAGAAGGTTCCGCCCCCCAATAGGTTCCTTGAGTCCATCCACTACAAGAGGGACCTCCTCACCAGGGGGGGAAGACACCCAGACCCTGTCCAGGGACGCTGGGTCCTTGTCCCATACAGACAATAGGGGAAGTTGCAGAAGCCCCAAGAGGGACTGAGCACAAAGGACCGCTGCGAAGCACGCCACCATCAGGCCCATCAGCTGCATCCCCTGCCTTGGTGAAGGAACGGGGGCAGCTAGAAGAAACTGAACTTGTGCAAGCAGATGTCCACCTTCTGCTAAGGAAGGAATATCCTTGCCTGAACAGTGTCCAGATTCATTCCTAGGAATGAAATTACCAAAGAAGGGGACAGCGAGAACTTGGTGGTGGCTGATCACCCATCCAGATGACTCCAGGATGGACACCACCAGCTGAGTATCCAACTATGCCCGATGTAGAGGCTGGGAAGTGATGAGGACGTCCAGGTAGTGCAGCACGCGGTCGCCCCTTGGCCTCATCAGAGACATCACCCCCGCCAGCACCTTGGTAAGCACTCTGGGAGCTGAAGAGAGGCCAGATGGCAAGGCCACAAATTGGCAGTGTTGATCCTCCAACGCGGATCTAAGGAATCTTGGTGTCCTGAAGACACAAGGATGTGAAAAGTAAGCATCTTTGATATCCACAAACGGCATGAAGCCCACGGTTCGCAAGGAGCAAATGGCCAAGCGCAGAGTTTCCATGAGGAAGGCGCCTGTACTTGACAAATTGCTGAAGATCTGTGCATCCAGAATGGGCCAGACTGACCCATCTTTTTGGGAAGAGTGAGAAGGTTGGAGTAGAGTCCCTTGCCTCTGTCTGTTAAGGGAAATCTGCAAATGACCCCCATACCCAGCAGACCTTGCACGGCCTGCGCCAGTATCTGAGCAGAAGCAGGGACCAGGAGTACCCGGGACCCGGTAATCATAGGGGGGGCGCACAGCAAACACCATCTTGTAGCCGGAGGACACTACCTCCTAAATCCACCGGTCTGAGGCATGGTGCCTCCAGACTTAAGCAAGGTGCCCAGGCGGGTGAGGGCGCCCCATCATGCTTGAGGGGACTTGGGAGAGGATTTGAGCATAGCCCCCCCAGAGGAGCAGGGGTGTTGTCTTCTGCTCCTGGGAAAGAGAGTTGCGGGAACCCCCACGAAGGACGCCCCTGGTTCCTGTTTAACACCATAGTGGGGGGTGGAAGGGGGGCCCTGGCCCCGAAGGGCCCGAGACAGCCGTCTACGCTGGGGTAACTTACCTCTCCTACCAAACAGGTCTAGGCGGGCCCCAAACAGACGTAGCCCTTTAAAGGGGAGCCCGGTAAGGGCCTTCTTCGCAGCATTGTCAGCACCCCACTGTCGCAGCCAGAGTAAGTGACGTATAGCCACCACAAGGGCAGAAGTTCTTGCACACATTCTAATGGTGTCATCCAATGCTAATAGGATAAATTTTACAAACACATCACAATTGGAGAGTGCATTAAACACATCCCAAGGGAGATCATCAGGGGCACGATCGAGCATTTTCCTGACGAGGGTTCTAGTGGCGACAGCAGTAATGGCAGAGGCACAGACCGGGCGTAGCGCCGTTCCCTGCACATGCAAAGGGAGGCCAGCAGGTCAATGCGCCGGTCCTCAGCATCCCGAAGGGTAGTATAGTCGGGGGGATGCAAGAAAGGGGTGTTAGATGGCCCTATGATCGGGACATCCACCTCAGGGGGGAATGACCAACATTTAACCATGTCAGGGGGAAAAGGGTACTTACTATCCCAATCTCCTGGAACCCCTGGAAGTTTACTGGGGCACTCCCATTCCTTGAGCACAAGGGTATGGAAATGTGCCTGCTCTAGAAATTCCAAGCGTGATGATGCTGTATGGAAACGCTCCCGTCTTTGTCTGGGAGCCTCACCAGGGGGAGAGATAGACAGAACCTCAAAGATCTTGATCAATAATCTGTCAGTGTCATCCTGGATCCAGGGGTCAGAGTCTTCATGAGCCTCCGGTCTCTCATCAGATGAGCCTGAGTCAGAAAAGAGCTCTCCTTCATCAGAAGGGGTATAGCCACACATAAACTCCTCAGTTCCCATAGGGAAAACAGTAACATTAGGCGTCAAGAGCCGCTTCTTACCAGGGCCCTTACGCGCTAAAGACCTCGCAAAAATCTGTTCAGCCGTAGGCAGTCTAGATGCCAATTCAGGCTGAGAATCCCCACTTGTGTGCGACTCAGCAGGAGTGAGATTTAAGCCAGGGGGATTAGGTGAAGTGAGGCGAGGTACAGCCACTGGCAGGCCAGATTGCAAAGCCAGCACTTGCTCAGCACAAGGTACGCAGACCCGCGTCTTGTCAACATCAGCATGGGGTTGTCCACACGCCATACACCGCCGGTCATGTCCCAGAAGGACCCCGGTCACATTATCCTTAGATGCCTCCATATGGTGATTATTGGGCACAATATGCCAGTAGGGATTGATGCTATAAAGCAACCCTGGATGCCCCAATGACCCGCTAGGGAGTGGGAGTAAATTTACAAGGCCCGCTATCAATTACACCGGGCCGGGAGAAGCCAATGGATTCACCCTCTGAAAGACACAATGAGAAGAAGGGTGTCAGAACCGAAACACACTACAGTGAATTATAAAACCGCCCGTGAGGGCACTTACGGACCACGGTAAGTAAGAACGTCACACACACGCGCGACCAGACAATATGGCGCCGAGAACCTCGAAGGGTGGGCCATCGTGAGCCATGACACGAGACGCGCCATGCCAGGCCCCGCCTCCCCGAAGAGCGCGAAGTCCAACAGACAAGCAGCCAATGAGGATGCAGAAGCCAAATGAAGGAAAAAGGCGCACGGTGGCGGCGGCCTTGACAGTGTAAAAAGACAAGTTAGCATGGCGGTTGACACCTCATACACCAGTCCAAGCAGACATTACAAAGAGGACCATAAGCGTGTAATCACAGTACACAGACATCCACCCCCCCCCCTTCTCTTCCTCCCGAGGGCTACTGGGAGAATGAGGGAGGATGGCGGCCCTTTGTACAGGGCCCACCGCTACCGGGGCATGGGACAATAATGCGGGAGGGGCATCCCATAAGGCTCACCATCAGCCTATACCGCCTACCCTTTGGTGGGGGACTGCGGTGGAGCAACGCTCCTTAAGCACACATGGTGCTGCCTACCTTCACCCTACCAGCGCAGCCCAGGCTGGGAGGCACATTAGATCAAGGACGGGTGGGAATAGTCCAACAGGGCTGCAGGCTTTAATAGCCCCGCTCACCTGCGACAGAGTGATAATTTCATGTCTTCGCAGTCAGCACTGCAGAGAAATCTGGGGATTTGTGGGAGGTCCCCGAGTATTTGAGGGGCCGGGAGGAGCCTGTTATGCATGTCTCTGCAGTGCAGCGCCATCTGGCGGAGGATAACCCAAGTGTAAGTAATCTATCTGGAGCAGGACGTACTGTATACTAAGAATAAGCACACCATGGAGAATGACAGTGCTAACCAGGGTCCAGAACCCTAAGACAATTATAAGTATTGCAAGCAACACATACAACCCCCCCCCCCCCCAAGAACGACCGGGGAGAGCGAGGGAGGGCGGCGGTCAGCTAAACAGGGACCCACCAAGGGCCGAGGGGCGGAAGGGGCATCCCAAGTAAGGCTCACCATAAGCCTGCACCTTTGGTGGGGGATTGCGGTTGGAGCAGCGCTCCTAAAGCACCTGGCAGCGGTGCTGCCTACCATCACCCGACCAGTGCAGCCAAGGTTGGGAGGCAGTTTAAAGAAATGGAACGGGTGGGAATAGTCCTACAGGGCCGCGGGCTGTTAAACCCCGCTCACCTGCGAATAGAGAGAGCCATCTTCTTGTCCTTCGCAGCCAACTGCGGAGAAGATCTGGGGAAATTGTGGGAGGTCCCGGGTATATAAGGGACCGGGAGGGGCCTCTTTTTGCTGTCTCTGCAGTCCAGCGCCATCTGGCGGAGATAATCCCAACCGTAAGGAATCATCTTTGGAGCAGGACGTGCTGTATACTTAGAATAGACAGCAGGCTGGGAGGCCTAAGAAAAAGAAACATAGCTTCAGCTTCACATAGCTTCAGCTTGTATTCTCTCCAATGCAAAAACTAGAAAAAAAACTAGTGTCCTATGAACAAAAATGGTTGTTCACCATAACAGGCATACAGGACATAATGAACACAAGGGCGGGGTGGGACGGCCTGGACTGGATGGATACAAAAACCACAAAAGATACAAGGCCCACAAACAGGCAGCAACTGAAAACAGCTGCAGTAAAGGCTGGGCAGAGCATTAAAATGGAGAAAACACAGTATCTGATGATGTCCATGAGTTCAACACTTTAGGCAATCATTATTAACAAAGGGTTTTCTTTCCTATTATCTCCTATGCACACACTTGGTTTAAATCTCGTAGCATATACTTTGTATTCCTCCCTGTACTATTTCTTTTACCTTGTCTGTAATCATACCTTGTATAATAACCATTAATAATAAAATGTTAGAAATTAACATTTTAGTTACAATTATTTAGTTTGTCCAGTTACATTTGGGCCCTGGAAATGAAGGGATTGTGCTTAAAAAAATTTCTTTTTGTTCAACCCACTGAATTAAACCTAAAAGTGTGAACTTCAACTGCACCTGAATTGTTTTGTTCAGAATTCATTGTGGTGTTGTACAGAAGTAAGTGTGTGGTGTGTGTGTAGATATATCTATATATAGGTACATTCAGACATCTGACTGCATAATATTATAGAGGCTCAAAGCAATGTGATCTGAAGAAGAAACCCACAATCTAAACAAAGAAAAACAGTGCATTCAATTAATGTGCACTGTCAGCCAGTGCAGTCAAATAATGTAAAAGGCAGCACTGACAATATTTTAACAGACATAAAAAAGACAATTCTGAGTACTCACCTGTAGAATTGCTTTTACTATGCATAGCACTGCAGAAGAGTTGTGGCTCAGCCCGGTACCATATAAAAATACAATAAAAATACAATAACAAATAATAATAACAAATACAAATACATATAAAAATACAATTCTGTGAATTGTTATTATAAGTATGCAGCTCCAGTAATGATTCATAACATCTGGGATATAGTCCACAAGAGGGCGCTTTACTGCAGAGATGGCAAAAAAGAGGCCCCTCCCGGTCCTTATATACCCAGGACCTCCCACTAAATTCCCCAGTATAAAAAAGCAGTAAGGGAACCAGGAGAAGCCAATAACCAAATTAACCACATTAACCAGTAAACAGTCACCATATAGAGAATCCAGGAATAAGTACTCAGGATGGGATGGAGCAGGGCGTGCTGCATACTTATAATAACAATTCTACAAGGTGAGTATTCACAGAATTGTATTATTCCAAGTATGCAGCACGCCCTGCTCCAGTAATGATTCATAACATCTGGGACATCCAATAGCAGTGTCCAACAAAGGGTGGGGATCCCAAAAGGCAACAATGCGCAGCTCAAACCACTGCCGCCTGCAGAACCTTGCGGCCAAAAACAGCATCCACTGAGGCCCAAACATCAACCTTGTAAAACTTGGACAAAGTATGAACAGAAGACCAAGTAGCAGCCTTACAAACTTGTTCAACAGAAGCCTGGTGCTGAAAGGCCCACGAAGCCCCAACAGCACGGGTAGAATGAGCAGTGACTCGGAAAGGAGGATCCTTCCCCTTAGCAGAATAGGCCCTAACAATGGCCCGGCAAATCCATTTACTAATAGTAGACTTAACAGGAGCCAAACCCTTCCTGGGACCCGAGGGTACCACGAACAAGGCGTCTGTCTTCCGGAAAAGCGCTGTAGCCACCAGGTAGTATTTCAAATTCCTGACAACGTCCAGAGAATGCAAGGCCCTCTCCTTGTCATTACCAGGATTAGGGCACAAGGAAGGAAGCACAATGTCCTGATTGAGGTGGAAGGCAGAGACAATCTTAGGCAAGAAGTCTGGTTTAAAGCGAAAAACCACCTTATCCTGGTGTCTCTCAAAGTAGGGGGCCTGAATGGACAGAGCCGCCAAATCAGGAACACGCCGGACAGAAGTGATAGCCACCAAGAAGGCAAACTTCAAAGTGAAAATAGACAGCGCAGCCTCATGCACAGGCTCAAATGGAGGGCCCTGAAAGGCAGACAATACCAAATTAAAATCCCAGGGTGTCCCGACCGTGATGTGGAGAGGCAGCAGTTAGCTTGGCTCCCGTTGCCTAGGACCAGAGGACCCTTTTAATCTACAGCAGTCGACAGCAAAACAAGATGACAAGGAGAAGAAACCAGAGGGGAGACGGAGGAAGTGGGAAGAAGAGCCCCCCAAAGTGGCAAACGGCCAGGAAGTGGCTCAGACGGGAGGAGGAAGAGGCCAGCAAGATGGCGCCCGGACCAGTGAGCGGGGAGGAGAGCGGGGCGGAGGAGCTTGGACTCACCGGATCGTCGGGAGCGGCGGTTGCAGACGGGCGGAGGAGCGGCGACAGTCCCCGGAGGGGGGCAGGCGGAGGCAGCAGGAGAGAAGCCGCAGCAGCATACGCGGAGCCCAGCGGGGAGGAACATACACCCAGGAGGTGGGTGTACCAAAATGGCGGCGGACGCGCACCGCGATGCCGCGTCACCCGAACTCGGGCCGCAGGCGATGAATGACAATAGTGAGAAGCCGCCCAGCTCGCAGTCAGTGCGGGGCCGGGAGGGCGGCTCGGCAAGTCCTCCGGTGAATGCGGAGGGAACAAGTTCCGGTCCCCCTCGCTTTGTTACTCAGGGGACTCAGCTGACGAGAGGGGAAGGGGGGAGGAGCCGGGCCTACTGTGGTGAAGGAGGGGGAGACAGTCCGGGACCCTCCAGCAGAGCCCCAAGGCCTGGAGTCTATACTGGCCATACTTCCCCATACACCTGGGAGATACCAGCCCCCTCACTCCTACAGCAATTTACATACGTGCCCAGAGGCTCGCCTGCACCATCCATAGGTACAACCTCCCTGCTTGATAAAAGGAGACCATACAATGAGGTGGCACGAGACGCCCTCCCACAACCGCAACGGCCACAGAAAGCAGGAGCTGTATACTACAATATAGAGCAGTCGGATGAGAACCGGCAGCCAATGGAGGGCTCCCCACCGTACCCGCTGCCCCCATCTCCTGAGGAAGTGGCAAGCCCCAGGTCTTCGAGCCCCATGCCCATGTCCCCTGTGGAGCCTCTTTTCTCCCCCACACCCGCATCCGCCAAGTTGACAGAGTCTGGTGACGACTGGGGGTTGCTAACTCCCCCAGCCCCTTCGGTCAACAGAGAGGCATGTGACCCTGAGATCCATCTGGCCACCATCTCCCTTTTGAAAGGTCTCCCTACGAAAGATGATATTGAAGAGCTAATTTCTAAATACGCAGCTGTGCATAAACGAGAAATTGCGGCCGTTAAAAATCAGTTATCTGAGGTCGAGTCCAGAGTCACTATTCTTGAAACGGAGAGACCGGAGGAAGGGAGTCACATACAAGCTCTTGAAGAAAGATGTGACAGACAGGAGGCCATGATCCAAGCGTGCCATCTTCACCTTGATGACCTCGAAAACAGAAGTAGAAGAAACAATCTGCGGCTGAGGGGCATCCCGGAAGGTGAGATGGGAGAGGACCTAAAACAAATTGTGACTACCATTTTCAATATGGTTCTGGATAGAGACTTGTCCACCAACAGAGAGCTAGACAGGGCCCATCGGGCCTTGGGGCCGAGGAATCCAGACCCAGCCTATCCAAGAGACGTCATCTGTCGGGTTCATCACTATGCCTTGAAGGAGGACATCTCTAGAAGGGCTTGGAATAAGGGCACAGTGACCTATAAAGGTGCTACGATCAAGATTCTTCCGGACATTTCTAGGAGGACTCTACAAATGCGGAGATCCCTAAAACCCTTACTCGAGGTTATTGTGAAGAGAGGAGCCACATACAGATGGGGGTTCCCGTTCCACTTGATCGTGAAGAGAGACCGAAGTTCATACATCTTAAAGTACTACCAAGACCTGGAGGGACTGTTCACTTTCTTGCAATGCGACCCGATCCAGGTTCCTAACTGGCTCGAGGGTGAAATGCCATCGCTTCCAGGGTTTCCGGTGGGGGAGAAGCGCCAAGGGCGAGGAGCTTCCGGGACCTTCGACGACTCAAGAGGCCGCCGCGGTGCCCTGAAGATGGGGTGGCGTGATCGGGTCTGGGTCCCAGATCTTGTGCTGTGAAAAGGACTCTCGGTGTGTCGGGGTGGCTCCCTGGCCCTCCTTACCCTTCCCTGAGATTTGGCGGGGTCGGAGGGTGAGGCAGTCTCAAGGTCGGCTGGCTTTGCTCTGCTGGTTACTTGGTCGCTGTGCGTTTGCCCCTTGATTTCTTCTATGCCTCTCTTTCATCCGACGTGGTGACCGACTGACCGGGGAGCTGCCCGGTCGGCCTGCGATTATTGTTCTGGCCGCTCCCGGGTTCGGTGGTAGGGACCGGGGACTGACTCACTGTTTCATAATACTGTTAGGTTCTGGTTTTGAATATATGTTGACTGTCATTACTGTTGCATGATTCTGGTCTTGGGCATGCGGGTCGAGGCTCCTGGGACGTTTTCTCCCGGATCGGACTCGCATCCCCCCAATAGGTTGGGCCTGCAGACGCTTGTCGTCAACAGGTCACAATTTGGTTTCCCGTTTTAGGGAAGGTTTAGTGTTTATCCCCATATCTTTCCCTTCTTTTTTATATATATTTTTTTCTTTTTCCTTGTTCTCTCCCCACCCCCTGCCCCATTCCCTCTCTATCAGGTCCACCCCTGAGCTTAGATGTCGGATCTAAAAATCATTTTGTTAAATACAAAGGGGATGAATACCCCGGAGAAGAGGTCCCTAGTGCTGAGGAACTTGCAGGGCCTTGGGGCTCAGGTAGCGTTCCTGCAAGAGACCCATTTCAGGGCATCCAACCCGCCCTCATTTGGCAGTAGACATTTCCCGAGAACCTATTACAGCCACTCCCCGGATTCTAGATCAAGAGGAGTCTGTATAGCCATAGCAGCTTCCCTCCCCTGGGAACTAGTTGACTTTAAATCCAGTGAAGACGGGAGGTGGCTGTTTCTGAAGGGGCGGGTTGCAACCTCACTATTTACATTTGCGAACATCTATGTGCCTAATTCAGAGCAGATAGCGTTCCTGGGTGAGGTCTTGGAAGAGCTTGCAATGTTTGGGGAGGGTGAATTGGTCCTGGGTGGTGATTTCAACTTAGCCCTGGACCCCCTTCTGGATACTTCCAGGGGAGCCTCCCATATGTCGTATGCCAAGCTAAAGCGGCTAAAGAAACTGCTTGCCCTGCATCAATTAGTCGATCCGTGGAGGATCCAACATCCCGACTCCCGTGACTAAACTTTTTTCTCCCCCCCTCACGGATCCTACTCTAGAATAGATATGCTCCTGGTGACACATGGTGCCCTATGCCGAGTTCTGGACACACAGATAGTCTGCATAACCATATCAGACCATGCGCCAGTCATGATTAAACTAGAGCTCCCACACCAAGGACCTAGGAGGTGGACTTGGCGCTTAAACAACTCCCTGCTGGACGATCAAACTGTACTCGCTGAGATCCAGAGAGATATCAGGGACTTCTTCGAACTTAGGTCACCAGAGGTCAGCCCAGGGGTCCTGTGGGAGACACATAAGTGCTACATTAGAGGGTCCTTAATAAAACTGGGGGCCAGACGTAAAAGAGAGAAAGCAGAGGGAGTCCTGAGGCTCATTAGGGAGATCGGGAGGTTGGAAACCCTACATAAGAAATCCCTTGCCCTCACTCACCTCTCGGCTTTGACAGCGCTCAGAGAAAAGCTTAAAGCGCTGTGTTTAGACAAGCTTAAAGCACAGAAGTTCAAATGCCGGGGGAAATTCTGAGTCGGGCGATAAATGTGGGAAACTACTAGCGCGGGCTTTAAGGGCCGAGAGAGTGAAAACTTATATCCCAAAAATCACGGACCAGAGGGGGAGGGCAATACACCTGGCGGAAGAAATCGCGGAGGCCTTTAAAAAGTTTTACGAAGAGCTGTATAATCTTCCCAGGGCGGAGGGCACTGGGAGGCATGAAGCGATGTTGCGTTACTTGAGGGAATCGGGTATGCCCAAATTGCCGAATGATGTTATAGAGGACCTGGAGAGACCACTCTCGTTAGAGGAGGTTCAGAGGGCGGTAGCTGGAGCGTCTGGCGGGAAGGCTCCGGGACCCGACGGATTTAGTGTTGAATATTATAAAAAGATGTTGCCTCTGCTGGCCCCCAGACTCTTGGAAGCTCTCAATTCTTTTAAAACAGGTGGTCACATGCCCCCAGATGCACTGAGAGCCCACATATCGGTCATCCCCAAGGAAGGAAAAGATCCTAGTCTCTGTGCCAGCTATAGGCCAATATCGCTTCTGAACACAGATATTAAGATCTTTGCAAAGGTATTGGCCTCTAGGTTAGCCCCTCACTTGCACAAAGTTATTGATCTCGACCAGACGGGTTTTATGCCTCATAGAGAGGCCAGAGACGATACTGTAAAAGTCCTGAACTGGATTCAGTGGGCCCAAACTGGTAACGTTCCATCCCTTTTGCTGGCCACCGACGCGGAGAAGGCCTTTGATAGAGTGAGTTGGGAGTTTATGCAGGTCACTCTAAGACACATAGGCCTTGCCCCCAATGCTTTGGGGTGGATTGGTAGCCTATATAGTGCCCCCTCCGCGTCAGTGCGAGTGAATGGCACGCTCTCGGATCCATTTGACATTTCTAATGGGACGAGACAGGGATGTCCACTGTCTCCCCTAATTTTTATTCTGACTCTTGAACCCCTCCTATGTAAGATCCGTAGGAATGAGGATATAAAAGGCATGGGAGGCCCCTCGGTCAACTATAAAGTCGCGGCTTTTGCTGATGACCTGATTTTTGGGCTGACTCTACCCGAGGTCTCCTTGCCGATCTTACTATGGGAACTGAGGCAATATGGAGACCTGTCAGGGTATAAAATCAACTTTCAGAAATCAGAAGCTTTAAATTTAAATATCCCTGGGAAAAGGTTTAAAACTCTGCAGAACTCCTTCACCTTTAAATCCTCGAGAGTTAGTGTGACATACTTGGGAACGAAGATAATATCCTGTGGTGAAGAGGAATACAAGCTCTCCCTTTTTGTCGATGACCTGCTTTTATATATCACTTCCCCTCACATCTCCCTGCCCTCTATTATGGCAGAGTTTGACCGCTTCAGCCTAATTAGTAACTTCAAAGTGAACCTGTCTAAAACAGAGGTGTTGAACATTTCTCTGCCGGCGAAAACACGGCAACTAATGGAAGCGAACTTCCCCTTCAAATGGCAGACAGAATCAGTGAAGTACCTAGGGGTTAGGCTTCCCACTGATTTGGGGAAGCTATATGGACTAAATTATGCCCCACTCCTGAATACTACACTAAGCAACCTCCAGGCCTATGGGAAGAGGCAACACTCGTGGCTGGGACGGATTAACATTTTGAAAATGGATGTGCTACCCCGTTTTTTGTACGTGTTCCAGGCCCTGCCGATTTCCCCGGAGCGAGGGTTTTTTAAGATGTTACAGGAAGCCTTTTTTAAGTTTATTTGGAACAGCAAAAGGCCCAGGGTGAAAAGGGACACGCTGTGTAGGCCCAGGTCTGAGGGGGAGCTGGGAGTCCCGGACCTCAAATTGTATCACGCGGCGGCGGTCCTGGTGCGGCTCGTAGATTGGTTTCACCACAAGGAGAGCAAACGATGGGTGGCTCTTGAGAGACATCTCCCCACTTGGTCTGACGGCCTTGCCATGGGTGGGGCCGCCCCGACGTCCTAAGAAACAGGAGCTCCCATACCTGGTCGGTCCCCTACTAACCCTGTGGGATAGGATTATAAAACAGAAAAGTATTTCACATAGACCGGGACCCCTTACCCCTCTATTTGACAACCCGGCATTTCCGGCGGGGGTGGGCACTAGAGATGAGCGAACTTTTGAAAAATTTGATTCGACTGATTCGCCGAATTTTCCGACAAAAATCGTTTCGACCCGAATAAATTTGCGACGAATCGCTATTAAAAACGGCTATTTCTGAGCCTCCTAGAGCCTCAATAGGGTTGTAAACCATTCTGCCTTGCTGTAACACGCACAGGATGCGTGCTGGGTTAGTTAAATAATACTTTGAAGAAATATCACATGCAGATCAGAGGCATCGCTAATAGAATCGCAGAGCGGCACAATTGCAGAGAGTTGAAGTGGCATCACTATGAGGGGCAGAAGGAGCCCAAACATTGCTTTAAAGAGACACTGGAGTTGGCAGCAGCAGGAGCCCAAAAATTGGATGAATCACACCCTGGAGTTGGCAGGAGTTGACAGCAGCAGCAGCAGGAGCCCAAATATTACTTTAAAGAGACCCTGGGGTTGGCCTCAGGAGCCCAAAAATTGGATGAATCACACCCTGGAGTTGGCAGCAGCAGCAGCAGGAGCCCAAATATACACTGGAGTTGGCCTCAGGAGCCCAAAAATTGGATGAATCACACCCTGGAGTTGGCAGAAGTTGGCAGCAGCAGCAGCAGGAGCCCAAATATACACTGGAGTTGGCTTCAGGAGCCCAAAAATTGGATGAATCACACCCTGGAGTTGGCAGGAGTTGACAGCAGCAGCAGCAGGAGCCCAAATATTACTTTAAAGAGACCCTGGGGTTGGCTTCAGGAGCCCAAAAATTGGATGAATCACACCCTGGAGTTGGCAGAAGTTGGCAGCAGCAGCAGCAGGAGCCCAAATATTACTTTAAAGAGACACTGGAGTTGGCTTCAGGAGCCCAAAAATTGGATGAATCACACCCTGGAGTTGGCAGCAGCAGCAGGAGCCCAAATATTACTTTAAAGAGACCCTGGGGTTGGCTTCAGGAGCCCAAAAATTGGATGAATCACACCCTGGAGTTGGCAGAAGTTGGCAGTAGCAGCAGCAGGAGCCCAAATATTACTTTAAAGAGACCCTGGGGTTGGCTTCAGGAGCCCAAAAATTGGATGAATCACACCCTGGAGTTGGCAGGAGTTGACAGCAGCAGCAGCAGGAGCCCAAATATTACTTTAAAGAGACCCTGGGGTTGGCTTTAGGAGCCCAAAAATTGGATGAATCACACCCTGGAGTTGGCAGGAGTTGACAGCAGCAGCAGCAGGAGCCCAAATATTACTTTAAAGAGACCCTGGGGTTGGCTTCAGGAGCCCAAAAATTGGATGAATCACACCCTGGAGTTGGCAGCAGCAGCAGGAGCCCAAATATTACTTTAAAGAGACCCTGGGGTTGGCTTCAGGAGCCCAAAAATTGGATGAATCACACCCTGGAGTTGGCAGCAGCAGGAGCCCAAACATTACTTTAAAGAGACCCTGGGGTTGGCTTCAGGAGCCCAAAAATTGGATGAATCACACCCTGGAGTTGGCAGAAGTTGGCAGCAGCAGCAGCAGGAGCCCAAATATTACTTTAAAGAGACACTGGAGTTGGCTTCAGGAGCCCAAAAATTGGATGAATCACACCCTGGAGTTGGCAGCAGCAGCAGGAGCCCAAATATTACTTTAAAGAGACCCTGGGGTTGGCTTCAGGAGCCCAAAAATTGGATGAATCACACCCTGGAGTTGGCAGCAGCAGCAGCAGGAGCCCAAATATTACTTTAAAGAGACACTGGAGTTGGCTTCAGGAGCCCAAAAATTGGATGAATCACACCCTGTGGAGAGTCATGTGGAGAAAAAGTAGCTTAGTTAGTAATATCTACATAAAATTATGAATAAACAAATGCAAAAGTTTGCCAAAGTGAAGTTTTGTTTGAGGGTGTGTTTCCACCTTTTAATTAAATCAGAAACAAGAAGGTATCATTGCCTCTGACTAATTAGCCCTCAAAAATTCTTGGAATTTTTAATCTGGAATCATGTCTGATCCGTCTTATCCGAAGAATATTAATAAAAAGTAAGAGTAACGTAAAGGATTTTTTATCAATACTTACTTGTGGCCCGATGCGGAGGAATGTCTGTAACTGGAGAGCAGCGCCTTAAATCTGTTTTGCACGATCCATCTTTCTTGGTCTGGCCCCGTCATCAATCTACTGGAATACATCAGGCATTGTTGGGAGGAAAGCTTGGCTGATCCATGCGCCATTCATTTCCACGCAGGGCAGTCTCTGGAAAAAAAAAGTCTGTATAAACCAGGGTCTTTTTCATATAAAGACAAATGGTTATTCTTGCTTTTCAACCATATGTTCCACAGCTTTACCAGTCATTGTGTCAGCCAATGAAGCAACTTTGTCTCGAAGTGCTGCAAAAGCAGTCCACTGCATCACAAGTGGCATCTGACACCCCCAGTCAACTGTCTGTCTGTTATGCTTTGGGTTCAGCTCCACTATCCATTGATCTGATATCCAAGATCTGATAATCATAAAATTCAGCAGCTACTGCCCAGCCAAGAAGTGGAGGAGACACTCGCCTCTTCTTCCACTATCCGGCAATTAGTGATGAGGAGAGTGTCGTGGGAGGAGGTGTTGCAAGCCGAGGTAGTGGAAGAGGGTCCCTGGAGTCTGCGGCGGTGGCGGCGGCAGCAGCAGCAGCAGCGAATTATTGCGGACTGTTGGTAGGAAAAATCAGCTACTCAGCGATGTGGCAGTGTTCCATGCAGCATCCTGTGGAGAAAAAGTAGGTTAGTTAGTGTATATACATAAAATTATGAATAGACAAATGCAATAGTATTGCGAAAGTGAAGTTTTGTTTGAGGGTGTGTTTCCACCTTGCAATTAAATCAGAAACAACTAGCTATCATTTGCCTCTGAATAATTAGCCCTCAAAAATTCTTGGAATTTTTAATCTTGATGTCTGAGGGATTTCTCCTCTCAGACAGCGTCACCATAAGTCCAGCCTGCTGCATTAATTAATATAAGCTATTACAGCTCTATATAAATAAAAATAAATAAATAAAAAAAGGGCCTGTAGAAGCTTATTTTGTATAACAGATAGGGTGACATGTGCTGGTTTGGGATGCCCATATGGGCTAGTGTTTTGGCAGCAGTACAAAAACCAATGCAAAATGCAATAGCTTAATAAAACTGATGCTGATCAACGCTTATTTAGTATAACAGATGGGGTGCAACATGCAGGTTTGGGATGCCCTGCGGCCTGGTGTATTTAAAGCAGTCCAAAACCAATTCAAAATGCAATAACTTAATAAAGCTGAGGCTGTAGATGCTTATTTAGTATAAACAGGTAGGGTGCAAGGTGCAGCTTTGGGGTGCCCTGCGGCCTGGTTAAATGAAAGCAGTCCAAAAGGAAGTGCAAACTGAAGTAGCTTAATGAAGCTGATCCTGATCAACGCTACTCATGGTGGACAATATATATCCTTTTAGGCCCCCTTGGTGATTGTGGTTTCACGCTGTTCTTCACATGGTTTTCCTTGACCATCAGAGTCACACATGGGAGGAACTACTAAAAATGAGAACTCAATCCATGAAAGCATTGCTTAATCCACGAAAACTGCAAATTTGGACCCATGGTGACTGACACTTGGAAGAACATCTTGTTTGCGCTGCGACAAGGAAGCCAGAGTCATGCGTCCTGACATGGCACACGTGTTCAGTCTAGTTTTGAAGTCTTGCCCCCATCTGAAAGACATCCGAACAACAGGAAAGAAAGTTAGCATGCACTTCTGGCACTCCTACACCACCAAGCACAACCTTATTGAGCCTCAGCGTCACAACGGTGTACCCCACCATAGTCTGATTTGCGATGTTTCCACCCGTTGGAATTCCACCCTCCATATGCAGGATCCACTATAGCAGTGGTCCCCAACCCTGTCCTCAAGGCCCACCAACAGGCCAGGCTTTGCAGATCTCCACAAAGATGCTCAGGTGGAGTAATTAGTGCAACTGCAGAGCAATAGAGCTGGCTATTTGGAGATCCAAAAAACATGACATGTTGGTGGGCCTTGAGGACAGGGTTGAGGACCACTGCACTATAGGAACAGAGAAAAGCCATCACGGATTTCTGGATGATCCAAACGGATAGGGGGACACCCCTGTGTAAATTCAATGTAAACCATTGGCAGCTCATACGTGACACCGACCGTTTGCTCAGGCCCTTTGAGGAAGCTACATTATTAGTCAGTTGCCAGGACTATGAGATGAACGATGAGATTCCACTGCTTCATGTACTACAACACATGTTGGAAAGCATGGCTGGTCAGGGCACTGGAGACATGGCACATACATTTCACAGCCACATGAAGCCTGTGGGGGCTGAAGTGGAGGAGGAGGAGGGGGTGGGGCACAGCAAACCACAGTTTAGGTTTCACAAAATGACCATTTTATCTAGTCATCTGACAGGAGAGGAGGTGCAGCCACA
Source organism: Gastrophryne carolinensis (assembly GCA_027917425.1). Taxonomy (NCBI): domain Eukaryota; kingdom Metazoa; phylum Chordata; class Amphibia; order Anura; family Microhylidae; genus Gastrophryne; species Gastrophryne carolinensis. The sequence continues at coordinate 144,024,711 of CM051243.1, read as the reverse complement.
GGAGCTAGAGGGTTGTGAGGAAGGCGAGACAGAGGACCCAGACACACCGTGGCAGTTTACAGTGGAGATGGAGACAGGTAGTCCCTCCGAGTCACTTGCACAAATGGCACGATGCATGCTCACATGCTTGCGTACTAGTGAGCGCAGAATTGTCTCCATTTGTCAGCGGGAAGACTTCTGGCTCTCCAACTTATTGGACCCTCGCTTCCGGCACAAAATGGGGGCATTTTTTACGCCCACTGAGAGGGAGGAAAAACTGACCTACTACAGAGACATCCCACGTAGTCAGTTGGGCGATGTCTATCTGTGCCATGGCCCATACTCCCGCAGGTCTGACTCGGGGGGACCTCTGCGATCACCTTCCACTGCCATGGCTGCTGGGGGGGGTGGAAGGAGCAGCAGCAGCTCCATCAGCAGCAGCCTCAGTCTTCAGTCGCTAGTGAGTAGCTTTCTACACCCGCATAGTTAGTCTACTCATGAGCAGCAGGAAGACCTGGAGCTGGACCTCAAACAGCAGGTCATGTCATACCTTGACATGACCATGCCAACACACCTTCAGGATCCACTGGATTTGCTGGGAAGCCAAACTTGACTTATGTCCGCAACTAGCAGAGTTTGCCCTGGAAAAGCTGTACTGGCCGGACAGTAGTTGATTTCGATGGCAACTGGGCTGCTCTATATAATGAAGCAAAATGGCAAATTTACCTCACAATATAAGCTATTGCCCCTCAGATTTACACAGGGCCTGCTCCATATAATGGTGCAAAACCATGAATTTACCTCATAATATAAACTATTGCCCCTCAGATTTACACAGGGGCTGCTCTATATTATGCTGCAAAATGGCAAATTTACCTCACAATATAAGCTATTGCCCCTCAGATTTACACAGGGCCTGCTCTATATAACGAAGCAAAATGGCAAATTTACCTCACTATATAAGCTATTGCCCCTCAGATTTACACAGGGGCTGCTCTATATTATGCTGCAAAATGGCAAATTTACCTCACAAATTAATATAAGCTATTACAGCTCTATATAAATAAAAATAAATAAATAAAAAAAGGGCCTGTAGAAGCTTATTTTGTATAACAGATAGGGTGACATGTGCTGGTTTGGGATGCCCATATGGGCTAGTGTTTTGGCAGCAGTACAAAAACCAATGCAAAATGCAATAGCTTAATAAAACTGATGCTGATCAACGCTTATTTAGTATAACAGATGGGGTGCAACATGCAGGTTTGGGATGCCCTGCGGCCTGGTGTATTTAAAGCAGTCCAAAACCAATTCAAAATGCAATAACTTAATAAAGCTGAGGCTGTAGATGCTTATTTAGTATAAACAGGTAGGGTGCAAGGTGCAGCTTTGGGGTGCCCTGCGGCCTGGTTAAATGAAAGCAGTCCAAAAGGAAGTGCAAACTGAAGTAGCTTAATGAAGCTGATCCTGATCAACGCTTATGTTGTATACCAGATAGGGTTAAAATAGCATGTGCCTTGGGATGCCCGTGTGGCCTGGTATATTTCAAGCTGAACAAAAAGTAACAATAATCCAAGTATGAGACATAATTTTGACCTTCTTTACAGCGCCATACTTTGAAAAAAAAACCTTAATTTCATGCCGATCAATCCAAAGGTCAATGCCCCTAACAAAAATAGTGTTCGGCATAAGTTTTCCTTCTGGAAGGACGTAACCTTTAGTTTACATGGTTGGGGTAGGTTATCTTACAAATTGGGATACCCCAGGCAGCAGTGTCATTGAAAGAGACAGATTGTAATGCAGGCCATACGCAAGCAGAGAAACTCAGGCTGCAACAGGCCTATTTAGTTTACATGGTTGGGGTAGGTTATCTTACAAATTGGGATACCCCACTGTATATGAAACCGAATATAAATGCACACCCAAAAGTGGACAATCAGCCTCCAAGAGGCCTGCTTAGTTTAAATAAGAGAGCTGCTTAGTATGGTAGGTAGGTTATGTTATGTTACAGAATGGGATGCCCCAAGCAGACTTGAGATCAGTATATATGCACACAGCAGCAGTGTGTTAGCAGGCTCATACAGGCCAAATTTCTTTAAATAACTGTGCAGCTTACAGTAAATGCAGAGGCTAATGGTATGTTACAGAATGGGATGCCCCAAAGCAGACTTGAGATCAGTATATATGCACACAGCAGCAGTGTGTTAGCAGGCTCATACAGGCCAAATTTCTTTAAATAACTGTGCAGCTTACAGTAAATGCAGAGGCTAATGGTATGTTACAGAATGGGATGCCCCAAAGCTGACTTGAGATCAGTATATATGCACACAGCAGCAGTGTGTTAGCAGGCTCATACAGGCCAAATTTCTTTAAATAACTGTGCAGCTTACAGTAAATGCAGAGGCTAATGGTATGTTACAGAATGGGATGCCCCAAAGCTGACTTGAGATCAGTATATATGCCCACAGCAGCAGTGTGTTAGCAGGCTCATACAGGCCAAATTTCTTTAAATAACTGTGCAGCTTACAGTTAACGCAGAGGCTAATGGTATGTTACAGAATGGGATGCCCCAAGCAGACTTGAGATCAGTATATATGCACACAGCAGCAGTGTGTTAGCAGGCTCATACAGGCCAAATTTCTTTAAATAACTGTGCAGCTTACAGTTAACGCAGAGGCTAATGGTATGTTACAGAATGGGATGCCCGAAGCAGACTTGAGATCAGTATATATGCACACAGCAGCAGTGTGTTAGCAGGCTCATACAGGCCAAATTTCTTTAAATAACTGTGCAGCTTACAGTTAACGCAGAGGCTAATGGTATGTTACAGAATGGGATGCCCCAAGCAGACTTGAGATCAGTATATATGCACACAGCAGCAGTGTGTTAGCAGGCTCATACAGGGCAAATTTCTTTAAATAACTGTGCAGCTTACAGTTAATGCAGAGGCTAATGGTATGTTACAGAATGGGATGCCCCAAGCAGACTTGAGATCAGTATATATGCACACAGCAGCAGTGTGTTAGCAGGCTCATACAGGCCAAATTTCTTTAAATAACTGTGCAGCTTACAGTAAATGCAGAGGCTAATGGTATGTTACAGAATGGGATGCCCCAAAGCTGACTTGAGATCAGTATATATGCACACAGCAGCAGTGTGTTAGCAGGCTCATACAGGGCAAATTTCTTTAAATAACTGTGCAGCTTACAGTTAATGCAGAGGCTAATGGTATGTTACAAAATGGGATGCCCCAAAGCAGACTTGAGATCAGTATATATGCACACAGCAGCAGTGTGTTAGCAGGCTCATACAGGGCAAATTTCTTTAAATAACTGTGCAGCTTACAGTTAATGCAGAGGCTAATGGTATGTTACAGAATGGGATGCCCCAAGCAGACTTGAGATCAGTATATATGCACACAGCAGCAGTGTGTTAGCAGGCTCATACAGGCCAAATTTCTTTAAATAACTGTGCAGCTTACAGTAAATGCAGAGGCTAATGGTATGTTACAGAATGGGATGCCCCAAAGCTGACTTGAGATCAGTATATATGCACACAGCAGCAGTGTGTTAGCAGGCTCATACAGGGCAAATTTCTTTAAATAACTGTGCAGCTTACAGTTAATGCAGAGGCTAATGGTATGTTACAGAATGGGATGCCCCAAAGCAGACTTGAGATCAGTATATATGCACACAGCAGCAGTGTGTTAGCAGGCTCATACAGGGCAAATTTCTTTAAATAACTGTGCAGCTTACAGTTAACGCAGAGGCTAATGGTATGTTACAGAATGGGATGCCCCAAGCAGACTTGAGATCAGTATATATGCACACAGCAGCAGTGTGTTAGCAGGCTCATACAGGCCAAATTTCTTTAAATAACTGTGAAGCTTACAGTAAATGCAGAGGCTAATGGTATGTTACAGAATGGGATGCCCCAAAGCTGACTTGAGATCAGTATATATGCACACAGCAGCAGTGTGTTAGCAGGCTCATACAGGCCAAATTTCTTTAAATAACTGTGCAGCTTACAGTTAACGCAGAGGCTAATGGTATGTTACAGAATGGGATGCCCCAAGCAGACTTGAGATCAGTATATATGCACACAGCAGCAGTGTGTTAGCAGGCTCATACAGGCCACATTTCTTTAAATAACTGTGCAGCTTACAGTTAATGCAGAGGCTAATGGTATGTTACAGAATGGGATGCCCCAAGCAGACTTGAGATCAGTATATATGCACACAGCAGCAGTGTGTTAGCAGGCTCATACAGGCCAAATTTCTTTAAATAACTGTGCAGCTTACAGTTAACGCAGAGGCTAATGGTATGTTACAGAATGGGATGCCCCAAGCAGACTTGAGATCAGTATATATGCACACAGCAGCAGTGTGTTAGCAGGCTCATACAGGGCAAATTTCTTTAAATAACTGTGCAGCTTACAGTTAATGCAGAGGCTAATGGTATGTTACAGAATGGGATGTCCCAAAAACCAGAGAACACCTGGCAGGCAGCAGTAAGACTATGCACAGCAAAAGTGTCTTTATCATGCCTAATTTCAATTAGAATAGGTGCAAATGGTTAGGTTCTTAAATAGAGGCTGGTGTAGTCACAGAATGGGATGCCCTAAAAACCAGCAGTAAGTACACCTGGCAGGGACAAGTAGTGCTATGCCCAGCAAAAGTGTCTTTATCAGGCCTAGTTTCAAATATAATAAGAGCAAATGGTTATATGATCTTAAACAGAGGCTGCTATAGTCACAGAATGGGATGCCCTGGCAGGATCCAGTAGTGCTATGCCCGTCAAAAGTGTCTTTATCAGGCCTAATTTCAAATATAATAAGAGCAAATGGTTATATGGTCTTAAACAGAGGCTGCTATAGTCACAGAATGGGATGCCCTTGCAGGGTCCAGAAGTACTATGCCGAGCAAAAGTGTCTTTATCAGGCTAATTTCAAATATAATAAGAGCAAATGGTTATATGGTCTTTAACAGAGGCTGCTATAGTCACAGAATGGGATGCCCTTGCAGGGTCCAGTAGTGCTATGCCCAGCAAAAGTGTCTTTATCAGGCTAATTTCAAATATAATAAGAGCAAATGGTTATATGGTCTTTAACAGAGGCTGCTATAGTCACAGAATGGGATGCCCCAAAAAAAGAAGTGGACCTGGCTGGGACCAGTAGTGCTATGCCCAGCAAAAGTGTCTTTATCAGGCCTGATTTCTATGAGAATAAGTGCAAATGGTTATATGGTCTTTAACAGAGGCTGCTATAGTCACAGAATGGGATGCCCCAAAAAAAGAAGTGGACCTGGCTGGGACCAGTAGTGCTATGCCCAGCAAAAGTGTCTTTATCAGGCCTGATTTCTATGAGAATAAGTGCAAATGGTTATTATGCTATTAAATAGAGGCTGGTGTTGTCACAGAATGGGATGCCACAAAAACCAGAGAGCATGCACAGCAAAAGTGTCTTTATCAGGCCTAATTTCTATGAGAATAAGTGCAAATGGTTATTATGCTATTAAATAGAGGCTGGTGTTGTCACAGAATGGGATGCCACAAAAACCAGAGAGCATGCACAGCAAAAGTGTCTTTATCAGGCCTGATTTCTATGAGAATAAGTGCAAATGGTTATTATGCTATTAAATAGAGGCTGGTGTTGTCACAGAATGGGATGCCACAAAAACCAGAGAGCATGCACAGCAAAAGTGTCTTTATCAGGCCTAATTTCTATGAGAATAAGTGCAAATGGTTATTATGCTATTAAATAGAGGCTGGTGTTGTCACAGAATGGGATGCCACAAAAACCAGAGAGCATGCACAGCAAAAGTGTCTTTATCAGGCCTGATTTCTATGAGAATAAGTGCAAATGGTTATTATGCTATTAAATAGAGGCTGGTGTTGTCACAGAATGGGATGCCACAAAAACCAGAGAGCATGCACAGCAAAAGTGTCTTTATCAGGCCTAATTTCTATGAGAATAAGTGCAAATGGTTATTATGCTATTAAATAGAGGCTGGTGTTGTCACAGAATGGGATGCCACAAAAACCAGAGAGCATGCACAGCAAAAGTGTCTTTATCAGGCCTGATTTCTATGAGAATAAGTGCAAATGGTTATTATGCTATTAAATAGAGGCTGGTGTTGTCACAGAATGGGATGCCACAAAAACCAGAGAGCATGCACAGCAAAAGTGTCTTTATCAGGCCTAATTTCTATGAGAATAAGTGCAAATGGTTATTATGCTATTAAATAGAGGCTGGTGTTGTCACAGAATGGGATGCCACAAAAACCAGAGAGCATGCACAGCAAAAGTGTCTTTATCAGGCCTGATTTCTATGAGAATAAGTGCAAATGGTTATTATGCTATTAAATAGAGGCTGGTGTTGTCACAGAATGGGATGCCACAAAAACCAGAGAGCATGCACAGCAAAAGTGTCTTTATCAGGCCTGATTTCTATGAGAATAAGTGCAAATGGTTATTATGCTATTAAATAGAGGCTGGTGTTGTCACAGAATGGGATGCCACAAAAACCAGAGAGCATGCACAGCAAAAGTGTCTTTATCAGGCCTAATTTCTATGAGAATAAGTGCAAATGGTTATTATGCTATTAAATAGAGGCTGGTGTTGTCACAGAATGGGATGCCACAAAAACCAGAGAGCATGCACAGCAAAAGTGTCTTTATCAGGCCTAATTTCTATGAGAATAAGTGCAAATGGTTATTATGCTATTAAATAGAGGCTGGTGTTGTCACAGAATGGGATGCCACAAAAACCAGAGAGCATGCACAGCAAAAGTGTTTTTATCAGGCCTGATTTCTATGAGAATAAGTGCAAATGGTTATTATGCTATTAAATAGAGGCTGGTGTTGTCACAGAATGGGATGCCACAAAAACCAGAGAGCATGCACAGCAAAAGTGTCTTTATCAGGCCTGATTTCTATGAGAATAAGTGCAAATGGTTATTATGCTATTAAATAGAGGCTGGTGTTGTCACAGAATGGGATGCCACAAAAACCAGAGAGCATGCACAGCAAAAGTGTCTTTATCAGGCCTAATTTCTATGAGAATAAGTGCAAATGGTTATTATGCTATTAAATAGAGGCTGGTGTTGTCACAGAATGGGATGCCACAAAAACCAGAGAGCATGCACAGCAAAAGTGTCTTTATCAGGCCTGATTTCTATGAGAATAAGTGCAAATGGTTATTATGCTATTAAATAGAGGCTGGTGTTGTCACAGAATGGGATGCCACAAGAACCAGAGAGCATGCACAGCAAAAGTGTCTTTATCAGGCCTGATTTCTATGAGAATAAGTGCAAATGGTTATTATGCTATTAAATAGAGGCTGGTGTTGTCACAGAATGGGATGCCACAAAAACCAGAGAGCATGCACAGCAAAAGTGTCTTTATCAGGCCTGATTTCTATGAGAATAAGTGCAAATGGTTATTATGCTATTAAATAGAGGCTGGTGTTGTCACAGAATGGGATGCCACAAAAACCAGAGAGCATGCACAGCAAAAGTGTCTTTATCAGGCCTAATTTCTATGAGAATAAGTGCAAATGGTTATTATGCTATTAAATAGAGGCTGGTGTTGTCACAGAATGGGATGCCACAAAAACCAGAGAGCATGCACAGCAAAAGTGTCTTTATCAGGCCTGATTTCTATGAGAATAAGTGCAAATGGTTATTATGCTATTAAATAGAGGCTGGTGTTGTCACAGAATGGGATGCCACAAAAACCAGAGAGCATGCACAGCAAAAGTGTCTTTATCAGGCCTAATTTCTATGAGAATAAGTGCAAATGGTTATTATGCTATTAAATAGAGGCTGGTGTTGTCACAGAATGGGATGCCACAAAAACCAGAGAGCATGCACAGCAAAAGTGTCTTTATCAGGCCTGATTTCTATGAGAATAAGTGCAAATGGTTATTATGCTATTAAATAGAGGCTGGTGTTGTCACAGAATGGGATGCCACAAAAACCAGAGAGCATGCACAGCAAAAGTGTCTTTATCAGGCCTAATTTCTATGAGAATAAGTGCAAATGGTTATTATGCTATTAAATAGAGGCTGGTGTTGTCACAGAATGGGATGCCACAAAAACCAGAGAGCATGCACAGCAAAAGTGTCTTTATCAGGCCTGATTTCTATGAGAATAAGTGCAAATGGTTATTATGCTATTAAATAGAGGCTGGTGTTGTCACAGAATGGGATGCCACAAAAACCAGAGCGCATGCACAGCAAAAGTGTCTTTATCAGGCCTAATTTCTATGAGAATAAGTGCAAATGGTTATTATGCTATTAAATAGAGGCTGGTGTTGTCACAGAATGGGATGCCACAAAAACCAGAGAGCATGCACAGCAAAAGTGTCTTTATCAGGCCTGATTTCTATGAGAATAAGTGCAAATGGTTATTATGCTATTAAATAGAGGCTGGTGTTGTCACAGAATGGGATGCCACAAAAACCAGAGAGCATGCACAGCAAAAGTGTCTTTATCAGGCCTGATTTCTATGAGAATAAGTGCAAATGGTTATTATGCTATTAAATAGAGGCTGGTGTTGTCACAGAATGGGACGCCACAAAAACCAGAGAGCATGCACAGCAAAAGTGTCTTTATCAGGCCTGATTTCTATGAGAATAAGTGCAAATGGTTATTATGCTATTAAATAGAGGCTGGTGTTGTCACAGAATGGGATGCCACAAAAACCAGAGAGCATGCACAGCAAAAGTGTCTTTATCAGGCCTAATTTCTATGAGAATAAGTGCAAATGGTTATTATGCTATTAAATAGAGGCTGGTGTTGTCACAGAATGGGATGCCACAAAAACCAGAGAGCATGCACAGCAAAAGTGTCTTTATCAGGCCTAATTTCTATGAGAATAAGTGCAAATGGTTATTATGCTATTAAATAGAGGCTGGTGTTGTCACAGAATGGGATGCCACAAAAACCAGAGAGCATGCACAGCAAAAGTGTCTTTATCAGGCCTGATTTCTATGAGAATAAGTGCAAATGGTTATTATGCTATTAAATAGAGGCTGGTGTTGTCACATAATGGGATGCCACAAAAACCAGAGAGCATGCACAGCAAAAGTGTCTTTATCAGGCCTGATTTCTATGAGAATAAGTGCAAATGGTTATTATGCTATTAAATAGAGGCTGGTGTTGCCACAGAATGGGATGCCACAAAAACCAGAGAGCATGCACAGCAAAAGTGTCTTTATCAGGCCTAATTTCTATGAGAATAAGTGCAAATGGTTATTATGCTATTAAATAGAGGCTGGTGTTGTCACAGAATGGGATGCCACAAAAACCAGAGAGCATGCACAGCAAAAGTGTCTTTATCAGGCCTGATTTCTATGAGAATAAGTGCAAATGGTTATTATGCTATTAAATAGAGGCTGGTGTTGTCACAGAATGGGATGCCACAAAAACCAGAGAGCATGCACAGCAAAAGTGTCTTTATCAGGCCTGATTTCTATGAGAATAAGTGCAAATGGTTATTATGCTATTAAATAGAGGCTGGTGTTGTCACAGAATGGGATGCCACAAAAACCAGAGAGCATGCACAGCAAAAGTGTCTTTATCAGGCCTGATTTCTATGAGAATAAGTGCAAATGGTTATTATGCTATTAAATAGAGGCTGGTGTTGTCACAGAATGGGATGCCACAAAAACCAGAGAGCATGCACAGCAAAAGTGTCTTTATCAGGCCTAATTTCTATGAGAATAAGTGCAAATGGTTATTATGCTATTAAATAGAGGCTGGTGTAGTCACAGAATGGGATGCCACAAAAACCAGAGAGCATGCACAGCAAAAGTGTCTTTATCAGGCCTGATTTCTATGAGAATAAGTGCAAATGGTTATTATGCTATTAAATAGAGGCTGGTGTAGTCACAGAATGGGATGCCTCACAGCAGACTTAAGATCAGTTCAGTATATATGCACAGTTAGTTAGTATAAGCAGCCTGAAAACGCTAATAAAGCAGGCTGGATGAAAAAAAAAAAAAAAACTGACAGCCTCTGATTTTCCCTTCCTTTCCCTGTTTTTCGCTTACTTTTTGTCTGTCTCCTGTCTGTCTCCTGCCTGTCTCCAGCCTGTCCCTGTCTGTCCCTGCCTGTCTAACTGTCTGTCTCTCCCTCAGCTACACAGCGTTCTGTCTCTCACGAATGCAATAGAGAAATGAGGCTGGAAAGCAAGATGGCCGGCCTTAAATACCGCTGTGACGTCACCGGGCTTGCTGGCTGCTGATAGGCTGCATGTGACTGTCCCAGCTTGCACTGGCGCGGGGTTGATGTCTGGACATGTCCCGTCCGCCATCTTAGAATGCCTGTAATGTAAATGAATGGATGTTAAAGGAAAACTTCGAGCGATCGAATCGCGGGGAAATTCGGATTCGATCCGAATCGAATTTTTCCTGAAATTCGGATCGAATCCGGGTTCGTCCGGATCGATTCGCTCATCCCTAGTGGGCACCCCAACGTTTCTGATTTGGAGCGCTTCCCAGGATGTAAGACTGGGGGACGTAATTTCTAGGTCTGGCCTTCCCACTCACGCAGACCTCCGGGAACGTGGGGCGGGTGGGCGTGGATTGTCATGGTTCCTGTACGCCCAGCTGGAGGCCTTTGTTAACTCACTTACCCCCAGGCTCGTGTTGTCTCGCCCTCTTACGGCGCTGGAGAGGATCCTTAAGAACCCAACCCCCCCACTCATGTAATCTCTGGCCTGTATAAGATCCTCCAAGAGGAAGGAGAGCTTCCCCAGTTTTGTAGGAGGTGGGAGGCGGAACTGGGACAATCATTTGAAGCAAGCGAATGGGAGAAATCCTTTGCCCTAACTCATAAATTCTCTATGGCCTGTAGGGCCCAGGAGAAGAATTACAAAATCTTGTCCAGATGGTATAAATGCCCAGTGGACCTGATGCGGTTTGGGGGTGCGGAATCAGGGGAGTGCTGGAGGTGTAACAATGCCCCGGGGACGCTTACCCATATTTGGTGGGAATGCCCAGCGGTTAAGAATTTTTGGGAAAAGGTGCTGGGGATCTTTATATATTTGACACTTAGAGAGCATTCCCAACCTTCCTCAGGTGACCCTTCTTTCAATGCTCCCGGGATCAGTGGCAGTGGGGGGGAAGGGACTACTGAGACACCTGCTCACAGCGGCTAGGACTGTAATCCCTCGTCATTGGCAAACTAATGTTACCCCCTCCTTGTTAGAATGGTACGGAGAGGTGGAGAACATAAGAAGGATGGAGGAATTGGCGCTGGAGAGAACGGACGGTGGGGCTCAGAGGTACTTGGGCGCTTTGGGAAGTTTCTAAAAGAGCACCAGACTTTCAGGATCTCCTGAAGGACAATTAGTGGTTGATGGGTGGAGGGTGGGGGGAGTGTTTAGGTGATGTATGGAAGTAACGGTGGGAGTGGTGAGGTCCGGGGGTCGGGCCCATCTTCTTAGTTTTCTTTGTCTTCTCCCCTTTCTCTTTCTGTTTTCTTTCTCTATCCTTGCCGCAAGCCCCCTGGGGCGAGTCGGCCCTCCTTTCCCTATTCTTTTTCCGGGAGGCGGACGGGGTGGCTGCGGCAATGCAGATCCGGGATATTTTAGGTGGGCCGTCTAGCGACATGTGGGGTCCATAACACACTTGGTTGAAGCTTGGATCTTACACCGTCTGGTGCTGTCGTCTTCGTCTCGATGACCCACCTGTGAGTATTTGCCATTGGGTCACTGGATGGAGGATCCCAGGCCATTGGATAATAAGCACGGTCATAGAGGGTCCTGTGTTGTTGCTGTTTATGCCCTGTTTGCATCCCATTATCTGTAAATGTTTTTTTTTCTTTCTTTCTTTCTGTAAAATTTTCGTATATACTTGAAAATCTAATAAAAACTTATTGCACAAAAAAAAAAAAGCCCAAGATAGCACAAGTAGAATGAGCAGTAACCCTAAAAGGGGGAACCTTCCCCTTAGCAGAATAGGCCTGCTCCACCACCTGACGGATCCACTTGCTGATAGTGGATTTAGCCGGAGGCAGACACTTCCTAGGTCCAGAAGGAAGAACAAAAAGAGAGTCAGATTGCCTGAAAGACTCAGCAGCAACCAAATAAAACTTCAGGGCCCTGACAACATCCAGAGAATGAAGCGCCCGCTCCTTGGAATTAGCAGGATTAGGACACAGAGAAGGCAAAACAATGTCCTGATTGAGATGAAAAACAGACACAACCTTAGGCAAGAAATCCGGCTTAAGCCGAAACACCACCTTATCCTGATGCCGCTTAAAATTAAGGAGGTTTGATGGAAAGAGCAGCCAGCTCAGAGACTCTCCTAACCGAGGTAATGGACACCAGGAAGGCCACCTTAAGAGTCATAATGGGCAAGGCAGCTGCTCTGATAGGCTCAAAAGGAGGACCCTGCAGAGCAGACAAAACCAAATTTAGATCCCAAATCGGTAGCATAGGTTTACGTGGTGGACGCACGAGTAACTCCCTGAAAGAAAGTCTTGACCAACCAGTGATTGGCAAAAGACCTTTGGAAGAAAATTGCCAGGGCTGACACCTGTCCCTTGAGGGAGAGGCAGAGACCTAGACTCACACCAGGCAATGTAAGCATGCCAAATCCTATAGCAGATAAAGGACGAGGACTTCTTCCTAGCCCTAATCATGGTATCAACAACAGAGGCCGGAAAACTCTTATCCATCAAGATGGAGGTTTCAGCAGCCAAGCCGTTGTAAACTGGGATGGCACAGCCGTCCCTGAGTGAGCAGATCTGGATCCTTGGGAAGGACATACTGATCCACTGCCAACTGCATGACGTCTGCGAACCCCACCCTCCTTGGCAGGCAGGGGGTCACCAGAATGGCTGGTACCCCTTCCTGGGCTATCTTGCGCAGTATCCTGCCTAGCAGAGGAAGGGGAGGGAACACATAGAGGAGCCGAAACTCCATCCAAGGCATTGCTAGCGCATCCGTGGCGACGTCCAGAGGGTCCTGTGACAGGGAGACAAACCTGGGAAGCTTGTGATTGTGACGGGACGCAAACAGGTCCACATCCGAAAGACTCCACCGGAGACACAGGGAGTGAAATACCTTGTTGCTGAGAGACCATTCCCCCAACCGAGAAATCCCCCTGCTCAGGGAGTCTGCCTCCAGGTTCTCCACCCCCGGAATGTAAACCGCCCGAGATGCAAGGCACATTCTCTTCCACCCAAGACAGTAACAGGGACACTTCCTTGAGGGCTCGCTTGCTCCGAGTCCCTCCCTGATGATTGATGAAGGCAACTGCCGTCTGGTTGTCTGAGCGGATCTGAACAGCCCGACCCCGAAGGTGTGAGGTCAGCTGAACAAGAACCAACCTGATCGCCCTCAGTTCCAGAACATTGATGGGAGCATGGGCCTCCTGGGGGCCCCATTGACCCTGGAACTGCAGAGACTTCCAAAAGCCCCCCCAACCTTTCAGACTGGCATCTGTGGTGACAGTCTCCCAACGCTGGGGCAGAAAAGTCCTGCCCACTAGAAGGTTCCTTGAGTCCAGCCACCACAAGAGGGACTGTCTGGCCAGGGGGGACAGAGCAAATTCCTGATCCAGGGACACAGGGCCCCCGATTCCAAACAGACAGAAGGTGCAACTGAAGAGGCCTCATGTGAAACTGAGCAAAGGGGAATGCCTCGAAGCAGGACACCATCAGACCCACTAACTGCATCCCCTGCCGGATGGAGGGATGGGGACACAAGAGCAGAGCCTGAGCCTGCTTCTGAAGGCCCTCCACTTTCAGCTGGGGCAGGAAAACCTTGACCTGAGAGGTATCCAGAGTCATGCCCAGAAAGGACCTCACCCAGCCGAGGGCCTCGAGAGTGGAGGTCACCACCTGAGTATCCCTCTCGGCCTGCCGAAGAGACTGAGCCGCAATCAGAATGTCGTCCAGGTAAGGAAGGATGCGAATGCACTGATGCCGCAGCAGAGCCATCACGCCCGCCAGCATCTTGGTGAACACCCGAGGCGCCGAGATGATACCGAAAGGTAAGGCCACAAATTGGTAATGCTGATCCTCTAGAGCAAACCTGAGAAATCTCTGATGACCCAGGAAGACTGGCACATGAAGATAAGCATCCTTGATGTCCACGGAGGTCATGAAGTCGCCCGGGCGAAGGGAACTGACAGCCGAACGAAGAGTCTCCATGCGAAACTGCTTGAACCTGACAAACCTGTTGAGACCCTTCAAGTCCAGGATTGGCCTCAGGGACCCGTCCTTTTTGGGGATCGTGAACAAACAGGAGTAGAACCCTGACCCCGTTCCTGGGAAGGCACCGAGCAAATGACTCCTGAGTCCAGCAGACGTTGAACCGCAAGGCGCAACCCCTGAGCTGAGGGTTGTGAGGCATCCAGGATCTGAGTAATCTGGGGGGCGGCCAGGCTGCAAACTCTATCTTGTAACCGGAGGACACCACCTCCTGAATCCACCGGTCTGAGACGCGGAGCCTCCAGACATGAGCAAAGAGCCGAAGCTGTCCCCCCACCCGTATGGGTGAGGGCGCCTCCTCATGCCTGAGGGGGCTTGGGAGAAGGTTTGGGCTTGGGGTCCCATGAGAGACTGGGATGACCACGGGATCTGCCACTGCCCCAAGACCCCCTGCGGTTACCTGAAAAGAGGAACCCTCGATCTCCTCCGGGGGTACGAAAGGAGGAGACTGAAGCAGATGGCTCCCGAAAAGGCTGAGGCTGCCTCCTACGCTTAGGCAGCCTACCATCCTTGGCTAAAATATCCAGGAGCTCACCAAAGAGCCGCAGCCCCACAAATGGGAATCCAGTGAGCTCCTTCTTAGCAGTAGCGTCAGCTGCCCACTGACACAACCAAACAGAGCGGCGCATAGCCACCAAGAGGGCAGAGGCCCTACCACTCAGACGTATTACATCATCCATGGCAATAACAATAAAGGCAACAAAATCAGAGCACAGCAAAAGGGTCCTATACTCAACCCTTCCAGCTGTAGCGCCAGCAAGGAGAAGATTGATCAGTCTCTTAAGAGCAACAGCAGTTATGGCAGCGGCACAGGACGGACGCAAACCAGCCCCCACAAAGGCAAAGGCATGGCAGGCCAGCTGAGCCATACACCGGTCCTCGCTGTCCCGCAGTGTAGTAGTGTCAGGGGAAGGCATAACAGAAGTGTTGGACAATCCAAGAACGGGCGCGTCTACCTCGGGGGGACCCGACCACCGCTTAACCAAATCAGCAGGAAAGGGATACTTCTTATCCAAACCTTTAGGCACCGCGGGCAATCTACTAGGACATTCCCACTCCTTGAGCACCATATTAGTAAAATGACTCTGCTCAGGGAACTCCAGACGCTGCTTAATGGTATGAAAAAGCTCACCTTGCTTCCTCTTAGCCACCTCAGTGGGGGCAATGTGTAAAACCTCAAAAATGTGAGACAACAGATTAGCGGTGTCCTCAGGAAACCAGGAATCCTCAGACTCAGACCTAGGGTCACTGTCGCGGCCCACCTGCTGGTCCCCAGAGGAGTCAGAGCACGAGAAAAGCTCCCCCTCCTCCAGGGAATAACGTTCATCAAAAAGATCCATTTCCTCCTGCTCCTCAGTAAACAGTGCAGACGAGGAAGTCAGGTGCCGCTTCTTGCTAGAGGCCTTATGCTGAACAGGCCTGGCAAGCTGTCTTTCAATGCCAGCCACACGAAGTGCCAAATCAGATTGTGACCCCCTGCTAGAGTCCCCCTCACTGGCGGCTAAGTGCAGGCGCGGCGGGGTAGGCGATGCCGAAGGGGGCGCAGAGCTTGGTAAAGAAGCAGGCAGCCCAGACTGAATCAAAAGGACAGCCTGGGCGCACGGCCCACACACCGTGGCGTCATTACTGATAGGGGATGCCCCACACATGGAACACAGCCGGGATTGTCCCGAAGGACCCCCCAAGCATGTTATCCCCAGAAGCCTCCATATGGTGATTAATACAGGCGCAATATGCCAGCACAGGGTAAAGGCTAATAAAAGCCACCCGGGATGCCCCCCCCCGAGGGATGCCCCCCCCGAGGGATGCCCCAAGAATCAGTAAGGGGAGATGAAGGGGGGGAGTAAGGAGCAGGACCGGGAGAAACCACAACCCACGGGTGTCCCGCCTGAAAGACATAAACAAACATACATAAGTATCCCGCAGCCCATGCCCCAAGGATAACCAAAAACCCCAGAGGGGACTCACGGACCAAGCAGGACAAGGATCGCGAGCCGCCAGACCACCGGAGGAAGCGACGCAGCCAGAAATCACCGCCGCAGCCCAGGGATTGAAGAGGGCCCCAGACACGCAGCAGAAGCAAGATGGCGCCGACAGAGGAACCTTGAGGGGCGGGCCGCGGGAGTTTGGGGGACCCCGAACATAGAAAACATGTCCAAAAACACTCACCCCCTCAGAAGCTAGGACAGGAACTCTGCATCCCTAGTAGGCTCACCATAAAGCCTATGGCCGGCTACCCTTTGTGGTACAGGGTCTGCGGCTTGGAGCAGCGCTCCTTGAGCACTTGACCCCAGTGCTCCGCTACCTTCACCCGATCCGACAGCCGAGGCTGGGAGGCACAGAGGGTCCGGAAACGGGTGGAAATAGATATGCAGGGCCGCAGGCATGGTTGCCCCGCTCACCTGCACAGAGAGAGAGCCATCTTCTATCTTCGCAGTAAGAACTGCAGCGAACAACTGGATAAGTCTATGGTGATTCCTTTTAATATGGTACCGGGCGGAGCCACAACTGTTCTGTAGTGCCACTGCGCCAGCTTGTGGCGGAATCCCAGATGTTATGACTTTGTGAAGCAGGCCGTGCCATGCACTAGGAAAAATACAATTCTGTGATTACTCACTGTAGAATTGGTATTATGAGTATACAGTACGTCCTGCTCCATATAGATTACTTACACTTGGGTATTACTCCGCCAGATGGCGCTGGACTGCTGAGCGATCGAAAATAGGCTCCTCCCCTCAAATACCCAGGGACCTCCCACAATCCCCAGCATTGAAAAGCAGTTAACGAGAATCCGGGAGAATTAAATCAACCCAAACTGGTAACTACAACAATGATAACAATCACCATACAGGGGATCCAAGATAATGCAAAACCAAGGTGGGGTGGAGCAGGACGTACTGTATACTCATAATACCAATTCTACAGGTGAGTAATCACAGAATTGTATTATTCTTAGTATACAGTACGTCCTACTCCAGATAGATTACTTACACTTGGGACATCCAATAGCAGTGTCCATAAAGTAGGGTGGGATCCCCAAAGGTAACAACAGACAGGTCATACCACTGTCGCCTGCAGAACCTTAGGGCCAAAAGCAGCATCAGCTGAGGCCCTAACATCAACCTTCTAAAAAAAGTATGAACAGAAGACCAAGTAGCGGCCTTGCAAACTTTTTCAACAGAAGCCTGGTGCTGAAAAGCCCAAGAGGCACCAATAGCACGAGTAGAATGAGCAGTAAGGTGGAAGGGAGGATTCTTCCCCTTAGCAGAATAAGTCTGAATCACAGTCTGACGGATTCATTTGCTGATAGTAGACTTGGCAGGAGCCAAACCCTTCCTAGGACCAGAAGGGACCACAAACAGAGCATCAGTTTTTCTGAAAGGTGTAGTAGCCACCAAATAGTACTTCAGAGACCTAACCACATCCAAAGAATGCAAGACCCTCTCCTTAGCATTACTAGGATTAGGGCACAAGAACGGAAGAACAATGTCCTGATTCAAATGAAAGGCAGACACAACCTTAGGCAGAAAGTCTGGCTTGAAGAGAAACACCACCTTGTCCTGGTGTCTCTCATAGTAGGGGGGCTGGATGGAGAGCGCCGCCAACTCAGACACACGCCTAACAGAGGTGATAGCCACCAAAAAATACAATTCTGTGAAATACTCACCTGTAGAATTGGTATTATAAGTATACAGTACGTCCTGCTCCAGATAGATTACTTACACTTGGGGTTATCCTCCGCCAGATGACGCTGCACTGCAGAGACATGTATATAACAGGCTCCTCCCGGCCCCTCAAATACCCGAGGACCTTCCACAAATCCCCAGCATTGAAAAGCAGTGAACAAGAAGCCGGGAGAATTTAACCACCCAAAAAAAATGGTAACTATAACAACAATGATAACAATCACCATACAGGGGATCCAGAATAATGCAAAAAACAGGGTGGGGTGGAGAAGGAAGTACTGTATACTTATAATACCAATTCTACAGGTGAGTATTTCACAGAATTGTATTATTCTTAGTATACAGTACGTCCTGCTCCAGATAGATTACTTACACTTGGGACATCCAATAGCAGTGTCCATAAAGTAGGGTGGGATCTCCAACAAAAAAGGTAACAGCAGACAGTTTAAACCACTGCCGCCTGCAAAACCGTGCGGCCAAAAACAGCATCAGCTGAGGCCCTAACATCAACCTTGTAAAACTTTGAAAAGGTATGAACAGAAGACCAAGTAGCGGCCTTGCAAACTTGTTCAACAGAAGCCTGGTGCTGGAAGGCCCAAGAGGCAACAATAGCACGAGTAGAATGAGCAGTAAGGCGAAGGGAGGACTCTTCCCCTTAGCAGAATAGGCCTGAATCACGGCCAGATGGATCCATTTGCTAATAGTAGACTTGGCATGAGCCAAACCCATCCTGGGCCCAGAAGGGACCACAAAAAAGAGCATCAGTTTTCCTGAAGGACGCAGTGACTACCAGGTAATACTTCAAACACCTAACCACATCCAAGGAATGCAAAACCCTCTCCTTAGCGTAGCTAGGATTAGGGCACAAAGAAGGAAGAACAATATCTTGATTCAATGAAAGGCAGACACTACCTTAGTAAAATCTTGCTTAAAGCGGACCACCACCTTGTCCTGGTGTCTCCCAATGTATTGGGGCTGAATAGAAAAAGCCGCCATCTCAGACACACGCCTGACCAAAGTAATGGCTACCAGAAAAACAACCCTGAAGGTAAAAACAGCCAGAGCAGGATCCTGCATAGGTTCAAAGGGAGCACCCTGCAAATCAGACAAAACCAAGTTCAAATCCCAAACAGGGACCACAGGTTTACGTGGGGAACGACCCCCTGGAAAAAAGGTCTAAATCAGAGAATGCTGAGCAAAATACTTCTGAAAGAAAACAGACAAGGCAGAAGCCTGACCCTTCAGAGTACTGAATTGGAGTCCCGACTCCAACCCATGCTGTAAGAACTCCAGGACCCTGGGGACTGAAAACACCCGACAGGGAAGAGACCTAGACTCACACCAGTCAAAGTAGGTACGCCAAACCCTGTAATAGATGGAAGAAGTTGTTTTCTTCCTAGCCCTCACCATGATATCAACCACCGAGGCGGGCAAGCCATTCTCCATCAAGATGGAGGTTTCAGCAGCCAGGCAGTCAAAGCCAGAGTTTGTAAATTGGGATGGCGTAAGGGTGAGTGATCAGATCTGTCACCCCTGGCAGAACGTACTGGTCTACTGCCATCTGCACCACGTCTGTGAACCACACTCTTCTTGGCCACCTGGGGGCCACCAGAATTGCTGGCACCCCTCCAGAGCAATCTTGCGCAGAACCCTGCTCAGCAGGGGGAACGGAGGAAAGACATACAGGAACTGAATGTCCTGCCATGACATTACTAAAGCATCCGTGGTCACGGCCAGAGGATCCTGGGACAGGGAGACAAAGGCCGGGAGCTTGTGATTGTGACGGGACGCAAACAGATCCACATCTGGTTGGCCCCAATGGTGACACAGAGATTGGAACACCCTGTTGCAGAAGGACCATTCTCCCTGGCGAGAGGTCCCCCTGCTCAGAGGGTCTGCCAGCAGATTTTTCACCCCCGGAATGTATACCGCTGATATGTAGGGAACATTGGCCTCCACCCAGGTCAGGATCAGAGACACTTCCTGGAGGGCCCTCTTGCTCTGGGTTCCTTCCATGATGATTGATGAAGGCAACTGCCGTCAGGTTGTCCGAGCGCCCCTGAATAGGCAGGCCCTGAAGAGTAGTCAAGCGAGCCAGAACTAACCTGATCGCTCACAGCGAAGACATTGATAGGTGTGTGGGCCTCCTGAGGGCCCCACCTCCCCTAGGACTGCAGGGACTTCCAGAACCCCCCCCCCCCCCCAACCTGATAGACTGGCATTCATGGTGACCGTCTCCCAGGAAGGGGCAAGAAAGGAGCTGCCCCCCAACAGGTTCCTTGAGTCCATCCACCACAAGAGGGACCTCCTTACCAGGGGGGAAAGCACACAGACCCTGTCCAGGGATGCTGGGTCCTTGTCCCATACAGACAAAATAGGTGAAGTTGCAGATGCCCCAAGTGGAACTGAGCATAAGGGACCGCTTCGAAGCACGCCACCATCAGGCCCACCAGCTGCATCCCCTGCCTGGTGGAGGGATGGGGACAAGCTAGGAGGGACTGAGCCTGTGCAAGCAGATTGTCCACCTTCTGCTGAGGAAGGAAGATCCTTGCCTGAACTGTATCCAGATTGATTCCTAGGAATGGAGTTACCAAGGAAGGGGACAGTGAGGACTTGGGGTGGTTGATCAACCATCCAAATGACTCCAGAATGGACACCACCAGCTGAGTATCCAACTCTGCCTGATGTAGAGACTGGGAAGTGATGAGGATGTCCAGGTAGGGCAGCACGCGGATGCCCCTTGGCCTCATCAGAGACATCACCCCCGCCAGCACCTTGGTGAGCACTCTGGGAGCTGAAGAGAGGCCAGATGGCAAGGCCACAAATTGGCAGTGTTGATCTTCCAACGCGAATCTGAGGAACCTTGGTGTCCTGAAAACACAGGGATGTGAAGGTAAGCATCTTTGATATCCACAGACGTCATGAAACCCCCGGCGTGCAAGGAGCTGATGGCCGAACTCAGAGTTTCCATGCGAAAAATGCCTGTTCTTGATAATTTTGCTGAAGATCTGTAAATCCAGAATGGGCCTGACTGATCCATCTTTTTTGGGAACTGTGAAAAGGTTGGTGTAGAGTCCCTTGCCTCTGTCTTTTAAGGGAAATCTGCAAATGACCCCCAGACCCAGCAGGCCTTGCACGGCCTGCGCCAACACCTGAGCAGAGGCAGGTACCTGGAGTATCCGGGACCTGATAATCTTGGGGGAGGACGCACAGCAAACTCTATCTTGTAGCCGGAGGACACTACCTCCTGAATCCAGCGGTCTGAGGCGTGATGCCTCCAGACTTGAGCAAAGTGCCGAGGGCGCCCCATCATGCTTGAGGGGACTTGGGAGAGGATTTGGGCTTAGCCCCCCCGGAGGAGCCAGGACGTTGTCTTCTGCTCCTGTGACAGGAATCTGCGTGAGCCCCCGCGAAGGACACCCCTGTTTCTTGTTTAACACCATGGTAGGGGGGTGAAGGGGGGCCCTGGCCCCGAAGGGGCCGAGACAGCAGTCTGCGCTGGGGTAACTTACCTCTCTTATTGTCAGCACCCCACTGTCGTAGCCAAACCAAGCGGCGTATAGCCACCACGAGGGCAGAAGTTCTTGCATACATTCTGATGGTGTCATCCAATGCTAATAGGACAAAATTTACAAAAAACATCACAACTGGAGAGTGCATTAAACACCTCACAAGGGAGATCATCAGGGGCACTATCAAGCATATTTCGGATAAGGGTTCTAATGGCCACAGCAGTAATAGCAGAGGCACAGACCGGGCGCAGCGCCGTCCCCGCACATGCAAAGGTGTGGGAGGCCAGCAGGTCAATGTGCCGGTCCTCAGCATCCCACAGGGTAGTAGAATCAGGGGAATGCATGACAGGGGTGTTAGATAGCCCTAGGATCGGGACATCCACCTCGGGGGGGATGACCAACATTTAACCACCTCAGGGGGAAAAGGATACTTCCTATCCCAATCCCTTGGAACAACGGGAAGTTTACTGGGGCACTCCCATTCCTTGAGCACAAGGGTATGGAAATGTGCCTGCTCTAGAAATTCCAAACGTGATGTTGCTGTATGAAAACGCTCCCCTTTTTGCCTGGGAGCCTCACCAGGGAGAGAGATAGACAGAACCTCAAAGATCTGGGTCAATAATCTGTCAGTGTCATCCGGGGCCCAGGGGTCAGAGCCAGAATAGTCATGACCCCTTGGTCTCTCATCAGATGAGCCAGAAAAGAGCTCCTGAGATCCCATAGGGAAAACAGTAACATTAGGCGTCAAGTGCCGCTTCTTACCAGGGGCGTTACGCGCTAAAGACCTCGCAATAATCTGTTCAGCAGTAGGCAGTCTAGAAGACACATCAGGCTGAGAATCCCCACAAGTATGCAACTCAATAGGAGTGAGATTTAAGCTGGGGGGAGTAGGTGAAGTGAAACGAGGTACAGCCACTGGCAGGCCAGATTGCAATGCAAGCACCTGCTCAGCACAGGGTACACAGACCCACGCCTTGTCAGAGTCACCATGAGGCTGTCCACACGCTACACACAGCCGGTCTTGTCCCAAGGGGACCCCGGTCACATTATCCTGGGATGACTCCATATGGTGATTATTAGGCACAATGTGCCAGTAGGGATTGACGCTATGAAGCAACCCTGGATGCCCCAATGACCCGCTAGGGAAGTGGGAGTAAATTTACAAGGCCCAACTTTATCAATTACACCGGGCCGGGAGAAGCCAATGGATTCACCCGTCTGAAAGAGACAATGAGAAGGAGGGGTGTCAGAACCAAAAAACACTACAATGAGTATAAAGCCGCCCGCGAGGGCACTTACGGACAGCAGTAAGAACGTCACACGCACGCGCGACCTGACAACATGGCGCCGAGAGTACCTCGAAGGGCGGGCCAGAGCGAGCCGTGACGCAGGGCGCGCCCCCCTGAAGAGCGCAAAGTCAACCGACAAGCAGCCAATGAGAACGCAGAAGCGTCTGAGGTAACGCCGCCGCCCGGCGCGGAACATCCAAATGAAGGAAAAGACGCGCGCGGCGGCGGCATTTGCAACAGTAAAAAGAAAAGTTAGTGCGGCGGCTGACACCACATATACTAGTCAAAAAAATACAATTCGGTGAAGTACTCACCTGTAGAATTGATATTATTTGTATACAGTACGTCCTGCTCCAGATATAATACTTACATTTGGGTTATCCTCCGCCAGATGGCGCTGCACTGCAGAGACATGGAAAAACTGGCCCCTCCCGGCCCTTCAAATATCCAGGGACCTCCCACGAATCCCCAGCATTGAAAAGCAGTGAACAAGAAGCTGGAAGAATGAAACCACCCAGAACAACTGGTAATAATAACAATGATAACAATCACCATACAGGGGATCCAAAATAATGCAACAACAGGGTGGGGTGGAGCAGGACGTACTGTATACAAATAATATCAATTCTACAGGTGAGTACTTCACAGAATTGTATTATTCTTAGTATATAGTACGTCCTGCTCCAGATAGATTACTTACACTTGGGACATCCAATAGCAGTGTCCATAAAGTAGGGTGGGATCCCCCAACAAAAGGTGACAACAGGCAGTTTAAACTACTGCCGCTTGCAAAACCTTGCGGCCAAAAACAGCATCAGCTGAGGCCCTAACATCAACCTTGTAAAACGTTGAAAAGGTATGAACAGAAGACCAAGTAGCAGCCTTGCAAACTTGTTCAACAGAAGCCTGGTGCTGGAAGGCCCAAGAGGCACCAATAGCACGAGTGGAATGAGCAGTAAGGCGGAAGGGAGGATTCTTCCCCTTAGCAAAATAGGCCTGAATCACAGCCTGACAAATCCATTTGCTAATAGTAGACTTGGCAGGAGCCAAACCCTTCCTAGGACCAGAAGGGACCACAAAAAGCATCAGTCTTCCTGAAGGCCGCAGTGACTACCAGGTAGTACTTCAGACACCTTACCACATCCAATGAATGCAAAACCCTTTCCTTAGCGTTGCTAGGATTAGGACACAATGAAGGAAGGACAATATCCTGATTCAAATGAAAAGCAGAGACCACCTTTGGCAGAAAGTCTGGCTTAAAGCGGAACACCACCTTGTCCTGGTGTCATTCGTAATATGGGGGCTGAATAGACAGAGCCGCCAGCTCAGACACGCGCCTGACCGAAGTAATAGCAGTTTATCTCCTCAAACTACAGCCTTTGGCCACACCCCCAGCCATGTGGACGACCATTCCACCATGTGGAATTCCATAGTTGGATCAGTATCACACCTCCACCAGGGCAGCATCCTGAATAGGCTCAAAGGGAGCACCCTGTAAGGCAGACAAAACCAGGTTCAAGTCCCAAACAGGAACCGTAGGCTTACGTGGGGGACGTACGTGAGTGACCCCCTGAAAGAAGGTCTTAACCAAGGAATGCTGCGCAAAGGACCTCTGAAAGAAGACGGACAGGGCAGAAACCTGACCCTTCAGAGTACTGAGTTTTGAACCCAACTCCAAACCATGTTGTAAAAACTCCAGAATCCTAGGTATTAAGAATTTCATGCAGGGGAGAGACCTAGACTCACACCAGTAAATGTAGGAACGCCATACCCTATAATAGATGGCAGAAGAAGTTTTCTTCCTAGCCTGTACCTTGGTATCCACCACTGAGGCAGACGAGCCTTTCTCCATCAAGATGGAGGTTTCAGCAGCCAGGCCGTCAAAGCCAGAGTTTGTAAACTGGGATGGCGTAAGGATCCTTGAGTGAGTAGATCTGGCTCCTCTGGCAGGATGTACTGGTCTACTGCCATTTGTACCAAGTCTGCGAACCACACTCTTCTTGGCCACCTCGGGGCCACCAGAATCACTGGCACCCTTTCCAGGGCAATCTTGCGCAGAACCCTGCCCAGCAGGGGAAACGGGGGGAAGGCATACAGAAGCTTGAATTTCTTCCAAGACAGTGACAGAGCATCCGTGGCCAAGGCCAGAGGGTCCTGTGACAGGGAGACAAAGGCCAGGAGCTTGTGACGGGATGCAAACAGATCCACATCCGGTAGGCCCCACCGGTAACACAGGGACTGGAAAACCCTGTTGCAGAGGGACCACTCCACCTGACGGGAAGTCCCCCTGCTCAGAGAGTCTGCTAGAAGATTCTCTACCCCCGGGATATAAACAGCCGAGATGCATTAAACATTGGCCTCCGCCCATGTCAGAATCCGTGACACTTCCTGGAGGGCACCCTTGCTCCGGGTCCCTCCCTGATGGTTGATGTAGGCAACCGCCGTCCTGTTGTCTGAGTGCACCTGCACAGACAGACCCTGCAGGTGATCGGTCAATCGCTCCAAAACCAACCTGACCGCCCGTAGTTCCAGAATGTTGATGTGTAAATGGGCCTCCTGAGGGCCCCACCTCCCCTGGATCCTCAGGGACTTCCAGAATCCCCCTCAACCTGACAGACTGGCATCTGTGGTGAGCGTCTCCCAGGACGGGGCTAGAAAGGACCTGCCCTTTAGCAAGTTCTTGTGGTTCAGCCACCACGAGAGGGACCTTCTGACCAATGGGGGAAGCACACAAACCCCGTCCAAGGATGCGGGGTCCTTGTCCCACGCTGATAGGAGGTGAAGCTGCAGGGGCCTCGAGTGGAACTGAGCGAAGGGCACCGCCTCGAAGCTCGCCACCATCAGGCCCATCAGCCGCATTCCCTGTCTGAGGGAGAGCTGGGGGCACGAGAGCAGGGACCGCACCTGCGTAGTCAGATCTTCCACATTCTGTTGGGGAAGGAATATTCGTGACTGAACCGTATCCAGAATCATCCCCAGGAATGGGGTCACCGGTGAAGGGGACAGGGAGGACTTGGGATGATTGATCACCCAGCCGAAGGACTCCAAGGTGGACACCACCAGCTGAGTGTCCAGCTCCGCCTGCTGTAGAGGCCATGAGGCGATGAGAATGTCGTCCAGGTAGGGCAGCACTCGAATGCCCCCTGACCTTAGCAAGGACATCACACCCGCCAATACCTTGGTGAACACCCTGGGAGCTGAAGTGAGGCCAAAGGGAAGAGCCACAAATTGGTAGTGTTGATTTTTCAACTCGAACCTGAGAAACCTTTGATGTCCAATGACGTCAAAATCCCCTGGTCGTAGAGAGCCGACGGCCGAGCGCAGGGTTTCCATGCGAAAGCGCTTGCTCTTGACAAATTTGTTGAGGATCTTTAAATCCAGAATGGGCCTGACTGACCCGTCTCTTTTGGGTACTGTGAAAAGGTTGGAGTAGAAACCTTCTCCCAATTCTCTCAAGGGAACTGCAAATAACTCCCAGCTCCACAAGTCCTTGTACTGCTTGCATCAGGACCTGGGCTGATACCGGGTCCTGGGGTATCCGGGACCTGACGAATCTTGAGGGGGGCCGCACAGCAAACTCTATCTTGTAGCCGGAGGTAACTACCTCCAGAATCCACCGGTCTGAGACTTGACGCCTCCAGACGTGCACGAAGTGCTGTAGTCGTCCCCCCACCCTGGCGGGCGAGGGCGCCCCATCATGCCTGAGGGGTCTTGGGAGGGGGTTTGGATTTGGTCCCCCAGGAGGAGCCAGGGCGTCGCCCCCTGCTCCTATGCCAGGAGTCTGTGCGAGCCCCCGCGAAGGACACCCCTTTACCCTGCTTAGCACCTCTGTAGGGGGCTGAAAGGGGGCCCTGGTTGCGAAAGGGCCGAGGCTGCCGCCTGCGCTGTGGTAACTTACCTCCTTTAGCAAAGAGGTCTAGGCGATCCCCAAACAGGCGTAGTCCCTTGAAAGGGAGCCCAGTAAGGGCTTTCTTAGCAGCATTGTCGGCCGCCCACTGTCTCAGCCATACCGCGCGGCGTATAGCCACCGCCAAGGCGGAAGATCTGGCACACAGCCTAATAGCATCGCCCGATGCAGACAGGATAAAGTTCACAAATACATCACAGTTAGACAGTGCATTAATAGTATCAGCAAGCAACTCGTCTGAGGCGTCAAGTGCATTCCTGACCATGGCCCTGAGCGCCACGGCAGTAATGGCCAGAGCGCAAACCGGGCGCAGTGCCGCTCCTCCAAACGCAAAGGCATGGCACGCCAGTTGATCAATGCGCCGGTCCTCAGAATCCCGCAGCGTAGTAGTGTCGGGAGAGTGCATAATAGAGGTGTTAGACATCCCTAGAATAGGAACATCGACCTTGGGGGCAATGACCAGCACTTGACCATGTCAGCAGGAAATGGATACTTCCTGTCCAAACTCCTAGGTATCCCGGGAAGTCTACTGGGATGTTCCCACTCCTTAAGCACTAGGTTATTTAAATGGGTCTGCTCAGGAAATTCCAATCGAGCCTTAGCAGTATGGAATAGCTCACCCCTTTGCCTGGGTGCTGCAACAGGGGGAGAAATGGACAAAACCTCAAAAATCTGAAGCAATAGCTTATCAGTATCATCCGGGGTCCAGTGATCAGAACCAGAATCGTCATGACCCCTAGACTTCTCATCAGATGACTCTGAGTCAGAGATCAGCTCCCCTTCGTCCGAAAGGGTATGGTCATATAGATGTGTAAACTCATCAGACTCCGTAGGGAAAGGAGCAGAGTCAGGGACAATGTGCCGCTTTTTTGCGGTAGCCTTGAGCGCTAGAGTACTAGCAAGCAATTTTTCAACACTGGCCAGTCTAGTAGCCACATCAGGATGAGAATCCCCGCTTGTATTGGGGGTTAGACTCAGGCTTGGGGTAATAGGTGAAGTGAGGCGAGGTGCAGGCCCAGCCCCAGAAGGGGCGGGAAGTACCATTAGCGCCTGCTGTGCACAAGGGACCCAGACCCGAGCATTGTCATCGTTGATAGATGAGACCCCACAAGCTACACATGGCCGGGCTTGTCCCGGGGGAACCCCGTTAACAATATCCTGGGATGCCTCCATATGGTGATTAATGGGCCCAATAGGCCAGTAGGGATTGACGCTATAAGCTACCCTGGATGCCCCCAAAGACCCGCAGGGAAGTGGGAGTAATTATACTAGGTCCACTGGGAATTACACCGGGCCGGGAGAAGCCACTGGATTCGACCGTCTGAAAGACATAATGGGAATAGGGATGTCAGAGCCATGAGCAGTAAGTAAGACAATGAAAATTGCCCACGAGGGCACTTACAGATCGAGGGAGGACCGTTACCACGCACGTGCACGCGCGATGAGCATCGAAATGGCGCCAAGCGGACCTCGAAGGGCGGGTCAGAGCGGGCTGTGACGCGGAGCGCGCCAAGCCAGGTCTCTGCCCCCCCCCCCCCCCGAAGAGCGCGAAGCTCTGAATTTACAGTAGTCAGCGCAAACAGTAGAGTGAATGACACACTATAGAAGCCCAAAACGGGGATTACTTCCAGATGCGCCCAACAACAAAAAACCAATAAAGACTGAGGCGCCGCCGCCTGTTCACACACCCGTCGAGTAAGGGCAAGGTAATCGCCCGGCGGCGGCCGATAGAAAATAAAGACAGCGCGGCTCTGACACCAGGTGTATGAGTCAAGGACAATATTAAGGCCATAACGTGTACTGAATACACAAGACCACCACCCCCCCCCCCCCCTTTCTTTCCACCCGAGCTACGGGGGGAATGAGGGAGAATGGCGACCCTTTGAGCAGGGTCCGCCGCTATACGGGGTATGGGGCAATAGCGCGGGAGGGGCATCCACAAGAGGTTCACCATTAGCCTAAACCGCCTACCCTTTGGTGGGGGACTGCGGTGGAGCGAGGCTCCATAAGCACACGTAGTGCTGCCTACCTTCACCCGACCAGCGCAGCCCAGGCTGGGAGGCACATCACAGGAAGGACGGGTGGGAGTAGTTCAACAGGGCCGCAGGCTTCAATAGCCCCGCTCACCTGCGAGAGAGTGACACATCATGTCTTCGCAGTCAGCACTGCAGAGAAATCTGGGGATTCGTAGGAGGTCCCTGGGTATTTGATGGGCCGGGAGGAGCCTGCTTTTCCATGTCTCTGCAGTGCAGCGCCATCTGGCGGAGGATAACCCAAGTGTAAGTATTATATCTGGAGCAGGACGTACTGTATACTAAGAATACATGAGAAAAAGCCGTATGCACGATACACGCTCACCCACACAACCCCCCCTTCTTTCCCCCCCGAAGGCTACAGGTAGAATGAGGGAGGATGGCGGCCCTCTGTACAGGACCCACCGCTACCGGGGCATGGGACAATAATGCGGGGGGGGGGGGCATCCCATAAAGGCTCACCATCAGCCTATACCGCCTACCCTTTGGTGGGGGACTGCGGTGGAGCAGCGCTCCATAAGCACGCACGGTGCCGCCTACCTTCACCCGATCAGCGCAGCCCAGGCTGGGAGGCACATCACACGAAGGACGGTGGGAATAGTCCAACAGGGCCGCAGGCTAATAGCCCCGCTCACCTGCGAGAGAGTGATAATTTCATGTCTTCGCAGTAAGCACTGCAGAGAAATCTGGGGATTTGTGGGAGGTCCCCGGGTATTTGAGGGTCCGGGAGGAGCCTGTTTTACATGTCTCTGCAGTGCAGCGCCATCTGGCGGAGGATAACCCCAAATGTAGGTAATCTATCTGGAGCAGGACGTACTGTATACTAAGAATAGACAACTTTGAGAGTAAGAACAGCCAGGGCAGCATCCTGCACAGGTTCAAAGGGAGCACCCTGCAAGGCTGACAAAACCAAGTTCAAATCCCAAGCAGGTAACATAGGCTTACGTGGGGGACACACGTGAGTAACCCCCTGGAAAAAAGTCCTGATCAGAGAATGCTGAGCAAAGGACTTCTGGAAGAAAACAGCCAGGGCAGAAACCTGACCCTTCAGAGTACTGAGTTGTAGCCCCATCTCCAACCCATTCTGAAGGAACTTCAGAATCCTGGGAATAGAGAACACACGACAGGGAAGAGACTTAGACACCAGTCAATGTAGGCACGCCAAACCCTGTAATAAATGGAAGAGGAAGATTTCTTCCTAGCCTTTATCATGGTATCAACAACAGAGGTAGACAGCCCCTTCTCCATCAAGATGGAGGTTTCAGGAGCCAGGCCGTCAAAGCCAGAGTTTGTAAATTGGGATGGCGTAAGGGACCCTGAGTGAGCAGGTCTGGCACCCTGGGCAGAACGTACTGATCTACTGCCAGCTGCACCACGTCTGCGAACCACACTCTTCTTGGCCACCTGGAGGCCACCAGAATCGCTGGCACCCCCTCCAGAGCAATGTTGCGCAGAACCCTGCCCAGCAGGGGGAATGGAGGAAAGACATAAAGGAGCTGAAAGTCCTGCCATGACATTGCTAGGGCATCCGTGGCCAAGGCCAGAGGATCCTGGGACAGGGAGACAAAGGCTGGTAGCTTGTGATTGTGGCAGGACGCAAACAGATCCACATCTGGTTGGCCCCAACGGTGACACAGAGCTTGAAACACCCTGCTGCAGAGGGACCATTCTCCCTGGCGAGAGGTCCCCCTGCTCAGAGTCAGCCTGCAGATTTTCCACCCCCGGGATGTACACCGCTGATATGCAGGGAACATTGGCCTCCGCCCAGGTCAGGATCAGACACACCTCCTGGAGGGCCCTCCTGCTTCAGGTCCCTCCCTAAAGATTGATGTAGGCAACTGCCGTCTGGTTGTCCGAGAGCACCTGAACAGGCAGGCCCCGAAGGTGATGAGTCAACTGAGCCAGAACCAACCTGATCGCCCGCAGCTCCAAGACATTGATAGGTGTGTGGACCTCCTGAGGGCCCCATCTCCCCTGGAACTGCAGGGACCTCCAGAAACCCCCCCAACCTGACAGACTGGCATCCGTGGTGACCGTCTCCCAGGAGGGGGTCAGAAAGGATCTGCCCCCCAACAGGTTCCTGAGGTCCAGCCACCATGAGAGGGACTGCCTGACCAGGGGGGAAAGCACAAAGACCCGGTCCAGGGACGCTGGGTCCTTGTCCCATACTGACAAGAGGTGGAGTTGCAGAGGCCTCAAAGGGAACCGAGCATAAGGGACCGCCTCGAAGCACGCCACCATCAGGCCCACCAGCTGCATTCCCTGCCTGATGGAGGGATGATGACAAGATAGCAGGAACTGGACCTGCACAATCAGACTGTCCACCTTCTGCTGAGGAAGAAAAATCCTTGCCTGAACTGTATCAAGATTCATTCCCGGAATTAAGTCACCAAGGAGGGAGACAGAGAAGACTTGGGGTGGTTGATCACCCAGCCAAATGACTCCAGGGTGGACACTACCAGCTGAGTATCTAACTCTGCCTGATGTAGAGACTGGGAAGTGATGAGAATGTCGTCCAGGTAGGGCAGCACGCGGATGCCCTAAAACCTGAGCAGAGACATCACTCCTGCCAGCACCTTGGTGAACACCCTGGGAGCTGAAGTGAGACCAAAAGGCAATGCCACAAATTGGTAGTGTTGATCCTTCAGAGCGAACCTGAGGAACCTTTGATGACCTGGAAACACAGGAATATGAAGGTAAGCATCTTTGATGTCCACAGACGTCATGAAATCCCCTGGGCGCAGGGAACTGATGGTAGAGCACAGAGTTTCCATGCGAAAGCGCCTGTACCTGACAAATTTGTTGAGGATCTTCAAGTCTAGGATGGGCCTGACTGACCCATCTTTTTTGGGCACTGTGAAGAGGTTGGAATAAAAGCCCTTGCCCTTTTCTCTTAAAGAGACCTTGCAGATGACCCCCAGCTCCAGAAGGCTTTGCACCGCCTGCACTAGATCCTGAGCTGACACAGGGTCCTGAGGAATCCGGGATCTGATGAACCTTGGGGGAGGGCAGACAGCAAACTCTTGTAACCGGAGGACAGTACCTCCTGAATCCACCGGTCTGAGACATGAAGCCTCCAGACATGAGCAAAGTGCTGAAGCCGTCCCCCCACCCGGATGGGTGAGGGCGCCCCATCATGCCTGAGGGGGCTTGGGAGAGGACTTAAAGTGGACCAACACCCAGGGGTGATCAGCCCGGGAATCTATAAGATTCCCGGGCCGATCACCTCCCTCACCGCGGGACATCCGAGATCGGGATGTCCCGCGGTGAGGGACCCCCCCCCAAAAGCCCCAAAAAACTCACCTGATCGGCGGCGGCGGCAGCGGCTGCCTCCCGCGCGCCCCTCTAGGCGTGCGCGCACCCGCGCCGGCCGTTTGTGAATGGCCGGCGCGGGCACTGTCAAAGGGGTGCGCGGGAGGCGGCGGCGGATGCGCTGTCTTGTCCGCAGCTGTCACCCGCTTGTCCGTGGCTACATGGGAGCATGGTGATGTGAGTTTTGGGGGGTTTCTGGGGGGTTTTCTGGGGTGCCCCCTGAAGTGGACCAAAACCCAGGATAGTCAAAATCCTGGGTGTTGGTCCACTTTAAGCTTGGATCCCCAGGAGGAGCCAGGACGTCCATGTCCCCTGCCCCTACCCCAGGAGTCTCCTTGGGCCCACGTAGAGGAAACCCCCCTTCCTTGTCTAGCACCATGGTAGGGTGAGGAAAAGGAGCCCTGACCCCGAAAGGGCCGAGACTGCCGCCTGCGCTGGGGTAACCTGCCGCCCTTAGCAAACAGGTCCAGGCGGTCCCCAAACAGGCGTAGCCCTTTGAAGGGAAAACCAGTGAGGGCTTTCTTGGCAGCGTTGTCAGCAGCCCACTGGCGCAGCCAAACCGAGCGGCATATTACCACCACAAGGGCAGAGGTTCTGCCACACATTCTAATGGTGTCATCCAAGGCAGAGAGGACATAGGTCACAAAAACATCACAACTAGATTGCAACTAGTGCATTAAACTCCTCCCTAGACACATCATCAGGGGCACCACCCAGGATACTTCTGAGCAGGGTCCTAATAGCCACAGCCGTAATGGCAGAGGCACAGACCGGGCGCAGCGCCGTCCCCACACACGCAAAGGCATGGGACGCCAGCTGATCAATGCGCCGGTCCTCAGCATCCCACAGAGTAGTAGAGTTAGGGGAGTGCATGACAGAGGTGTTAGATAACCCTAGGACCGGGGCATCCACCTCAGGAGGGGATGACCAACACTTCACCACATCAGCAGGAAAGGGATACTTCCTATCCCAACTCTTAGGTACACCGGGAAGCCTGCTGGGGCGCTCCCATTCCTTGAGCACAAGGTTATTAAAATGGACTTGCTCAGGAAATTCCTGAGCAAGCAATGTGAAAAATGTGAAAAAGTTCCCCCTGTTGCCTGGGGGCCGCAACAGGGGGAGAAATAGACAGAACCTCAAAAATCTGAGCCAACAGTCTATCAGTATCATCTGGGGCCCAGGGGTCAGAGCCAGAATGGTCATGACCCCTGGGCCTCTCATCAGATGACCCTGAGTCGGAGAATAGCTCCCCTTCCTCCAAAGGGGTATAGCCAGACGGTTCCAAAAACTCATCAGCTTCCATAGGGAAAAGAGTGACATCAGGCGTTAAGTGCTGCTTTCTTGCAGAGGCCTTACGCGCCAAGGTATTAGCAATCAACTTCTCAACACTAGCCAGTCTAGAAGACACATCAGGCTGAGAATCCCCACTTGTATGCAACTCAGTGGGAGTGAGATTTAAGTTTGGGGGAGTAGGTGAAGTGAAACAAGGCGCAGGCCCAGCCACTGGAAGGCCAGATTGCAGCGCCAGCACCTGCTGGGCACAAGGTACACAGACCCGCACATTGTCAGCGCCAATAGGGGACACCCCACAAGCTACACACAACCGGGCTTGTCCCAAAGGAACCCCGAGCACATTATCCTGACACGCCTCCATATGGTGATTATAGCGGCACAATAGGCCGATAGGGATTGACGCTATAAAAGCAACCCGGGATGCCCCAATAACCCGCTAGGGAAGTGGGAGAAATTAACACTAGGCCTCACAAGTTAATTAACTAAATAGAGGGAGTACAGCCGGGAGAAGCCAAGAGGGTTCGGCCCGTCTGAAAGACATAAGCAAAAGGGAGCCGTAAGTGTACAAATAAATAACAACGGTAATAAGGCCGCCCGCGAGGGCACTCACGGACCGCGGTAGGTAGAAGAGCGCGAAGCCATACACGTGACAAGCAGCCAATGATGGCGCACCAGCGCCCGAGGTAACGCCGTCGCCAAGCGCGGAACACAGTGGCAGCGCGCGCGGCGGCAATTTTAAGACACAATAAGTGCAAACAAGTCAGCGCGACGACTGACGGCAAGCATAATAAAATAATGTAGTGAAGCATAAGGCCAATACACATACACACCCCCCTTTCCCCCCCCCGAGGGCTACAAGGAGAGCGAGGGAGGACAGCGGCCACTTAACAGGACCCACCGATAGACAGGGGCAATAGTGCGGGAGGGGCATCCCATAGAGGCTCACCATATGCCTATACCGCCTACCCTTTGGTGGGGGATTGCGGTGAAGCAGTGCTCCTAAGCACCTGACAGCGGTGCTGCCTACCATCACCCGACCAGCGCAGCCAAGGCTGGGAGGCAAATTACTAATGGAACGGGTGGGAATAGTCCTACAGGGCCGCAGGCTAATAGCCCCGCTCACCTGCGAGAATAGAGAGCCATCTTCTTGTCCTTCGCAGTCCAGAATGCAGAGAAGATCTTGGGATTGTGGGAGGTCCTTGGGTATTTGAGGGGCCGGGAGGAGTCTATTTTCGATGTCTCTGCAGTCCAGCGCCATCTGGCGGAGTAATACCCAAGTGTAAGTAATCTATCTGGAGCAGGACGTACTGTATACTAAGAATACATAACTGGCCACATAACGCTGTATAACACTGAATAACAATGTCTGCTGAATAGCACCGAAGGCTCCTCCCCTGCATCTTCTCGTAAGGTAAACAAGAGAATCAAGCACTGAGCACCTCTCCTCAGAGGCTGCCACCAACAAGCAGTGCGCAAGCGTGGATGGGCGGACCAATAAAAATACTCAGAACGGTGACAATCATATCCCACTCTGAGGTTAAGAGCAACAACAGTGCCTTGTCTGCACAGTAAACAATACAGACAGCGCAAAACTAGCTCTGTCTTTCAGCACCACACATTAATTTGCCTCCACGGCGATTAAAAAACACAGAATGCAGTGATTTAAAAGAACACTTTCCCATTAAAAAGGGACAGATAAAGAAAATAAAACTGAACAATGTGAAGTAGTATTTCATAGTATGGCAGCCTGCCAGCGGTCTGGTTCGATTTAAAGGTGCCAACACCTAAAACACATTTTTTGTTTTGCAAATGTGTACTCACTGACCCATATAATTTGCCAACAAACAGGAGTTCTGCACTTTGAGAAACCATCCCCAGGTCATGTCCGTGTATCCTCACTCTTAGTCAAAGACTATGTCGGAAATGGCTGAATAAACATAAAAAATTAAATAAAAAAGGTAGAAAAATAGTAAGCGCAGAGCTAACTCTGCTTCCATCCAACCTCCTCAGGACACTCTTGAAAAACTGATCAGTGGCCTGGGGGTTGATGGAATATACCAACTTCAATCAAATTTATTGACAAGTGTTTCCATCTTCTACAGATACCTTAACAATCCAGAACTTATTAATACCCTTCAGGCCACGTCCTCCACATATTCCAGAAGAAAAACAGATTACATAATGGGATGACGCAAAGGATAATCTACCATGAAAGAAGAAAGGGGTTAAGTACTGTATGGCTAGATAATGTCTTACACAGGGACAAGGTGGATGTCAGGATGTAAAGAGCAAACGGATACATTTTGTACAGTAAAGGATATTCAAACTAAAAATGTTGAAATCATCTTGAACTTGGTTTAAGGATCTGATTTGCAGTGGGTAAAGTATGCAGCAGCTGAAACGGGTGGACATGTTATTCAACTCGAATTTTGAAACAGACAACCATCCACCAAAAATGCCCATAATCTAGTCAATGTAGACACACAAGACCATAATATAATCCATTTATTCTGCTTCCATATAAATGCCTTTTGTTGTTGATAAACATTTAGCTTTGCTTTGTGTTCGTTGGCATAATACATGAAATAAAGTTTACATACTTGTGCTCATATTGACATTGAAACATTAAATATCATAGTAGATTTTATGAACTAGTTTCTCTGTTTTCAAACATAATTTTTTGTGTCATATTAGAGTTAAGTTTGTCTTCTTTTTCCTGAAGAAACGACTGAGAAATAACACGTTTGAAGGTCTTTGTATCATCTCTCAAAAACAAAGCATAGGAGTGCAAGACATACAGACAAAAAGCAGACATCACAGGGGACAGCGGTGGGTGTAACACATACATGGGAATGACACAGCCCTTCTGAGTGCTCACCGTTAAGCCTTATTTAATATATGATGCCACCAAATTATTAGCTCTAATGCAATTATAAGGAACATCTGTAAAGTAAATGTTACTGCTGGGTTTACTGGGTTCCAGGTTTGCTACATGCAAGTCCCAGGCTATTGTTTGTTATGGTTATTAAAAAAAAAACAAAAAAAAAAAAGCACTAGGGTTTCCAGGACACAATGACACATACATGTATATCATCTACTGTATGCATGCATTGAACGGGACTGTTTTTTTTAACTGGTTTCTCTGTATTCACGTAATACTCAGAGACAGAAATCAAAAATAGACTTTTACTGTTTGATAAAAGTAATATAATGGTTAAACATTAAATTATTACAAGATATAATTAGCACAGAAACCGCGTGCACCAGTCACAATACTAGAAAACCCAAACATAAAATGAGGAGGGCAAAAATTAAACATGCAGTACTGTACATCTTTCTTGAATGGAACACAACACCAAAGATACTGCTGATAGCAGATACATAAAACTATATACATAGGCAAGATAGAGACATCTCCATAGTAACAAGCAGTGCCTTTATACACAACTTCATACGCAGGAGTAGTGCACCATATACATCAACAAATGTAGGAGTGCTTTCTTTCTTCAACACCTATATAAAAAGTCTGTATGCTCCTCACCCCCATATTTCTGTGGCTGCAAGTCAGTCAGCACATTTTCCTCTGAATGCAGTAAACATAGGCATGAACACCTAATGCACCTAATCAGTGCTCTTCATATATTATTCATACGTTGCTTTCAGTAGAGGCTACTGAGTTCTAGAAGCTTGCTGAAAAGTAAAGAGGACAAAATGTTCAGCCTTAGGAAGGGCCCTTGCATGTCCTTTGGTAATGTAGAATGGTTGTGTCCTACTGATTAGGACATCTACTGCCCAAAAACTTCAGATGGTCTGCTAATAAGCTATGCTTCTAGTT
This sequence comes from Gastrophryne carolinensis, assembly GCA_027917425.1. NCBI lineage: Eukaryota > Metazoa > Chordata > Amphibia > Anura > Microhylidae > Gastrophryne > Gastrophryne carolinensis. Next base: position 143,987,646 of record CM051243.1, on the reverse strand, counting down.
ATTCACACTGTCTTTGCTGGTGCCTTCCTCCTTAAGGGTCTCTTTCTCAGTGCACCCAGAGGAGTTAGACAACCTTCCAGAGTGCTTGTAAGCTGTGCACAGCTCCTGAACACGTTCTGCTGTGGGCGTCCACTTCTGAAAACCAGCCTCATTCTGAAGAAACAGCACTGCAGTATTGTGTACAGCCTTGTAGTACAGCTCATCTCTGTTAAAAAAAAAATATATATATATACTGAGAAAAAAACGTTAATGATAAACTGAAGTCAGGATTTGGATTAAGAATAATATTCAGTGAGAATATACAATGTTGTGCCACATCAAAGGCACATTGAAGTGCAACTGCAGTGGAAGTGCACAAAGTGGAAGGGGAATAAAGGATAACTAGTGATTATACTATAGTTTTATAGTAAAGAACCATTTCAAAAGTGTTGCAAATTAAAAAGGGAAATGTGTGTACTCACCGGTAAATTTCCTTTCTCGTCCTCTTCCATTCCCGGGCACCACTAGTAGCAACGCGTGGGTTAATCTCAGCCATAGACAGGGACTGCAAGATAGGAAAAAACTAGCTCCTCCCGGGCCTATACAGCCTGGGGTGGGGAGAAGGCATCAACCATCACAGACTACTGCTTTGGACGTCCCAAAGCAGTACCCTTAATAAAAGTGGCACCTTGCAGAACAGCCTGGACGGCGCCAGGCCCCTCCTTGGCCCTTCCGGGGTCACAAACAAGACATCCATCTTACGTACCTCTGGAGTAGTGGCCAAGTAATACTTTAATGCCCTGACCACATCGAGGGAATAGAGGAGTCGCTCCTTATTGCTAGTGGGGCATGGGCACAGGGAGGGTAGCACAAAATTCTGCTTCATATGAAACACTGCTTTGTCTTCATGCAGCACCAAAAAGGGTGATCTGATCGGAAAACGCCAGCTCCGAAACCCGCTGGGTGGAGGTGATCACCACAAGAAAAGCCAACTTCAACTTGAGCGTCACCAGGGAAGCTTCCATCATGAGTTCAAAAGGAGGGCCCCTGTTAGGTCAAGATTGAAATTCCAGGACGGGACTATTGGCCGCCACAGAGGTCGAACATGCGCAGCATCCTGCATGAAAATGCGGATTAACCTACGCCCCGCGGTCGGCAGTTAAGAAAAAAAAATGGTCAAGGCCAAGACATGGCCATTAAGACTGTAGATAAGCGTGCAGAAATTCCAAAATTTTGGGTACCGAGAACCTCCTATAGGAGTGGCACTTAGATTCGCACCAAGACACGAAGGCCCTGCAAGTCCTGTAGTAAATTCTAGAGCTCGAATCAAGGCCTGAAATACTGCGGTGGACAAACCCCTCTCCTCCAATATGCTGGTCTCAACAGCCAAGCCGCTAAAGCCAGACCTTGAAAATTGGAGTGCTGCAGAGGACCCTGCTGCAGAAGATCTGGGCGGCTGGGTAGTCGCCACGGGTCTCCAGCGCCAGGCTGAACAGATCCGTGAACCACACCCTTCTGGGTCAGTGTGAGGCAATGAGGATGATAGGAATCTGCTCGCAGTTGAACCCCCTGATGGTTTATGCAGGCCACAGCCATGGAATTGTCCGACTGTACCCTAGCTGGAAGGCCCTGGAGCTAGGTAGACCAATGCCTGAGAGCCAGCAGAATCACCCTCAGTTCCAACACATTGACTGGAAGACTGCACCCCCGCTGGTCCCAGAGACCCTGGAGCGTCTGGTTGTCCAGAACACCACTCCAACCTGTCAGACTGGAGTCTGTGGGCAGGATGACCCACCAGACTGGCAGGAAAGACTGACCCACTGCCAGCGACTGCTGGTCCAACCACCAATGCAAGGATTGTCGGGCATTGTCCGTCAATATGAAGCTCCGGTCCAACATCCGCACAGTCCTGCGCCATTTCAATAGGAGCAGCATTTGTAGAGGCCTGGAATGAAACTGGGCATACGGAACTGCCTCTATAGTAGACACCATCAGGCCAAGGAGACACATGCCCCATCTGACCGTGGCACCTTTACACCAGAAGGACCTGTGACCGTCGAGTATCCATTGTCATACCTAGATAGGTCGCAACCATGGAGAACCACCTGGGACTTGGGGTAGTTGATCACCCAACTGAAATGTTCCAGCATGGATAGGACTGTCCGAACATCCTGCAGTGCCTCTGCCAGAGATGGGGCTCGGATGAGCAAATCGTCCAGGTATGGGGTGATGTGTATACCCTGCCTCCGCAGGAGTGCCATCATAATCGCCAAGACCTTCGTGAACACACGGGACAGTGGACAGTTGGAACGGTAGTGCCACAAATTGGAAATGTCGGATGCCCACTGCAACGCGCAGATATAGTTGGTGACCAGATAGGATCGGGACATGCAGATAAGCATCCTTTATGTCCACCGTGGCCAGAAAATTCCCCTGTTGCAGCGGCACCATGACTGACCTTACAGATACCATGTGGAACTTCCGCATACAAAGTTGAGATTCGTATTGAGTAGTATTGAGTACAAGTCACAGCCCTGCCCTGAGGGGGGCACAGGTACTACAACTCCCCTGTCCAGCAAGAGCTCTATCGCAGGGTCGCGAGTTGCCACCTTTTCCATGATATGGGAAGGCTTGGATGCCACCAACCTGTGTGGACGAAACAACTTCCCGGACCCAGGCGGCAGATATCCACTCCCTCCGCACCGGCGCGTAGTGCAAAAGCCACTGCCCCCTGTGATCGGGTGAGGGAGCCCCATCAACCCTTATAGGGCTTGGCCGGCTGGCCCCTTGGGGGTCTAGGTGTCCCCCATGGCTTTCACTAACCCGAAAAATCCTTGTGGCGCCTGAAGTCTGTAGAACCTCCAAACTTCCAGAAGGGACGAAAATTCTGTGACCTGCGAAACAAGGTCCTCAGTTTCCCATCCTGGAGAAGCCTAGTTGACTTCTGGCCTTCTGGACCAGGTCATCCAGAGGCTCACCGAAAAGCAACCCCCCCCCCCCCCCGAAAAGGGGAGGGCAGACCTATCCTAAGTAGAGATGATGGGGTGCCGAGCCAGACCAGACACTGATTCGTCTAACTCAGGTGGCTCAGACCAGAAAGGGGTACTTGGGGCTCAGACCCAGTCGCCCCGACATGTTGACCTGGACCCATGCAAACTCCCATGCTATTGGCTTAGGAACTGACATCTAACGGGGGTCCCCACGAATGCTGCAGCTGGCAAAAAAAAACGACATCTTTATAGTCCCTAGCAACTACAAGAGAAGCAGAGGAGATCCTGCCACAGCCAGCCCTATATAGGCAGTGAGGAGCTAGTTTTTTTTCATCTTGCAGTCCCCATCTAAGGCTGAGATTAACCCACATGTAAGTGGTGCCCCCGGAATGGAAGAGAAATGAAATATATTGAGAAAAGGCAATTCTGTGAGTACTCACCTGTAGAATTGTTTTTGTTCTTGCATGGCACGGCCCGCTTCGGTATTCATAACAGTTGAGTTATTGCGCCACAAGGTGGCGCAGTGGTACTGTGGAAAGCTGTGGCAGCTCCCGGCTCCCTATAAAAATGGGATTAACCATAGAGTTCCCAGCGTAGACGAGCAGTGAGACAAGAACCTGGGAGAGAACAAAGGAATGTAACAAAGGTAAGAAAACCCCAAATTAACTTGGAACAATCACCATAAAGAGGCAACCAAGAACAATGATAATGAGGGTGGGGCGAAGCGGGCCGTGCCATGCAAGAACAAAAACAATTCTACAGGCGAGTACTCACAGAATTGCTTTTTTCTTTAATGTATGGCACGGCCCGCTTCGGTATTCATAACAGTTGGGACATCCAAAAGCAGTGTCCAAAAGTAGGGTGGGATCCCCAAAGAGCAACGACGAGTAGTTCAAGTCACTACCGCCTGAAGCACCTTGCGGCCAAAAGCAGCATCAACCTTGTAAAACTTGGAAAAGGTATGAACAGAAGACCAAGTAGCGGCCTTGCAAACTTGTTCAACAGAAGCCTGGTGCTGAAAAGCCCAAGAGGCACCAATAGCACGAGTGGAATGAGCAGTAATTCTAAAGGGAGGATCCTTTCCCTTAGCAGAATAGGCTTGAACCACCGCCTTACGGATCCACTTGCTGATAGTGGATTTAGCCGGAGGCAAACCCTTCCTAGGTCCAGAAGTGAGAACAAACAGAGCATCAGACTTCCTGAAAGTCTCTGTAGAAACCAAATAAAACTTCAGAGCTCTAACCACATCCAGGGAATGCAGTGTTCGTTCCTTGGAATTAGCAGGATTAGGGCACAATGAAGGCAAGACAATGTCCTGATTGAGATGAAAGGCAGACACAACCTTAGGCAAGAAGTCTGGCTTAAGCCGAAACACCACCTTATCCTGATGCCTCTCAAAATAAGGAGGTTTGATGGAAAGCGCCGCTAGCTCAGAAACTCGCCTTACCGAAGTGATAGCCACCAAAAAGGCTACCTTAAGAGTCAAAATAGGCAAGGCGGCCTCATGGATAGGTTCAAAGGGACGCCCCTGCATAGCAGACCACACCAGATTCAGATCCCAGACTGGAAGCAAAAGCTTACAGGGTGGACGCACATGAGGAACAGCTTGGAAAAAAGTTTTGACCAGCCGGTGATTGGCAAAAGATCTTTGGAAAAAAATTGCCAGAGCTGAAACATGGCCATTTAGGGTACTAAGTTGAAGGCCCAAATCCAAACCATGTTGCAAGAATTCCAAAATCCTAGGAATAGAAAACACCCTACAGGGAAGAGACTTGGACTCACACCAGGCAATGTAAGCATGCCAGACCCTGTAATAGATGGAAGACGAGGACTTCTTCCAAGCCCTAACCATGGTATCAACAACAGAAGCAGGTAACCCCTTTTCCTTCAAGATGGAGGTTTCAGCAGCCAAGCCGTTAAAGCCAGGGTTTGTAAATTGGGATGGCGTAGCTGCCCCTGAGTGAGGAGATATGGATCCTTGGGCAAGGCGTACCGGTCTACTGCCAACTGCACGACGCCTGCGAACCAAATCCTTCTTGGCCAACAAGGGGCCACTAGGATGGCTGGTACCCGCTCTTGGACTATCCTGCGCATGACCCTGCCCAGGAGAGGGAACGGAGGGAACACATAGAGAAGCCGAAACTCCGTCCAAGGAATTGCCAAGGCATCCGTGGCGAAGGCTAGAGGATCCTGAGACAGAGAGACAAATCTGGGAAGTTTGATATTGTGACGGGACGCAAACAGGTCCACATCCGGTAACACAGGGAGAGAAACACTTGGTTGTTGAGGGACCATTCCCCCAGACGAGACGACCCCCTGCTCAGGGAGTCCGCCTCCTGGTACTCCACCCCCGGAATGTAGACCGCTGAGATGCAGGGAAAATGCTGTTCCGCCCAGGACAGTATCAGGGACACTTCCTTGAAGGCCCTCTTGCTCCGAGTTCCGCCTTGATGATTGATGTAGGTCACCGCCGTCTGATTGTCTGAGCGGATCTGAACAGCCCGACCCTGAAGGTGAGTGGCAAGAGAGAACCAACCTGATCGCCCTCAGTTCCAGGACGCTGATGGAAGCATGGCCCTCTTGTGGGCCCCACCGACCCTGGAACCTCAGGGACTCCCAGAAGCCTCACCAACCGGTCAGACTGGCATCTGTGGTGACCGTTTCCCAGCAAGGGGGCAGAAAGGTCCTGCCCCCCCAGAAAGTTCCTGGAATCCAGCCACCACGAGAGGGACCGACTGGCCAGAGGGGATAGAGCAAATTCCTGATCCAAGGACACAGGGTCCCGATCCCAAACTGACAAGAGGTGCAACTGAAGATGTCTCATGTGAAACTGAGCAAAGGGGACTGCCTCAAAGCAGGACAACATGAGGCCCACCAGCTACATCCCCTGACGGATGGAGGGATAAGGGCACGATACCAGGGCCCGAGCCTGCATCTGAAGACCCTCGACCTTCTGCTGAGGAAGGACTTGGGATAGTTGATCACCCAGCCGAAGGACTCTAGAGTGGAGGTCACCATCTGAGTGTCCTGCTCGGCCTTAGGCAAGGAGTTGGCCACGATCAGGATGTCGTCCAGGTAAGGAATGATGCGGATGCCCTGGTTCCTTAGTAGAGCCATCACTCCCGCCAGTACCTTGGTGAACACTCGAGGTGCCGAGGTGATACCGAAGGGTAAGGCCACAAACTGGTAATGCTGATCCTCCAGCGCGAACCTTAGAAATCTCTGATGACCTGGGCATATAGGAACATGAAGATAAGCATCCTTGATGTCCACAGTGGTCATGAAGTCGCCTGGGCGAAGGGTACCCACAGCAGAGCGCAGCGTTTGTTGAGGCCCTTTAAGTCCAGAATGGGTCTCAGAGAGCCGTCCTTTTTGGGGACCGTGAAAAGATTGGAATAGTATCCCTGACACCGTTCTTGATGGGGCACCAAACAAATGACTCCTGACTCTAACAGGCATTGAACTGCCAGACGCAACCCCTGGGCAGATAGGGGGTCTAAAGATATCCGGGACCTGAGGAATCTTGGGGGGGCAGGCTGCAAACTATTTTGTAACCGGAGGACACCGGCTCCTGTATCCAACGGTCTGAGACATGAAGCCTCCAGACGTGAGCAAAGAGCCGTAGCCGTCCCCACACCCGGATGGGTGAGGGTGCCCCTTCACGTCTGAGGGGGCTTGGAGTTCCAGGAGAGACCGGGACGACCGCGGGGTCTGCCACGGCCCCAAGAAGCACGAAAGGAGGAGAGGGGGGCAGAGGACCCCCGAAAGGGCTGAGACGCTGAGGCAGCCTGCCATCCTTGGCTAAAACATCAAGACGCTCCCCAAAGAGCCGCAGCCCCGCGAAAGGGAGAACAGTGAGAGCCTTCTTAGCAGCAGCATCAGCTGCCCACGGGCCCAACCAGACAGAGCGGCGCATAGCCACCAAAAGCGCAGAGGCCCTGCCGCTCAACCGCACAGAAGCATCCATAGCATGGAAAGGGATACCTTTTATCCAAACCCTTGGGCATAGCAGGTAGCTCCCCGTTTCCTTTTAGCCTCCACAGGGGGGGCAATGTGCAAAATTTCAAAAATGTGAGACAGTAAATTACCAGTGTCATCAGAATACCATGAATCCCCTGATTCAGGGTCACTGTCACAAACCTCCTGTTGGTCCCCGGAGGAGTCAGAGTCCGGAGGCAGTTCCCTTCCTCTAGGGAATAACGTCCAGCAGTGACATCAAATTCTTCATACTCCTCTGTAGAGCGTGAGGGAGTTGAAGTCAGGTGCTTCTTGCCAGAGGCCTTCCTAGGAACAGACCTGGCAAGCTGCTTCTCAATGCTGGCCACCCGCATAGCCAAATCAGAGTGCGACTCTCTACTAATATCCCCCATACTAGGGCATAATTGTCGGAGCGGGGGAGTAGGTGAAGAGGAGGGATGCGCAGAGCTAGGCAGCGAAGCAGGCAAACCAACCTGGAGCACAAGGAAACTTTCAGCGCACGGCGCGCACACCGTGACACTGTTACTCACAGGGGGGATTGCCCCGAAGGACCCCCAAGCACGCTATCCCCAGAAGCCTCCATATGGTGATTAACACAGGTGCAATAGGCCAGCAGTGGGCAAAGGCTATACAAGAGCCACCCGGGATGCCCTCCCACGGGATGCCCCCAGAAGACAGTGAAGGGGGAAATGAGAGGGAGGAAGGAGTGGAGCCGGGAGAAACCACAACCCAATGGTATCCCGCCTGAAAGACATAAGTAAAAAAGACAAATGAGCATCCCCCGGGCATACACCCCAAATGTAATAAACACCCCCCCTCACGGACCAAAGACACCGCGGGGTTACTCAGGCATAGACCACAGGACAAGGTGACACACTAGAGTAAGCAGCGCTGCAGCCAGGATGGGAGAAAACCAGACGCAAAGCTCAATCAAAATGGCGCCGGCAGAGGTACCTCAAGGGGCGGGCCGCAGGGAGACGACGCGATACGCGTCATCAACCGATCCCGCCCCCCCCGAAGAATGCGAAAAACAGCGCTCACGTTACCAGGCCGGCGCCATGACTAAGCAAAATCACCTCAGGCGATAGCGCCCACAGCCGCGGAGCGTGGTACAAAGCGGCGCGGGCGCGGGACTTGGGATAGTTGATCACCCAGCCGAAGGACTCTAGAGTGGAGGTCACCATCTGAGTGTCCTGCTCGGCCTTAGGCAAGGAGTTGGCCACGATCAGGATGTCGTCCAGGTAAGGAATGATGCGGATGCCCTGGTTCCTTAGTAGAGCCATCACTCCCGCCAGTACCTTGGTGAACACTCGAGGTGCCGAGGTGATACCGAAGGGTAAGGCCACAAACTGGTAATGCTGATCCTCCAGCGCGAACCTTAGAAATCTCTGATGACCTGGGCATATAGGAACATGAAGATAAGCATCCTTGATGTCCACAGTGGTCATGAAGTCGCCTGGGCGAAGGGTACCCACAGCAGAGCGCAGCGTTTGTTGAGGCCCTTTAAGTCCAGAATGGGCCTCAGAGAGCCGTCCTTTTTGGGGACCGTGAAAAGATTGGAATAGTATCCCTGACACCGTTCTTGATGGGGCACCAAACAAATGACTCCTGACTCTAACAGGCATTGAACTGCCAGACGCAACCCCTGGGCAGATAGGGGGTCTAAAGATATCCGGGACCTGAGGAATCTTGGGGGGGCAGGCTGCAAACTATTTTGTAACCGGAGGACACCGGCTCCTGTATCCAACGGTCTGAGACATGAAGCCTCCAGACGTGAGCAAAGAGCCGTAGCCGTCCCCACACCCGGATGGGTGAGGGTGCCCCTTCACGTCTGAGGGGGCTTGGAGTTCCAGGAGAGACCGGGACGACCGCGGGGTCTGCCACGGCCCCAAGAAGCACGAAAGGAGGAGAGGGGGGCAGAGGACCCCCGAAAGGGCTGAGACGCTGAGGCAGCCTGCCATCCTTGGCTAAAACATCAAGACGCTCCCCAAAGAGCCGCAGCCCCGCGAAAGGGAGAACAGTGAGAGCCTTCTTAGCAGCAGCATCAGCTGCCCACGGGCCCAACCAGACAGAGCGGCGCATAGCCACCAAAAGCGCAGAGGCCCTGCCGCTCAACCGCACAGCAGCATCCATAGCATGGAAAGGGATACCTTTTATCCAAACCCTTGGGCATAGCAGGTAGCTCCCCGTTTCCTTTTAGCCTCCACAGGGGGGGCAATGTGCAAAATTTCAAAAATGTGAGACAGTAAATTACCAGTGTCATCAGAATACCATGAATCCCCTGATTCAGGGTCACTGTCACAAACCTCCTGTTGGTCCCCGGAGGAGTCAGAGTCCGGAGGCAGTTCCCTTCCTCTAGGGAATAACGTCCAGCAGTGACATCAAATTCTTCATACTCCTCTGTAGAGCGTGAGGGAGTTGAAGTCAGGTGCTTCTTGCCAGAGGCCTTCCTAGGAACAGACCTGGCAAGCTGCTTCTCAATGCTGGCCACCCGCATAGCCAAATCAGAGTGCGACTCTCTACTAATATCCCCCAGACTAGGGCATAATTGTCAGAGCGGGGGAGTAGGTGAAGAGGAGGGATGCGCAGAGCTAGGCAGCGAAGCAGGCAAACCAACCTGGAGCACAAGGAAACTTTCAGCGCACGGCGCGCACACCGTGACACTGTTACTCACAGGGGGGATTGCCCCGAAGGACCCCCAAGCACGCTATCCCCAGAAGCCTCCATATGGTGATTAACACAGGTGCAATAGGCCAGCAGTGGGCAAAGGCTATACAAGAGCCACCCGGGATGCCCTCCCACGGGATGCCCCCAGAAGACAGTGAAGGGGGAAATGAGAGGGAGGAAGGAGTGGAGCCGGGAGAAACCACAACCCAATGGTATCCCGCCTGAAAGACATAAGTAAAAAAGACAAATGAGCATCCCCCGGGCATACACCCCAAATGTAATAAACACCCCCCCTCACGGACCAAAGACACCGCGGGGTTACTCAGGCATAGACCACAGGACAAGGTGACACACTAGAGTAAGCAGCGCTGCAGCCAGGATGGGAGAAAACCAGACGCAAAGCTCAATCAAAATGGCGCCGGCAGAGGTACCTCAAGGGGCGGGCCGCAGGGAGACGACGCGATACGCGTCATCAACCGATCCCGCCCCCCCCGAAGAATGCGAAAAACAGCGCTCACGTTACCAGGCCGGCGCCATGACTAAGCAAAATCACCTCAGGCGATAGCGCCCACAGCCGCGGAGCGTGGTACAAAGCGGCGCGGGCGCTAAAAACACCCAAAAATACGTAAAAAACACCACAGAAATAACCACTCGCCGCCACCAACCACCTCCCCCCCCCAAACCGAGTAAGAGGGGGGGGGGGGGAAGAGAGAGACGACAAGACAGAGGCGAGCAGCCATGGCCAGGGAGGGGAGGGACCCCAATGAAAAATAAGGGGACATAGTCTCCAAACCACTGACACGCTCAGAAGCAGTCTTAGGCCCAGAGACAGAACTTCGCATCCCTCATGGGCTCACCATAAAGCCCATGGCCAGCTACCCTTTGTGGTATAGGGTCTGCGGCTTGGAGCTGTGCTCCAGGAGCACTTGACCCGATCTGTCAGCCGAGGCTGGGAGGCAGTGAGGGTCCAGAAACGGATGGAAACAGACATGCAGGGCCATAGGCTTGGTTGCCCCGCTCACCTGCGCAAGAGAGATAGCCATCTTCTAACTTCGCAGTAGCACTGCAGAGGAAACACTGGGGAACGCTATGGTTAATCCCGTTTTTATAGGGAGCCAGGAGCTGCCACTGCTTTCTGCAGTACCACTGCGCCACCTTGTGGCGGAATAACCCAACTGTTATGAATACCGAAGCGGGCCGTGCCATGCATTAAAGAAAAGCAACATTAATGGTAAAATTAAGTCAGGATCTGGATTTAGAATAATATTCAATGGGAATATACAAGTTAGAAAAACTATTAATGTCATAAAAGAATAACTAGTGTTTAAAGGAGAAAGCCCCTTTCACACCTGTTTGCGTTGCATTGGAGTATATATACTCCGACATGTCACAAACGGCAACAGAACGCAGCCCATTAAAGTAAACAAGCCCTTTCACATAAATGCACTGCGGTTTGCAAAACGCTTCATGCAGCATCATGCCCACAGCATATCTGCAACCCAGCCCCATAGAAGTTTATGGGCATTGCACAGGTAAAGTGCATGTATTATGTTTTACCTGCGGTTCAGTGCCCTGCAAGGGCCATGCTCCCCCCCACCTTCAGATCCATTGCCGCAGGTCCCCCGCCCCCACCTCTGCTGCTGTCTTTTCCGCTGCTGATCCCCCGCTGACTCCTTCTTTGCTGCTGGTCCCCCTGCCTCCGCCTCCATCTCCAATGTTGGTTCATGCCGCTGCTTCTCCATCCCCTTCCCCCGCCACCACTTTTCCTCCACTGCTGGTTCCCTTTCGCCACTCTTCCTCCGCTTCTCCTTCACTGCCTGGTCTCCCCGTCGCTTCCCCTCCTCCGCTGCCTGGTCCCCCCACCTGGTCCTCCCCTGCCTTCTCCTACTCTGGTGCCTGGTCGCCCGCTGCTGCTTCTCCTTCAATGCCTGGTCCCCCGCTGCCTCCGCCTCCTCTGCTGCCTGGTCCCACGTCGCTGCCTCATCCTCCGTCTCCTCCTCCACTGCAGGTCCCCCTGCTGCTGGTCCACAGCTTTGGCTTGCTGCTTCTCCTTCCCTGCGGCTTGGTCCCATTCCGCCGCCTCATCCCCTGCTGGAACCGCTACTGATTCCCCACCAGAGCCATCGGTTGGCCTGCTGCCAGAGTTGTGACCCCCCCCATCCCCCAGTCACCCTGCCGGAGTTGCCGCAGATCCCCTGCCAATGGCGCCTCTGGTCCCACTAGACCCACCACTGATCTTTCACTCGAGCCACCCCTGCAGGAGTCACCTCTGATTCCCCCACTGTAGACGCTGCCTTGTCGCTGGGGGACAGGAAACAATGGCGCTGTGCAGGGCGGCATGTTGTGCCACCCTGGCACCACAAAAAGGCACAGCACAGCGATGAGGTTATGCGATGCAGTTGAAGCACACAAGGTGAATGGGGCCTAAAAGATAACTAGTGTTTATACACCATATCTACAGTCTATGTTTATATTTGAGACGAATGTGTATATACTGAAGGGTCTTCAAAAATTATGGCAAGTTAAAAAATAAACTGGGCCACACAAGCAGTCTTAAATGGCGAAGTCAAAAAAGGAGGAGAATGGGCAAAATCAGGTAAATAGCATATGGCTCCCAGATTTAGTTAAAATGACAAAAGATCCTCTGTATTGTTATACCTGGTGCAATCAGTAATGAGAGAATGTACAAGTGCTACAAATCTGTGTCTAGAAACAGAAACACTGTCATGCATAAAAGAATGTCAATATATATATATATATATTATTAAAAGCCCTTAAGCTACATTCTAATTATAAATCTACATGCCTCTTGCAAAGGTGCTGGGATCCACTGCGGTACTCATGCTGGAAGGCTGGCAGCACCACCTGGTGGCGTTTAAAATGACTTTCCTCCATGCGAATTAGGGCTGGTGTAGGTGGGTCTCTCCATTCAGGGATGAAAACAATAAAGGACAAAGGCTGATCTGAACTCGACAACAAATTCTGGGGAAAAAAAAAAGAAAAGGTTCGATTACAACATTAAGACCCCCAAAACTACAGAACATGATAAATGTTTAAGCAAACCTTTAACCAACCTCAAAATGTGTGACCATAGCATCCATTAACTCCTCACCAAAAGGAGGATTAGCCTCAAATGAACCACTGACTGGAAAAAAACTGAGGCATGGCCTAGGAAAAATTGAAAAAAAATAAATAAAAACAATGCGTAACACATTTATCATTTTCTGATGAGTTTAAACCGTCAGCATAATTTAAACCGGACCTTCAGCATGATTTAATAAAAAGCCCAAACCTTTAAAAAAACTATTCCCCAGCATTTTAAGTTTTTAGTCACGTATTTATTTATTATTCTCTACCTTGCTGGGCTGCAACTCTGTTCAGGACACTAGGATAAGGGCGCTGCCATCTTGCCTCAGAAGCATCACATACTGAGGAAAGTAGAGCGGGATAAAGTACAGGGGGCAGGGTTATAGCTGTGCTTTGCGCAGAGCAGAGCAGAGAGTTGGGGGTCAGGGAAAGGACAGCAATCCCAGAATGCAGAGCAACACAGTCAAAAGGCTGCCTGATGCTCCATGAGCAGCCATCTTGGATGTTTAAAAGCTCAGAAAATGCAGTAGATACAGGCAGGATGATTTTTAATGTGAGCAATCTGTATGTACAGGGTGTGGGAAACATATAAGAAATGCTCTTATTCAGGGTGAAGGTCCACTTTAATGAAAAGCCCAACCTCTTAAAAAAAAAAAAAACCCCAAAAATAATATAAGTTTTTAGTCACTCTTTATTTTTTTCCACTGCAACTCCGTTCAGGACTCTAGGATACGGATGCCGCCATCTTGCCTCAGAGGCATCACAAAATGAGAAGGGGGGCTGGTTATAGTTGTGCTTTGATCAGGCAGAGCAGAACTGGGGTCAAGAAAAATACCGTTTTGTGATTACTCACCTTTAAAACGGATATTATAAGTGTGACATACACTCCGCTTCAATAAGTCTTGACAGTTGGGTTATTCTTCAGTAGAGGGCGAACTTCTGCAGAGATGAATGCAAAAAAAGAAGCCTCTCCCGGTCCATAACTACCTGGGATCTTCCACCAATTCCCCAGTGTAAGGTAGCAGTAAAGGGACCAGGAAGAACCAAATATAACAAGATTAACAAAAAACAATGGTTCACCATATAAAGGATCCAGAATACCAAACAGGGTGGGTGAAGCGGAGTGTATGTCACACTTATAATATCCGTTTTAAAGGTGAGTAATCACAAAACGGTATTATTCCAAGTGTGACATACACTCCGCTTCAATAAGTCTTGGACATCCAATAGCAGTGTCCGTCAAGGGTGGGAACCATAAACAGTAAAGAATGCACCAACTCAAACCACTGCAGCTTGCAGAACCTTGCGGCCAAAAACAGCATTCGCTGAAGCCCGCACATCAACCTTGTAAAACTTGGAAAAAGTATGAACAGAAGACCAAGTAGCAGCCTTACAAACTTGTTCAACAGAAGCCTGGTGCTGAAAAGCCCAGGATGCACCCACAGCACGAGTAGAGTGCGCAGTGACCCTAAAAGGGGGAGTCCTCCCCTTAGCAGAATAGGCCCCAACAATGGCCTGACGAATCCATTTGCTAATGGTAGACTTAGCAGGTGCCAAACCTTTCCTAGGCCCGCAGGGCACCACGAAAAGGGCGTCCGTCTTGCGGAAGGAAGAAGTAGTCACCAAATAGTACTTCACACAGCGAACAACATCCAAATTGTGCAGAACCCTCTCCTTGTCATTGTTAGGCTTAGGACACAAGGAAGTGAGAACAATATCCTGATTGAGGTGGAAAGCAGACACCACCTTAGGAAGGAAATCCGGTTTAAAACGAAAAACCACCTTATCCTGGTGTCTCTCAAAGGGGCCTGAATCGACAGAGCCGCCAACTCAGAGACACGCCGAACCGAGGTAATCGCCACCAAGAAGGCAGCCTTCTGAGTGAGAACCGAAAGAGCAATATCATGTAGCGGCTCAAAAGGCGGACCCTGCAGAGCCGAAAGAACCAAATTCAAGTCCCGAACAGGAACTACAGCTTTTCAAGGGGGACGCACATGCGCCACCCCTTGGAAAAAAGTCTTAACCAGCGGGTGTAAAGCAAAAGACCTCTGGAAGAAAACCGACAGAGCAGAAACCTGTCCTTTCAAAGTACTAAGCTGGAACCCCAGGTCCAGATTATGCTGAAGAAACTACAAAATCCTGGGTACAGAAAAAACCCTGCAAGGCAAGGCCCTAGCCTCACACCAATCAATATAGGATGTCCAAGTCCTATAGTAAATGCCAGAAGAGGACTGCTTCCTAGCCCTAATCAGGGTCTGAACGACCGCCTCAGACAAACCTTCCTCTTTCAAGATGAAGGTTTCAGCAGCCAGGCCGTCAAAGCCAGCGTTTGTAAATTGGGGTAAAGTAGATGACTCTGGGATAGCAGGTCCGGTATCAGAGGAAGCCGGCACTGGTCTATGGCCATCCTTACGACGTCTGCGTACCAAACCCTTCTTGGCCACCTTGGAGCCACCAGAATCGCTGGTGCCCCTTCTAGAACCAGTTTGCGAACCACCCTGCCCAGCATGGAGACAGGTGGAAACAGGTACAGAAAACCCAGGTCCTTCCACGCCAGAGACAAGGCATCCACTGCCAAGGCCAGGGGATCCTGAGAAAGAGACACAAATCCCAGAAGTTTGTGATTGTGCCTCGAGGCAAAGAGATCCACCTCCGGAGTCCCCCACTTGCGGCAAAGATCCAGAAAGACCTCGGGTTTGAGAGACCACTCTCCGTGGCTAGAGGACCCCCTGCTCAGGGAATCCGCCTCTGTATTCTCCCCCCCCCCCCGGAATGTAAACTGCCGAAAGGCAAGGAACATTGCTCTCCGCCCATCGCAGGATCAGAGAGACTTCCCTGAGGGCACTCCTGCTGCGAGTCCCTCCTTGGTGATTTATGTAGGCCACTGCCGTTCGGTTGTCCGAACGCACCTGAACCGGAAGACCCGGTAACTGTGGGGTTAACCGAGCCAGAACCAGACGAATGGCTCGGAGCTCCAATACATTGATGGGGATGTGAGCCTCCTGGGGACCCCACACCCCGCTGAACTGATGACTCTTCCAATAACCTCCCCAGCCCGACAGGCTGGCATCCGTGGTAACCGTCTCCCAACAAGGGACCAGAAAGGATCTGCCCTTCGCCAGATTGCTCGAGTCCAGCCACCACCGAAGTGACTGCCGAAACCTGGGAGACATCCTGAAAGGTTGATCCAAAGACTGTGGGCTCCTGTCCCAATACGTCAATAGGAGAAGTTGAAGAGATCTCATGTGAAATTGTGCAAATGGCACCGCCTCGAAGGAGGACACCATCAGGCCCACCAGTTTCATCCCCTGTCAGATAGAGGGGCAAAAGCTGGCCAGAAAAAGACGGATCAGGTCCTGAATCCCCTGCACCTTGGTCTGGGGCAGAAACACTCTGGCCCGACTGGTATCCAGATTCATGCCCAGAAATGAAATCACTCGAGACGGGGAGAGAGAAGACTTGGTGCGGTTGATCACCCACCCGAATCTCTCCAGGGTCAACACCACCTGGAGGGTGTCCAGTTCTGCCTGCTGAAGGGAAGAAGCAGAAATCAACAGATCGTCCAGATAAGGCACAATGCAAATGCCCTGAGATCTGAGCAGAGTCATTACGCCCGCCAAAACCTTGGTGAAGACCCTTGGTCCCGAGGTCAGACCGAAGGGAAGAGCTACGAATTGATAATGTTGATCCCCCACCGCAAACCGGAGGAATCTCTGATGTGCCTGAAAAATCAGAACATGCAGATACGCATCCTTGATGTCTATGGATGTCATAAAATCCCCTTGGCAAAGGGAATTGATAGCCGAGTGCAGAGTCTTCATGCGGAACTTTTTGGCTCTGATAAACCTGTTGAGAACCTTGAGATCTAGAATGGGTCTCACCGAACCCTCCTTTTTGGGGACCGTGAAAAGGTTGGAGTAGTAACCCTTGCCTCTTTCCAACGAAGGCACCGGGCATATAACCCCCATATCCAGAAGGCTTTTCACTGCCAACAGGAGCCCCTGCGCAGCCTGAGGGTCCGAGGGCACCCAAGACCTTCAGAATCTTGGGGGCGGCCAGTACTCGAACTCCAGCTTGTACCCGGATGAGACCACTTCCAAGATCCAATTGCCTGTGACCTCCCAGGCCCAGACCTGGAAGAAGAGTCGCAGCCGTCCCCCCACCCTTACGGGTGAGGGCGCCCCTTCATTGCTGAGCCGGTTTAACGGCAGGCTTGGAACCCCAGGCAGCCGCGGGACGTGCCCGACCTCTGCCTCTGTTCCAGGATGAGCCCCGAGAAGGCCAGACACCTAGACGCTCTGGCCCCTCGAAAGGAAGGAGTGAACAAGCCCGCCCCCCGAAAGGGACGGCGCTGCTTCCTCCGCTGAGGTAATTTACCGCCTTTAGCAACAGCATCCAATTTATCTCCAAATAGCCGCGCCCCCAAGAAGGGGAGAGCTGTGAGTGACTTCTTGGCTCCAACGTCCGCTGTCCACTGACGGAGCCAGACCAGTCTGCGCATGGCCACCAGCAAGGCTGACGTCCTACTACACACGACAATGGAGTCTTCCATCGCAGCCATGACAAAATCCATCACTTCTTAAGTACAGCGAACTCAGCGCTAGCTGGATCCAGCTGAGCGTTATTCAGCCAGTCCCTGATAAGAGACCTGGTAGCAAGCGACACCATGGCAGATGCACTAACCGGTCGCAGGGCCGAGCCCACGTTGGCAAATGCGTGGTACGCCATCTGATCAAGGCGCTTGTCCTCGCCATCCTTAAGGTAAGAGGACAGTAAACATACACGCACACACATAAAATGAATAAAGTGAAAACATACACACATGCAAATAGCGGCCAGGGAGTCAGCCCCCCCCCCCCCGGAGGAGAGTAAGGGACCCGGAAGAGGGAGTGGGAACCCTGCCAAAATAAGGCCATAGGCATGTAGGGACGGGGCATCCCAAACCAGGATCACCAAAAACCTGGATCACCGCCTACCCCGTGGTGGGGTCTCACGGTGGAGCAGCGCTCCTACAGCACCCAAAGGGTGCTCCTACCTTTACCAAGGACCGCAGCCAAAGCTGGGAGGCTCACTACAGGGACAATTTTGGAGGGTCCTGGTAGCAATAGAGACAAAAAGGGGGGGGGCGGGCGCGAGCCAGGCTTACCTGCATGTAAGAGAAGCTTCATCTTCTGTCTTGCTCGCTCCCTGCAGAGAAGACAACTGGGGAATTGGTGGGAGGTCCCAGGTAGTTATGGACCGGGAGGGGCTTCTTTTTTTGCATTCATCTCTGCAGAAGTTCGCCCTCTGCTGGAGAAGAACCCAACTGTCAAGACTTATTGAAGCGGAGTGTATGTCACACTTGGAATAGGACAGCAATCCCAGAATGCAGAGCAGCACAGTCAAAAGGCACTTCCTGTCTGCAGGCAGCCTGAGAATCCATGGGCCTCCATCTTGCAGGTAGGATTATTTTTAATGTTGGCAATCTGTATGTACAGGGTGGGGGAAACATAAAGGATATGCTCTTATTTAGGGTGATGGTCCGGTTTAATGCTAACCTGCATCAGATACCCATATTTGCATTTTTTAATACTTTTACATATTTATATCTGAAGTGTATTTCTAAGAGAGCGGTAAAATCACACAAAAGCAGAGCTACTACATTAGCAGATTTTACAATACCTAAAGGGGCACTCCAGGTAAATGCAATAATAATGCAGCAAGGAGCTCATCTGTCCCCTGAGTCTCTTCTCCATTTCCTGCAACATGCAATAGATGCTATAATCAGGTCTGCAGAGTTAGTTCTTTCACTTATATTCCTCTAGGATTCAAATATGGATGCATGTCTGCCCCTGTGCAAATTTGGAGGTGGTCATGGAGGAATATGAAGGATGGGCAAACTTTGGAGTATCTTTATTGCAGGGAATGGAGAACAACAACATCAGTATCAGATTTCAGGTGAACCCCTTGCTGCTTTTTTATGGTCATTACCTGGAATGTCCCTTTATGAAAGACAAGAGTTGAGACAGAACAGCCCTGCCTTTAAGTTATACATAAGAGTACAGGGATACCGTTCTAGAGCAGTGAAAGGGAGCAAGTTTGAAATGAACAAAGAAGATCAGACCGCAAGAAAAACAAAAACTTCCTGTGGAGAGAGGAAAGAAAATACCATTTTGTGATTACTCACCTGTAAAACGGTTATTATAAGTATGTCTCACACCATGCTTCGGAAATATTCATTACACTTGGGTTATGTCCAGTAGAGGGCAAACTTCTGCAGAGATGAATAGAAAAAAAGGACGCCCCTCCCGGCCCATAAAAACCTTGCACCTCCCACACATTCCCCAGTATAAGAAAGCAGTAAGGGAACCAGGAAGAGCAAATAAATCTATGAGAAAAACAGTATCACCAAACAGAGGATCCAAGATACAACTCGAAGCAGGGTGTGAGACATACTTATAATACCCATTTTACAGGTGAGTAATCACAAAATGGTATTATTCTAAGTATGTCTCACACCCTGCTTCGGAAATCTTCATTACACTTGGGACATCCAATAGCAGTGTCCAAAAAGGGTGGGGATCCCAACAGGCAAAAGTGCACAAATGAAACCCCTGCCGCTTGTAGAACTTTGCGGCCAAAAACAGCAGCTGCTAAGGCCTGCACATCAACCTTATAAAAACTTGGAAAAGGCATGAACAGAAGACCAAGTAGCAGCCGTACAAACTTGTACAACAGAAGCCTGGTGCTAAAAAGCCCAGGAAGCCCCAACAGTACGAGTAGAAAGAGCAGTAATCTGAAAAGGGAACCCTCCCCTTGGCAATATAGGCCCCAACAATGACCAGACATATCCATCTACTAATGGTAGACTCGATGGCGCCAAATCCTCCTTGGGCCCAGAGGGCACCAAAAACAAGGCATCAGTCCTTCAGAAAAAAGAAGTAGCCACCAAATAGTACTTCACACAACAAACAATCATCCAAAAAGAGTGCAGGGCCCTCTCCTTGTCATTGCTAGGCTTAGGACACAAGGAAGAGAGAACCACATCCTGAATGAGCTGGAAAGCAAAGACCACTTTAGGTAGGAAATCCAGCTTAGTGCGGAAGACCACCTTGTCCTGGTGTCTCTCGAACATCGAACAGAGGTAATAGCCACCAAAAGGGCAATATTTGGTGTAAGCAAAGAAAATGCAAAATTCTAAACCCAAACAGGCACAAGGCTTTCGAGGGGGCCGCACATGAGTGACCCCCTGGAAAAAAGCTTTAACCAAAAGGACGAAGAACAAAGGACCTTAGAAGAAAACCACCAGGGCAGACCCGCCCTTTCAAGGTACTAAGCTGGAGCCCCAGGCCCAGACTGTGTTGAAGAAAATCCCAAATCCTAGGGATCGAAAACACCCTGCAAGGCAAGGCCCTAGCCTCACACCAATCAATATAAGACCTCCACATCCTGCAGAAGATGTCAGACGACGATCACTTCCCAGCCCTAACAAGCGTCTGAATCACAGCATCAGACAAACCTTCTTCTATTAACATGGAGGAGATTTCAGCAGCCACACCGTCAAAGCCAGCGTTTGTAAATTGTGATACGAACCAAACCTGTCTTGGCCACCCAGAGGCCACCAGAATTGCTAGCGCACCCTCTTGAGCCAGCTTGAGCACCACCTTGCCCACCATGGAGAAGGGGAGAAAAACTGGTACAGAAAACCCCCAATCCCTCCAGGCAAGAGACATGGCGTGCACTGCCAGAGCCAGAGGAACCTGAGACAGAGACACAAACGTTGGAAGCTTGTGATTGCAACGTGAGGCAAAGAGATCCACCTCCGGAGTCCCCCACTTGCGACAGAGGGACCGGAATACCTTGTGGTTCAGATATCATTCCCCTCGACGAGAGATCTCCTGCTCGGGGAGTCCGCCTCCGTGTTTTCCACTCCCGCTGAGATGCATGGAACATTGCTCTCCACCCATGCGAGAATCAGAAAAAACTTCCCTGAGGGCACTCCTGCTGCGAGTCCCTCCTTGGCGATTGATGTAAGCGACCGCAGCTCGATTGTCTGATCTAACCTGAACCGGTAAGCCCTGTAAGTGATGCGTCAAGCATGACAGAACCAACCGAACAGCTCTGAGCTCCAAGACATTGATGGGGGTGTGAACCTCCTGAGGACCCCACAGCCCCTGGAATTGAAAATCCGTCCAGAAACCACCCCAGCTCAGCAATAGATGGAGTTGGAACGACCTCATGTGGAACTGAGCAAAGGGGACTGCCTCGAAGGAAGCCACCATCAATCCTACCAGTTTCATCCCTAGCCAGATAGAGGACCGAGGATTGGCCAGGAGAACACATATCAGATCTTGAACCCTCTGCACCTTTGGGTGAGGTAGAAACACTCTGGCCTGACTGGTATCCAGATTCATGCCCAGGAATGAGATCTCCCTTGATAGGGAGAGAGAAGACTTGGGGTGGTTGATCACCCATCCGAACCTTACCAGCGTCGTCACCACCCTGGAGTCCAGCTCCGCCTGACATAGTGAAGAAGCTGTAATAAGCAGGTCGTCCAGATACAGCACCATGCGAATGCCCTGAGCTCTTATGCCCGCCAGCACCTTGGTGAACCCCCTTGGTACCAAAAGTCAACCCGAAAGGGAGGGCCACAACTGAAAACACTGAACCCCCACCACAACCTGATAACTCTCTGGTGTGCTGGGTAAAATGGTACATGAAGGTAAACATCCTGGAAGTCTATAGATGTCACGAAATCCGCCTGACGAAGGAAATTGATGACTGAACGCAGAGTCTCCCTGCGTAACTTCTTGGTTCTGATGAACCTGTGGAGAAGCTTCAAATCCAGAATGGGTCAGATGGCTCCATCCTTTTTGGGAACCGTGAAGAGGATGGAATAATAGCCCTGGCCTCTCCCTGAGAAAAGCACTGGGCATATGACCTCCATGTCCAGAAGATTTTTCACTGCCAACAGGAGCCCCGGCGCAGCCCGGGGAACCGAGGGGACCCAAGAACCGAAGAATCTGGGAGGAGGCCGGCACTCGAACTCCAGCTTGAGATCATTTCCAAGATTCATTTGTCTATGACCTCCTGGGCCCAGACCAGGAAGAAGTGTAGCAGCTGTCCCCCCACCAGCAAGGGTGAGAGCGTCCCCTCATTGCTGAGCTGTCTTGGCAGCAGGCTTGGGACCCCCGTTAAGGCCTGGACGAGCACGTCCTCTGCCTCTGTTCCAGGAATCACCTCTGAAATTAGAGTAGGCAAAACCTCTGCCTGCTCTGGCACCGTGAAAGTAAGGATTGAAGGAGCCTGCCCACCCGAAAGAGGCAACGCTGCTTCTTACGCTGAGGTAACTTTCCACCTTTCGCCACTGAATCCAGGAAGGGTAGCGCTGTGAGTGATTTCTTAGCCGCAATGTCAGCCGCCCACTGGCGTAGCCAGACCTATCGGCGAATAGCCACCAGCAATGCCGAGGTTCTACTACACATAATAATCGCGTCATCCATAGCAGATAAGACAAAGGACACAAATAATATACACCGCTTAAGGGCTGTGAATTCATCACTGGCCGGGTTAAGCTGGGAACCACTCAACAGGTCCCAAACCCCAGACCTGGTAGCCACAGTCACGAGCGCCGAGGCACAAACAGGCCGCAAGGCTGAACCCACACTGGCAAAGGCATGGCATGCCATCTGATCAAAGCGTTTGTCCTCGCCATCTTTAAGAGTGGCGGCGTCTGGAGAATGTACAACGGAGGTGTTGGACAATGCCAGAAAGGATGCATCGACCTCGGGAGGGGACGACCAGCGCTTCACCACGTCCACCTATCCCATCCCTGAGGAACACCTGGGAGCCGGCTAGGCCTCTCCCATTCCTAAAGAATCATGCAATCAAAATGATTCTGATTTGGGAACTCCAAGCGGGGCTTAGAAGTCCCAAAAAATTCCCCCTTCTGCGGGGGGGGGGGGGAATATCCAGTACCTCAAATAGATGGGCCAGGATCTTGGGGGTATCCACGGCATCCCCCAGCGCCTGCCCAGTATCGGTATCAAAAAACGGCTGTTCCTCAGCATCAGATTCCTCAAACAATTCCCCCTCCTCGAGTGGGGAATAATCAGACCAGTCAAGGGAATAATAGTCATCAAAATCCAGTACTGGCGTGGCCGGCGACAGATGCCTTTTCTTAGCTGGGGCCTTACTGGCCGCAGAGCTAGAAATCAACTTTTCGATGTTGGCCAGCCTAGCACAAACATCAGCTTGCGACTCCCCGCTAATGACAGTGTCACTTGGGGTACGGATAAGGAGGGTGGGGTAGGTGATGAGGCCGGCGGCACGGACCCAGACTGCCGCGTAATGGCCTGCTGTGCACATGGAATACAAATAAACACATTATCCCCCACAAACCACACACTGCCGGGGTTGCCCCGAAGGGAGCCCGAACCCGGTATTCTGGGAAGCCTCCATATGGTGATTTTTTATGGTAGTCGCAATGACCAGTGGGAATTACGCCAGTAAGCTACCCGGGATGCCCCTTAACGTCCGTTAGTGGGAGGATTTGTAAACCCAAGGGACCCCAGGACACACAACAAAATGGGGGCCCCCATAAGTAAGCACTCATACATGCAGAAAGTAAAAAGTGTGGCAAAACATATCAAATAAATATATATCATAGTATATCACATTGAAAATAATATAGTATTGTACATAATAATAATATGGCATACTTATTTCTTCATGTAGTAATAAACAGAATGTATGCGCAAGTAGTAGACTAATGACAAAAAATAAGACCCAGAAACTGCAAGATGGGACAATACAATTCCACAGTGTTCTAGGCCACCACGCTGGATAAGGCGCCTCAAGCAACAGTGCACCACAAGCAAAGCCCTGCAGGGCACTCACTGCACAGCAAAAGGCGATCCCCAGCCTGATGATCCCCTCTCCCCATCCTCAACCAGCAAAGCAATTCCATTAACTGGGCGCCGCCGAGGGTGCCAGAGAGAGTGGGGCGGGCCGCCGCCCGCACGCCGAGCGCCCGGCCCTGCCCCCTCTCCTCACAGCAAGGAGAGTGAGAAGCTCCCCTTAGCCACCTCACCCAGCGACGCCATGACAGGGCTCTCAATACGGCCGCCGCATGTATAAACGAATGTTAAAATCACACACACACACTCATACACCAATTGATTGAGGGATTACTTCCCGATGCTCCACATCAACTGGACAAGGGAGAATCACAGGCCCCCCTCCCATAGTGAACAAAGGGAATAAAGTAAAGGGAGGGAGGGATCCCCAACTACAGAAGTAGAACATGGGGAAACGGACAGGGCATCCCAAACCAGGGTCACCAACCTGGTAGCCGCCTACCCCTTGTAATGGGGCCTCACGGAGGAGCGTGGCTCCTATCAGTACACCTGTTAAGGTGAATCCTACCGTCACCCAGACCTACAGCCAAGGCTGGGAGGCATTAGGAGACTTAATCATAAATAGGTCCGGGCAGAAATAGGGATAAAAATGGCCGGGTGTGAACCCGGCTTCCCTGCAAGGAGGAGACTTCATCTTCTGACTTGCTCGCCGTCTGCAGAGACGATTACTGGGGAATGTGTGGGAGGTCCAAGGTATTTATGGGCCGGGAGGGGCGTCCTTTTTTTCTATTCATCTCTGCAGAAGTTCGCCCTCTACTGGAGATAACCTAAGTGTAACGAATATTTCCGAAGCAGGGTGTGAGACATACTTAGAATAAGCAAGGAGCCATATAAGCTCTGTTATCATTCATAGATCAAGAAGAGCTTACAAGGGTTAGTGTAATATAAACATGCAGGAAAATTCAGGTAACAAATCTTTATCTGTACTGAAAAGCTGAAGCTATTATTCAATAAGCTTTAACTATCCTGATACACAACATTATGATGCAGCACTTCCCAAAGTCAACAGAACATTGCAGTTATTCTCTATCACTGCAGATAAATGTCTGAATCTCAATGAAAATGGTCCGATGCCAATAACTGTAGTGTCGTGCAATGCATACATACCCCCGGGAGCCAAAGTATCCATCTGTGTCTGGAAAAGCTGAGCAGTACTGCTTGAAATAACAATTTAATGGTGAAGCAAAGCACTCCGATGTTACACCGAAAATCCTGTGCAAAGTCTGGAAAACATGGACTGGTAGTGACCCATGCAGCCCCGAGCCCTCATACTGTGCTGTGCCAAACATTACCTTAAAACAAAAAGGTAAATACACATGAAATTTGCACAAATATGTGTACATAAGCTGTAAACCATGCTTACGTCTACCTACCTGGTACCTTCGCAAGAGGCACCACACACGCGATAAAAACTTTTCCGATCCTGGATCGTCTGTACAACTGAGGCGATAGAGCTGAAACTGTTCAATGTTATAGGAAGACATAAGAGCACTGTCATGTGTAAAAATACAATTCTGTGAAATACTCACCTGTAGAATTGGTATTATAAGTATACAGTACGTCCTGCTCCAGATAGATTACTTACACTTGGGTTATACTCCGCCAGATGGCGCTGCACTGCAGACACATGTAAAACAGGCTCCTCCCGGCCCCTCAAATACCCGGGGACCTCCCAAAAATCCCCAGCATTGAAAAGCAGTGAACAAGAAGCCGGAAGAATTTAACCACCCAAAAACTGGTAACTATAACAATGATAACAATCACCATACAGGGGATCCAGAATAATGCAAAAACCAGGGTGGGGTGGAGCAGGACGTACTGTATACTTATAATACCAATTCTACAGGTGAGTATTTCACAGAGTTGTATTATTCTTAGTATACAGTACGTCCCGCTCCAGATAGATTACTTACACTTGGGACATCCAATAGCAGTGTCCATAAAGTAGGGTGGGATCGCCAACAAAAAAGGTAACAGCAGACAGTTTAAACCACTGCCGCCTGCAAAACCTTGCGGCCAAAAAACAGCATCAGCTGAGGCCCTAACATCAACCTTGTAAAACTTTGAAAAGGTATGAACAGAAGACCAAGTAGCGGCCATGCAAACTTATTCAACAGAAGCCTGGTGCTGGAAGGCCCAAGAGGCACCAATAGCACGAGTAAAATGAGCAGTAAGGCGGAAGGGAGGACTCTTCCCCTTAGCAGAATAGGCCTGACTCACAGCCTGGCGAATCCATTCGCTAATAGTAGACTTGGCAGGAGCCAAACCCCTCCTGGGCCCAAATGGACCCCTAAAAGAGCATCAGTTTTCCTGAAGGACGCAGTGACTACCGGGTAATACTTCAGACACCTGACCACATCCAAGGAATGCAGAACCCTTTCCTAAGCGTTGCTAGGATTAGGGCACACTGAAGGAAGGACAATATATTGATTTAAATGAAAAGCAGACACCACCTTAGGCAGAAGTCTGGCTTAAAGCGGAACACCACCTTGTCCTGGTGTCTCTCATAGTATGGGGGCTGAATAGACAGAGCCGCCAACTCAGACACAGGTCTGACCGAAGTAATGGCCACCAGAAGACAACCTTGAGGGTAAGCATAGCCAGAGCAGCATCCTGTATAGGTTCAAAGTAAGCACCCTGCAAGGCAGACAAAACCAAGTTCAAATCCCCAAACAGGGGCCATAGGTTTACGTGGGGGGACGCACATGAGTAACCCCCTGGAAAAAGGTCTTAACCAAAGAATGCTGAGCAAGAGATTTCTGAAAGAAAAAACAGACAGGGCAGACACCTGACCCTACAGATCACTGAGTTGGAGTCTCGACGCCAACCCATGCTGTAAGAATTCCAGAACCCTGGGAACTGAAAACACCCGACAGGGAGGAGATCTAGGCTCACACCAGTCAAAGTAGGTACATCATACCCTGTGATAGATGGAAGAGGCGGCTTTCTTCCTAGCCTTCACCATGGTATCAACCACCGAGGCGGACAAGCCTTTCTCCATCAAGATGGAGGTTTCAGCAGCTAGGCCGCAAGTCAGAGTTTGTAAATTGGGATGGCGTAAGGGGCCCTGAGTGAGCAGATCTGGCGCCCCTGGCAGAAGGTACTGGTCTAGTATCATCAGCACCACGCCTGTGAACCACACTCGTCTTGGCCACCTAGGGGCCACCAGAATCGCTGGTACCCCTTCCAGAGCAATCTTGCGCAGAACCCTGCCCAGCGGGGGGAATGGAGGAAAGACATACTGGAGCCGAAATTCCTGCCATGACATGGACAGAGCATCCGTGGTCCAGGTCAGAGGATCCTGAGACAGGGAGACAAGGGCCGGGAGCTTGTAATTGTGACGGGACGCAAACAGATCCACATCTGGTAGACCCCAACGGTGACACAGGGACTGGAATACCCTGTTGCAGAGGGACCACTCTCCTTGACGAGAGGTCCCCCTGCTCAGAGAGTCTGCCAGTAGACTCTCTGCCCCCGGGGATGTACACAGGCGAAATGCATTGAGCATTGGCCTCCGCCCATGTCAGAATCCGCGACACCTCCTGGAGTGCCCCCCTACTCCGGGTCCCTCCCTGCTGGCTGATGTATGCAACCGCCATTCTTTTGTCTGAGCGCACCTGCACAGACAGACCCGCAGGTGGTCGGTCAACTGACCCAGAACCAATCTGATCGCCCGTAGTTACAAAATGTTGATAGGTAAGTGGGCCTTCTGAGGCTCCCACCTCCCCTGGCACCGCAGGGACTACCAGAATCCCCCCCCCCCGACAGACTGGCATCCGTGGTGACCGTCTCCCAGGAGGGGGCCAGAAGGACCTGCCCCCCAGCAAGTTCCTGGAGTCCAGCCACCACGAAAGAGACCGCCTGACCAAGGGAGAGGGAGCACACAGACCTCGTCCAAGGATGTCGGGTCCTTGTCCCAAACTGACAGAAGGTGAAGATGTAGAGGCCTCAAATGGAACTGAGCAAAAGGCACCGCCTCGAAGCACGCCACCATCAGGCCCACCAACTGCATTCCCTGCCTGAGGGAGGAATGGAGACACGACAGCAGGAACCTCACCTGCGCAGTTAGAGCTTCCATCTTCTGTTGGGGAAGGAATATCCTTGACTGAACCGTATCCAGAATCATTCCCAGGAACGGGGTCACCGAGGAAGGGGACAGAGAAGACTTGGGGTGATTGATCACCCAGCCGAAGGACTCCAGGGTGGCCACCACCAGCTGAGTGTCCAACTCTGCCTGCTGTAGAGACCGAGAGGTGATGAGTATGTCGTCCAGGTAGGGCAGCACGCGGATGCCCCTTGGCCTCAGAGACATCACCCCCGCCAGCACCTCGGTGAGCACTCTGGGAGCTGAAGAGAGGCCAAATGGCAAGGCCACAAATTGGCAATGTTGATCTTCCAACGCAAATCTGAGGAACCTTGGTGTCCTGAAAACACAGGGATGTCAAATGTCTTTGATGTCCACAGACGTCATGAAACCCCCGGGGCGCAAGGAGCTGATGGCCGAGCGCAGAGTTTCCATGTGAAAACGCCTGTTCTTGACAAATTTGTTGAAGATCTTTAAATCCAGAATAGGCCTGACTGACCCATCTTTTTTGGGAACTGTGAAGAGGTTAGAGTAGAGCCCCTTGCCTCTGTCTCTTAAGGGAAATCTGCAAATGACCCCCAGACCCAGTAGGCCTTGCACGGCCTGCATCAACACCTGAGCTGAGACAGGGTCCTGGAGGATCCGGGACCTGATGAATCTTGTGGGGGGGGAGCCGCACAGCAAACTCTATCTTGTAGCCGGAGGATACTACCTCCTGAATCCACCGGTCTGAGGCGTGATGCCTCCAGACTTGAGCAAAGTGCCGCAGCCGTCCCCCCACCCTGACGGGCGAGGGCGCCCCATGATGCCTGAGGGGGCTTGGGAGAGGATTTGGGCTTAGCCCCCCAGGAGGAGCCAGGACGTTGTCTTCTGCTCCTGTGCCAGGAATCTGCACGAGCCCCCGCGAAGGACACCCCTTTTTCTTGTTTAGCACCATGGTAGGGGGGTGAAGGGGGGCGCTGGGGTAACTTACCTCTCTTAGCAAAAAGGTCTAGACGGGCCCCAAACAGGCGTAGCCCCTTAAAAGGAAGCCCAGTGAGGGCCTTCTTTACAGCAATGTCAGCACCCCATTGTCGCAGCCAAACCAAGCGGCGTATAGCCACCACGAGGGCAGAAGTTCTGGCACACATTCTGATGGTGTCATCCAATGCTAATAGGACAAAATTTACAAAAACATCACAACTGGAGAGTGCATTAAACAGGGAGATCATCAGGGGCACTATCAAGCATATTTCTGATAAGGGTTCTAGTGGCCACAGCAGTAATAGCAAAGGCACAGACCGGGCGCAGCGCCCCCTGCACATGCAAAGGCGTGGGAGGCCAGCTGGTCAATGCGCCGGTCCTCAGCATCCCGCAGGGTAGTAGAATCAGGGGAATGCATGACAGGGGTGTTAGATAGCCCTAGGATCGGGACATCCACCTCGGGGGGGGGGGGGGGGGGGGGGATGACCGACATTTAACCACCTCAGGGGGAAAGGGATACTTCCTATCCCAACTCCTTGGAACCCCGGGAAGTTTACTGGGGCACTCTCATTCCTTGAGCACAAGGGTATGGAAATGTGCCTGCTCTAGAAATTCCAAACTTGATGTTGCTGTATGGAAAAGCTCCCCTTTTTTCCTGGGAGCCTCACCAGGGAGAGAGATATACAGAACCTCAAAGATCTGGGTCAATAATCTGTCAGTGTCATCCGGGGCCCAGGGGTCAGAGCTAGAATCATCATGACCCCTTGGTCTCTCATCAGATGAGCCTGAATCAGAAAAGAGTTCTCCTTCATCAGATGGGGTATAGCCACACAGATTCATAAACTCCTGAGATCCCATAGGGAAAACAGTAACATTAGGCGTCAAGTGCCGCTTCTTACCAGGGCCCTTACGCGCTAAAGACCTTGCAATAATCTGTTCAGCAGTAGGCAGTCTAGAAGACACATCAGGCTGAGAATCCCCACAAGTATGCAACTCAACAGGAGTGAGATTTAAGCTGGGGGGAGTAGGTGAAGTGAAACGAGGTGCAGCCACTGGCAGGCCAGATTGCAATGCAAGCACCTGCTCAGCACACGGTACACAGACCCAAGTCTTGTCAGCGTCAGCATGAGGCTGTCCACACGCTACACACAGCCGGTCTTTTCCCAAGGGGACCCCGGTAACACTATCCTGGGATGCCTCCATATGGTGATTATTAGGCACAATGTGCCAGTAGGGATTGACGCTATGAAGCAACCCTGGATGCCCCAATGATCCGCTAGGGAAGTGGGAGTAATTATACAAGGCCCAACTATCAATTACACCGGGCCGGGAGAAGCCAATGGATCCACCCTCTGAAAGACACAATGAGAAGAAGGGTGTCAGAACCAAACACACTACAATGAGTATATAGTTGCCCGCAAGGGCACTTACGGACCGCGGTAAGTAAAAACGTCACACACAGGCGCAACCTGACAACATGGCGCCGCGAGTACCTCGAAGGGCGGGCCAGAGCGAGCCGTGACGCAGGGCGCGCCGCGCCAGGCCCCGCCCCCCCGAAGAGCGCGAAGTCCACCGACAAGCAGCGAATGAGAACGCAGAAGCGTCTGAGATAACGCCGCCGCCCGGCGCGGAACATCCAAATGAAGGAAAAGACGCGCGCGGCGGCATTTGCAATAGTAAAGAAAAAGACAAGTCAGCGCGGCGGCTGATGCCACATATACTAGTCAAGAGACAAGAGAAAACGCTGTATGCGCGAATCACGATACACGCTAACCCCCCCCCTTCTTTCCCTCCGCGAAGGCTACAGGGAGAATGAGGAAGGATGGCGGCCCTCTGTACAGGACCCACCGCTACACGGGGCATGGGACAATAATGCAGGAGGGGCACCATCAGCCTATACCGCCTACCCTTTGGTGGGGGATTGCGGTGGAGCAGGGCTCCTTAAGCACACATGGTGCCGCCTACCTTCACCCGACCAGCGCAGCCCAGGCTGGGAGGCACATCCCACGAAGGACGGGTGGGAATAGTCCAACAGGGCTGCAGGCTAATAGCCCCGCTAACCTGCGAGAGAGTGATAATTTCATGTCTTCGCAGTAAGCACTGCAGAGAAATCTGGGGATTTGTGGGAGGTCCCCGGGTATTTGAGGGGCCGGGAGGAGCCTGTTTTACATGTCTCTGCAGTGCAGCGCCATCTGGCGGAGGATAACCCAAGTGTAAGTAATCTATCTGGAGCAGGACGTACTGTATACTAAGAATATGTATGAGCATAGATAGGTGGTGAATAAATGCTGCTTACTAGTTTGCTGAAGTAACTTTGGTTGATTCTGACAGATTCCCCCTTGTATCTTACGCACACCAAACTGCCATCTTGCTGCACATCAACTCCTCCCTGAAGTGGCAAGGCCGGGGACGTTAACCGAACAGGGTGACAGAAAACCACCTTCTCTGGACAGGGTGCACTTGGGGCTGTCTCTGTAAAACACAGATGAAAAATCCAATACTTGAATAAGCTACATACAAGTTATGAAACATACCTAACCCATTTAACAGTACGAACCTAGACTAACTTTTCAGTCGCATATGACCAGATACTTACGTTTTCCTCTTGAAGTTCTGTCAGATAGGGAACTGAAATGATTGCATACAACAGCACTACATACCTTTAACTGGAGGAGGTTTGGCTGCTGCACACAGGAAATTAAAAGAGGCAAGGACAAGGGGAAGCAGCCCTCATCGTGCAAAAACTAGGAAAAGAAACCAGTGTGCTACAGTGATCGCTTCATTACTTTTTGGGGTTCACTAGGCCAGTCACTGAACAACTTTTCAGAGACAAATCCAGGAATGGATGTATCCATAAAGGAGAGAAACTGGCTGTGCCCCTCAGAACCAAAGTGCTGGAGCAAGCTGGGATTAAGGGCCCAATACTACCTATGGGAGAACAGTAAGCTAACAACCAAGGAGCAGGAGACAGTGGGTGATCTAGCTTACCTGTCAATTACTAGCATACCCCTGCTTTCCATTTATGATAAGAAGAAGGATGCAAGCCCTGCAAAGTCAATGCCCCCTGAAGCATACTAGGAACTGGAGAGTGCCTCTACCCGGCAACAGGTGATGCCTGGCCCAGGCACTCACTGATTGGCGTGTGGGCGTAGCAGAGCTAGCGCTCTACTGACAGCAAGATAGACAGCTGTGAAGCGCTGGCTTTTGCCGCTCTAGCTCCGGGGCGGCAGTGTTGAAAGTGCCAACTGAAGCTGGGACAACAAATCATATGATAATATTGTAAACATGTTAACATAAAGCAGGAAGAAGGTTAAAGTGGACCAAAACCAAACGCGGATCTTATAGATTTCCAGGCAGATCGACCCCCCCCCCCCCCGGGGCATCCAAAATCGGGATGCCCCGCTGTGTGGAACCCCCCAGGTCGTCCCGATCACTTACCTTCGTTCCCGGTTCAACGGCATATGCGCAAGCCGCGCTCGCATCCCGCTATCCATTTGTAAATGGCCGGCGCGGGCACGCTCACTGTTAAGAGGGATGCGGGGGATGCGGCCACCAGAGCACTCGGAGCCGCTGGCCTTAGACGCAGTCTTAGATGGTGTGACGTCAGCGTATCTGAGCGTGCTGATTGGACGAGCGGCCTTACATGCGTCGTAGGACCGGAAAGAGGTGCGTTACATTGGGTGATCTAGGGGGTTTCACACGGTGGGGCACCCCTGGGGAAAGGACCAAAACCCAGGATAGTCAAAATCCTGGGTTTTGGTCCACTTTAAAGGGGAGTGATAGAAAAATAAAGGCGAGGGGAGATAAAGAAAAATACAATTCTGTGATTACTCACCTGTAGAATTGGTATTATGAGTATACAGTACGTCCTGCTCCAAATATACTTACAATCGGGTTATACTCCGCCAGATGGCGCTGGACTGCAGAGACATCGAAAACAGACTCCTCCCAGCCCCTCAAATACCCGGGGAACCTCCCACAAATCCCCAGCATTGAAAAGCAGTTAACGAGAAGCCGGGAGAATTAAACAACCCAACTATCAACTATAACAATCACCATACAGGGGATCCAAGATAATGCAAAACCAAGGGTGGGTTGGAGCAGGACGTACTGTATACTCATAATACCAATTCTACAGGTGAGTAATCACAGAATCACAGAATTGTATAGTTTAAACCACTGCCGTCTGCAGAACCTTTCGGCCAAAAACAGCATCAGCTGAGGCCCTAACATCAACCTTGTAAAACTTTGAAAAGGTATGAACAGAAGACCAAGTAGCGGCCTTGCAAACTTGTTCAACAGAGGCCTGGTGCTGAAAAGCCCCAAGGCACCAAGTGGAATGAGCAGTAAGGCGGAAGGGAGGATTCTTACCTTTAGCAGAGTAGGCCTGAATCACAGCCTGAGGAATCCACTTGCTGATAGTAGACTTGGCAGGAGCCAAACCCTTCCTAGGACCAGAAGGGACCACAAAAAGTGCATCAGTTTTCCTGAAAGGTGCAGTAGCCACCAGATAGTACTTCAGACACCTAACCCCATCCAAAGAGTGCAAAACTCTCTCCTTAGCATTGCTAGGATTAGGGCACAAAGAAGGAAGAACAATATCCTGAATCAAATGAAAGGCAGACACTACCTTAGGCAGAAAGTCAGGTTTGAAACGAAACACCACCTTGTCCTGGTGTCTCTCATAGTAGGGGGGCTGAATGGACAGCGCCGCCAACTCAGACACACGCCTGACAGAAGTAATAGCTGCCAGAAACACAACCTTGAGCGTAAGAATGGTTAAGGCAGCATCCTGCACAGTTTCAAAGGGAGCACCCTGCAAAGCTGACAGAACCAAGTTCAGATCCCAAACAGGCACCATAGGTTTACGTGGGGGACGCACATGAGTGACCCCCTGGAAAAAAGTCCTGATCAGAGGGTGCTGAGCAAAGGACTTCTGGAAGAAAATAGCCAGGGCAGAAACCTGACCCTTCAGAGTACTGAGTTGGAGCCCCATCTCTAACCCATGCTGCAGGAACTCCAGAATCCTGGGAATAGAGAACACACGACAGGGAAGAGACTTAGACTCACACCAGTCAATGTAGGCACGCCAAACCCTGTAATAAATGGAAGAGGAAGACTTCTTCCTAGCTTTAATCAAAGTATCCACAACCGAGGAAGACGGCCCCTTCTCCATCAAGATGGAGGTTTCAGCAGCCAAGCTGTCAAAGCCAGAGTTTGTAAATTGGATGGCGTAGTGAGCCCTGAGTGAGCAGATCTGGCACCAAGGGAAGAGCGTACTGATCTACTGCCAGCTGCACCACGTCTGCGAACCACACTCTTCTTGGCCACCTGGGGGCCACCAGAATTGCTGGCACCCCATCCAGAGCAATCTTGCGCAGAACCCTGCCCAGCAGGGGAATTGGAGGGAAGACATACAGGAACTGAAAGTCCTTCCATGACATTGCTAGCGCATCCGGGGTCAGGGCCAGAGGATCCCTGGACAGAGAGACAAAAGCTGGGAGCTTGTGATTGTGGCGGACGCAAACAGATCCACATCTGGTTGGCCCCAACGGTGACACAGAGATTGAAACACCCTGCTGCATAGGGACCATTCTCCCTGGCGAGAGGTCCCCCTGCTCTGAGAGTCCGCCAGGTGATTTTCCACCCCCGGGATGTACACAGCTGAAATGCAGGGGACATTGGCCTCCACGCAAGTCAGGATCAGAGACGCTTCCTGGAGGGCCTTGTTCCGGGTCCCTCCCTGATGATTGATGTAGGCAACTGCCGTCTGGTTGTCCGAGCGCACCTGAACAGGCAGGCCCCGAAGATGAGTAGTCAAGCGAGCCAGAACTAACCTGATCGCCCGCATCTCCTAGACACTGATAGGTGTGTGGGCCTCCTGAGGGCCCCACCTCCTCTGGAACCGCAGGGACTTACAGAAACCCCCCCCAACCTGACAGACTGGCATCCGTGGTGACCGTCTCCCAGGAAGGGTTCCTTGAGTTCATCCACCACAAGAGGGACCTCCTGACCAGGGGGGAGAGCACACAGACTCTGTCCAGGGACGCTGGGTCCTTGTTCCATACAGACAATAGGTGAAGTTGCAGAGGCCTCAAAGTGGAACTGAGCATAAGGGACCGCTTCGAAGCACGCCACCATCAGGCCCACCAGCTGCATCCCCTGCCTGATGGAGGGATGGGGACAAGCTAGGAGGGACTGAGCCTGTGCAATCAGACTGTCCACCTTCTGCTGAGGAAGGAAGATCCTTGCCTGAACTGTATCCAGAACTCTGCCTGATGTAGAGACTGGGAAGTAATGAGGATGTCGTCCAGATAGGGAAGCACGCGGACGCCCTGACATCTGAGCAGAGACATCACTCCAGCCAGCACCTTGGTGAACACCCTGGGAGCTGAAGTGAGGTCAAAGGGCAAGGCCACAAATTGGTAGTGTTGATCCATCAGAGCGAACCTGAGGAACCTTCGATGACCTGGGAACACAGGAATATGAAGGTAAGCATCATTGATGTCCACAGAAGTCATGAAATCCCCTTGGCGCAGGGAACTGATGGCAGAGCGCAGAGTCTCCCTGCGAAAGCACCTGCCCCTGACAAACTTGTTGAGAATCTTTAATTCCAGGATGGGCCTGACAGAACCATCCTTTTTGGGTACTGTGAATAGGTTGGAATAAAAGCCCTTGCCTTTTTCTCTTAAAGGGACCTGGCAGATAACCCCCAGCTCCAGGAGACCTTGCACTGCTTGCACAAGCTCCTGAGAAATCCGGGATCTGATGAATCTTGAAGGGGGATCGGCAGCAAACTCCAACTTGTAACTGGAGGACACTACCTCCTGAATCCACCGGTCTGAGACATGAAGCCTCCAGACGTTAGAGAAGTGCTGCAGCCGTCCCCCCAGCCGGATGGGTGAGGGCGCCCCATCATGCCTGAGGGGGCTTGGGAAAGGATTTAGCTTTGGAACCCCAGGAGGAGCCAGGACATCCTCTGCCTCTACCCCAGAAATCTCCCTGGGCCCCAGGGAAAGAAACCCCCCTTCCCTGTCTTGCACCACGGTAAGGGGAGGAGAAGGAACCCTGACCCCGAAAGGGCAGAGATTGACGCCTGCGCTGGGGTAACCTGCCTCCCTTAGCAAAAAGGTCCAGGCGGTCCCCAAACAGGTGCAGTCCTTTAAAGGGAAACCCAGTGAGGGCCTTCTTGGTAGCGTTGTCAGCAGCCCACTGGCGCAGCCAAACCGAGTGGCGTATAGCCATCACGAGGGCAGAAGTTCTGGCACACATTCTCATGGTGTCATCCAATGCTGATAGGACAAAATTTACAAAAACATCACAACTGGAGAGTGCATTAAACACCTCACAAGGCAAATCATCAGGGGCACTATCAAGCATATTTCTGATAAGGGTTCTAGAGGCTACAGTAGTAATGGCAGAGGCACAGACCGGGCGCAGCGCCGTTCCCGCACACGCAAAGGCGTGGGATGCCAGCTGATCAATACGCCGGTCTTCGGCATTAGAATCAGGGGAATGCATGACAGAGGTGCTAGATAGCCCTAGGACCAACATTTAACCACCTCAGCAGGAAAGGGATACTTCCTATCCCAACTCTTTGGAACCCCGGGAAGTTTACTGGGGCACTCCCATTCCTTGAGCACAAGGTTATGGAAATGTGCCTGCTCTGGAAATTCCAAACGTGATTTTGCTGTATGGAAAAGCTCCCCTCTTTGCCTGGGAGCCTCAACAGGGAGAGAGATAGACAGAACCTCGAAAATCTGGGCCAATAATCTGTCAGTGTCATCCGGGGCCCAGGGGTCAGAGCCAGAATCGTCATGACCCCTTGGTCTCTCATCAGATGAGCCTGAATCAGAAAAGAGTTCTCCTTCATCAGACGGGGTATAGCCACACAGATTCCAAAACTCCTCAGTTCCCATAGGGAAAACAGTAACATTAGGCGTCAAGTGCCGCTTCTTAGCAGGGGCCTTACGCGCTAAGGACTTCACAATAATCCGTTCAACAGTAGCCAGTCTAGAAGACACATCAGGCTGAGAATCCCCACTAGTACGCAACTCAGCAGGAGTGAGGTTTAAGCTTGGGGGAGTAGGCCGGATTGCAATGCAAGCACCTGCTCAGCACAGGGTACACAGACCCGCGCCTTGTCAGCATCAGCATGAGGCTGCCCACACGCTACACACAGCCGGTCTCGTCCCGAAGGGACCCCGGTCACATTATCCTGGGATGCCTCCATATGGCGATTATAGCGGCGCTATACGCCGATAGGGAATAACGCTATGTAGCACCCCTGGATGCCCCAATAACCCACTAGGGAAGTGGGAGTATAATTTTTACAAGGCCTACAAGCAATATACTAAAAACAGGGCCGGGAGAAGCCAAGAAGGGTTCGTCCCGCCTGAAAGACATAAGCAGACACGACCTTAAGTACATCGTAACCAAAGTGAAGGAACTAAAATCGCCCGCGAGGGCACTTACGGACCGCGGTAGGTAGGAGTCCGTCGCGCATAGGCCAACCAAGCAGGAAAGATGGCGTCAGTATACCTCAAGGGGCAGGCCAGTAACAGCGATGACGCGGAACGCGCCAAAGACGCCCCCCCCCCCGGAGAGCGCGAAGCCAGAACGGCCAACAGCCAATGATGCCGCACAAGCGCCTGAGGTAATGCCGCCGCCGAGCGCGGAACCAAGTCAGCGCGCGGCGGCGGCTGCAAATTTAAACAGCAGTAATGACAAGTCAGCGCGGCGGCTGACACAAGAATAAAGGCATGTGAAAAGAGAAAGCACAGACTGCATAACATACATATCTATACACATACACACCCCCCCCTTTTTTCCCCGAAGACTACAAGGAGGATGAGGGAGGACAGCGGCCACTTAAATAGGGCCCACCGATAGGCAGGGGCAAGGGGCAATAGTGCGGGAGGGGCATCCCATAGAGGCTCACCATAAGCCTGAACCGCCTACCCTTTGGTGGGGGACTGCAGTGGAGCAGCGCTCCTAAGCACCAACAGCGGTGCTGCCTACCTTCACCCGACCAGCGCAGCCAAGGCTGGGAGGCATATTAAAAGTGGAACGGGTGGGAATAGTCCTACAGGGCCGCAGGTTAATAACCCCGCTCACCTGCGAATAGAGAGCCAATTTCTCGTCCTTCGCAGCCAGACTGCAGAGAAATTCTGGGGATTTGTGGGAGGTCCCCGGGTATTTGAGGGGCTGGGAGGAGTCTATTTTCGATGTCTCTGCAGTCCAGCGCCATCTGGCGGAGTATAACCCGATTGAAAGTATTATATTTGGAGCAGGACGTACTGTATACTAAGAATATAGGTTATTTGACCAAAGACTTTCCTGCATGAAGTTTAGTGAAGATATTAACGTTAAATGCTGGAGCACACTGGAAGGGCCGCTTTACTGTGGAGTCCAGATGCAGTATAACTCAGATTTATGGGTGGGGAGCAGGTGCAGCCAGGAACTCTCAGGCTCTGGCAATTATTAAGAAAGCTATTACTCTGGTCCATACAAGATATGTGTGACAGATGCTGATAGTATAATCTAAATCAATTACTAGGATGGCTGGCTATTTAGTTGGAGAATCTATCTCTGGAAGTCATATCTATAAATAAAGGTACTTGTGTTAATATCCCCGATACCTGCAGACAGTAGAAGCAATGGTTCTTACCATGAGAGCCACAATAAGCACTAAGATACTGTCTAGTCATATTCAATAGGAGGAGATCATGGAAGTCATATGACGGATACTGAACAGGAAACAGGTTGTAAAATGGCTTGACAATTCATTGTGCATGTGGATCGCCCTAAAGCCTAAAAATACAATTCTGTGAGTACTCACCTGTAGAACTGTTTTTACTGTGTACAGCACGGCCTGTTTTATTTCATCTTTACTTCTGGGTATTCCGCCACAAGGTGGCGCAGCTGACTGCAGAAGAATTGTGGCTTCTCTCCGCTGTATAAAAAGCCAGGAATCACCCAAAGACCCCCAGTGTTGAAAAGCAGTATGCAAGAAGCCGGGAGAAAATCAAGAAAAAATTACACAGCCTCACAAAAAATAAACTGTGGAACAATCAACATAAAGAGGCAACCAAGGATAACGAGGCCCTGACATCAACCTTGTAAAACTTGGAAAAAGTATGAACAGAAGACCAAGTAGCAGCCTTACAAACTTGTTCAACAGAAGCCTGGTGCTGAAAAGCCCAAGAGGCACCAATAGCACTAGTAGAATGGAGCAGTAACACGGAAGGGAGGTTCCTTCCCTTTAGCAGAGTAGGCTTGCACCACCGCCTGACGCATCCACTTACTGACAGTAGATTTAGCCGGAGGTAAACCCTTCCTAGGTCCCGAAGGAAGAACAAAGCAAGCATCAGATTTCCTAAAAGATTCCGTAGCAACCAGATAAAATTTGAGTGCCCTAACCACATCCAGGAATGAAGAGTCCGTTCCTTAGAATTAGAGGGAGTAGAACACAAGGAAGGTAAGACAATGTCCTGATTGAGATGAAAGGCAGACACAACCTTAGGCAAGAACACACTACATTATCCTGATGCTGCTCAAAATAAGGAGGTTTCATGGAAAGTGCCGCCAGCTCAGAAACTCGACGCACAGAGGTAATAGACACCAAAAAGGCTACCTTAAGTGTCAGAATGGACAACGCAGCCTCGTGCATAGGCTCGAAAGGGGGACCCTGCAGAGCAGACAATACCAAGTTTAAGTCCCAAACCGGTAGCAGAGGCTTACGTGGCGGACGCACATGAGTAACTCCCTGGAAGAAGGTTTTAACAAGCCTGTGAATGGCAAAAGATCTTTGGAAAAAAAGAAGAAAAAAAGAAACCTGTCCCTTAAGAGTACTAAGCTGAAGGCCCGAGTCCAGACCATGTTGTAAAAACTCCAGAATCCTGGGAATGGAAAAAACCCTACAATGTAAAGACTTGGACTCACACCAAGCGATGTAAGCATGCCAGACTCTGTAGTAGATAAAGGACAAGGATTTCTTCCTAGCCTGAATCAAGGTCTCGACAACAGAGGCCGGTAAACCCTTGCCCATCAAGATGGAGGTTTCAGCAGCCAAGCCGCTAAAGCCAGCGCTTGTAAATTTGAGTGGCGTAGGTGGCCCTGCGTGAGCAGCTCTGGATCGTCGGGCAAGACGTACCTGTCCACTGCCATCTGGACGACGTCCGCGAACCATACCCTCCTTGGCCAGCGGGGGGCCACCAGGATGGTCGGTACCCCCTCCTGGGCTATCTTGCGCAGCACCCGACCCAGCAGATGAAAGGGAGGAAATACATAGAGGAGTCGAAACTCCGTCCAGGGAATTGCTAGTGCGTCCGTGGCGAAGGCCAGAGGATCCTTTGACAGGGAGACAAATTTTGGAAGCTTGTGATTGTGACGGGACGCAAACAGGTCCACATCCGGCCGACCCCAGTGGCGACACAGGGCGAGAAAAACCTTGTCGCTGCAAGACCATTCCCCCAGGCGAGACGACCCCCTGCT
This sequence comes from Gastrophryne carolinensis, assembly GCA_027917425.1. Taxonomy (NCBI): domain Eukaryota; kingdom Metazoa; phylum Chordata; class Amphibia; order Anura; family Microhylidae; genus Gastrophryne; species Gastrophryne carolinensis. The sequence continues at coordinate 143,947,504 of CM051243.1, read as the reverse complement.
CAGGGAATCCGCCTCCTGGTTCTCCACCCCCGGTATGTAAACCGCCGAGATGCAGGGAAAAGTCTCCGCCGCCCAAGACAAGATCAGGGACACTTCCTTGAGGGCTCACTTGCTCCAAGTCCCCCCCCCCCCATGATTGATGTAGGCGACCGCAGTTTGATTGTCCGAGCGGACCTGTACCGCATGACCCCAAAGGTGGGGAGTCAACTGGGAGAGAACCAACCTGATCGCGCACAGTTCCAGGATGTTGATGGGTGCGTGGGCCTCTTGGGGACCCCACTGACCCTGGAACTTCAGAGACTGCCAAACTCCCCCCCAGCCGGTCAGACTGGCATCCGTGGTGACAATCTCCCAGCTTGGAGGCAGAAAGGACCTACCCACTAGAAGATTCCTCGAGTCCAGCCACCAGGAGAGGGACTGCCTGACCGGAGGGGACAGAGCAAATTCCTGATCCAGGGATTCCTGACTCCGATCCCAAACCGACAAGAGATGTACTTGGAACGGTCTTGTGTGAAACTGAGCAAAGGGAATCGCCTCGAAGCATGACACCATGAGGCCAACCAACTGCATCCCCTGACGGATGGAGGGGTGAGGACACTCCAGCAGAGCCCGCGCCTGCTTCTGAAGGCCCTCCACCTTCTGCTAAGGAAGAAACACCTTGACCTGAGAAGTATCCAGCGTCATGCCCAGGAAGGCCCTCGCCAAGGATGGAGATAGTGACAACTTGGGATAGTTGATCACCCAGCCGAATGATTTGAGAGTGGACGTCACCACCTGAGTATCCTTCTCCGCCTGATGAAAAGATTAAGCAGCAATCAGAATGTCGTCCAGATAAGGGATGCGAACACCCTGGTTCCTCAGGAGAGCCATGACGCCAACCAGCACCTTGGTGAAAACCCGAGGGGCCGAGGTGATACCGAACGGCAAGGCCACAACCTGGTAATGTTGATCCCCAGAGCGAACCTCAGGAATCTCTGGCGACGTGGGAATATCGGCATGTGAAGGTAGGCATCCTTGATGTCCACCGTGGTCGTTGGGGAAGCCTACCGTCCTTGGTCAGAACATCTAGACGCTCACCAAAGAGACGAAGTCCCGTGAAGAGAGGACCAGTGAGGGACTTCTTAGCGGCGGAGTTAGCCGCCCATTGACGCAACCTTACTGACCTACGCATAGCAACCAGCAAGGCCGAAGCCCTACCGCCAAGCCGGACAGCATCGTCCATGGCAGCCAACAAGAAGGCGATGAAATCCGAGCAAAGCAAGAAATCCTTGTAATCCTCCCTTTTCTTACCAGAGCGGGGGGCCTCAGCGAGGCACCTAACCTTCTTCTTAATGGCAATGGCCACAATAGCCGCGGCGCAGACCGGGCGCAACCCAGCACCTACAAGGGTGAAGGCATGGCTAGCCAGCTGATCCATACGCCGGTCGACGCTATCCTGCAAGGTAGTGGTGTCAGGAGACAGCATGACCAAAGTGTTGGATAACCCCAGCACTCGCCCTGCTTCTTCTTCGCCACCTTAGGGGAGGCGATGTGTAGGGTATCAAATACAGTCGACAGGAGCCTGTCAGTATCATCCGGAAGCCAGGTGTCCTCATCCGGAGAGGACCCTAAATCACCGTCGTACTCGCCCTGACGATCCCCAGAGGAGTCCGAGTCACGGAACAACTCCCCCTCTTCCGGGGATTCATGGCCGCCGTACATGTCAAGGTCCTCATCGGCAAAGAGGGGCAACTTGACGTCCAGGTGACGCTTTTTGCCAGAAGCCTTGCCCGAGGTCGGGCGGGCCAATTGTCATTCAATACTGGCCACGCGCAGTGCCAAATCAGACTGTGATCCCCTGCTAGTTTCCCCCTCACTGGGGGCTAAATGTAGGCACGGGGGAGTAGGGGACGCCGTGGGGAGCACAGGACTGGAAAGAGAAGCACTCATTCCAGCCTGATCCGCAATAATGCTTTTGGTGCACGGAACACAAACCACGCCGCCACCACTAAAAGGGGATGCCCCGCACATGGCACACAGCCGAGCCTGTCCCGAGGGGCCCCCAAGCTCGCTATCCCCAGAAGCCTCCATATGGTGATTATCACAGGCACAATAGGCCAGTACAGGGTAAGGGCTAAGAAAAGCCACCCGGGATGCCCCCCAAGGGATGCCCACTGAGAAAGCCAGCAGGGGAAAGGGGAGGGATAGGACCGGGAGAAACCACAACACACTGCTATCCCGCCTGTAATACATAATCATAAAAACACCATGAGTATCCCGCAGCACATGTCCCGACAAGAAAAAACCCCCATGGAAGACTCACGGACCAAGAGCGCAGCACACACAGGCGACAGGCAGTACAGGCTAAGGATCCGCGGAAGGATGAGACCGGGAAGAGCAGGGTCACCGCCGCAGCCCACACGTAAGGGATCCTCAGGAGCTCCTTCTCCTCCGACGCAGTGTGCCAGCAAGATGGCGCCGCAACAGAGCACCTCGAGGGGTGGGCCGCGGGAGGATGACACGATACACGTCATCCCGTGGTGCCGCCCCCACGAGGAGCGCGAAACCCACGTGACAAGGCTCCCAGCTCCATGACAGAGCCGCCAAACACAGCAGCAATAGCGCCTCCTGCCACGGAGCACAGCACGCCCGCGGCGGCGGCGAGGAGCAGCAAAGGGGGCACCTCCCTGCAAGAAGAAGAGTGCATTCAGAGCCTCCATCTCCAAATTCATAAGCATTGAGCATGTGAAACCCATCCTATCCATTCGGGCATACGGCTCTGATTGGACGAGGGCCCACACATGCACCATTTGACTTGTGAAAGGTAAACATGCCTGGGATAAGCACACATCTATCCTAAGAGTACACACAGTATACACATAAGGGCAGACTAGATGGACCGTATGGTCTCCTTCTGCTGTCAACCTTCTATGTTTCTATGTTCTTATAGGCAAGGGGTTTCACATAGCGGGCATCCAAAATCGGGAGGCCACTGGGGGGCAATGATCACAGCATGGGAAAGTGAAAATCTGGAGCTTTGTTTCAATTTAAAGTTAAATTAAAGGCAAATGCCATTTGTTACATCATTGCGTCAGGCTACTTTTGGCACTGTCCTAATCTGTATTCCGTTTTTAAAGTGAAGAAATAGCCGAGATATCGAGGTTTACAGTTTCACCTCACGATTTCCCTTCTAAAGAAAGTGGGTGTGGCCATTGGAGCTGTGATGCTGCATAATAATCAGCATATAAAATGGAAATTTTCAAGACAGGGTAGCCCTCATGTAAACCAGTTATGCAGGTTCCAGGTGATGCACCATATGGGGAAATTACATCAAAGGTTATTTGGATAAAATCAGGGTCTCACCACCTGGTAAGTGTTTGGGTCATTTATTAAAAAATAGTCCCAGTACGTATATATTTAGGTTCCTACATACACAAGGTGACATTCAAAAAATAAATACACTTTAGTTTTACGTTTAGAGTACCAATTGACTTATTGCAGAATGCCAATGTGAAAGAAAAGCTGCCCAGCAAACTCAAACGACTTTAGCAGATGGAATCCCCACTGCCATACCCCCCATTTATCACCAATCTCCACGAACGGCCACAAGTTGACACTCAAGCTCTCCCCGTATGGGTGAGACCCTCCACTGGGGACACACAAGACCTACTCATCGCCACAGATCGCTCTACCTGAACCATGCCAAGCAGAGCATAGCTGAACCCTGGTAAACTTCATATTAGGAGCCAAGGTTCATGCTAACCGAGTTAACCGTAGTATGTTCTCGATACATCAAAGTCACATAAGAAGCACATAAGAAGAATTTTTCGAAAAAATAACCCAAACACTTAACAGGTGGTGAGGCCCTGCTTTTAACCAAATAACCTTTGATGCAATAATCAGCATAATGGGCAGAGTTTGTAAGAGCTTTTGCTTGGGAACATTGGACACCTAGACCCACACTCCTAAACACATGCACGCACCCTCACACTCCCAAACACATGCACGCACACCCGCACTTCCAAACACATGCCCACACTCCCTAGCAGAGTAGGCTGGTGGGTGACCTGGTAGGTGGGCAGGCAGACAGGAGGGAGGGAAAGAGGTGGTGGTTTAGGCTAGGGGTGGACGGGGATGGGCATTCCTACCTGCAGGCCCGGTGGGCATGTCAGGCAGTGAGTGCTTCTAGGATGAAACTGGGCAGGGGGGGGAAGGGGTTAGCTTGCTTTCATGGCAGCTCTTAAGAGTACTGACATTTATTTTTTTAACTTTTGACTTGCCAATTACTTTAAATAATGGTGAAAAAAATACAATTCTGTGAAATACTCACCTGTAGAATTGGTATTATAAGTATACAGTACGTCCTGCTCCAGATAGATTACTTACACTTGGGTTATCCTCCGCCAGATGGCGCTGGACTGCATAGACATGTAAAGCAGGCTCCTCCCGGCCCCTCAAATACCCGGGGACCTCCCACAAATCCCCAGCATTGCAGTGAAAAAGAAGCCGGGAGAATTTAACAACCAAAAACTGGTAACTATAACAATGATAACAATCACCATACAGGGGATCCAGAATAATGCAAAAACCAGGGTGGGGTGGAGCAGGACGTACTGTATACTTATAATACCAATTCTACAGGTGAGTATTTCACAGAATTGTATTATTCTTAGTATACAGTACGTCCTGCTCCAGATAGATTACTTACACTTGGGACATCCAATAGCAGTGTCCATAAAGTAGGGTGGGATCCCCAACAAAAAAGGTAACAGCAGACAGTTTAAACCACTGCCGCCTGCAAAACCTTGCGGCCAAAAACAGCATCAGCTGAGGCCCTAACATCAACCTTGTAAAACGTTGAAAAGGTATGAACAGAAGACCAAGTAGCGGCCTTGCAAACTTGTTCAACAGAAGCCTGGTGCTGGATGCCCAAGAGGCACCAATAGCACAAGTAGAATGAGCAGTAAGGTGGAAGGGAGGATTCTTCCCCTTAGCAGAATAGGCCTGAATCACAGCCTGACGGATCCATTTGCTGATAGTAGACTTGGCAGGAGCCAAACCCTTCCTAGGACCAGAAGGGACCACAAAAAAAGCATCAGTTTTCCTGAAAGGTGCAGTAGCCACCCGATAGTACTTCAGACACCTAACCACATCCAAAGAATGCAAAAACTCTCTCCTTAGCATTGCTAGGGTTAGGGCACAAAGAAGGAAGAACAATATCCTGATTCAAATGAAAGGCAGACACTACCTTTAGGCAAAAATTCAGGTTTGAACGAAACACCCCCTTGTCCTGGTGCCTCTCAAAGTAGGGGGGCTGAATGGACAGCACCGCCAACTCAGACACACGCCTGACAGAAGTGATAGCTACCAGAAACACAACCTTGAGTGTAAGAATGGCCAAGGCAGCATCCTGCACAGGTTCAAAGGGAGCACCCTGCAAAGCAGGCAAGACCAATTCCAAATCCCAAAAACAGGGACCATAGGTTGTCGCGGGGAATGCTGAACAAAAGACTTCTGAAAGAAGACAGACAGGGTAGAAACCTGACCCTTCAAAGTACTGAGTTAGAGACCGACTCCAACCCATGCAGCAAAACTCCAGATCCCTGGGAACTGAGAACACCCAACAGGGAAGAGACCAAGACTCAACCAGTCAATGTAGGTACGCCATACCATATAACAGATGGAAGAAGTAATCTTCCTAGCCTTTACCATGGACTCAACCAACGAGGTAGACAAACATTTCTCCATCAAGATGGAGGTTTCAGCAGTCAGGCCGTCAAGGCCAGAGTTTGTAATTGGGATGGCGTAAGTGGTCCTAAGTGAGCAGATCTGGCACTCCAGGCAGAAAGCACTGATCTACTGCCATCTGCACCACGTCTGCGAACCACACTCTTCTTGGCCACCTGAGGCCACCAGAACCACTGGCACCCCTTCCAGAGCAATCTTGCGCAGAACCCTGCCGAGCAGGGGGAATGTAGAAAGACATACAGAAACTGAATGTCCTGTCATGACATTACTAAGGCATCCATGGGCACGGCCAGAGGATCCTGGGACAGGTAGACAAAGGCCGGGAGCTTGTGATTGTGACGGAACACAAACAGATCCACATCAGGTTGGACCCAACAGTGATACAGAGATTGGAACACCCTGTTGCAGAGGGACCCCCCCCCCCCCGGAATGTATACCGCTGAAATGCAAGGAACATTGGCCTCCACTCAGATCAGAATCAGAGACACTTCCTTGAAGACCCTCTTGCTCCGGGTCCCTCCCTGATGATTGATGTAGGCAACTGCCATCAGAGTGACCAAGCGCCCCTGAGCAGGCAGGCCCTGAAATGAGTAGTCAAACGAATCAGAACTAACCTGATCGCTCACAGCTTCAAGACACTGATAGGTGAATAGGCCTCCTAAGGGCCCCACCTCCCCTGGAACCGCAGGGACCTCCAGAAGAACCCCCCCCCAACCTGATAGACTGGCATCCGTGGTGACCGTCTCCCAGGAAGGAGCAAGAAGGTTCCGCCCCCCAATAGGTTCCTTGAGTCCATCCACTAGAAGAGGGACCCCCTCACCAGGTCGGAAGACACCCAGACCCTGTCCAGGGATGCTGGGTCCTTGTCCCATACAGACAATAGAAGAAGTTGCAGAAGCCCCAGGAGGGACTGAGCACAAGGGGCCGCTTCGAAGCACGCCACCATCAGGCCCACCAGCTGCATCCCCTGCCTGGTGAAGGGACAGGGACAGCTAGAAGGAGCTGAACTTGTGCAAGCAGAATGTCCACCTTCTGCTGAGGAAGGAATATCCTTGCCTGAACTGTGTCCAGATTCATTCCTAGGAATGAAGTTACCAAGGAAGGGGACAGTGAGGACTTGGGGTGGCTGATCACCCATCCAGATGACTCCAGAATGGACACCCCCAGCTGAGTATACAACTTTGCCAGGTGTAGAGACTGGGAAGTGATGAGGACGTCCAGGTAGTGCAGCACGCGGACGCCCCTGGGCCTCATCAGAGACATCACCCCCACCAGCACCTTGGTGAGCACTCTGGGAGCTGAAGAGAGGCCAGATGGCAAGGCCACAAATTGGCATAGTTGATCTTCCAATGTGGATCTGAGGAATCTTGGTGTCCTGAAAACACAAGGATGTGAAGTAAGCATCTTTGATATCCACAAACGGCATGAAGCCCCCAGGTCGCAAGGAGCAGATGGCCGAGCGCAGAGTTTCCATGAGGAAAGCGCCTGTACTTGACAATTTGCTGAAGATCTGTAAATCCAGACTGGGCCAGACTGACCCAACTTTTTGGGGAAGTGTGAAAGGGTTGGTGTAGGGTCCCTTGCCTCTGTCTGTTAAGGGAAATCTGCAAATGACCCCCATACCCAGCAGACCTTGCACGGCCTGCGCCAGCATCTGAGCAGAAGCAGGGACCAGGAGTACCCGGGACCTGATAATCTTAGGGGAGGCCGCACAGCAAGCACCATCTTGTAGCCAGAGGACGCTACCTCCTAAATCCACCGGTCTGAGGCATGATGCCTCCAGACTTAAGCACGGTGCTGCAGCCGTCCCCTCACCCAGGCGGGTGAGGGTGCCCCATCATGCTTGAGGGGACTTTGGAGAGGATTTGGGCTTAGCCCCCCCAGAGGAGCCAGGGTGTTGTCTTCTGCTCCTGGGACAGGGAGCTGAGCGAGCCCCCGCGAAGGACACCCCTGGTTCCTGTTTAACACCATGGTGGGGGATGGAAGGGGGGCCCTGCCCCAAAGGGCCCGAGACAGCCGTCTGCGCTGGGGTAACTTACCTCTCTTACCAAACAGGTCTAGCCGGGCCCCAAACAGACGTAGCCCCTTAAAGGGGAGCCCAGCAAGGGCCTTCTTCGCAGCATTGTCAGCAGCCCACTGTCGCAGCCAGACCAGGCGAAGTATAGCCACCACGAGGGCAGAAGTTCTTGCACACATTCTGATGGTGTCATCCAATGCTACTAGAACAAACTTTATAAACACATCACAACAGGAGAGTGCATTAAACACCTCACAAGGGAGATCATCAGAGGCACTATCAAGCATATTTCTGATGAGGGTTCTAGCGGCCACAGCAGTAATGGCAGAGGCACAGACCGGGCGCAGCACCGTCCCCGCACATGCAAAGGCGTGGGAGGCCAGCAGGTCAATGCGCCGATCCTCAGCATCCCGCAGGGTAGTAAATCAGGGGGATGTATGATAGGGGTGTTAGATAGCCCTATTATCGGGACATCCACCTCGGGGGGGAATGACCAACATTTAACCACCTCAGGTGGAAAGGGATACTTCCTATCCCAATCCCTTGGAACCCCGGGAAGTTTACTGGGGCACTCCCATTCCTTGAGCACAAGGGAATTGAAATGTGCCTGCTCTAGGAATTCCAAACGTGAAGTTGCTGTATGGAAGCGCTCCCCACTTTGTCTGGGAGCCTCACCAGGAAGAGAGATAGACAGAACCTCCAAGATCTGGGTCAATAATCTGTCAGTGTCATCCGGGGCCCAGGGGTCAGAGCCAGAATCGTCATCACCCCCTGGTCTCTCATCAGATGAGCCTGAGTCAGAAAAGAGCTCTCCTTCATCAGAAGGGGTATAGTCACACAGATTCATAAACTCCTGAGATCCCATAAGGAAAACAGTATCATAAGGAGTCAGGTGCCGCATCTTACAAGGGCCCTTACGCGCTAAGGACCTCGCAATAATCTGCTCAGCAGTAGGTAGTCGAGAAGACACATCAGGCTGAGAATCCCCACTTGTATGCAACTCAGCAGGAGTGAGATTTAAGCTTGGGGGAGAAGGTGAAGTGAGACGAGGTGCAGCCACTGGCAGGCCAGATTGCAAGGCCAGCGCTTGCTCAGCACAGGGTACGCAGACCTATGCCTTGTCAGCATGAGGTTGTCCACACGCCATACACCGCCGGTCATATGTCCCAGAGGGACCCCGGTCACATTATCCTTAGATGCCTCCATATGGTGATTATTAGGCACAATATGCTAGTAGGGATTGACGCTATAAAGCAACCCTGGATGCCCCAATGACCCGCTAGGGAAGTGGGAGTAATTTTACAAGGCCCGACTATCAATTTCACCGGGCCGGGAGAAGCCAATGGATTCACCCTCTGAAAGACAGAATGAGAAGAAGGGTGTCAGAACCGAAACACACTACAGTGACGTATAAAGCCGCCCGCGAGGGCACTTACGGACCACGGTAAGTAAGAACGTCACACGCGCGCGCGACCAGGCAATGTGGTGCCGAGTACCTCGAAGGGCGGGCCAGAGCGAGCCGTGACGTGGGGCACGCCACGCCAGGCCCCGCCCCCCCCGAAGAGAGCGAAGTCCAACCGACAAGCAGCCAATGAGGACGCAGAAGCGTCTGAGGTAACGCCGCCGCCCAGCGCGAACATCCAAATGAAGGAAAAAGGCGTGCGCGGCGGCGGCATTTACAGTGTAAAAAGACAAGTCAGCGCAGCGGTTGACACCACATATACCAGTCAAAGCAGAAATTACAAAAAAGGCCATATGCATGTAATCACAATACACTGACATCCACACCCCCTCCCCCCTTGCGGGAGGGGCATCCCATAAAGGCTCACCATCAGCCTATACCGCCTACCCTTTGGTGGGGGACTGCGGTGGAGCAGGGCTCCTTAAGCACACATGGTGCTGCCTACCTTCACCCGACCAGCGCAGTCCAGGCTGGGAGGCACATCACACGAAGGACGGGTGGGAATAGTCCAACAGGGCAGCAGGCTAATAGCCCCGCTCACCTGCGACAGAGTGATAATTTCATGTCTTCGCAGTAAGCACTGCAGAGAAATCTGGGGATTTGTGGGAGGTCCCCGGATATTTGAGGGGCCGGGAGGAGCCTGTTTTACATGTCTCTGCAGTGCAGCGCCATCTGGCGGAGGATAACCCAAGTGTAAGTAATCTATCTGGAGCAGGACGTACTGTATACTAGGAATAGCCTGATGTTACCAAATTACTACAGGATTTTATATGCGAATTATCTGCAATTTATTTATAAATTTGGATTCGGGCATGATAAAATTGAGGGGTCGGAGTGGGGGTTCAGCTTACTGACTCAACAGCCCTGACACCTTTGTGCATACATGTCAAATCAAAGACACATTATTATATTATTGTCAATTAAAATAGCATTTCACATCTTTACATACAGTACATTTGTGTGGGGGTGCTTGATTTTCGAATGTGGTTTACTAGATTTTCAAATTAATCCTAGGCTGATAATTCTTAAAAAATGACAGGCTTCAGGCGGTTATATAAAGAATTGTCAATACTTTCAATACTATATCATAAAGCAGGTTTATTACCAGGTATGTTGGCTTCACGTAGCAAGGTCATGTGCTTTTCACGAATCCTCTTTACATAATCCTGAGAGAAGTGGTAAATTTTGCTACATATGCCTTCCACTGAGTCTTTTGCCACAGCTGCCATATGTGGGCCACATTGTCTGCGCAGGTGTTCCAATCGGTCCTGAGGCAAGGAAAGTAAGGCAAGTATAAATAATGCTGAAAAGCAACGAAAAATACCATTTTGTGAATACACACCTGTAAAATGGGTATTATAAGTATGTCACACACCCTGCTTCGACATTCATTACACTTGGGTATACTGACCTGTAGATGGCGATCTTGCAGAAAAGATATCAAAAAAAGGCAAGACCCTCCCGGCCCATAAATACCTGGGACCTCCCACTCATTACCCAGTATAAAGATAGTAGTAAGAACAAGGGACCAGGAAAGCCAATTAAAACTAACAAAGGTTCACCATATAAAGGATCCAGAATACAAAAGGGCAGGGTGAAGAGGGGTGTGTGACATACTTATAATACCCATTTTACAGGTGAGTATTCACAAAATGGTATTATTCTAAGTATGTCACACACCCCGCTTCAAGACATTCATTACACTTGGGACATCCAATAGCAGTGTCCATAAAGGGTGGGGATCCAAAAAACAAGGCAACAAGGCACAAACTTAAACCACTGCAGCTTGCAGAACTTTGCGGCCAAAAACAGCATCCGCTGAGGCCCAAACATCAACCTTGTAAAACTTGGAAAAAGTGTGAACCGAAGACCAAGTAGCAGCCTTACAAACCTGCTCCACAGAAGCCTGGTGCTGGAAGGCCCAGGACGCCCCAACAGCACGAGTAGAATGAGCAGTAACACGAAAAGGGGGAACCTTCCCCTTGGCAGAATAGGCCTCAACAATGGCATGGCAAATCCATTTACTAATGGAAGACTTGGCAGGAGCCAAACCCTTCCTAGGCCCAGAGGGCACCACGAAAAGGGCGTCAGTCCTACGAAAAGGAGAAGTAGCCACCAAATAATACTATACACAGCGAACCACATCCAAAGAATGCAAAATCCTCTCCTTGTCGTTGCTGGGCTTAGGACACAAGGAGGGAAGAACAATATCTTGATTCAGATGAAAAGCAGAGACCACCTTAGGAAGGAAATCTGGCTTGAAGCGGAAAACAACCTTGTCCTGATGCCTCTCAAAGTAAGGAGCCGAAATAGACAAGGCTGCCAACTCCGAAACACGCCAAACAGAAGTGATGGCAACCAGAAAAACAACCTTCTGAGTAAGCGTAGAAAGTGCAATATCCTGCAAAGGTTCAAACGGAGGACCCTGCAAGGCAGACAAAACCAAATCCCACACTGGGAGCAAAGGCTTCCTAGGAGGCCGGACATGCGTAACCCCCTGGAAAAAGGTCTTAAAGTGGACCAACACCCAGGATTTTGACTATCCTGGGTCTTGGTCCACTTCGGTGGGGCACCCCCGATCGGGGTGCCCCGCTGTGTGAAACCCCCCCAAACACCCGGAAAACTCACCTCTCCCCGCTCCCACATGGCCGCGCCGTCCAATCAGCACGGCCAGACAAGCGGTCTGACAGGACCGGACAAGCGGCTCAGCCGCCGCCTCGCGCACGTCACTCTTGACGTGCGCGCGCCCGCGCCGGCCATTCACGGACGGCCAGCGCGGGCGCGCGCACGTCTAGAAGAAGAAAAGGTAGGTGGATTTGGGGTGTTTGGTGGGGTTTCACCCCGCGGGACATCCCGATCTCGGATGTCCCGCGGGGAGGGAGGTGATCGGCCCGGGAATCTTATAGATTCCCGGGCCGATCACGCGAGGGTGACGGTCCACTTTAACCAGAGGATGAAGAGCAAAAGACTTTTGAAAGAACACTGCCCTTTCAGCGTACTAAGCTGCAAACCTTGGTCCAGACCATGTTGCAGAAATTCCAAGACCCTAGGGACAGAAAACGCCCTGCAAGGCAAGGCCCTTACCTCACACCAATCAATATAAGACCTCCAAGTCCTATAATAGATGGCAGAGGAAGACTGCTTTCTAGCCCTAACCAGAGTCTGAATGACAGCATCAGAAAGACCGTCAAAGCCAGCGTTGGTAAATTGGGGTAGAGTAGTGGACCCTGAGTGAGCAGATCTGGCAGAAGGGGCAGGTCTAACTGATCCTCTCCCAACCTTACCACGTCTGCGAACCAAACCTGTCTTGGCCACCTTGGAGCCACCAGGATTGCTGACGCGCCCTCTAGGGCCAGCTTGCGCAGCACTCTGCCCACCATGGGAAACGAAGGGAACAGGTACAGAAAACCCCAGATCCCTCCAGTTCAGAGACATGGCATCCGCTGCCAGAGCCAGCGGATCGCGTGAGAGAGACACAAATGCCGGAAGCTTGTGATTGTGACGTGAGGCAAAGAGGTCCACCTCCGGAGTCCCTCACCGGTGGCAAAGCGACCGAAAGACCTTGGGGCTGAGCAACCATTCCCTCCGGCGAGATGACCTCCTGCTCAGGGAGTCCACCTCCGTGTTCTCCACTCCCGGAATGTACACTGCCGAGATGCATGGGACATTGCGCTCTGCCCAATCCAGGATCAAAGACACTTCCCTGAGGGCACGCCTGCTGCGAGTCCCTCCCTGGTGATTGATGTAGGCGACCGCCGTCCGAACGAACTTGAACCGGTAGGCCCCGCAACTGATGAGTCAAGTGAGCCAGAACCAACCTGATGGCTCTCAACTCCAGAACATTGATGGGATCATGAGCCTCCAGAGGCCCCCACAGACCCTGAAAATGAAGATCCTTCCAAAATCCCCCCAACCTGACAGGCTGGCGTCCGTGGTGACCGTCTCCCAACGAGGGGTCAGAAAGGATCTGCCCCTCATCAGATTGCTTGGTTTCAGCCACCACCGAAGGGAATGCCGCACCCGGGGGGGAAATCAGAAAAGACTGTTTCAATGACAGCGGGGACCCGTCCCAAGCCGCCATGAGATGGAGCTGGAGCGTCCTTGTGTGAAACTGTGCAAAGGGAACCACCTCAAATGACGCCACCATCAATCCCACCAGTCGCATCCCTAGCCGGACGGACGGGCGGGGGATGGATTCAATTCCTGAATCACAAGAACCTTGGCTCGGGGGAGAAACACCCTGGCCTGAGAAGTATCCAGCGACATTCCCAGGAACTCCACCACCCTGGAGGGAGTGAGGCAGGACTTGGGATCGTTGATCACCCAACCGAAACTCTCCAGAGTGGACACCACAGTCCTGGTATCCATCTGCGCCTGACTTAGGGAAGACGCCATGACGAGCAGATCGTCCAGATAGGGCACGATGCGGATACCGCTGGCTCTGAGGATGGCCATCACTCCTGCCAACACCTTGGTAAAAACCCTTGGAGCCGAGGTAAGGCCAAACGGAAGAGCCACAAACTGAAAATGCAGATTGTCCACGACAAACCTGAGGAATCTCTGGTGTGCCAGAAATATTGGAATATGCAGGTAAGCATCCTTGATGTCTATGGACGTCATGAAGTCCCCCTGACGAAGTGAATGGATGGCTGAGCGCAGAGTTTCCATACGGAACTTCCGGGGACGGACAAACCTGTTGAGCAACTTCAGATCCAGAATAGGACGAACGGAACAGTCCTTCTTGGGCACCGTGAACAAATTGGAATAGAATGCCAGGCCCCGGTCTGAAAGGGGCACCGGACAGATGACAACCATGTCCGCGAGACTTGCTACTGCCGCCCGAAGCCCCTGGGCAGCCAGAGGATCTGACTGTACCCGAGACCTGAAGAATCTGGGAGGGGGCCGGAACTTGAACTCCAGCTTGTAACCGGAAGACACCACTTCCTGAATCCACCTGTCCGAGACCTCCTGGACCCAGACCTGGGAGAAGAGTTGCAACCGTCCCCCCACCCGCAAGGGTGAGGACGCCCCCTCATTGCTGAGCCGACTTGGCAGCGGCTCTAGGCTTGGAGCCCCAACTGTGTCCTGGACGGGCCCGACCCCTGCCCCTAGGCCAGGAATCACCTATGGACGAAGGGAAGGCCGAACCCCTGCCAACTCTAGCCCCACGAAAGGACTGAGAGAAGGAAGCCGCCCCCCGAAAAGGGCGACGCTGCTTCTTACGCTGAGGTAACCTACCTCCCTTTGCCACCGAATCCAATTTTTCTCCAAAGAGCCGCAATCCCACAAAGGGAAGATTTGTTTTCTTGAAAAACTGCAATGTGCGCATAGCAAATATCACAGTTGTATTTTATCTGAAAATCTCCTAAAGTGCTGTTTCAGTTTGGGGGAGTCTCCTGGGCAGGAAAGGGTGTCTACCAATACACTTGTGGTATCGCTGTAACTGGGAGAAATTGGGATTTCACAAGCAATAAGATTTTATTGAAGAACTTACATTTTTTATTACAAAAAACATTGCAAATTGCAAAAAATAGATTTTTAAACATTTTTTGCACATATTTTACCAAAAAGTATTGAGAATACACTAAAAAAAAGCCAAACAAGACATTTCACGTTGAAGCCCAGACTCTGCTTACAAAAACAATAATACAATTCTGTGATTACTCACCTGTAGAATTGTTTTTACGGTATACAGCACGGCTTGCTTCATTTCAATTCTTCACATTTGGGTAATCTGCCACAAGGTGGCGCATTCGACTGCAGAAAGACTTGTGGCTCCTCCCGGCCCATAAAAAGAGCAGGACTTACCCAGAGACCCCAGTGTTTGAAAAGCAGTAATTCAAGAAGCCGGGAGGCAAAGACCATGTTAACAAAAACACAGCCCCACTAACAAAGAACTCTCTCAACCAAAAAACACCATAACAAGGCAAAAAAAGGATAACGATAACAAGAGAGGGATGAAGCAAGCCGTGCTGTATACCGTAAAAACAATTCTACAGGTTAGTAATCACAGAATTGTATTTTTCCTGGTATACAGCACGGCTTGCTTCATTTCAATTCTTCACATTTGGGACAACCAAAAGCAGTGTTCATGAAGAAGGGTGAGATCCCCAGTGAGCAAAAGCAGGCAGTTCAAGACACTACCACCTGAAGCACCTAGTGACCAAAAACAGCATCAGCTGAGGCCCTAACATCAACCTTGTAAAACTTACAAACTTGTTCAACGGAAGCCTGGTGCTGAAAAGCCCATGAGGCACCACTAGCCCTAGTGGAGTGAGCAGTAACACGAAAAGGGGGGTCCTTCCCCTTGGCAGAGTACGCTTGCACCACCGTCTGTCTGATCCACTTGCTGATAGTGGATTTGGCTGGAGGCAAGCCCTTCCTAGGCCCAGCAAGGAGGACAAACAGAGAATCCGACTTCCGAAAAGACTACGTGGCAACCAAATAATATTTGAGCACCCTAACCACATCCAGTGAATGAAGGGCCCCTTCCTTAGAATTAGAAGGGGCAGGACCGAAGAAAGGCAAGACAATGTCCTAGTTGAGATGAAAGGCAGATACAACCTTGGATAAGAATTCCGGTTTAAGACGGAACACCACCTTATCCTGATGCCGCTCAAAATAAGGAGGCTTCATGCAAAGCACCGCCAGTTCTGAAACATGAGTCCCTCCTTGGAAAAAAGTCTTCACCAGCCTATGATTGGCGAAGGATCTTTGGAAAAAAATACCATTTTGTGATTACTCACCTGTAAAATGGGTATTATAAGTATGTCACACACCCCGCTTCAGAATAGTCATTACACTTGGGTTATACCGACCTGTAGAGGGCGATCTTGCAGAGATGTCATGAAAAAAAAGGAGCCAAACAAACGCAAAGGGGGTGGAGTCTGCTTAATTGTAAAATCCTCTCTACAGCCTGCTCTGCGGGAGGATATATGTGAGGGGAATGACCATGTGGAGTCGGTATGGGTAGAAATACATGGAGGGAGAAACAAAAATAAAATACTGATGGGGGTTTGCTATAAACCTCCAGATATATCCGAATCCATAGAAAATATGATGCTAAGGCAAATAGATATAGCCGCTAAAATAAATGAGGTAGTGATTATGGGGGACTTTAACTACCCAGATATAGACTGGGATGCTGAAACATGTGTTTCGCAGAAAAGTAATAGTTTTTTATCTAAAACAAAGGATGGCTACCTTTCCCAACAAGTACAAGCTCCAACAAGGGGGAAAGCCATATTGGACCTAATACTAACCAATGTACCAGACAAAGTAATAAAGGTACAGGTTGGGGGACACCTTGGAAGCAGTGATCATAATATCATTAATTTCCAATTAGCAGTCACTAGGGTGCCTTATCAAGGAGTCACAAAAACGCGGGACTTCAAAAAGGCAAAGTTTGACCAACTTAGATGCCCTACACTGCATTGACTGGGAAAATGTCCTTAAGAACAAAAGCTTGGACGCTAAATGGGATACTTTCCAAGGAATACTTAATTTTCAGTGTGACAGATATATACCTTACAGGAATAAAACTATTAGACACACATGTAAACCGATGTGGCTAAATAAAAAGGTTAAGGGGGCAATAAACAACAAAAAAAAGGCATTTAAACGTTTAAAGCAGGTAGGGACAGCGGAAGCGTTAAAAAACTTTAAAGAAGAAAATAAACAATGTAAACAACAGATAAGGGCAGCTAAGCTGGAGACAGAAAGACTGGTCGCGAAAGAGAGTAAAACTAACCCTAAATTATTCTTTAGCTACATAAACCGTAAAAGGTACAAACCTGAGGGTGTGGGCCCCCTGAAAAGCAAGGATGGGACCCCTATAGAGGGAAATGAGGAGAAAGCTAATTTGCTTAACAACTTCTTTGCTTCTATATTCACAAAAGAATTTGACATGCCGAGTGAAATGCAGGGGAATAACCGAAACCCTCCATTAAATGTCACTGGTCTAACCAAGGAAGAAGTCCGGCACCGTCTCAAGCAGATGAAAATCGATAAATCACCGGGACCAGATGACATACATCCTCGTGTTTTAAGGGAGTTATGTACAGTAATAGACAAGCCGTTATTTCTAATATTTGTGGATTCCATAACTACAGGGTTTGTTCCGATGGATTGGCGCTTGGCAAATGTGGTGCCAATATTCAAAAAGGGATCTAGGGGGGAACCTGGGAACTACAGACCGGTAAGCTTAACATCTGTGGTGGGAAAGCTGTTTGAAGGTTTCTTAAGGGATACTATCCTGGAGCACCTTGGGGAAAATGACCTTATTACTCCATATCAGCATGGATTTATGAGGAATCGCTCCTGCCAGACAAACCTGATCAGCTTTTATGAGGAGGTAAGTTCAAGATTGGATCAGGGGGAGTCATTGGATATCATATATCTTGACTTTTCTAAAGCATTTGATACTGTGCCACATAAAAGGCTGGTACAAAAGATGAGAATGCTTGGACTGGGGGAAACGTGTGCAGATGGGTGGGAAATTGGCTTAGTGACCGGAAGCAGAGGGTGGTTATAAATGGTACACACTCAGATTGGGTCACTGTTACCAGTGGAGTACCACAAGGGTCAGTTCTGGGACCAATTCTCTTCAATATATATATAAATGACATTGGGTATGGATTAAACAGTAAAGTCTCAATCTTTGCAGATGATACTAAGCTGAGTAAAGTAATTAAAACAAAGGAGGACAACAGGCAACTACAAACAGATTTAGATAAATTGGAAGCATGGGCAGTTAAATGGCAAATGAAGTTTAACACAGATAAATGTAAGGTTATGCACATGGGAAGGAGAAATCTGTGTCATGATTACACACTAAATAAAGAAACACTTGGTAAAACAACAATGGAAAAGGACCTAGGAGTTTTAGTTGACAATAAGCTCAACTGTAGTAATCAAGGCCAGGCAGCTGCTGCCAAGGCAAATAGGATCATGGGGTGCATCAGGAGGGGCATAGGTGCGCATGACCAGAGCATCATTTTACCCCTGTACAAGTCACTGGTCAGACCCCATATGGAATACTGTGTACAGTTCTGGGCACCTGTGCTTAAAAAGGACATATCAGAACTGGAGCGCGTTCAAAGAAGGGCAACAAAGTTAATAAAAGGAGTGCGGGGGCTAGAGTACCCGGAAAGATTGTCCAAGTTAGGTTTATTTAGTCTAGAAAAAAGACGATTGAGGGGTGATCTAATAACTATGTATAAATATATTCGGGGTCAATACAAGGATCTGTCCCACAATCTATTTATACCTCGGAGTGTAACCATAACCCGGGGGCATCCACTAAGGTTAGAGGAAAGGTGCTTTCTCCACCGACATAGGAGGGGATTCTTCTCTGTAAGAGCAGTGAGACTATGGAACTCGCTGCCAGAGGAGGTAGTAATGAGGGATACATTAAAAATGTTCAAAAGTGGCCTTGATGCCTTCCTGGCATGTAATAACATTTCCGGCTATGGCTACTAGACCACTGGAAGGAGTTAAACAGGCTGAACTGGATGGACTAAAGTCTTTATTCAGCCTTACATACTATGTTACTATGTTACTATGTTACTAAGACGGAACACCACCTTATCCTGATGCCGCTCAAAATAAGGAGGCTTCATGCAAAGCACCGCCAGTTCTGAAACATGAGTCCCTCCTTGGAAAAAAGTCTTCACCAGCCTATGATTGGCGAAGGATCTTTGGAAAAAAATACCATTTTGTGATTACTCACCTGTAAAATGGGTATTATAAGTATGTCACACACCCCGCTTCAGAATAGTCATTACACTTGGGTTATACCGACCTGTAGAGGGCGATCTTGCAGAGATGTCATGAAAAAAAGGGAGCCCCTCCCGGTCCATAAATACCTGGGACCTCCCACTCATTCCCCAGTATTAAGACAGCAGTAAAGGGACCAGGAAGAGCCAAAATAACCAATAACAGTAAAAAAGGTTCACCATAGAAAGGATCCAGAATACCAAAGGGCGGGGTGAAGCGGGGTGTGTGACATACTTATAATACCCATTTTACAGGTGAGTAATCACAAAATGGTATTATTCTAAGAATGTCACACACCCCGCTTCAGAATAGTCATTACACTTGGGACATCCAATAGCGTCCATAAAGGGCGGGGATCCAAAACAAGGCAATAATGCACAAGTAGCAGCCTTACAAACTTGTTCAACAGAGGCCTGATGCTGGAAAGCCCAGGATGCCCCAACAGCACGAGTAGAATGAGCAGTAACACAAAAAGGGGGAATCTTCCCCTTGGCAGAATAGGCCCCAACAATGGCCTGGCGAATCCATTTACTAATGGAAGCCTTGGCGGGAGCCAAACCTTTCCTAGGCCCAGAGGGCACCACGAAAAGGGCGTCAGTCTTACGAAAAGAAGAAGTAGCCACCAAATAGTACTTCACACAGCGAACCACATCCAGAGAATGCAAGACTCTCTCCTTGTCAGTACTAGGCTTAGGACACAAGGAGGGTAGAACAATGTCCTGATTAAGATGAAAGGCAGAAACCACCTTAGGAAGGAAATCTGGCTTGAAGCGGAAAACAACCTTGTCCTGATGCCTCTCAAAATACGGGGACTTAATGGACAAAGCCGCCAACTCCGATACACGCCGAACGGAAGTGATGGCAACCAAAAACGCAACCTTCTGAGTAAGCGTAGAAAGAGCAATATCCTGCAAAGGTTCAGAAGGAGGACCCTGAAAAGCAGAAAGAACCAAATTAAAATCCCAAACTGGGAGCAAAGGCTTCCTAGGAGGCCGCACATGCGTAACCCCCTGGAAAAAGGTCTTAACCAGAGGATGAAGAGCAAAAGACCTTTGAAAGAAAACTGCCAGGGCAGAAACATTCCCTTTCAACGTATTAAGCTGCAAACCCAAGTCCAGACCATGTTGCAGAAATTCCAAGACCCTAGGGATAGAAAACACCCTGCAAGGCAAGGCCCGGACCTCAAACCAGTCAATATAAGACCTCCAAATCCTATAGTAGATGGCAGAGGAAGACTTCTTTCTAGCCCTAACCAGAGTCTGAATAACAGCATCAGAAAGACCTTCCTCCTTCAAGATGGAGGTTTCAGCAGCCACGCCGTCAAAGCCAGCGTTGGTAAATTGGGGTAGAGCAGTTGACCCTGAGTGAGCAGATCCGGCAGAAGGGGCAGATCGAACTGATCTGCTGCGAACCAAACCTGTCTTGGCCATCTTGGAGCCACCAAGATTGCTGACGCACCCTCTAGGGCCAGCTTGCGCACCACCTTGCCCACCATGGGAAACGGAGGGAACAGGTACAGAAACCCCAGATCCCTCCAGTTTAGAGACATCGCATTCACTGCCAGAGCCAGCGGATCCCGCGAGAGAGACACAAATGCCGGAAGCTTGTGATTGTGACGAGAGGCAAAGAGGTCCACCTCCGGAGTCCCCCACCGGTGGCAAAGCGACCAAAAACCGCGGGGCTGAGAGACCATTCCCCCCGGCGAGATGAGCACCTGCTCAGGGAATCCGCCTCCGTGTTCTCCACTCCCGGAATGTACACCGCCGAGATTCATGGGACATTGCTCTCTGCCCAAACCAGGATCAAGGACACTTCCCCGAGGGCACACCTGCTGCGAGTCCCTCCCTGGTGATTGATGTAGGCGTCCGCCGTCCGATTGTCCGACCGAACTTGAACCGGCAAACCCTGTAATTGATGAGTCAAGTGACCCAGAACCAACCTGAGCTCCAGAACATTGATGGGATCGTGAGCCTTCTGCGGCCCCCACAGTCCCTGAAACTGAAGATCCTTCCAAACCCCCCCCCCCCCCCAAGCTGACAGGCTGGCATCCGTGGTGACCGTCTCCCAACAAGGGGTCAGAAAGGATCTGCCCCTCATCAGATTGCTTGGTTCCAGCCACCACCGAAGGGAATGCCGAACCCGGGGGGACATCAGAAAAGACTGATCCAATGACAGCGGAGACCTATCCCAGGCCGCCAAGAGATGGAGCTGGAGCGTCCTTGTGTGAAACTGGACAAAGGGAACCGCCTCGAAAGAAGCCACCAACCAATCCCACCAGTCTCATCCCCAGCCGGATGGACGGACGAGGGATGGATAGAAAAAGCTGAGTCAATTCCTGAATCAAAAGAACCTTGGGCCGGGGAAGGAACACCCTGGACTGAGAAGTATCCAGAGACATTCCCAGGAACGACACCACCCTGGACGGAGAGAGGAAGGACTTTGGATAGTTGATCACCCAGCCGAATCTCTCCAGAGTGGATGCCACAGTCCTGGTATCTAGCTCCGCCTGGCTGAGAGAGGATGCCATAAAGAGAAGATCGTCCAGATAAGGCACGATGCGGATACCCTGGGCTCTGAGGAGGGTCATCACCCCCGCCAGCACCTTGGTGAAAACCCTTGGAGCCGAGGTAAGGCCAAACGGAAGAGCCACAAACTGAAAATGCCGATCTTCCACCAGAAACCTGATCTCTGATGTGTCGGGAAGATTGGAACATGCAGATAAGCATCCTTGATGTCTATGGACGTCATGAAGTCCTCCTGGCGAAGCGAATTTATGGCTGAGCGCAGAGTTTCCATGCGGAACTTCCTGGGACGGATAAACCTGTTGAGAAACTTCAGATCCATGATGAGATGAACGGAGCCATCCTTCTTGGGCACCGTGAACAGATTGGAATAGTATCCCAGGCCCCGGTCCGAGGAAGGCACCGGGCAGATGACAGCCATGTCCAGGAGATCTTTTACTGCCGCCCGGAGCCCCTGCGCGGCCAGAAGATCCAAGGGCACCTGAGACCTGAAGAATCTGGGAGGAGGCCGGGTCTCGAACTCCAGCTTGTAACCGGAAGACACCACTTCCCGAATCTATCTGTCCGAGACCTCCTGGTCCCAGACCTGGGAGAAGTGTCGCAGCCGTCCCCCCACCCGCGAGGGTGAGGGCGCCCCCTCATTGCTGAGCCGGCTTGGCAGCGGCTTTGGGCTTGGAGCCCCAGCTGTGACCTGGATGGGCACGTCCTCTTCCCCTGTTCCAGGAATCACCTCTGGAGGAGAAGACAGCCAATCCCCGTCCAGCTCTGGCCCCACGAAAGGAAGGGGTAAAGGAAGCCACCCCCCGAAAGGGACGACGTTGCTTCTTTCGCTGAGGTAACCTACCTCCTTTTGCGACCGAATCCAATTTTTCTCCAAAGAGCCGCAAGCCCAGAAAGGGAAGAGCTGTAAGCGACTTCTTGGACACAAAATCAGCCGCCCACTGGCACAACCAAACCGACCGCCGAATAGCGAGCAAGGCCGAAGTTCTACTACACATCACCATGGTGTCATCCAGGGCGGCTAGCACAAATGACAAAAACAATTCGCACCGCTTAAGTGCGGTGAACTCATCACTAGTCGGGTCAAGCCTGGAAGTAGACAACAGGTCCCTAACAACTGACCTAGAAGCCACTATTAAAAGCGCCGAAGCACAAACAGGCCGCAAGGCCGACCTGACACTGGCAAAACCGTGACAAGCCATCTGGTCAATGCGTTTGTTCTCACCATCCTTGAGAGTAGAACAGTCAGGAGAATGCAAAACAGAGGTGCTAGAACCCCAAAACAGGGGCGTCCACCTCGGGAGGGGACGACCAGCGCTTCACCGCATCCACCGGAAAGGGATATTTCTTATCCCAACCCGGAGGAACTCCTGGAAGCCGAGTAGGCCTCTCCCATTCCTTATAGTGGACCAACACCCAGGGGGGATCGGTCGGGCCGATCAGATCCCTTCCCGCGGGGCATCCGAAATCGGGATGTCCCACAGGGTGAAACCCCCCAGGAGGCCCACAATCCAACCTTTTCCACGTTCCAGCGGCGCATGCGCATCTGCCGCCTCCTGCGCGTCCCTCTAGCAGGGCGCGCTCCCGCGCTGGCCGTTTGTGAATGGCCGGCGCGGGTGCGCTCCCTGTAAGAGGGACGTGCGGAAGGCGGCGGCGGCGGATGCGCTCTGCTTGTCCGGCGGCGGGGATTGGCTGCAGCGGTCACATGGGAGCGGGGTGAGGTGAGTTTTTGGGGCTTTCTGGGGGGTTTCAAACAGCGGGGCACCACCGATCGGGGTGCCCCACCGAAGTGGACCAAAACCCAGGATAGTCAAAATCCTGGGTGTTGGTTCACTTTAAGAATAATGCCATCGAAATGCCTTTGATTAGGGAATTCCAAGCGCGGCTTAGCCTCCTCAAAGAACTCCCCCTTCTGTGGAAGAGTCACTTCAGGAGGAGAAATTGCCAGAACCTCAAACATATGAGCCAGGACCTTAGGGTATCCAAAGAATCCCCCTGACCCCGCTCAGCATCAGTGCCAACAAACTGCTGATCGTCAGAACCATCCGACTCCTCAAATAGCTCCCCTTCCTCTAGAGGGAGGTAATCAGACCAGTCCAGTGAATCAAACTCCTCAAAATCAGAACCCGGCGTGGCCGGGGACAAGTGCTTTCTCTTAGCCGGGGCCTTTCTGACAACAGCGCTTGAAAATAATTTTTCAAGATTGGACAATCTGGCACACACCTCAGATTGCGACTCCCCACTCGTGACAACATCACACGGGGTACGGATCAGGCGGGGAGGGGTAGGAGAAGGGACCGGCGGCGCAGAACCAGACGCATGGGATCCGGACTGCCGCGTCATATTCTGCTGTGCACATGGTATGCAAAGGAAAACATCATCCCCTGTAAGGGATACCCCACACCCCAAACACTGCCGGGGTTGCCCCGAGGGGAGCCCTAGCCCGGTAGAGTGGGAGGATTTATAGGGAGTTCTTAAACTAAACCAGGGACCCTAGGACCGGGAGGACCCTTTAAGATCCAACAAGGGTCCGCCTGGAATAGAAAAGGGGGAACTGTCACACAAATATCACACAATGCTGTGCACATAACAGAAGGGCCAAGAAAACGTATCAATCACGCGCACACACACACACACACACACCAAGTTGCGCACAAACATGACTCTAAGGAAAGAACTTAAACAAAAAGGAGGATAAGTGCCCCCCCCCCCCCCCCCTAGCAGTAGGGAACAATGGGTGACCGGGGAAGGGGGAATTAACACCCCAGAGGTGTAAGGGCAAGGACAGGGCATCCCAACCAGGATCACCAACCCGGAATACTGCCTACCCCTTAGTATGGGGTCTCACGGTGGAGCATAGCTCCTAAAGCAACTTAAGGTGCCGTCTACCTTTGCCAGGACCCGCAGCCTAGGCTGGGAGGCTCTTTACTAAAAAGGGGGATAACAGTAAGTCCAGGCAGAAATAGACCGAAAGAGGGGGGGCGGGAGTTACCCCGGCTACCTGCAAGGAGGAGACATCCATCTTCTGACTTGCTCGCCGTCTACAGAGATGAAAGACTGGGGAATGAGTGGGAGGTCCCAGGTATTTATGGACCGGGAGGGGCTCCCTTTTTTTCATGACATCTCTGCAAGATCGCCCTCTACAGGTCGGTATAACCCAAGTGTAATGACTATTCTGAAGCACGGTGTGTGACATACTTAAAATAATTGCCAAGGCCGAAACCTGTCCTTTGAGGGTACTCAGTTGTAGACCCGACTCCAGACCATGTTGAAGAAACTCCAGAACCCTGGAAATGGAGAAAACGCGACACAGAAAAGACTTAGACTCACACAAGGCAATGTAAGCATGCCAGACCCTGTAATAAATCATAGAAGAGGATTTCTTCCGAGCCTGAATCATAGTACTGATGACCGAAGCTGGCAAACCCTTATCCATCAGGATGGAGGTTTCAGCAGCCAAGCCGCCAAAGCCAGCGTTTGTAAAATGGGATGGCGCAGCTGTCCCTGAGTGAGGAGCTCTGGATCGTTGGGCATGACGTACTGATCCACCGCCATCTGGATGACGTCCGCGAACCATACCCTCCTCGGCCAGCGGAGGGCCACCAGGATGGTCGGTACCCCCTCCTGGGCTATCTTGCGCAGCACGTGACCCAACAGAAAAAAGGGAGAAAATGCATAGAGGAGTCGAAACTCCATCCAAGGAATTGCTAGCGCGTCCGTGGCGAAGGCTAGAGGATCTCTTGACAGGGAGACGAATTTGGGAAGCTTGTGATTGTGACGGGACGCAAACAGGTCCACGTCCGGCTGACCCCATCGGCAACACGGCGAGAAAGATCTTGTTGCTAAGAGACCATTCCCCCAGACGAGACGTCCCCCTGCTCAGAGAGTCCGCCTCCTGGTTCTCCACCCCTGGAATGTAAACCGTGAGATGCAGGGAACATCCTCCTCTGCCCAAGACAAGATCAGGGACACTTCCTTGAGGGCTCGTTTGCTCCGAGTCCCGCCTTGATGATTGATGTAAGCGACAGCCGTCTGATTGTCTGAGCGGACCTGGACCGCACGACCCCGAAGGTGGGAAGTCAACTGGAGGAGAACCAACCTGACTGCTCTCGACTCCAGGAGGTTGATAGGCGCGTGGGCCTCCTGAGGGCCCCACTGGCCCTGGAACTTCAGCGATTGCCAAACCCCTCCCCAACCGGTCAGACTGGCGTCCGTGGTGACAATCTCCCAGCACAGAGGCAGAAAAGACCTGCCCACCAGAAGGTTTCTCGAGACCAACCACCACGAGAGGGACTATCTGGCCAGAGGGGACAGAGCGAATTCCTGCTCCAAGGACTCCTGACTCCGATCCCAGACGGTCAAGAGATTCAACTGAAGAGGTCTCATGTGGAACTGAGCGAAGGGCACAGACTCGAAGCAAGACACCATAAAACCCTCCAACTGCATCCCCATACGGATGGAGGGATGAAGGCACGATAACAAGGCCCGTCTGCATCTGAAGGCCCTCCACCTTCTGCTGAGGAAGAAACACCTTGACCTGAGAAGTATCCAGCGTCATGCCCAGGAAGAACCTCACCAATGACGAGAGAGAGAAGACTTGGGATAATTGATCACCCAACCGAACTCCTCGAGGGTGGACACTACCACCTGAGTATCCCTCTTGGCCTGATGAAAAGATGGGGCAGATAAGCTATGGGTGGGTATAGAGGGGGGGGGGCAGATAAGCTATGGGTGGGTATAGAGGGTGGGGCAGATAAGCTATGGGTGGGTATAGAGGGGGGGGCTTCACCTCTTGATCTTACCGCACTCCCTTGCGTGGAGCCTCGTTTGAGGCCTAAGCTGCATAGTCTCCCACTGCTGACCCGTTCTTTGTTATCTGTGTGGGATGCGATCCTTAAGAAGAAGGCCCTATCGTCTAGACCGGGACCATTTACTCCTCTGTTTGATAATCCCGCCTTCCCCCCGGGTGTAGGGGTGAGTAGGTTCCTGATTTTGGAAAAAGCGCAGGGGGTCAGACTAGCTGATACGATGCAAAACAACTGTCCTCCAAGCCTCCGGGATCTTCAGACACGGAGTCGGGGGGAGAGGGTGTCCTGGCTTCACAGGCAGTTGGTCGCTTTCATCTCCTCCCATGCTCAGGGAACCTCGCTCACTAGCTCTCTGACTCCTTTTGAGAGTATCTTGAGAACGGACGGCGGACCACCGCACGCCCTCTCGCTCCTATATCAGGTCTTGCTGGCGGAGAGAGACTCTTCGGATGGTCTTGGGTATGTTGGGAGATGGGAACGGGACCTGGGCCGGGAATTTGAAGCCGAAGATTGGGAAAAATCATTTACCCTGACACATAAACTCTCTTTGGCATGTAGAGCTCAGGTAAAAAAGTATAAAATCCTGTCCCGGTGGTATAGATGTCCGGTGGACTTGGCCAGATATGGAGGAGCCGATTCAGGAGTGTGTTGGCGGTGTGGTAATGCTGAAGGTACAATGCTTCACATATGGTGGAGTTGCCCTTTGATACATAGATTGTGGAACCAGGTCTTTGCGGTATACAAATTCCTGACTTTGGAGGATGTGCCTAGGGAGCCGCAAATAGCCTTGTTATCCATGGTGCCCGTTTCAATATCTGCAGCAAAGAAGGGGATCCTCCGGCACCTTCTGACCGCGGCCAGATCAGTGGCACCCCGGCACTGGCGCTCCCAACACGCACCGGACATCTGGGAGTGGCTGCGGGAGGTGGAGGGAATCAGGAGAATGGAAGAGATGGTACTCGAGGGAGCGGAAGGGCGGGAGGGAGAAGTTTAACAAGACTTGGATGACCTGGATTAGGGCGCGGGATACGCCAGAATTCATGGCTCTGCTCTCCACCCTATAGTGGCGTGGAGGATGTCTTTTGGCCCGGTGCCGCCAGGCCCTCCCTGACCCACACTTCGTTCGCCGCTCTCAGCCCCCCTTCCCATGCTGGCTTGATACACCCCTCGTCCACCACTGTGGAGTGGGAACGGGAGCGGCAGTTTTCAGCCTGCTCGGTTCCTTGTTCCCTTCTTTCCCACTTTGTGTCTTTTCTTCTGTCTTTTCCCTCTTTTCTTTCTCTTTCTTTATGTAACTCTTTGTTACGCCTATAAAAGTTAATAAAGGAGGGCAGAGCGCGGGGCTCTTGTTTTGCTGTGAACATGTACAGGCTTACCCTGGGAACACCTCCCCCTCCAGGCGGCGTTCCCGGATCCCCGGGGGGTAACCCTTCTCGCGGGTCTCTCTTGGCGGAGCCCTGCGGGTTTCGAATATGGGGGGGATTTATGCTGGGGTACCCGCCTGGAGCCCAGTGGAGAGATCCGAATCAGCCCAGCCTATCATTGATGGGGATGTTGGGATGGGGGAGGGGTGACTTGGGTGCTATTTGCTGGATATGTTGTATATGTAATTTTTGTCGATGAGCTGTACTGTAAGATCGCTGCTTCCAGGTCATCCAGGTAAGGAAGAATGCGAATGCCCTGGCTCCTCAGGAGGGCCATGACACCCGCCAGCACCTTGGTGAATACCCGAGGGGCCGAGGTGATACCGAATGGCAAGGCCACAAACTGGTAGTGTTGATCCCCCAGAGCGAACCTCAGGAACCTCTGATGTCCCAGGAAGATAGGAATGTGCAGGTAGGATATCCACCGTGGTCATGAAGTCGCCTGGCCAAAGGGAGCTCCCGACGACCGTAAGGTCTCCATGCGGAAATGTTTGAACCTGACAAATCTGTTGAGACCCTTTAGATCCAGAATGGGTCTCAGGGAGCTGTCCTTCTTGGGCACCGTGAACAAATTGGAGTAGAACCCCCGACCCCGTTCTTGAAGAGGCACAGGGCAAACCACTCCGGATGATAGAAGATGTTGAACGGCCAACCTCAGGCCCTGCGCCGTCACGGGATTTTGGGAGATCCGGGACCGAAGGAATCTTCGGGGCGGCCAAGCTGCTAGCTCTATCTTGTATCCGGAGGACACCACCTCCTGAATCCACCGGTCCGAGACGCGTTGTCTCCAGATGTGAGTAAAGAGCCGAAGCTGTCCCCCCACCCGGATGGGTGAGGGCGCCCCCTCATGCCTGAGGGGCCTTGGTGGGGGGTTTGGGCTTGGATTCCCAGGAGGGACCGGGACGACCACGGGATCTGCCTGGTCCCCAAGAGTCTCTGCGGCTACCTGGGAAGGAGGAGCCGCGTTCCCCATGGGAAGAGCGAAAGGAAGAAGACCCCCGAAAGGGCCGGGAATGCTTTCTACGCTGAGGGAGCCGACCGTCCTTGGCCAATGCATCAAGACGCTCCCCAAAGAGACGGAGTCCCGTGAAGGGAAGCCCGGTGAGGGACTTCTTAGCAGCAGCGTCAGCCGCCCACTGACGCAGCCAGACAGACCGACGCATGGCAACCAACAGGGCCGAGGCCCTACCACCAAGCCGGACAGCATCATCCATGGCAGATAGCACAAAGGCAATAAAGTCAGAGCAAAGCAAAATTTCCTTGTAGTCATCCGCTCGCTTGTGAGATCTGGCAGCTTCAGCAAGGCACCTAACCTTCTTCTTAATCACAATGGCAACAATAGCCGTGGCACAGACCGGGCGCAGGCCAGCCCCCACAAAGGTGAAGGCGTGACAAGCTAGTTGATCCATGCGCCGATCAGCATTATCGCGCAAGGTAGTGGTGTCAGGAGACTGCATAACAGAAGTATTGGACAGCCCCAGGACGGGGGCGTCCACCTCGGGGGGGACAAGACCAGCGACCAACCAAATCGTCCGAAAAGGGATACCTTCTATCCAGTCCCTTAGGCACCGAGGGCAACCTGATGGGCCTTTCAGATTCTTTGAGGACCATATTGGAAAAATGTCCCTGCTCCGGGAACTCTTAAGCATTGCCTGTCACGGCGGAAGAGCTCACCCTGCTTCTTCTTCTTCGCCGCCTTAGGGGGCACAATGTGCAAAGTATCAAAAACTGCTGACAAAAGTCTATCGGTATCATCTGGGAGCCAAGAGTCCTCGTCTGAGGAGGACCCAGGGTCACTATCAAACTCACCATGAGGATCCCCAGAGGAATCGGAATCACGGAACAATTCCCCCTCCTCCATAGAGTCACGGCCGCCACAGGTATCATAAACGTCATCATCACCAGTAAGGGGGGAATAGGCCTTTTCCAAGTGCCTCTTCTTACTAGAGGCCTTGCCGGCGGCCGGACGGGCCAACTGCCGCTCAAGGCTGGCCACGCGCAGCGCCAGGTCCGACTGAGACTCCCTGCTGGCTTCCCTCTCGCTAGGGGTTAAATGCAGGCGTGGGGGAGTAAGCGACGCTGCAGGCAGGATAGGACTGGGGAGAGAAGCACTCGCCCCAGCCTGTTCCGCAATGACACTCTGGGCGCAGGGGACACAGACCACGCTGCAAACGCTCACATGGGATGCCCCACACATGAGGCACAACTGAGCCCGCCCCGAAGGGCCCCCAAGCTCGCTATCCCCAGAAGCCTCCATATGGCGATTGTCAGCTAAAAAAAAAAAAAAGCCAAAAAAAAACAGGCAGCAGGGCAAGTGCTCAACCCGGAATCCCCCAACAGAGTCCCCTATGCAAAAAGAGGGTGAGGGGGTGGATAGGACCGGGAGATACCACAAGCAAAAAGAGGGTACTACTTGGCCAGTCTGAAAAACACAAAGGAAAAAACCCCAGTGAGCATCCCACAGCACATGCGCAATTCCAAACAAGACAGCATAACCAAGACTGGACTCACGGACCACAGCGATCGAGGGACCAGCAACCAGCAGTAGCGATCTCCAGGGAGCAGCAGGCAGAGCGCGTAGGACCGACAGCGGCGCGGGACAGAGAAAATGGCGCCAAACCGCAGATCCTCGAGGGGCGGGCCGTGCACGATGACGCAAATCTCTGCACCGCTCCCAAGTCAGTATGCGAAGGTCCGGGCGCCCTAGCAACAATGGCGCTCGGAAGAAGGGGAGGGGGAAGGAGCTCCCCTCTCGAGCTACACCGCAGCACAGCTCCCCCCGCCCCCCACCAGGCACCGCCCCCCGGCACGGGCAACCGGCCGAGGGGAGAGAGGAGAAGGGCGGAGGGGGGGTTCACGACAAGGCACAGTAAAAGAGAAAAAAATGTGGAGAAGCACACACACACACACACACACACACACACTCCCTGGGAATAAAGCTTGTGGGATGAGGTACGGGTGGTTCCCCCCCCCCCCCCCATATAGGCTCACCATAGCCTATGGCTGGCTATTCTTTGGGTCAGGGTCTGCGGCCCAGAGCAAGGCTCTGTGAACACCCGACCCTAAGGTGTTCCCCTACCGTCGAGCATCAGAGAGAGCAATCTTCTGTCTTCGCAGTCGGGAAATTCTCTGGGTAATTCCTGCCCTTTTTATAGGCCGGGAGGAGCCACAAGTCTTTCTGCAGTCGACTGCGCCACCTTGTGGTCGATTACCCAAATGTGAAGAATTGAAATGAAGCAAGCCTTGCTGTATACCAGGAAAATACCACAAACATGTGGAGCACAAAATAGTGAAACGTGGTCTTGGAAAAATTAGAGAAAGCAACTCTATAAACATCATCAGCTTAGTGATGTAACTAACCATGTAATCCTCTTTGGTTGCCAGGTGGTCTCTCCGCAGCCAACTAAATGTGTCCTCCACATTCCACTTCACTACTTTTCTAATGTCTGGAGAGGCTCGCCTGCAGCAGAAAAGAGAATCTAAGCAACAAGTGGATATCACAGTTTCTGTGGTCATGGAATCTGAGTCAAATTACATACGGAATAGACATAATTTA
Organism: Gastrophryne carolinensis; assembly: GCA_027917425.1. Taxonomy (NCBI): domain Eukaryota; kingdom Metazoa; phylum Chordata; class Amphibia; order Anura; family Microhylidae; genus Gastrophryne; species Gastrophryne carolinensis. Next base: position 143,916,211 of record CM051243.1, on the reverse strand, counting down.
CAAAGAAAAAAACGTTAACAGAAGATAGTATATGCATGCCCAGCTAAAATGACAACTATACAAACATCATGGCTTTCATATAGCAAATAGCAGCACAGCTAATTTGCAAATGAGCAGCCAGTGAGCTTGAGGCTATTCTAAGTTCCATGCAACAGGTCAGAGTAACAAGGTGATGCTTATGTGCTCGATTTCACTTTATTCCAACATTACGAGTATCTTTCAATCCCCTGACCCACAGAAAATTGTCAAGAAAAAGATTTCCTGGCTACCAAATTAGCCGACCTAGAAAGCAGCCAGTGCTTCACTTCAGGCTCCCACAGTGACCCATGGTGCAGATTTTAGACATTTAGTTACATGTTGAAGACACAGTACTTCACAGTTATTCTTTATAGAATATTTACATCTAACAGCCACATTCTGGATAGAAAGAGTTTGGCATTGGATATAGGTCTCATTTATCACATTTTACAACAGGAAATAGAAGTTACATTCGATCTGTACCAACTATATAATTTTTTGACAGAAATGAATCATCAGAGCATTAAAAAAAATACAATTCTGTGATTACTCACCTGTAGAATTGGTATTATGAGTATACAGTACGTCCTGCTCCAGATAGATTACTTACACTTGTGTATTACTCTGCCAGATGGCGCTGGACTGCAGAGACATCGAAAATAGGCTCCTCCCGGCCCCTCAAATACCCAGGGACCTCCCACAATCCCCAGCATTGAAAAGCAGTTAACGAGAAGCCGGGAGAATTAAAACAAACCCAAACTGAGAACTATAACAATGATAACAATCACCATACAGGGGATCGAAGATAATGCAAAACCAAGGGTGGGGTGGAGCAGGACGTACTGTATACTCATAATACCAATTCTACAGGTGACTAATCACAGAATTGTATTATTCTTAGTATACAGTACGTCCTGCTCCAGATAGATTACTTACACTTGGGACATCCAATAGCAGTGTCCATAAAGTAGGGTGGGATCCCCAAAGTAACAGCAGACAGTTCAAACCACTGCCGCCTGCAGAACCTTTCGGCCAAAAGCAGCATCAGCTGAGGCCCTAACATCAACCTTGTAAAACTTTGAAAAGGTATGAACAGAAGACCAAGTAGCGGCCTTGCAAACTTGTTCAACAGAAGCCTGGTCCTGAAAAGCCCAAGAGGCACCAATGGCACGAGTAGAATGAGCAGTAAGGCGAAGGGAGGATTCCTCCCCTTAGCAGAGTATGCCTGAATCACAGCCTGACGGATCCATTTGCTGATAGTAGACTTGGCAGGAGCCAAACCCTTCCTAGGACCAGAAGGGACCACAAAAAGAGCATCAGTTTTCCTGAAAGGTGTAGTAGCCACCAGATAGTACTTCAGACACCTAACCACATCCAAAGAATGCAGGACCCTCTCCTTAGCATTACTAGGATTAGGGCACAATGACGGAAGAACAATGTCCTGATTCAAATGAAAAGCAGACACAACCTTAGGCAGAAAGTCTGTCTTGAAGCGAAACACCACCTTGGTGTCTCTCATAGTAAGGGGGCTGGATGGAGAGCACCGCCAACTCAGACACACGCCTAACAGAGGTGATAGCCACCAAAAAGACAACTTTGAGAGTAAGAATGGCCAGGGCAGCATCCTGCACAGGTTCAGAGGGAGCACCCTGCAAGGCTGACAAAACCAAGTTCAGATCCCAAACAGGCAACATAGGCTTACGTGGGGGACGCACATGAGTAACCCCCTGGAAAAAAGTCCTGATCAGAGAATGCTGAGCAAAGGACTTCTGGAAGAAAACAGCCAGGGAAGAAACCTGGCCCTTCAGAGTACTGAGTTGGAGCCCCATCTCCAACACATGCTGCAGGAACTCTAGGATCCTGGGAATAGAGAACACACAACAGGGAAGAGACTTAGACTCACACCACTCAATGTAGGCACGCCAAACCCTGTAATAAATGGAAGAAGAAGACTTCTTCCTAGCCTTTATCATGGTATCAACAACCAAGGTAGACAGCCCCTTCTTCATCAAGATGGAGGTTTCAGCAGCCAGGCCGTCAAAGCCAGAGTTTGTAAATTGGGATGGCGTAAGGGACCCTGAGTGAGCAGGTCTGACACCCTGGGCAGAACATACTGATCCACTGCCAGCTGCATCACGTCTGCGAACCCCACTCTTCTTGGCCACCAGAATTGCTGGCACCCCCTCCAGAGCAATCTTGCGCAGAACCCTGCCCAGCAGAGGGAATGGAGGAAAGACAAACAGGAGCTGAAAGTCCTGCCATGACATTGCTAGCGCATCCGTGGCCAAGGCCAGAGGATCCTGGGACAGGGAGACAAAGGCCGGGAGCTTGTGATTGTTGGCCCCAACGGTGACACAGAGCTTGAAACACCTTGCTGCAGAGGGACCATTCTCCCTGGCGAGAGGTCCCCCTGCTCAGAGAGTCTTCCTGCGGATTTTCCACCCCCGGGATGTACACCGCTGATATGCAGGGAATATTGGCCTCCGCCCAGGTCAGGATCAGAGACACCTCCTGGAGGGCCCTACTGCCCCGGGTCCCTCCCTGATGATTGATGTAGGCAACTGCTGTCTGGTTGTCCGAGCGCACCTGAACAGGCAGGCCCCGAAGGTGATGAGTCAACTGAGCCAGAACCAACCTGATCGCCCGCAGTTCCAAGACGTTGATAGGTGTGTGGGCCTCCTGAGGGCCCCACCTTCCCTGGAACTGCAGGGACCTCCAGAAACCCCCCCAACCTGACAGACTGGCATCCGTGGTGACCGTCTCCCAGGAGGGGGCCAGAAAGGATCTGCCCCCCAACAGGTTCCTGGAGTCCAGCCACCACGAGAGGGACCACCTGACCAGGGGGGAAAGCACAAAGGCCCGGTCCAGGGACGCAGGGTCCTTGTCCCATACTGACAAGAGGTGGAGTTGCAGAGGCCTCAAGTGGAACTGAGCATAAGGGACCGCCTCGAAGCATGCCACCATCAGGCCCACCAGCTGCATTCCCTGCCTGATGGAGGGATGATGACAAGATAGCAGGAACTGGACCTGCGCAATCAGACTTTCTTCTTCTGCTGAGGAAGAAAAATCCTTGCCTGAACTGTATCCAGATTCATTCCCAGGAATGAAGTCATCAAGGAGGGAGACAGAGAAGGCAGGCAGCAAACTCTATCTTGTAACCGGAGGACACTACCTCCTGAATGCACCGGTCTGAGACATGAAGCCTCCAGACGTGAGCAAAGTGCTGAAGCCGCCCCCCCACCCGGATGGGTGAGGGCGCCCCTTCATGCCTGAGGGGGCTTGGGAGAGGGCTTAAGCTTGGAGCCCCAGGAGGAGCCAGGACGTCCACGTCCTCTGCCCCTACGCCAGAAGTCTCCTCGGGACCCAGTGTCTAGCACCACGGTAGGGGGGGAAAGGAGCCCTGACCCCGAAAGGGCCGAGACTGCCGCCTGCGCTGGGGTAACCTGCCTCCCTTAGTAAACAGGCGTAGTCCTTTGAAGGGAAAACCAGTGAGGGCTTTTTTGGCAGCTTTGTCAGCAGCCCACTGGCGCAGCCAAACCGAGTGGCGTATAGCCACCACAAGGGCAGAGGTTCTGCCACACATGCTAATGGTGTCATCCAGGGCAGAGAGGACATAGGTCACAAAAACCTCACAACTAGAGAGTGCATTAAACTCCTCCCTAGACACATCATCAGGGGCACCATCAAGGATACTTCTGAGCAGGATCCTAATAGCCACAGCCATAATGGCAGAGGCACAGACCGGGCGCAGCGCCGTCCCCACACATGCAAAGGCATGGGACGCCAGCTGATCAATGCGCTGGCCCTCAGCATCCCGCAGGGTAGTAGAGTCAGGGGAGTGCATGACAGAGGTGTTAGATAACCCTAGGACCGGGGCATCCACTTCAGGAGGGGATGACCAACACTTCACCACATCAGCAGGAAAGGGATACTTCCTATTCCAACTCTTAGGTACATCGGGAAGCCTGCTGGGGCACTCCCATTCCTTGAGCACAAGGTTATTAAAATGGGCTTGCTCAGGAAATTCCAAGCGTGACTTAGCAGTATGAAAAAGTTCCCCCTGCTGCCTGGGGGCCGCAACAGGGGGAGAGATAGACAGAACCTCAAAAATCTGAGCCAACAGTCTCAGTATCATCAGGGGCTCAGGGGACAGAGCCAGAATCGTCATTACCCCTGGGCCTCTCATCAGATGACCCCAAGTCGGAGAATAGCTCCCCTTCCTCCAAAGGGGTGTAGCTAGACAGTTCCAAAAACTCAGCTTCCATAGGGAAAAGAGTGACATCAGGCATTAAGTGCAGCTTTTTTGCAGAGGCCTTACGCGCCAAGGTATTAGCAATCAACTTCTCAACACTAGCCAGTCTAGAAGACACATCAGGCTGAGAATCCCCACTTGTATGCAACTCAGTGGGAGTGAGATTTAAGCTTGGGGGAGTAGGTGAAGTGAAACGAGGTACAGGCCCAGCCACTGGAAGGCCGGATTGCAGTGCAAACACCTGTTCGGCACAAGGTACACAGACCCACGCATTGTCAGAGCTAATAGGGGACACCCCACAAGCTACACACAGCCGGGCTTGTCCCGAAGGAAACCCGATCACATTATCCTGAGACGCCTCCATATGGTGATTATAGTGGCACAATAGGCCGATAGGGATTGACGCTATAAGAGCAACCCGGGATGCCCCAATAACCCGCTAGGGAAGTGGGAGTAATTAACACTAGGCCTCACAAGTTAATAAACTAAATAGGAGTAGGGCCGGGAGAAGCCAAGAGGGTTCGGCCCGACTGAAAGACATAAGCAAAGGGAAGTCGTAAGTATACAATAAATACCCACGATAATAAAGCTGCCTGCGAGGGCACTCACGGACCACGGTAGGTAGAAGCCCGTCACACAGCAGCCGGAACCAAGGAAAAAAAAATGTCGTCGGGTATACCTCGAGGAGCGGGCCGCAGGGACAGTGACGTGGAACACGCCAAAGGCGGGCCCAGTCCTAACCCCCAAACCTCCCCCCCCCCCGGAAAAGCGCGAAGCCATACACGTGACAAGCAGCCAATGACGGCGCACCAGCGCCTGGGGTAAAGCCGCCGCCAAGCACGGAACACAGAGGAAGCGCGCGCGACGGCAATTTCAAGACACAATAAGTGCAAACAAGTCAGCGCGGCGACTGACGCCAAACATAATAAAATAATGAAGTGAAGCACAAAGGCCAATACACATACATACATACCCCCCCCCCTCCCTCCCCCGAAGGCTACAAGGAGAGCGAGGGAGGACAGCGGCCACTTAACAGGACCCACCGATAGACAGGGGCAAGGGGCAATAGGGCGGGAGGGGCATCCCATAGAGGCTCACCATATGCCTATACCTCGTACCCTTTGGTGGGGGATTGCGGTGGAGCAGCGTTCCTAAGCACCTGATAGCGGTGCTGCCTACCATCACCCGACCAGCGCAGCCAAGGCTGGGAGGCAAATTACTAATGGAACGGGTGGGAATAGTCCTACAGGGCCGCAGGCTAATAGCCCTGCTCACCTGCGAGAAGAGAGAGCCATCTTCTTGTCCTTCGCAGTCCAGACTGCAGAGAAGATCTGGGGATTGTGGGAGGTCCCTGGGTATTTGAGGGGCCGGGAGGAGCCTATTTTCGATGTCTCTGCAGTCCAGCGCCATCTGGCGGAGTAATACCCAAGTGTAAGTAATCTATCTGGAGCAGGACGTACTGTATACTAAGAATAGCTGTATTACAGTCCATGGCTTGTGTATACATCCTTTTTTCTTAAAATGCTACCCATAAGTAGCCAACTTGACTACATGAACATATTTGTATCAAATTATATGTAATTTTTGACACAGATTTGGAATCGTTTGATAATTAATTACTATCTGAAATATACATCTAAACATAAAGCGCACAAAAAGTTTAGGGACCTTACCGTGACTCAATAAGTCGCTTAGCGGCCTCTGCATATTTAAAGAGCAAACGTTTTGCTTCATCCCGATGCTTAATGCGAGATAACCTGGAACAATGTAACAAGCTGGATTTCAAAACCAGAAATGCTAAGAGCCTGACAAAGTGTTGGTACTAAAAAAAAAAAAAGACAGTTCTGTGAGTACTCACCTGTAGAATTGCTTTTACTATGCATGGCACGGCCTGCTTCCAGAATTCCTTATGTATGGGTTATTCTGCCACAAGGTGGCGCAGTGTACTGCAGAAGAGTTGTGGCTCCTCCCGGTACCATATAAAAACGGAATCACCATAGACTTATCCAGTGTTGACAAGCAGTTATTCAAGAAACCGGGAGATAATAAAAGTAAGAAAGGTAACAAAACCCCAACTAACTTGGAAACAATCACCATAAAGAGGCAACCAAGAATAACGATAACAAGGGTGGGGTGAAGCAGGCCATGCCATGCATAGTAAAAGCAATTCTACAGGTGAGTACTCACAGAATTGTCTTTTTCCTATTGCATGGCACGGCCTGCTTCCAGAATTCCTTGCGTATGGGACATCCAACAGCAGTGTCCGTAAGGTAGGGTGGGATCCCAAAAGAGTAACAACAGGCAGTTCAAACCATTAACGCCTGAAGTACCTTGTGGACAAAAGCAGCATCAGCTGAGGCCTTAACATCAACCTTGTAAAACTTGGAAAAAGTATGAACAGAAGACCAAGTTGCGGCCTTACAAACTTGTTCAACAGAAGCTTGGTGCTGAAAGGCCCAAGACGCACCAATAGCACGAGTGGAATGAGCAGTAACTCTAAAAGGAGGAACCTTCCCCCTGGCAGAATAGGTCTGCTCCACCGCCTGACGGATCCACTTGCTGATAGTGGATTTAGCAGGAGGCAAACCCTTCCCAGGTCCAGCAGGAAGAACAAAAAGAGCGTCAGATTTCCTGAAAGACTCAGTAGCAACCAAATAAAACTTCAGAGCCCTGACAACATCCAAAGAGTGAAGGGTCCGCTCCTTGGAATTAGCAGGGTTGGGATACAAAGAAGGCAAAACAATGTCCTGATTGAGATGAAAAGCAGACACAACCTTAGGCAAGAAATCCGGCTTAAGCCGAAACACCACCTTATCCTGATGCTTTTCAAAATCTCGAGTGTCGGCCACACCCACCGCTATTCCAAGCCAGTGTGTCTGTGTGAAGACGGCGAGGACAGCGGGGAGGATTGAAAGGTGAGTTTACTTTTTTTTTCTCACTTTTTACTTTTGCCTATGGGGAATGGGAGGGGGGATGGAAATGCCACACTACCTATATGGGATAGGGAGGGGGGGGGGATGAATGCCACATTACCTATATGGGATGGGGAGGGGGGATAGAAATGCCACATTACCTATATGGGATGGGGAGGGGGGATGAATGCCACATTACCTATATGGGATGGGGAGGGGGGATGAATGCCACATTACCTATATGGGATGGGGAGGGGGGGGATGGATGCCACATTACCTATATGGGATGGGGAGGGGGGATGGAAATGCCACATTACCTATATGGGATGGGGAGGGGGGGATGAATGCCACATTACCTATATGGGATGGGGAGGGGGGGATGAATGCCACATTACCTATATGGGATGGGGAGGGGGGGTGGAAATGCCACACTACCTATATGGGGAATTGGAGGGGGGTGCCACACTGCCTATATGGAGAATAGGAAGGGGGGAATACCACGCTGCCTATGGGAATGGGATAAAGGCATGCCACACTGTCTATGGGAATGGGATAGGGGCATGCCACACTGCCTATGGGAATGGGGGCATCCCACACTGCCTATGGGAGGGGAGAATGCCACACTGCCCATTAGGAATGGGATGGGGGATGCCACACTGCCCATGGGGAATGGGATTGGGGAACGCCACACTGCCTGTAATGGGGTGTTTTAGCACAACATTTAGCTTAGAATATTTTTTTTCTTATTTTTCTCCTCCAAATCCTGGGTGCGTATTATGGGCAGGTGCGTCTAATAGGGCGAAAAATACGGTAACCAACCAGTGATTGGCAAAGGATCTTTGGAAAAAAATTGCCAGAGCTAACACCTGTCCCATGAGGGTACAAAGTTGAAGGCCCGAATCCAAACCATGTTGCAAAAATTCCAGAATCCTGGGAATAGAAAACACCCGACAAGGAAGAGACTTGAACTCACAGCAGGCAATGTAAGCATGCCATATCCTGTAGTAGATAAAGGATGAGGACTTCTTTCTAGCCCTAATCATGGTAACAACAGAAGCCGGCAAGCCATTATCTATCAAGATGGAGGTTTCAGCAGCCAAGCCGTTAAAGCCAGCGTTTGTAAATTGGGATGGCACAGTTGTCCCTGAGTGAGCAGATCTGGATCCTTGGGCAGGGCATAGTGATATACTGCCAACTGCACGACGTCTGCGAACCACACCCTCCTTGGCCAACAGGGGTCCAGCAGAATGGTTGGTACCCTTTCCTGGGCTATCTTGCCCAGCACCCTGCCCAGCAGAGGGAAGGGAGGGAACACATAGAGGAACCGAAACTCCGTCCAAGGCATTGCTAGCGTATCCGTGGCAAAGGCCAGAGGGTCCTGTGACAGGGAGACAAACCTGGGAAGCTTGTGATTGTGGCGGGACGCAAACAGGTCCACATCCGGCTGACCCCAGCGGTGACACATGGAGTGAAAAATCTTGTTGCTGAGGGACCATTCCCCCCAGCCGAGACCTCCCCCTGCTCAGGGAGTCTGCCTCCTGGTTCTCCAACCCCGGAATGTAAACCGCCGAGATGCAAGGGACATTCTCTTCCGCCCAAGACAGTATCAGGGACACTTCCTTGAGGGCTCGCTTGCTCCGAGTCCCTCCCTGATGATTGATGTAGGCAACCGCCGTCTGGTTGTCCGAGCGGATCTGAACAGCCCGACCCCAAAGGTGTGTGGTCAGCTGAGAAAGAACCAACCTGATCGCCCTCAATTCCAGGACATTGATGGGAGCATGGGCCTCCTGGGGGCCCCATCGACCCTGGAGACTTCCAAAAGCCCCCAACCGGTTACACTGGCATCTGTGGTGACAGTCTCCCAGCACGGAGGCAGAAAAGTCCTGCCCACTAGAAGATTCCCTGAGTCCAGCCACCACGAGAGGGACTGTCTGGCCAGGGGGGACAAAGCAAATTCCTGATCCAGGGACACAGGGTCCCAATCCCAAACTGACAATAGGTGCAACTGAAGCACTCTCATGTGAAACTGAGCAAAGGGGACTGTCTCGAAGCAGGACACCATCAGACCCACTAACTGCATCCCTTGCTGGATGGAAGGATGGGGACACAAGAGCAGAATCCTTGCCTGCTTCTGAAGGCCCTCCGCTTTCTGCTGAGGCAGGAATACCTTGACCTGAGAGGTATCCAGAGTCATGCCCAAAAAGGACCTCACCAAAGACGGAGACAGTGAAGACTTGGGATAGTTGATCACCCAGCCGAAGGACTCGAGAGTGGAGGTCACAACCAGAGTATCCTTCTCGGCCTGATGAAGAGACTGAGCCGCAATCAAAATGTCGTCCAGGTAAGGGAGGATGCGAATGTCCTGATTCCGCCGTCCAGAGCCATCACGCCCACCAGCACCTTGGAGAACACCCGAGGCGCCTAGGTGATACCGAACGGTAAAGCCACAAACTGGTAATGCTGATCCACTAGAGCGAACCTGAGAAATCTCTGATGACCTGGAAAGATTGGCACGTGAAAGTATGCATCCTTGATGTCCACGGAGGTCATGAAGTCGCCCGGGCGCAAGGTGCTGACCGCCGAGCGTAGAGTCTCCATGCAAAAGTGCTTGAACCTGACAAACTTGTTGAGACCCTTCAAGTCCAGGATGGGCCTCAGGGACCCGTCCTTCTTGCGGACCGTGAACAGATTGGAGTAGAATCCTCGACCCCGTTCCTGGGAAGGCACCAGGCAAATAACTCCTGACTCCAACAGATGTTGAACCTCAAGGCGCAGACCCTGAGCTGACAGAGGGGTTTGAGACATCCGGGATCTGATGAATCTTGGGGGCGGCCAGGCTGCAAACTCTATCTAACCGGAGGACACCACCTCCTGAATTCACCGGTCTGAGACGCCTAACCTCAACACGTGAGCAAAGAGCTGAAGCCGCTCCCCCACCCGGATGGGTGAGGGCGCCTCCTCATGCTTGAGGGGGCTTGGGAGAAGGTTTGGGCTTGGGGCCCCATGAGAGACTGGGACGACCACAAGAATCCCTGCGGGTACCTGAGAAGAGGGAGCCACGATCTCCTCTGGGATCACGAAAGGAGGGGAGGGAAGAGGAGGGCCCCCGGAAAGGCCGAGGCTGTCTCCTACGTTGAGGCAGCCTACCATCCTTGGCTAAGACATCCAGACGCTCCCCAAAGAGCCGCAGCCCCGTAAAGGGGAGCCCAGTGAGAGTCTTAGCGGCAGCATCATCTGCCCACTGACGCAGCCAAAGAGAGCGGCACATAGCCACCAAAAGGGCAGAGGCCCTACCACACAGCCGTACCGCATCATCCATGGCAGTAAGGACAAAGACAACAAAATCAGAGCAAAGCAAAAGGGACCTATAATACTCCCCCCTGCTACCAGCCGTAGCGCCATCAAGGAGACGCTTGAGCTGTTTCTTAAGGGCAATAGCTGTAATGGCAGCAGCGCAGACCGGACGCAGCCCAGTCCCCACACATGTAAAAGCATGGCAGGCCAGCTGATCCATGCGCCGGTCCTCGCTGTCCCGCAGTGTAGTAGTGTCAGGGGAAGGAATGACTGAGGTGTTGGACAGCCCTAGAACGGGAGCGTCCACCTCAGGGGGACACGACCATCGCTTGACCAGGTCAGCAGGAAAAATACAATTCTGTGATTACTCACCTGTAGAATTGGTATTATACGTATACAGCACGTCCTGCTCCAGAGATAATTCCTTACGTTTGGGTAATACATCCACAAGATGGCGCTGGACTGCAGAGACAGCAAAAAAGTGGCTCCTCCCGGCCCCTTATATACCAGGGACCTCCCACAAATTCCCCAGTACTGACAAGCAGTTAGCAAGAAGCCAGGAGAATTATAACCATAATCAAACAATTTTAACAATGATAACAATCACCATACAGAGGTACTAAGAATAATGATAACAAGGGTGGGGCGGAGCAAAACGTGCTCTATACGTATAATACCAATTCTACAGGTGAGTAATCACAGAATTGTATTATTCTAAGTATACAGCACGTCCTGCTCCAGAGATAATTCCTTACGTTTGGGACATCCAATAGCAGTGTCCGTATGGTAGGGTGGGATCCCCAAAAAGCAACAACATGCAGTTTAAGCCACTGCCGCCTGCAGAACTTTGCGGCCAAAAGCAGCATCAGCTGAAGCCCGAACAACAACAGAAGCCTGGTGCTGAAAAGCCCAAGAGGCACCAATAGCACGAGTGGAATGAGCAGTAAGGCGGAAGGGAGGATTCTTCCCTTTAGCAGAATAGGTCTGAATTACAGCCTGACGGATCCACTTGCTGATGGTAGACTTAGCTGGAGCCAGACCCTTCTTAGGACCAGAAGGGACCACAAAAAGAGCATCAGTCTTCCTGAAGGATTCAGTAGCAACCAAATAGAACTTCAGGTTCCTGACCACATCCAAGGAATGTAAAGCCCTCTCCTTAGGGTTACTAGGATTAGGGCACAGAGAAGGCAGAACAATGTCCTGATTGAGATGAAAAGCAGACACAACTTTAGGCAGAAAATCTGGGAAGAGATTTAGACTCACGCCAGTCAATGTAGGTACACCAAACGCTATAGTAGATGGAAGAAGAGGACTTTTTCCTAGCCCTGATCATGGTGTTAACCACAGAGGCAGGAAGCCCCTTTCCCATTAAGATGGAGGTTTCAGCAGTAAGGCCGTTAAAGCCAGCATTTGTAAATTGGGGTAGCGTAGCTGCCCCTGAGTGAGCAGGTCTGGATCCTTGGGCAGGGTGAACCACACTCTTCTTGGCCAACGGGGGGCCACCAGGATTGCTGGCACCCCTTCCTGAGCTATCTTTCGCAGAACCCTGCCCAACAGGGGAAACGGGGGAAAGACATACAGTAGCTGAAAGCCCTGCCAGGGCATTGTTAGAGCATCCATGGCTAAGGTCAGAGAGTCCTGGGACAGAGACACAAAGACTGGAAGCTTGTGATTGTGACGGGGCACAAAAAGATCCACATCTGGCTGACTCCAACGGTGACACAGAGAGCGAAACACCCTGTTGCTGAGGGACCATTCCCCCAGGCGAGAAGTCCCCCTGCTCAGAGAGTCTGCCTCCAGATTCTCCACCCCCGGAATGTACACGGCTGAGATGCAGGGAACATTGTCCTCTGCCCAGGACAGGATCAGACACACTTCCTTGAAGGCCCCCTTGCTCCGGGTGCATCCCTGATGATTGATGTAGGCAACCGCCGTCTGGTTGTCCGAGCGTACCTGAACAGCTCGACCCCGAAGGTGCGGGGTCAAGCGGGCTAGAACCAACCTGATCGCCCTCAGTTCCAGAATGTTGATAGGAGTGTGGGCCTCCTGAGGGCCCCACTGCCCCTGGAATTTTAGGGATTTCCAGAAGCCCCCCCAACCTGTCAGACTGGCATCCGTGGTGACTGTCTCCCAGCAAGGGGCCAGAAAGGATCTACCCACCAACAGGTTCCTTGAGTCCAGCCACCATGAAAGGGACCGCCTGGCTAGGGGGGACAGAACCAAAACCTGATCCAGGGACACAGGGTCCCTGTCCAATACTGACAAGAGGTGGAGTTGAAGAGGCCTTATATGAAACTGAGCATAAGGAACCGCCTCGAAGCAGGACACCATAAGGCCCACTAGCTGCATTCCCTGCCTGATGGAAGGATGAGGGCAGGACAGAATGAGCTGAGCTTGCGCTTGCAGACTGTCCACCTTCTGCTGAGGAAGAAAGATCCTGGCCTGAGCTGTATCCAGATTCATGCCCAGAAATGGCTTCACCAAAGAGGGAGACAGGGAAGATTTGGGGTGGTTGATCACCCAGCCGAATGACTCCAGTGTGGACACTACCCGCTGTGTATCCAGCTCTGCCTGTTGGAAGAACGTAGAAGTGATAACAATGTCGTCCAAATAGGGAAGAATGCGAATGCCCTGACCTCTCAGCAGAGCCATAATGCCCGCCAGCACCTTGGTGAATACCCTGGGAGCCGAAGTGAGACCGAAGGGCAATGCCACGAACTGGTAATGCTGATCCTCCAGAGCGAACCTGAGAAATCTCTGATGACCTGGAAAGAAGAATATGGAGGTAAGCATCCTTGATGTCCACAGAGGTCATGAAGTTCCCTGGGCGTAGTGAACTTACGGCTGAGCGCAGAGTCTCCATGCAAAAACGCCTGAATCTGACAAATTTGTTCAAAAAGTCCAGGATGGGTCTGACGGACCCATCTTTTTGGGGAACAGTGAAAAGGTTGGAATAATAGCCCTTGCCCCTTTCCCTTAAGGGCACCTGGCAGATGACCCCCCAGCTCCAGTAGGTTCTGCACAGCAAGAAACAGGCCCTGAGCTGACAGGGGGTTTTGAGCCATCCGGGATCTGATGAATCTTGGGGGCGGCCAGGCTGCCAACTCCATCTTGTAACCGGAGGACACTATCTCCTGAATCCACCGGTCTGAGACATGACGCCTCCAGACGTGAGCAAAGAGCCGAAGCCGTCCCCCCACCCGGATGGTTGAAGGCGAACCTTCATGCCTGAGGGGGCTTGGGGGAAGACTTAGTCTTAGAACCCCAGGAGGGGCCAGGGCGGCCACGCCCTCTGCCCCTGCCCCAGAAATCTTCACGGACCCCCGCAAAAGAAGCTCCCCTTCCCATTCTGGACCCACGGTAGGAGGAATGAAAGGAACCTGAACCCGAAAGGGCCGAGACTGTCTTTTGCGCTGGGGTAACTAGCCTCCCTTAGCAAACAGATCCAGGCGATCCCCAAATAGACGCAGTCCTTTAAAGGGAAACCCAGTGAGAGCCTTCTTAGCAGCGTTGTCAGCTGCCCACTGGCGCATCCAAACCGATCGGCGTATAGCCACCGCCAAGGCAGAGGTCCTGCCACACATTCTAATGGTATCATCCAAGGCAGAGAGGACATATGCAACAAATTCCTCACAACGCAGAAGGGTTCTATACTCTTCACTAGCAGCATCATCAGGAGCCCCATCTAAAATACTTATGAGCAGAGTCCTAATAGCCACAGCTGTAATGGCAGAGGCACAAACCGGACGCAGCACAGTCCCCACACAGGCAAAGGCATGGGAAGCCAGCTGATCAATGCGCCGGTCAGCATCCTTCAGGGTAGTAGAGTCAGGGGAATGCATGACAGAAGTGTTGGACAACCTCACAATTGGTGCATCCACTTCAGGAGTGGACGACCAACGCTTAACTACTTCAGCAGGAAAGGGGTACCTCTTATCCCAACTCTTAGGCACCCCAGGGAGCCTGCTAGGTCGCTCCCACTCTTTGAGCACGAGATTATTAAAGTGAGTTTGCTCAGGAAACTTCAAACGTGGCATAGCAGTGTGAAACAACTCCCCCTGCTGCCGAGGAGCCGCGGCAGGAGGAGGGATAGAAAGTACTTCAAAAAAGCCTGTCAGTATCATCTGGAGCCCATGGGTCAGAGCCAGAATCAGCATAACCCTTAGGCTGCTCATCAGATGATTCTGAATCAGAAAACAATTCCCCCTCTTCCAGGGGGGTCTAGACAGCCGATCAAAAAATTCCTCAGCCTCTATAGGAAAAAGGGTAACGCCAGGCACCAGATGCCGCCTCTTAGCAGTGGCCTTACGCGCCGTAGAGCCAGCAATCAGCTTCTCGATGCTAGCCACCATGGTAGACAAATCAGGCTGAGACTCCCCACTGGTATGCACCTCACTGGGAGTCAGATGTAAGCGTGGGGGAGTAGGCGAAGCCATAGGGGGCGCAGGCCCAGCCACAGGTAACCCAGGTTGCAGCGCAAGCACCTGCTGGGCACAGGGTACACAAACCCGCACATTGTCATCACTTGTAGGGGACACCCCACACACAGCCTGGCTTGTCCCGAAGGAACCCCGAGCACATTATCCTCCATATGGTGATTATCGCGGCCCAACCGGCCAATAGGGATTCACGCTATAAAGCCACCCGGGATACCCAAATAGCCCGCAAGGGAAGTGGGAGGTAAAAAGCAGAATAGGCCTCTAATAAAGTAAACTAAATAGAGGGGATAGGCCAGGAGAAACCACAATGAAGTTTGACCCTCCTGCAAGACAAACAGAAAAGTCCCGTAAGCGGCATGCATACATAAGATATAAAAATAAGCCAGCCCGCAGGGGCACTTAGGGACCGCAGTAGGTAGACGCCAGCCACGCAGCACAAGGAGAGCAAAATGGCGCCCGCAGATACCTCGAGGGGCGGGCCGCGGAGACAGTGATGCAGAACGCCCCATCCACAAGGCCCGCCCCCCCGAAGAGCGCAAAGGCGTCCACGTGACCATGCCAGCCAATGATGGCTCAGCAGCGCCTGAGGTAAAGTCGCCACCGACCGCGGAACGCCGTACAAGCGCGCGTGGTGGCGGCGGCGGCATTATTAAAAAAAAGCAACCAGTGCAACCAACACACGCGGTGACACAAAGCCAAAGCATACCAAGGCATACAATCACAAGGAGTGAAGAATACACCCCCCCCCCCCCCCGAGAACTACCAGGAAGAGCGAGGGAGGGCAGCGGCCAATCTAACAGAAGGCCACCGATGGACAGGGGGCGGGGGGCGGGAGGGGCATCCCATAAGGCTCATCATGGGCCTATACTGCCTACCCTTTGGTGGGGGATTGCGGTTGGAGCAGTGCTCCTTAAGCACCTGACAGCGGTGCTGCCTACCGCCACCCGACCAGTGCAGCCAAAGCTGGGAGGCAGAAAAAGAGGAACGGGTGGGAATAGTCCTACAGGGCCGCAGGCTAATAGCCCCACTTACCTGCGAGTAGAGAGAGCCATCTTCTTGCCTTCACAGCCCAGACTGCAGAGAAGAACTGGGGAATTTGTGGGAGGTCCCTGGTATATAAGGGGCCGGAAGGAGGCACTTTTTTGCTGTCTCTGCAGTCCAGCGCCATCTTGTGGATGTATTACCCAAACGTAAGGAATTATCTCTGGAGCAGGACGAGCACCATATTAGTGAAATGGCTCTGCTCAGGGAACTCCAGACGCTGTTTATCAGGACGAACCATGAGTCCTCCCCAGACGCAGACCCAGGGTCACTGCCGTAACCCTCCTGCTGGTCCCCAGAGGAGTCAGAGTCCTGGAAGAGTTCCCCCTCCTCTAGGGGGTAAAGGCCAACAAAAGCATCAGGTCCCTCATCCTCCTCAGGAAAGAGGGATGGCACGGGAGCTAGGTGCCGCTTCTTGCCGGAGGCCTTACGTGGAACAGGCCTGGCAAGCTGGCTTTCAATGCTGGTCACACTCAGTGCCAGATCAGACTGAGGCCCTCCCGCTAGTATCCCCCTCACTGGGGGCTAAAACAGGCGCGGGGGGGTAGGCGATGCCGAAAGGGGCGCAGAGCTGGGAAGCGAAGCAGGTAGCCCAGCCTGGGCCGCAACAATACCCTGGGTGCACGGCACACACACCGCGGCATAAAAGTCACCCGGGATGCCCCCCCAAGGGATGCCCCCAGAATCCAGTAAGGGAAGATGAGGGAAGGTAAGGGGTAGGACCAGGAGAAACCACAACCCACAGTTGTCCCGCCTGAAAGACATGGTAAAGACACATAAGTATCCCGCAGCACATTCCCCAAGGAAACCAAAAAAAAAACCCAAAGGGGACTCACAGACCAAGCAGGGCAAAAGCACCGTCTGCCAGACCACAGGAGGAAGCGACAACAGACAGAGATCACCGCCCCAAACGCGCAGCAGAAGCAAAATGGCACCGGCAGAGGAACCTTGAGGGGGCGGGCCACGGTGGGGACGATGCGATACGCGTCATCCTCCGGCCCCGCCCCCCCAAAGAGCTCGAAAACGGAGCTCACGTGACCGCGCCAGCGGCATCACACAGTAGAAAAAAAAACGCCTCACAGTTATAGGGGGGAACCCCAAAACGCCAGAACAAGTACATAGTCCCCAAAACACTCACCCCCACAGAAGTTAGGACAGGAACTCCGCATCCCTAGTAGGCTCACCATAAAGCCTATGGCCGGCTACCCTTTGTGGTACAGGGTCTGCGGCTTGGAGCAGCGCTCCTTGAGCACTTGACCCTAGTGCTCCTCTACCCTCACCCAATCCGTCAGCCGAGGCTGGGAGGCACAGAGGGTCAGGAAACAGGTGGAAATAGCCATGCAGGGCCGCAGGCTTGGTTGTCCCGCTCACCTGCGCAATATATCTTCGCAGAATCACTGCAGATTGAAAACTGGATAAGTCTATGGTGATTCCATTTTTATATGGTACCGGGAGGAGCCACAACTCTTCTGCAGTACACTGCGCCACCTTGTGGCGGAATAACCCATACATGAGGAATTCTGGAAGCAGGCCGTGCCATGCAATAGGGAAAAAAAAAATTTGAATGCCAACAAGATGCAAACATCTACATAAGGTTTCAATGTTACTGGTGAATATCAGAAGGCAATCCCTCCTGCAGTAAAATCATGTTAAAACAACAGGCCTGTTAGAAAATTGACAAGAAAAAACACAAGTCTCTGCCTCTCATATACAAATCCGATGCTTAATAAATAGTATATAATTACCTTATAGGGATATCATTCATAATTTCTCTGAACATCGATGGTGAAACAGTTTGGTTACAGTCACTGGGTAGAAGAGGATCTGGTCCTCGATCAAGCACTTTCCTTTCCAACAACCAACGGTTAAATGATTCACGTGGTGGTTCAATGCCTGTAACAGGGACATATTTTGCTTATAAATATATAATATAATAAATACTTGGTTCATATTTGCAAAAAATATACTGTAGCTTGCTCTTGAATTAAGGTCACTACCCGTCCTAAATTTGTAACTCATCGCAGCTGTTCGGTAAAAAGGTAGCCTAAGCTCCCCTTCTCACCTTCATAAATAGCATGGTCACTTGAGCAACCCCACCCATAAATTTTACTTCACTGTCACACTGGTTGCTGACATAATTATACAAATAACACAAGACCATTAGGGTAAGTATGGCACCAATGTAGCCTGCGATTTCTGGACCAGCCACAGCCATTTATAACCACCAGGCTACTTTAAAAAGTACAGGTATGCAAACTCTCATGTTATTTCTAATATTTGCTTTTTTTTTATTTACAAATTTTAAAAAAGTCTGTAAATGCTGATGGGCATAAACATTATGTGAGGAGCAAGGTTTTGCTTCAAGCTTATATTTGCAAAGAGTCCACATAGTGCAACAGCTCCAGACTATCTCCAGGTTATCTCACCTTGAGAAGAGAATATTCTTGAATGCTATCTGAGAGCCTCTGTGCCTCATAGCTGCAAGAGCAATATTATGTCTGACTACATATTCATACAAAGTAAAGGAGCAACACTCAGATTCCTCATTTTCTATTTGGTTTTCAAGACACTTTAGGAGAATGCTTAAAGTGCTACTGCAGGCAAAGGTAATGGTTACACCATTGAGTCGGGCTTGGTCCAACGCTGTTTTCAGTTTTTAAATTGAACAAGAAATGGCCAAGATATCAAAGTTTACAGGTTCACTATGATATATTTTATGAAAGAAAATGGGTGTGGCCCTTGGCTCTGTGATGCTGCATAATAATCAGCTCTCTGTGCTGACAGAAATGTGATGAGTCTGGAGGCGTCGGAAGGAGGGGGGCACCATCAATCCTGTCCCGCTCTGCTGAGCTGATTAGGGATGCAATGAAAAGGAGAATGTCATTGGATGAACCTGTAAACCCCGATATCTCGGCCATTTCTGCTTCAATTTAAAAACAGAAAACAGTTTAGGACAGTGCCAAATGTAGCCTGACACAATGGTGTAACAATTACTTGCAGCATCACTTTAAATTCCTTGTCCTCATCCAAGCTTTAAATCCAGAGGTTGTTAGTTATATAGTATCTCTTGGTATAGAACTTCTTCAGGAGACACCAAAGCCAAGGACCCAACCCCAATTCATCACAGCTTATTCAACCCACCTGAAAACAAAGGCAGACATAGCAACCACTCCAGATACCAATTGAAATAATTGACACAAATATCCCAGACCCCTGATAACTGGATCTCTGTTCGGTTTCTCCAATGTGCTGAAATCTGATCTTAGAAACCCCAAACTGGATAATCCACCTTGGCAACCTCACTCCACTTTTTGAGATCTTGGAAGAAGGGCATCAGATTTCCCAAGCCTTGTGCTATTGTATAATATGTTAGGATTGCCCTGCTTGATCTTACTATCTATTTAGGAAAGTGTTCATGTTCGCTCCTCCAAGCAGTCTTTTTAGCCTATTCTGAAACTTCTGAGCCTCAGACAAAATATTTGCTTCCCACTGCTTTCATGGCCTTGGATTTGACAGGAAGGCCCTCATTCACTTCCACAGCCACCACATGCAGAACTGAGAGATTTTGTCCTCACCACTAAGGGAAAATGGGACTCCTGTAGAATAGATCTAGCTGAGAGGGAAACTCCTAATGCACAATCAAAGTCTCCAGTGCTGAGCCAGACATGGAATTGGAAGCTAGAAACCAACTAAAAGGGACAAGGTGAGCCATGGATTTAGCACCGTGTGGAGCACCAGGAACATAGGGGTGGTAACTAAAAGCTTGAATCAAACAAGTCTAAACTACCACTGTGGTAGGTGCATGTGCAGACAAAAAGATAGTTTGCGATAATCCTCAATGCATCCTGCCAACCACCAGTAAGAAATTACATGTGCATTATACATGCAAACTGAGCTTAAGAGCTGAAGAGACTCAAGCAGGGAGCACACCACCATGGCAAGGAACAGTGGGGCACAAGATCTCCTGAAAGTGAAATCTCCTGGAAGCAGACATTTTATCTGCAACAATCTGACAAGGCCTGTTCCAGCATCTTAACAGTAAAGTGCCTCTGGTTGATTCCATTTTTATGTTCATCCAGGACCAAACATGTAATGCTGTAGGGAAATCAGAATTACCAATGTAAAGCAGCAGCTTTGCTGTTTTTCCCTTTATCTTCTTCAGATGCTTGTGATTAGAATACAAGAAAGAGGTGCAGGGAAGTCAATAAATCCACAGTGAAAATGAACACAATGAGTAATACCAAGCAAAAGTGAACACCAATTAAGAACTCACAATATTGAAATTTTAAAAGAAAGGGGTTTAAAGCCGTTACATAGTTAATACGGTTGAAAAAAGACATATGTCCATCAAGTTCAACCAAGGGTGTTGGAGTAGGGGGAAGTTATTTTTTATTTTATAGCGGAAGCTATTTAATATATATATATATATATATATATTTTTTTTTTTTACTGATAGCAGCTAATAGTAACTGTTAAACCGGACCTTCACCATGATTTATTGAAAAGCCCAAACCTATATAAAACTATTCCCCAGCATCTAAAATTAATATATTTTACGTTTTTAGTCACTTACTTATTGTTCTTTCCCCCACTGGGCTGCAATCTTGAATCAGAAGCATCACACTTACTGAGAAGAGGAGAGTGGGATAAAGCACAGGGGGCGGGGTTATAGTTGTTCTTTGCTCAGACAGAGCAGAGCTGGGGTCAGGAAAAGGACAGCAATCCCAGAATGCAGAGCAGCACAGTCAGAAGGCACTTCCTGTTTGCAGGCTGCCTGATGCCTTTTATGAGCCGCCATCTTGGATTTTTAAAGGCTCATAACATGCAGTAGATGCATGTATGATGATTTTTAATGTGAGCAATCTGTATGTACAAGGTGGGGGAAACATATAAGATATGCTCTTATTCAGAGTGAAGGACCGCTTTAATGTTATTTTCTTCTAAATAAGCATCTAATCCTTTTTTTGAAGCTGTCAGCGGTTGATGCCGTAACAAGCTTCTGTGGGAGGCTATTCCATAGATTTATAGTTCTTATGGTAAAAAACGATTGTCGCCTCTGAAGACTAAATTTCTTTTTTTCCCAATCGAAGGCAGTGCCCCCTTGTCTTTAGAGAGGATTTTAAATGAAATAGTGTTCCCCCATATTTTTTGTATGGGCCATTTATATATTTATACAAGTTAGTTAAATTAATGTCCCCGCTCAATCGCCTCCTCTCAAGACTAAACAGATTTAATTCTCGTAATCTTTCCTCATAACTAAGATCTTTCATTCCCTTTATTAGTTTGGTGGCTCTCCTCTGCACCCTTTCCATAGTCAGAGCGTCCTTTCTATGAACGGGTGCCCAGAACTGGACGGCATATTCCAGGTGAGGGCACACCAGTGCCTTGTAAAGAGACAAAATTACATCTCTATCCCGTGTTTCCATGCCTCTTTTAATGCATGATAGTATCTTGGTGGCCTTGGAAGCAGCTGCTTGGCATTGCATGCTGTTATTTAGTCTATGATTTACCAGTACCCCCAGATCCTTCTCAACAAGTGACTCTTCCAGTTTTACTCCCCCGAGGACATATGTGGCCTTCAGGTTGTTAGACCCCAAGTACATGACATTTTTCCACATTGAACTTCATTTGCCAAGTGGATGCCCAGACACTCAATAGGGTTGGTTCAGAGCCCCTTTCTCACCTTTTGCGTGAATATTTCCAGTCTCGTTTATTTTTTCCCCTCGTCTGATTCAGCAAAGCCTGTTTTCTGCAAGAACTTTAGTGTGAAATGTTTTCATTTTTGCATGATTTTTCGTTTGGTAGCTGATGAGAAATTGACTCTGAATCAACCCTAATGTGTCCAAGTCAGCCTGAAGCTTGTGAACATCTTCAATAGACTGCACTGTGCTACAGATCTTTGTGTCATCTGCAAAAATAGAAACAGTGCTTTTAATTCCTCTATGTCATTTATAAACAAGTTGAATAATAGTGGGCCCAGCACTGAACCCTGGGGTACACCGCTTACAACCATTCAGAGTAGGTATCATTAACCACAACACTCTGCACATGATCCTTCAGGCAGTTTGCAATCCAGATACAAACTGTGTTTTCTAATCCTGAAGATCCCAATTTCCCCAATAAGCGTCTATGGGGGACAGTGTCAAATGATTTTGCAAAATCCAGAAAAGCTATATCCACAGCCTCCCCTCTGTCCAGGCTTCTACTCACCTCTACCCACCTCCTAAAAATGGGCACCACATTTGCCTTGCGCCAGTTCCTTGGCACTATACCAGTTGCTAGTGAGTCTTTAAATATCAGCAACAGGAGATAACGGAACTGAGTTCTTTGAGAACTCTTGGGTGAAGTCCATCTGGTCCTCCAGTCATATTCACATTTAAATTAGTTTTTCTTGGATGATATCCACGTTTAGCTTGTTAATTATTATAATTGGGCTATTACTCTCAGTGGCATCTCCTGTGTTGGCTCCTTGCTCTTCTCTTGTGTACACAGAGCTAAAGAATCCATTTAACAGCTCCGCCTTATCTTCAACCCCAGTGACCACATTTCCCCGTTATCATTAATTAGGGCACCTACCTGTTCTGATTTACTTTTCTTCAAATTAATATATTTAAAAAATCGTTTAGGGTTTGTTTTGCTTTCTTTGGCCACATCTCTTTCATTTTGTGCTTTTGCCATTTCTTTCCTACACATTTTATTTTCTAGTTTATACTTTTCAAGTGTTACAGCTGAGAGTTCAGCCTTGTAATGTTTAAATGTCCTTTTTTTGTTCTTTATTGCCCTTTTAACTGCAGGTGTCAGCCATGAGCGGTTTCTTGGTACTCACAATTGATTTAAAGCACTCCCATTTGGCATCTGTATCCTTATTCCTAAACAGATGTCAATGTCCTGGAGTGCAGCTCTGAGCCTGGGGAAGTTGGCCTTCCTAAAATTTAATGTTTTTGCCCTCCCAGGCAGAAAACCTTTCTTACAGTTTATCTTAAATACAATTATATTGTGGTCACTGTTACCAAGATTTTCACAGACTGTTACTGTCCCCATCAGGTCATCATTATTTGATATTACAAGATCTAAAAGAGCATCACCCCTAGTAGGTGCCTCCACAAACTGATTCATATAATTATCTTGTAGCAAGCTGAGGAATGCTCTCCCCCTTGTAGTGGAAGCAGAACCATGTCTCCAGTCGATTCCTGGATAGTTGAAGTCCCCCATCACCACCACTGTACTAGCCTGTGATGCCCGCTATATTTGTTTATGCAGTTGACCCTCTATTTCCTCAGTTATATTTGGGGGCCTATAGATTACACCAAACTGTATTTTAGCATTGTTTACATCGCCCTCCACTTCTACCCACAAGGATTCTACATCCTCACAATCTTCTGCTAGTTTCCCCTCATTAATATATGCTTTGAGTTCTTGCTTTACATAAAGACACACGCCGCCCCCTTTCCTTTTTGCTCTGTCTTTCCGAAAAAGAGCAAAGCCTTGTAGATTGGAAGTCCAGTCATGTGTGGAATCCAGCCATGCCTCAGCCACACCAACAACCAATCAATATTCTCTGCCAGCACCAAAGCCTCAAGCTCCCCCACTTTACTTACCAGACTTCTGGCATTTGTGAACATACACTTTATGTTCCTATCTAGTTTGACACATCAGGGTATAGTAATAGCTTCTGCAGTAATGCATCCGCCTAATTTTTCACTGATGGTTTACAGCACATGGATCTCCTTATCCATCATAGTAGTCCTCCCCCCTTCTAATTCTCCACCCACCATCATATGCTGTCCCCTAAGCAACCTGTCTTCACTTTTGTTTTTCTCTTGCCCTCCCCCCCTCATCTCTAGTTTAAATAAATCTCCACCCCCTCTAGTATCCTCTTACCCAGCACAGCAGCCCCCCTTCTATTCAGTTGCAAATTATCTGTAGAATACAGTTTGTACCCCAATGAAAAGTCAGCCCAGTGCTCTAGGAACCCAAATCCCTCTGCCCTGCACCAGGACTTGAGCCATTCGTTTAACTCTCTAGAAGTCTGTTCCTAATATACCCTAAACAACACTCACCCAAAAACAACACTTTATAAAATAACTGTCCTTTTTAAACCTTCCTCATACTAGTTTGAGGTTTTTAAAGCAAGCATTTCATTTTCTCACAATTACAGTCACCCCAAAGGCCTTTCTCTAGCTGGCACCAAATGTCAGTCAGGAAAGAATGTGCACAACAGCCCAACCATAGGGCATCAGGGAACAATCGTAAGGCTCATTTAGCACATATGTTAAAACATACAAGCAACAGTAACTGCAGGGCATCTGGATATTGCCAGCTAGAGGAATCCTGACATGACTCCTAAGATGGACCTAGTGGGATACCATTCAGCAAGTCAATTACTTTGAACAGGGGGAAACACTAACTAAAGGGAAACACTAACTAAAGGCTAAGGGAATAAGAAGGGGAAACCAATAGTAAGGGGAGTAGAAAAAGGGTACAAGCCCTTTTAGACAGAACAGGTCCATTGCTCCAGCAGTTTACAAAGCTTTATGATTGCCAAGATTCAACTGAGAGAGGACACCAGAACTCCCCAAATGTCTGCCGCAATGAATTGGGTGGAACCAGGCCCAGGTAATGAAGGATGGCAAATTGACACCATCAACAGCCCCGTCCTTTTCTGACCTTCCCAACTAAAGGCCAGGTCTAGATCCAGATGCAGGATAAGGAGTTTTCCTTCCAAGATCCTGGTAACCGCAGTCAGCACCCCCCACTAAGGATGCCAACCTAGTGAAAGCTTTGATGATCCACTTCAGGTGGGAATGTCTATGCACTGAAGAAATATCCTGAAGGGTGGGTTCAGACTGGAAACAATACGTAGTACATAGTCATGGGCACAATAAAAGTGCATAGAAATGTGAAATTTGGCTGCTGAAGTTGAAAGTTATATTTCATTATATACAAACAGGAAACTGTTGCTCGCCCTCTCAGCCCTCACATGGGATCCAGCACCATTTTCCCAGTGCTCTTGGTCCTGGGCAGCACCATCTCGTAAAGAAAGCACATGGCGTCTTCCCCAGTGGGGATGTCGCTTTGCACACTGTCCGTGTGGCAGCTGCAAGTGCACGAGAGAAGGGCAGGGGAGGGTGGGGTTACCCGGAGACTTGACTTATGCTTTAAGCAAGTTCGGATGTTTGGCTGAAATAGAAACTAGTGAATTCAAATGTGTATAACTTTTGTAGAATATCTTTTAACAGGGTAATAATTAAAATTAATCGTACCATGCATCGTGCACTTATGGTAGCTGGCCCTATAAACCCCTCGATTAATGAGGTTTGCCAGGCAGACATACACAGGATTGGAGAAAGCCCTGTGCACATCTTGCTGGAAAACCCCACTGGTCATCGCTAGGTAACATGGCCAGCAAAGACTAAGCAGGAACAAGAAGGGGTAAATTAATGAAAAGGTTTTAGGCATTTCTGGGGCAGAAAAGCACAGGGGCATTCTGAGGCTCACGATCCAAACTGCGCATACACGGCTGCTCATCCAATCAGCTTCTCTGTCCGTGCATTTCATTCAGTTGCAGCATGCGTGGTAATAAACACACACTACCTTTTAATATTTAAATTGATCTGGTTATAATGTGTTAAAAGTGGCTAAAAGTTTCTGGATCAAATCACATTTAAAGGAACTGTCAAGGAAAATGAAAATAACAAAAACGCTTCATGTTTTTGTAGTCCTAGAATCTGAGCCACCCTGGCTCCTCTAGTGACTAGCACCAAGCTGGGCAGGGAGCAATTGTGATGGTGATTAAACTGGACCAACAGCCTGGCACAGTTAGAAAAGAAAGGTAGCAGCCATTTTGGAGCTTCCTCTCCAGCATCTCAGCCATGCTGCTGCCTGGATCCAACTGACAATGCACAGTAACAGGAAGTCAACTCAGCAGCGCTTCCTGTTTGCAAGCGACCTGCAAATGCATGAAACGCAATCTTGTTTTTTAAATTTACCACAGCAAGAGTTAGAAAAGGGTAAATTCATTTATATGTGCAGCAATCTAAATTGCCCTAGGGAGGGATGCATATGAGCATCGTTTGTTGTGTTGGTCTGGTTTAAATCATTTTTGACGGTTGGTCCACTTTAATAACAAGAACACTTAAATATATTTATGTACGGGGGGGGGGGGGGGGGGGGTTTAAATAATGTAACTTAAGTTCTACAATGTTTAAAATAACTGACTTTCCATGAAAGATTTTCCCCTCTTCCAGCTGCAGCACAACTCATGACACATTTTGCCTTTAGCAACCCTTGGGTCAAAAGCTTAAATAACAAGCTAGCTGTGAACCACCCAATAACCTTTACAGATATGGTAACCAAACATATCATCTTTCAATGTGCTTGAGAAAGAAACTGCTATTTCCGAGACAGCTAAAAGATAGTTGGGATATATTACAGTCAAGTGATATGTTGGGCAATGTGTACACAAGAAGGGCAAAAGCTTTGTGGCGAACTGGCTACTTACATTACAACTGTCACAATAGGTTGGGTGTAAGTTTTGTTAAAAAGAAATAATTCCATATACTGTAGAATGTTGTGACTGGTCACTAATGCTGCAAAAATTCTCACTTTCTGGATGACCACAAACACAGTCTCTTTACTCAGATTCCAAAGGGGTTGACCATTCTACTACTCTACATACCCCCACTCTGTTGCTGGAGAGGGAGCATAATGTGGCTCTGGGTGTGAAGTACAGCTGACTGTAGGGAACAGAGGATATTACAATATTACAGGACCACAATGTGCAGCACTAGACATACATTTTGAATATAAATAAACAGCTTGAAAATGGTGCTAATGGGCTTTAAGTCACTGGAAAAAGTTCCTAGGCACAAAGAAAGATCAGAGATGAGAAGACAATATGATGAAAGAATGTCTTTATTTACATGAAAAGACTACTTTAGGAAGGAACCATGGTAGAAAATGCATCACTACCTGGTCTGCAGGTTCACTAACAGGGATGTTCCAAAGAAGACCAAAACCCAGGAGAGTTTTTACCCACTTCCTTCACTTGAGGACAAGTGGTTTTCTTTAAAAACCCTTAAAATGACATGGGGTCCCCCTTACCCAGCATAACCAGCCCGGAACCAGCTATGGGGGCTTGTAGAACAGGGCGCAGGAGCCAGCTTTGGTGGGCCCCCCTACCCTGCCGATTACAAGGCCATATAGCCTCCGTGGGCCGGGCTCTTCTGCCCCCCTCGGCCTTTGGGGAGGCAGGTAACTTGCCAGCCCCCAGCCTTGTGAACTGGTATAGGGGTCTCATGGACCCCTTACCAGTTCACAAGGGGTTAACAATAAAAATAAACACACCACACATAATAAAAAAAAAGCAATTCTGTGAGTACTCACCTGTAGAATTGTTTTTGTTCTTGCATGGCACGGCCTGCTTCGGTATTCATAACAGTTGGGTTATTCCGCCACAAGGTGGCGCAGTGGTACTGCAGAGAGCTGTGGCATCTCCCGGCCCCCTATAAAAACGGGATTAACCATAGAGTTCCCACTGTAGACAAGCAGTGAGACAAGAAGCCAGGAGAGAATAAAGGTAAAAAATGTAAAAAAGGTAAAAAACCCCAATTAACTTGGAACAATCACCATAAAGAGGCAACCAAGAATAAAGATAACAAGGGTGGGTCGAAGCAGGCCATGCCATGCAAGAACAAAAACAATTCTACATGTGACTACTCACAGAATTGCTTTTTTCTTTATTGCATGGCACAGCCTGCTTCGGTATTCATAACAGTTGGGACATCCAAAAGCAGTGTCCAAAAGTAGGGTGGGATCCCCAATGAGTATCAGCCGGCAGTTCCAGTCACTACCGCCTGAAGCACCTTGTGGCCAAAAGCAGCATCCGCTGAGGCCTTAACATCAACCTTGTAAAACTTGGAAAAAGTATGAACAGAAGACCAAGTAGCGGCCTTGCAAACAGAAGCTTGGTGCTGAAAAGCCCAAGAAGCACCAATAGCACGAGTGGAATGAGCAGTAATTCTAAAGGGAGGTTCCTTCCCCTTAGCAGAATAGGCTTGAACCACCGCCTGACGGATCCACTTGCTGATAGTGGATTTGGCCGGAGGCAAACCCTTCCTAGGTCCAGAAGTGAGAACAAAAAGAGCATCAGATTTCCTGAAAGGTTCAGTAGTGACCAAATAAAACTTCAGAGCCCTGACCACATCCAGAGAATGCAGTGTCCGCTCCTTGGAATTAGCAGGATTAGGACACAATAAAGAAAAGACAATGTCCTGATTGAGATGAAAGGCAGACACCACCTTAGGCAATAAATCCGGCTTAAGTCGAAACACCACCTTATCCTGATGCCTCTCAAAATAAGGAGGTTTGATGGAAAGCGCCGCCAGCTCAGAAACTCACGTTACAGGAGTGATAGCCACCAAAAAAGGCTACCTTAAGAGTCAGAATGGGCAAAGCAGCCCCACGGATAGGCTAAAAGGGAGGACCCTGCAGAGCAGACAACACCAGATTTAAGTCCCAGACTGGTAGCATAGGCTTACGAGGTGGACGTACATGAGTAACACCCTGGAAAAAGTTTTAACCAACCGGTGGTTGGCCAGGGATCTTTTGAAAAATAATTGCCAGAGCTGAAACATGGCCTTTGAGGGTACTTAGTTGAAGGCCAGAATCCAAACCATGTTGCAAAAATTCCAGAATCCTGGGAATTTAAAAAAAACAGACAGGGTAGAGACTTGGACTCACACCAGGCAATGTAAGCATGCCAGACCCTGTAAAAGATAAAGGACGGAGGACTTCTTCCTAGCCCGAATCATGGTATCCACAACAGAGGCAGGCAACCCCTTCTCTGTCAAGATGTAAGTTTCAGCAGCCATGCCGTTAAAGCCAGCATTTGTAAATTGGGATGGCGTAGCTGTCCCTGAGTGAGGAGATTTGGATCCCTGGGCAAGACGTACTGGTCGACTGCCAACTGCACGACATCTGCGAACCACACCCTTCTTGGCCAACAGGGGGCCACCAGGATGGCTGACACCCCTCCTGGGCAATCTTGCGCATGACCCTGTCCAGTAGAGGGAACGAAGGGAACACATAGGGAAGCCGAAGCTCCGTCCAAGGCATTGCCAGTGCATCCATGGTGAAGGCCAGAGGATCCTGTGACAGGGAGACAAACTTGGGAAGTTTGTGATTGTGACGGAACGCAAACAGGTCCACATCCGGCTGACCACAGCGGTGACACAGGGAGAGAAACACCTGGAAGTTGAGGGACCATTCCCCCAGATGAGACGTCCCCTTGCTCAGGGAGTCCGCCACCTGTTCTCCACCCCCGGAATGTATACCACTGAGATGCAGGGGACATTCTGTTCCGCCCAAGACAGTATCAGAGACACTTCCTTGAAGGCTCGCTTGCTCCGAGTCCCTCCCTGATGGTTGATGTAGGCATCCGCCATCTGGTTGTCTGAGCGGATCTGAACAGCCCAACCCTGAAGGTTTGTGGTCAGGTGGGACAGAACCAACCTGATCGCCCTCAGTTCCAGGAAATTGATGGGAGCATGGGCCTCCTGGGGACCCCAATGACCCTGGAACTTTAGGGACTTCCAAAACCCCTCCCAGCCCGTCAGACTGGCAGAAGGTCCTGCCCACCAGGAGATTCCTTGAGTCCAGCCACCAAGAAAGGGATTGCCTGGCCAAAGGAGACAGAGCAAATTCCTGATCCAGGGACACAGGGTCCCGATCCCAAACTGACAAGAGATGCAACTGAAGAGGTCTCATGTGAAACTAAGCAAAGGGGACCACCTCGAAGCAGGACACCATCAGACCCACCAACTGCAGCCCCAGACGGATGGGGGGGATGAGGACACAAGAGCAGAGCCCGTGCCTGCTTCTGAAGGCCCTCCACCTTCTGCTGAGGAAGGAACACCTTGACCTGAGAGGTATCCAGTGTCATGCCCAGAAAGGACCTCACCAAGGACGGCGACAGTGAAGACTTGGGAAAATTGATCAACCAGCCAAAGGGCTCCAGAGTGGAGATCACCACCTGGGTGTCCTGTTTGGCCTGATGAAAGGACTGAGCCACAATGAGGATGTCGTCCAGGTAAGGAACGAACCTCAGAAATCTCTGTTGACCTGGGAAGATAGGCACATGAAGATAAGCATCCTTGATGTCCACGGTGGTCATGAAGTCGCCCGGACGAAGGGTACCGACAGCCGAGTGTAGAGTCTCCATGCGAAAATGTATGAATCTGACAAACCCCTGACCCTGTTCTTGATAGAGCACCGGAAAAATGACACCTGACTCCAGTAGGCATTGAACCACCGAAAGCAACCCTTGAGCTGACAGGGGGTTTAAAGACATCTGGGATCTGATGAATCTTGGGGGCGGCCAGGCAAACTATCTGGGTACACGGAGGACACCACCTCCTGAATCCACCGGTCTGAAACGTGGACCCTCCAGACATGAGCAAAGAGCTGAAGCCGTCCCCGAAGGGCGCCCCCTCATGCCTGGGGGGCCTTGGGAGGAGGTTTGGGCTTGAAAACCCAGGAGAGACCAGGACGTCCTTGGGATCTGCCACGGCCCCAAGACTCTCTGCGGCTACCTGATAAGAGGGAGCCACGACCTCCTCTGGAAGAACGAAGGGAGGGGAGGGAGACGGAGGTCCCCCAAAAAGGCCGGGGCTGCCTCCTTTGCTGAGGCAGCCTGCTATCCTTGACTAAAACATCAAGACGTTCAACAAAGAGCCGCAGCCCCGCAAAGGGGAGCCCAGTGAGAGCCTTCTTAGCAGCAGCAGCTGCCCACTGACGTAAACCAAAGCGGCGCATAGCCACCAAAATTGCTACCGCCCAGCCTCACAGCATCATCCATGGCAGTAAGGATAATACCGTTTTGTGAGTACTCACCTTTAAAACGGGTATTATGAGTGTGCCATACACTCCACTTCCTTCATCATTACATCTGGGTATTCTCCAGTAGAGGGCGAACTTCTGCAGAGATGAATATGCAAAAAAGAAAGCCCCTCCCGGTCCACATATACCTGGGACCTCCCACCAATTTCCCAGTGTACAAAAGCAGTAAGGGACCAGGAAGAACCAAATATAACCGTAACAAACAAAACCAATGGTTCACCATATAAAAGCTCCAGAATACCTGAAACAAACTAGGGTGGGGTGAAGTGGAGTGTATGGCACACAATACCCGTTTTAGGCGAGTACTCACAA
Organism: Gastrophryne carolinensis; assembly: GCA_027917425.1. Classification (NCBI taxonomy): domain Eukaryota; kingdom Metazoa; phylum Chordata; class Amphibia; order Anura; family Microhylidae; genus Gastrophryne; species Gastrophryne carolinensis. The sequence continues at coordinate 143,885,045 of CM051243.1, read as the reverse complement.
AACGGTATTATTCTAAGTGTGCCATACACTCCACTTCCTTCATCATTACATCTGGGACATCCAATAGCAGTGTCCGACATGGGTGGGAACCAGAAACAGTAAGGAATGTGCCAACTCAAACCACTGCAGCTTGCAGAACCTTGCGGCCAAAAACAGCATCCACTGAAGCCTGCACATCAACCTTGTAAAACTTGGAAAAGGTATGAACGGAAGACCAAGTAGCAGCCTTACAAACCTGCTCCACAGAAGCCTGGTGCTGAAAAGCCCAAGATGCATCAGCAGCACGAGTAGAGTGCGCAGTAACCCTAAAAGGGGGGAGTCCTCCCCTTAGCAGAATAGGCCCCAACAATGGCCTGACGAATCCATTTGCTAATCGTAGATTTAGAAACGAAAACCACCTTATCCTGGTGTCTCTCAAAATAAGGGGCCTGGATCGACAGGGCCGCCAACTCAGAGACACGCCGGACAGAGGTAATAGCCACCAAAAAAGCAACTTTGTGAGAGAGAAAGAGCAATATCCTGTAACGGCTCAAAAGGAGGACCCTGCAGAGCCGAAAGGACCAAATTCAAATCCCAAACAGGGACTACAGCCTTCCGAGGGGGCTGCACATGCACGACCCCTTGGAAAAAAGTCTTAACCAGCGGGTGCAAAGCAAAAGACCTCTGAAAGAAAACCGACAGAGCAGAAACCTGTCCTTTCAAAGTACTAAGCTGGAACCCAAGATCCAGATTATGCTGAAGAAACTCCAAAATCCTGGGTATAGAAAAAACCCTGCAAGGCAAAGTTCTAGCCTCACACCAATCAATGTAGGACCTCCAAGTCCTATAGTAAATGCCAGAAGAGGACCGCTTCCTAGCCCTAATCAGAGTCTGAACAACAGCCTCAGACAAACCTTCCTCTTTCAAAATGAAGGTTTCAGCAGCCAAGCCGTCAAAGCCAGCGTTTGTAAATTGGGGTAAAACAGATGACCCTGAGATAGCAGGTCCGGCAGCAAGGGAAGCCGGTACTGGTCCACGGGCAGCCTTACAACGTCTGCGTACCAAACTCTTCTTGGCCACCTTGGAGCCACCGGAATCGCTGGTGCCCCTTCTAGAACCAGTTTGCGAACTACCTTGCCCAGCATGGAGACAGGTGGAAACAGGTACAGAAAGCCCAGGTCCTTCCAAGCCAGTGACAAGGCATCCACTGCCAAAGCCAGGGGATCCCGAGACCCAAAGGCCGGAAGTTTGTGATTGTGCCTCGAGGCAAAGAGATCCACCTCCGGAGTCCCCCACCTGCGGCAAAGATCCAGAAAAAACCTCGGCATTGAGAGACCACTCTCCGTGGCGAGAGGATCCCCTGCTCAGGGAATCCGCCTCCGAATTCTCCAATCCCGGAATGTAGACTGCCGAAAGGCAAGGAACATTGCTCTCCGCCCAGTGCAGGATCAGAGAGACTTCCCTGAGGGCACTCCTGCTGCGAGTCCCTCCTTGGTGATTTATGTAAGCCACCGCCGTTCAGTTGTCCGAACGCACCTGAACCGGAAGACCCCGCAACTGTGTGGTCAGCCGAGCCAGAACCAGTCGAATAGCTCTGAGCTCCAATACATTGATGGGGGTGTGAGCCTCCTGGGGACCCCACACCCCGCTGAACTGATGACTCTTCTGATGTGCCTGAAAAATTGGAACATGCAGATACGCATCCTTGATGTCTATGGACGTCATAAAATCCCCTTGGCGAAGGGAATTGATAGCCGAGCGCAGAGTCTCCATGCGGAACTTCTTGGCTCTGAGAAACCTGTTTAGAACCTTGTGATCTAAAATGGGTCTCACCGAACCCTCCTTTTTGGGAACCGTGAACAGGTTGGAGTAGTAACCCCTGCCTCTCTCCAACAGAGGCACCGGGCATATAACCCCCATGACCAGAAGATTTCTTACTGCTAACAGGAGCCCCTGTGCAGCCTGAGGGTCTGAGGGCACCTGAGACCTTAAGAATCTTGGGGGCGGCCAGTACTCGAACTCCAGTTTGTACCCAGAGGAGACCACTTCCAAGATCCAATTGTCTGTGACCTCCCGGGCCCAGACCTGGAAGAAGAGCCGCAGACGTCCCCCCACCCTTGCGGGTGAGGGCGCCCCTTCATTGCTGAGCCGGTTTAAACGGCAGGCTTGGGCTTGGAACCCCAGGCAGCCGCGGGACGAGACCGACCTCTGCCTCTGTTCCAGGACGAGCCCCTGACACCTGAGAAGGCCAGACCCCTAGAGGCTCTGGCCCCTCTGAAAGAAGGAGTGAACGAGCCTGCCCCCCAAAAGGGACGGCGCTGCTTCCTCCGCTGAGGTAACTTACCTCCTTTGGAAACAGCCAACATCCAATTTATCTCCAAACAGCCGCGCACCCAATAAGGGGAGAGCTGTGAGCGACTTCTTGGCTCCCACGTCCGCTGTCCACTGACGGAGCCAGACTAGTCTGTGCATGGCCACCAGTAAGGCTGACGTCCTACTACACACGACAATGGAGTCTTCCATCGCAGCCATGACAAAATCCATAAACAATTCACACTTCTTAAGTATAGCGAACTCAGCGCCATCTGGATCAAGCTGAGCGTTATTCAGCCAGTCCCTGATAAGGGACCTGGTAGCAAGTGACACCAGGGCAGATGCACTAACCGGCCGCAGGGCCGAGCCCACGTTGGCAAATGCGTTGCATGCCATCTGATCCAGGCGCTTATCCTCGCCATCCTTAAAGGAGGTGGCGTCAGGGGTGTTCAGCCCAGAAGAGTTGGTCAAACCTAAAAACGGGCGCGTCGACCTCGGGAGGCGAAGACCAGCGCTTGACCGCCTTCACCGGAAAAGGATACTTCTTATCCCATCCCTGAGGCACACCAGGAAGCCGGCAGGGCCTTTCCCATTCTCCCAGTATCAGCGCATCAAAATGCCCCTAGGTAGGGAATTCCAGACGGGGCTTGTGAGCCCAAAAAAATTCCCCCTTCTTAAGAGGGGGCGCCTCAGGTGGATCAATATCCAACACCTCCAATAAATATGACAAAACAGTGGCCGTATCAACGGCATCTCCCGGCGCCTGCCCGACATTGGAATTCCCAGGCTGACCATAGGCAGCCTCTGAATCCTGATACAATTCCCCCTCCTCTAACGGGGAATAAACGGACAATTCAGCGGACTCGTCATCAATATCCCACAAAGGCTGGGCCGACGACAAGTGTCTCTTTTTAGCCTGGGCCTTCTTGCCCACCGTGCTAGCAATCATTTTCTCTATGCTGGCCAACCGAGCCCAAACATGAGAAAGCGACTCCCCACTGGTACCAATGTCACTTGGGGTACGGATCAGGTGGGGAGGGGAAAGTGATGAAGCAGGAGGAGCCGACCCAGAAGGCTGGGTACCAGACTGCCGCGTTATGGCCTTTTGTGCGCATGGTATACAAATCAGCACATCCTCCCCCGTAAGGGATATCCCACACATGGCCCGGATTGTCCCCAGAGGGATCCCGAGCCCGGTATCCTGCAGAGCCTCCATATGGTGAATTTTTGTGGTCAGTCGCAAGACCGTAGGGAATTACGCATAAGCAACCCAGGATGCCCCTTAAAAGTCCTGGTGGGAGGATTTTTGGGTGGACAATTTTATAGGACCAGGAGGAACCCCTTAATATGCACAATATGAAGCAATCTGCAACACACCATAGGCATATAAGTTACTATTAATAGCATATTAACTGAAAAATGTACAACAATACATATATATATATATATATATATATATATATATCTCCATTAAAAAATGTCATCAACAAGCACACCCCAGGGGGCCCACCCCACCAGAGAGTGACCCCCAATAACAATGAAAAAGGCTAACAGGCCCCTACCTGTCCCCTAGGACAGCAACAGCCACGCCGGATGCACACAAGATGGCCCCTGGCATTGAAGAACAAGACCCAGGAAGAAGAAGGGGGGCGTGCCAGCACCAAAGGCACGCTTTTCCCCCGGCCACGCCCCCTTTCCCCCCGGCCAGGCCAGCGCGGATCTGGCGTGAGGGAGGCCCCACAAAAAAAAGTGCCAAAAGGGGGCGGGGCCGGGCGCTCGGCACGCCCGCGGTGGCCCCGCCCCCTTTTTACACACACAGCCTGAGAGAATCACGCAGGCTGACAGGAAGCCATATGCAACCAATTCATAAGGGATTACAGCCAGGTGGACCACTCACACACACACATACATACAACTGTGAAGCACCCATAAACAGACACACACACTGTACATAATTAAATCATTAATAAATCAAATAAGGCAAAGGAGAGGCCAGTTAGGATACGCCAGCCCCCCCCCCCCCCCCCCAGAGGGAAGTAAGGGACCGATGGGGGAAGGGAATCCCGGCCAATAATAAGGCCGCAGGCTAGGGGGCATCCCGTACCAGGATCACCACAACCTGGTTTTCCGCCTACCCCAAAATGAGGTCTCACAGTGGAGCACTGCTCATAATGCACCCACAGGGTGCTCCTACCCTTGCCAGGATCCGCAGCCTAAGCTGGGAGGCTCAATAGGGGTAAATTTAGAATTAATCCTGGCAGCAATAGGTACAAAAAAAGGGGCGGGGGCGAGAGCCCGGCTTACCTGCAAGTAAGAGAAGTCTTCATCTTCTGTCTTGCTCGCCTTCCTGCAGAGAAGGAAACTGGGGAATTGGTGGGAGGTCCCAGGTATATGTGGACCGGGAGGGGCTTTCTTTTTTGCATATTCATCTCTGCAGAAGTTCGCCCTCTAATGGAGAATGCCCAGATGTAATGATGAAGGAAGTGGAGTGTATGGCACACTTAGAATAAATACAACAAAATTAGAGCAAAGCAAGAGGGCCCTATAATCCTCCCTCCTCCTACCAGCCATAGCGCCACCACAGGGCAATAGCAGTAATGGCAGCAGCACAGGCCGGGCACAGTTCAGCCCCCACACAAGTAAAAGCATGGCAGGCCAGCTGATCCATACGCCGGTCCTCACCGTCCTTCAGAGTGCTAGTGTCAGGGGAAGGCATGACCGAGGTATTAGACAGGCCTAGCACGGGAGCTTCCACCTCAGGGGGACAGGACCAACGCTTTACTAGATCAGCAGGAAAGGGATATCTCTTATCCAATCCCTTGGGCACAGCGGGCAGCCTGTTAGGACGTATTGCGTCGCCCTTCCCCCCCCCCCCCCCCCCCCCCCCGAAGAGCGCGAAAACAGCACCCGCGTGACCCCGCCGGCGCCATGACAAAGCAAAAACGCCACAGGTTATAGCGCCCACAGCCACGGAGCTCAGTTCAGAGCGGCGGCCAAAAAACACACTGTAAACGCCCAAAAACACCACAACTAATATCATTCGCTGTTACCACCCGCCCCCCCCCCCGAACAAAGTCAGAGGGGGGGGGGGGGAGAGATAGACGAGAAGGTAGCGGCGAGTATCCAGGCCAGAAGGGGGGGGGTGGGACCCCTGAAGGAAAAGAAGGAGACACAGTCCCCAAAACACTTACCACCTCAGAAGCCAGGACAGGAACTCCGCATCCCTAGTAGGCTCACCATAAAGCCTATGGCCGGCTACCCTTTGTGGAACAGGGTCTGCGGCTTGGAGCAGCGCTCCAGGAGCACTTGACCCTAGTGCTCTTCTACTCTCACCCGATCTGTCAGCTAAGACTGGGAGGCAGTGAGGGTCCAGAAATGGGTGGAAATAGACTTGCAGGGCCGCAGGCTTGGTTGCCCCGCTCACCTGCGCAAGAAGAGAGACATATTCTAACTTTGCAGTTCCACTGCAGAGGAAACACTGGGGAACACTATGGTTAATCACATTTTTATAGGGGGCAGGGAGATGCCACAGCTTTCTGCAGTACCACTGCGCCACCTTGTGGCGGAATAACCAAACTGTTATGAATACCGAAGCAGGCCGTGCCATGCAATAAAGAAAATGACATTTATTTATTTTTTCACTACTCACCTCCGATCCTCTGCTGTCCCCCGGCAATCATGTCCCACGAAGCTCCGATGACAGCTAGCGGGTGATCGGTGCAGGAGGGCTGGGGGAGATCAAAGACCTCTCGTCCCCTCCAGCCTTCCTCCTCCAAACACTCGGAGCTACTAAGCTTCTCGGGGCGGAAGAGAAATGCTGACTGCCGGGTGAACTCATCCGCCACAAAGGGCGCCCCAGGAAGAGCCCGGAGGCCCCCCCCCCCCCGGTGAAGAAGAGACCCAGCGGGAGGGATTGCAGCCGCAGGTGATTTCAGATGACATCCAAGGGAGAGCCAGAGTTGAGCAACTGACCCCCAAGTGCTCCTAATGCTGCTCAATATAAGGCCAGCTTTCCTTGACCCTCCCTCATCCTGGAGCTTCTGCTAATCCTTGATTGATATTGCACCAAGAAGCAATGCATGAGCAGAAGGAAGGCTGTACAGGCTCCACATGTGCACAGAAGACAGTGGGCCCCAATCCCTGCTCCCTCAGTTCACATCAGCTCTGCAACACCTAATTACCTTAAAAAAGAAAAGACATTAAAGGGTAGAAGGACATTTGCTGCTCCATCCTCTTCTGGAAAAATAGGAAACTGGGAGCTGCCAGCTCTGAGCGAGTTATGCTCAGCAGGATAAGTTTTTTTTTTTTGTATATTGTAAATATTGTCTTGAAGAATAAGCGTAACCCTAGCATAATGCCTGTGTCTCCAAGTGATTGAGAAAGAACTATCCTTTTATGTCATAGCCAAATTACCTTCTCTTTGTTGGCACAATTCCCGGTAGTGCTGTCGTAGCTTCATGGCAAGCTGTGACCGCAGAAGTTCCAATTCAGGGTGTGGTGGTAGAGATTGAGATGGTGGTGGTATCAGGTGAGAGGCCGGAGGTGGCTTCACTAGAACATTGCTCTGAATATCCAAATCCCAGTAAACACTTAAGAAAACACAAGACCGACTGTTAGCAACTTGTAAACTAAGCCTTGTTCATCTAACTGGACTTTCTCCTGTAAAACAGAAAACATACTCTGTTGGTTTGACTAAGTTTGCAAACTTTTCCTCAAGAGATATTACTGGGAACACCGGAGAACTGGGAACACTTGCAGGCGTCACAGGAGTGGACTCCACCTAAAAAAAAAATCAGAATAATTTAAGAACATAGTTAATATTAAATAATACCCACATACATACCCCCATCCTTTAGACTGTAAGCTTGCAAGGGCAGGACTCTCCTCCCCATTGTCTCCTGTGCTCACAACACTTGGTTTTAACCTGTGGCATCTAATTTTGTATTGTTCCCTGTACTATATGTTTTACCCTGTCTGTATTCATACCTTGTAAAGCGCTACGGAAGTTGATGGCGCTATATAAATAAACAATAATAATAATAATACATACGATTTTAAAAGACTGGAATACATGTCTAGATTGCAATCAGGTTAGCCTACCACTGAGTAAGCTATGCAGCTTATGTAGTCTGAGTGCAATTGTCATTCTAAGACCTGGGACATTTGTAATACACACAACTAGAACAACGAGGCTGGAGAACATCAACAGCCAATACAAATTCTACTTTGAACATCCCAGGCTATTTGTTCCAAAGTTGTTGGAACAAATATGTTGGAGACCTATAACAAGTGAATCTCATGAATCAAATAAGCGACTGTGCAACAAATGGCAACTTCAGTTTAGCAAAGAGTGCAGATAAGTCAGACGATGGCCAGGGACTTCACCGATATCTGAAGCACCTATCTCCCCTAATCTAGTTAAAACAGGTGACTTGCCCACATTGGCAAATGTGCATTAAAGTTCACCTTTGGTATCTTTTAAAGTATATATTTTTTCTAAAATTATGTCCTGAATTTATCTAGAATATTTATTTTTCTTATGTTATCAAATGTGTGTGAGCCCTGTACATAGAACGCTTCTTCTGGGCATGTTTAGTGCGCTACCTCACCTCAGCAGTCGCTAAAGCAACAGTGCTCTGTGTGTACAGGGCTTGATTCTCTGTTCTAGGTGTACATTTGCCAACTAGCAACAGGTTGCATGCAGTGAAAACTGTTTCCACAAAACACACATGCCACAGCAATTAAACTCTGCCACTTGGGATCCCTTCTGGGACTGCACCACACAGCATAAAGCAAATCAGATATAAACACATTATTACAACTGTGAGCACTGCAACAAAACTATAAACAAAACAACATTGCACTTGTACCACATACTAACACAGAAAACAACCAGAAATATATACAAAATCAAATACCAAGTACAGAAAATACAGAAATATATACACCGAACTAATGGCACACCACAACTCCAATACTAAATATGCAATATATACAGCCTCCACAGACAAGGTTGCCAAGTACCTGCAAGACTTGCTGTGCAGCGTGACTACCTCTTCCCAAGGTAGGATGAGTGTATGAGTGTCTGTCTGCTGGTGCAGCTGCTGTGTCGCAGCTTGTTGGGGTCCCCAACCTACTGCCATACCCGTCTGCCTACTGATCTACCCACCCACCTACCTGCATAATGACCTAGCTACCTACCTGTCTATCTACCTACTGACCCACCCAGCTATCTAACTGCCTGTTTACTGACCCACCTATATACTTGCCCACTTACCCATGTAAAGACCCAGCTACCCATTGGTCCACCTACCTAACTGTGTGTCTGCTGCGTGCATGTAAGAGTGTGCATGCGTATCTAGGGGAGTGCACGTCTGGCGGTTCGCACAAATGTGTGCATGTGGGAGTGCACTCATGCACATCTAGGGTGTCCACATGTGTGTGCATGCACATCTGGGGGTGTCTGTGACTGTGTCTGTGTCAAACCCCCCAGGTCGCCCAAAAACTCACCTTCTTTCCTGGTCCAACAGCCCATGTGCAAGCAGCGGGCACATCCCCGCTATTCCTTTATCAGGGCACTGTTAATGGGTAGCGGGGGATGTGGCCGCCAGCACACTCAGATCTGCTCGCTTTAGACAAGCTCTTGGACGAAGGGTTGGGAGCGGATCCGAGAGAGCTGACTGGACGAGAGGCTGCACATGCGCCGTAGGACCGACACGACCTGAAGGGCTTTACATAGCGGTGCATCCCCCAACGGGGTGCCCGGAGGGGCAAGGACCAAAACCCAGGATAGTCAAAATCATGGGTTTTGGTCCACTTTAAAGCGGTCCTTCACCCTGAATAAGAGCATCTCTTATATGTTTCCCACACCCTGTACATACAGATTGCTCACGTTAAAAATCATCCTACCTGCATCTACTGAATGGTATGAGCCTTTAAACATCCAAGATGGCGGCTCATGGATAATCAGGCAGCCTGCAAACAGGAAGTGCCTTCTGACTGTGCTGCTCTGCATTCTGGGATTGCTGACCATTTCCTGACCCCAGCTCTGCTCTGTCTGAGCAAAGCACAGCTATAACCTGCCCCCCTGTACTTTATCCCACTCCCCTCTCCTCAGTAAGTGTGATGCTTCTGAGTCAAGATGGCGGTGCCCGTATCCTAAAGTCCTGAACAGAGTTGCAGCCCAGTGGGGGAAAGAATAAAAAGTAAGTGACTAAAAAACTTGAAATATATTATTTTTAGATGTTGGGGAATCGTTTTATAAGGGTTTGGGCTTTTCAATGAATCATGGTGAAGGTCCGGTTTAAGACACATTTATTTATTTTTTTTTTGTTTCATTCATTTTAGCAAGAGAACATATAAGGCTAAATAATCCTTACACTAAATAGAACTCAGTAATAACCATCCGTTTGGGCTACGGATAAGAAATGTGGGCAGCACCAGTAAATATTTCTATAGGTGCACTGCTCTGTGGGTTAATACCCAAAAACCAAATGTATTAGTTTGGGGTAACCTCTACACCCCCTGCCAAAAAACCCAACAGAGACTCACTATTGCACTCAAGCAATCAATTTATAAATCCATTTTATTGTAGCATATTGTTTAAAACCAATTTAAAGAGGACCAACACCCAGGGGTGATCGGCCCGGAAATCTATAAGATTCCTGGGCCGATCACCTCCCACCCCGCGGGACATCCGAGATCGGGATGTCCCGCGGGGTGAAACCCCCCAGAAACCCCCAAAACAGCTTACCTGATCCGCCGCCGCTTCCGCTGCCGCCGCCTCCCGCGCGCCCCTCCAGACGTGCGCGCGCCCGCGCCGGCCCTCTGTGAATGGCCGGCGGGGGCGCGCGCGCGCCGAGAGTGACGCGCGGGAGGCGGCGGCGGCGGAAGCGGCTTGGACGTTCCTGATCCCCGCCTGGACGTTGGCGGGGATTGGCTGCGGCGTTCACGTGGGAGCGGGGAGAGGTGAGTTTTTTTGGGTTTCTGGGGGGTTTCATACAGCGGGGCACCCCCGATCGGGGTGCCCCGCCGAAGTGGACCAAAACCCAGGTTAGTCAAAATCCTGGGTGTTGGTCCACTTTAAAAACAATTTTACTGAACCATATGCATGGTAAGCCACCAGGGGGCGCACTCCCTCATTAACAATACAATCTCATATACATATAAGTAATTTCAAAGTGATTCTGTGCTAATCTATCAATAAATTCATATATATACAACTATTCTAAAACTTAATATACAATTCACAATTAATATCCTCACCCTAATAAAGTGCCAGTGCTTCCATCACAAATAGTCCCTTGTGCAAAATATTTAAGCCCATTCACAGAGAGCAAGGGCACACAGACAACACACAACAAACAAGTGCTTACTGTTAGTATGGTGACAGGAAGGCCCCCCTCAGGCGCAGACCAACGCGTTTCGAGCCCCCTATGGGCTCTTGCTATATACTGACCGTGAGCAAGAGCCCATAGGGGGCTCGAAACGCGTTGGTCTGCGCCTGAGGGGGGCCTTCCTGTCACCATACTAACAGTAAGCACTTGTTTGTTGTGTGTTGTCTGTGTGCCCTTGCTCTCTGTGAATGGGCTTAAATATTTTGCACAAGGGACTATTTGTGATGGAAGCACTGGCACTTTATTAGGGTGAGGATATTAATTGTGAATTGTATATTAAGTTTTAGAATAGTTGTATATATATGAATTTATTGATAGATTAGCACAGAATCACTTTGAAATTACTTATATGTATATGAGATTGTATTGTTAATGAGGGAGTGCGCCCCCTGGTGGCTTACCATGCATATGGTTCAGTAAAATTGTTTTTAAATTGGTTTTAAACAATATGCTACAATAAAATGGATTTATAAATTGATTGCTTGAGTGCAATAGTGAGTCTCTGTTGGGTTTTTTGGCAGGGGGTGTAGAGGTTACCCCAAACTAATACTAAATAGAACTCACCTTAAGCTTCTTACTAATGTCTGTGACTGCCACCTCCTCAGACAGCCTTCTTTTGCGTGGCATGGATTCCTTAGGCGTTGTAGGCATACAGATTTCTGGAGGAACTGGGGCTGCATTAAGGCCCAGAGGATCAGACTGTAAAATAAAAACATAACAGTATTCATTTAAGGCATTTACTTGTTTTTCTTTTAACAACTATGAAGGCTACTCATCATTTATAAGGTAATGATGGCCAGAATGTTACAAATCAAACTCATACATCTCATAATAAATCTGCAGAATAATGTTACAGAAATTTACTAGAAGGATATATCTTGTCCTTACTGCCTCCTATGGTTTTCACTAGTCTGTGCCTCTCTTTTGTGTAAAAGAAAAAAAAGATTACACCATGTGCACAAATACCATGCAATTTAGTATTTTGACCATATCACCATTGTTATGCACATTTCCAACTCTGTCTGAATATGAATGCTTATTGGATTGAAGCATATTATGCGATGTGTATATGTGTAATGAGGGAGGTCGTGGCTCCATGTCCTGAGGCAAAATAGGCCAAATAAAGAGATTTAAAAAAAAAATAAAGAGATGTTATAAAAAAAATGTTATAGCAGAACAAAACCCAGGTTTGTTTACATTCCCACATTTCGTTCCACTTCCCTGGGGCATCCAGAATCGCCGATGTGTGAAACCCCCCAGATCACCCGATCTGCTTACCTCTGCCCCACTCCAATGCCGCATGCACGGGCTTGTGTGATGTGATGATGTAATTCTGCAAGCAGCTCTCATCGGGATGAACGGGGAGTGCTCGCACAACGCCGGGGATGAAGGAGCATGCGCGCTGTCAACAATCAGAGCTGTTTGCCAAATCACATCTTTTGAGCAAGCAGCTCTGATTGGATGAGAATCTGCACATGCGCTGTTGGACTGTGGAAAAGTTAGTGTTTATTGGCATCTTGGAGGTTTCAGGTTTCAGGATGCCCCCAGGGAAAGCCAGTGATGGGTTTTGTCCTGCTTTTGATTGGATAGCCAAAATCAGGATGCCCTGTCTGAGAAGGTTAATACCCGGGAGAGTTACATTCCTGAGTCTTGTTTCTCTTTAAAATCATGGGAACATTTTCCTTTTTCATTCACCATTATAATATTTCTGCACCCTAATAATTAAGTGTAGCGATAACCTTTATCGCCGGAGGGCTTCACCGCCCGAGACGTCCTTTTCCCAATCGTAAGAGGTGCTGCAGGAATCCCAGAGTCGTCCGTGAGGAACCAGGAACAGCCCTTACAAGGGCTAGTGAATTGTAATATAGCGTTTCCCCCAATAACAGACAGAACTTCAGTATTGAGGGTGAAGGTGAAGTAGTTTTATTAGTGCCACTCTAGGCCTTATATACACAAGTCTCCATTGCATGACACACACACCGACCAATAGCAGCAAGGCACACAATCCCTCAACTCTGCCGGTGACGCAATCAGCAACACAATAGACGTCTGTAATACACTCAATCAGAACAATGCCATTGTCTGTGACGTAATCAATCAATACAATGGCAGTCTGTAACATGCTTAAGAAAAGGAAAGTAATGAACCTGTGTAAAGTCCACAGGGGCAGAGAGTCTGTCACATTAAGCACACAAATATTCCACTAAGAAAACCAAAACCTAACCTTTTCATTCTTAAATATTCTGGTTTGAGGTTAATAAACATTCTATATTGAGCAACTGTACAAAATAATCCTCAGAAATCCAACTTACATAAATAAACAAATGTGAACACAAGTGTATAAAATGGACCCAAGGGACTGTTACATCACTGACCCCCACAGAGTTAAAGGGATCAAATGTCTTTATTTTTGAAAAACTATTTTCTGTGGTCCCAGAAGTCCCCGAGCCTGACTTTGGAGGGTCCCACGGAGTGTCAAATCATTGTTTATAGTGCCAGTACAATGTTGGGGGCATTCCAGTAGCCCTTGCTGCAAGAGAGGACAGAAGGCCCCTATAATCTCACTGGAGCAGGGCCTGACCAGAAAACACAACGCACTGGAGGTAATATATGCTCTTTACTTTCGGTGCCCATAGAATGCATGCTGCGTTTTGTAAACCACAGTGCACTGATCTGAAAGGGCCGTTTCATTTACTGGGCTGGGAGTGGCACACGGCCATGACAGATTGTGCCTCTCGCTGGAAAATCTGCTGTTTTGAAGCGCAGACATCATCCCGCTCCTGGTCTGACAGTTGTCAGATGCAATGATCGCCGGCCAGAGGAGGAGAGGGGCAAGGGATCATCCCGCCCTCCAGCGATCACCGTATCTGCCATCGGATTGGCGAGGGACAGAGGAGCTGACCTAAGAAATTTTTTTTTAGTAAAGTCATTTACTCTATGTGTGGTGTTTTTTTTACTGTTAACCCTTTGTGAACTGGTAAGAGGTCCATGAGACCCCTATACCAGTTCATAAGGCGCTGGGTCTGGCAAGTCACCTGCGGCTAGCGGGTGACTTGCCATTAACCCCGAGCCCCCCCCCATTACCTGCCTCCCCAAAGCCCAGGGGGGCAGAATAGCCAGGGATATTAGGTTTCGGGGTTTGTAGCTGGCGGACAGGGGGCCACCAAAGCTGGCCCCTGCGCTCTGTTCTACAAGCCCCCATAGCTGGTCCCCAGGCTGGTTATTCTAGGTAGGGGGGACCTTAAGAAAATTCTTTCCTTTGGATTTTTAACCCTTAAAATTCCCCCAAAAATGTGGTCCCCTCAGGAAAAGGGGTTCCTATGTTATTTTTTTTTAAATTAACCCAATGTTACCTGTCACCGAGCAGGTATAAAAGGCTTCCAGCAGCAGCAGGAGAGCAGAAGCCAAAGTGATCAGCGTGGGTCACAGTGCTCCAGGATAGATGGGAGGCAAGTATTAAAAAAATCATAATAAAATATTTTTCCCTGTGTCTGTTTTTTTTACATTTAACCCTTTGTGAAATGGTAAGGGATCTATGAGACCCCTATACCAGTTCACAAGGCTCTGGGTCTGGTCATTAACCCCCAGCCCCCTATTACCTGCCTTCCCAAAGCTGGGGGGGGGGGGGCAGAAGGGCCCAAGAGCCATTTAGCCTATGCAGTCTTCTAGCCTGCAGGGTGGTGGGGAGCTCCCATACCAGGTCCCTGTGCTGGTTATGCTGGGTAGAGGGGACCTCCCACCATTTTTTGTGGGATTTTTTTTACGGGTTTGCACCCTAAAAATTACAAATAGAATGGGGTCCCCGTGCCAATTTTTTTGATTTAACCCATTATAGTGTGGATAGTAGTATTTTATTTGTACATGTTATAAAGTGCTCTTTTCAGTTTGAGGGATCTCCTGGGCAAGAACAGGAGAAATGTCCCAATGGGACTTTCATTAATTTTGTTTTTATTCATTAATTTTTAATGTTTTCATTAATAAAATACATATTATTTAAATTGAGACAATTTAAAATGAAAATTATTTTTTATTTTTTCTTTACTTAAAAATATTTTTAAAAATTTTGGAAACATTACAGACAAGACATTTCATGTTAAAGTGGACCAACACCCAGGATTTTGACTATCCTGGGTTTTGGTCCACTTCGGCGGGGCACCCCGATCGGGGGTGCCCCGCTGTGTGAAACCCCCCAGAAACCCCAAAAAACTCACCTCTCCCCGCTCCGAACGTGAACGCCGCAGCCAATCCCCGCCAACGTCCAGGCGGGGGACAGGAACGTCCAAGCCGCTTCCGCCACCTCTCGCGCGGGAGGCGGCGGATCAGGTAAGATCTTTTTGGGGTTTCTGGGGGATTTCACCCCGCGGGACATCCCGATCTCGGATGTCCCGCAGGGTGGGAGGTGATCGGCCCGGGAATCTTATAGATTTCCGGGCCGATCACCCCTGGGTGTTGGTCCACTTTAAAGCCTAAACTCTTCCGCAAAAAGAAAATATGTAATTTTCTTGGAAATTCCTTCAAAAATCACAGTTAAACATCACACAAAATGGTGAAAAATTATCTGTCAACATTTTTCTGATTTAGTTTGTTTTTTTTTTTTGTTTGCATATTGTTTTTTATGAAAAATGTGGCTCTTGATTCGGCCTTTTTATTCTTTTTTTAGGAAAATCCTTTGCAACCAAAGAGTTAATTGAGGGATTACTTCCATAAAACTGCGCCCACATCAACAAGCCTGGTATGCCTAGAAAGCTTGAGGTGTGTACATCCACAGAATATATAGTTTACTGGGGGTATGTCAAATGTAAAAGGTTGATTTTTAAAAGAAAAACTGCAAGGTGCACAGTTGTATTTGATCTAAAAATCTCAAAGAGCTGTTTCAGGTTTGGGGAGTTGAAACAACTTTTTTTTATTACAAAAAGCAATACAAAATGTAAAAAACAGATTTTTTTGCACACATTTCACCCCAAAATATTGATAATACACTTAACAAATGACAAACAGGACATTTCATTTAAAAGCCCAGGCTCTGCTGAAAAAAACAGTATATATATATATATATATATACACAAACACAGGTATATAATTTTCCTGAGAACTCCTTGGAAATCCTTTCAAAAATCACAGCTAAACATGTGTTGCGCAAAATAGTGAAAAATGGTCTGGCAACAGAGCCTGACAAAAACTCTAGGTAGGCTGGCAGTTAAAAACAGCATGTCTCATCATTTACTCAAAAAAGATTAGACATAAAACTTCTGAGAACAAACATGAGAAAGGTCCCTCTTTGTAAACAACCTCTAAGTAAAGTAATGTCATGTAATGTAGTAGTAAAGGTGCTACTAACATAATGTACGAGTGGCGAGATCAATGGCAAGACAAAACTATGTTTCATTCAGTTTCTAGAAAACAAAATCAGCCCTGGAACCAGCTACCGCAGCATCCAAACTCTCTACAGTTCCTATTATTTGTTTCCAGACTGGTTAAATGTTGAAGTAATGTTGGAAGTAAAGCTCACAAATATAAGACTGTTGATGCCAAGTCTAGTTTGAAAACAGTTGGATTTTGGAACAATTTGATGTCCATGGGCATGTTTGTTATTCACAAGTTGATTCCAGTCTGTTCTGCCTGGCCTAGATTGGCGAAGCGCAGCTCTCACCTTTATATCCCTTCTCCATAGCATATACATTAACATTGAGACAATATCCAAGGTCATCTGGGGTAGAGTCTGGTAGTTAGCAATTAATAACCTCTTTTTATAACTAATCAGTTTATTTGTTGAAGGTTTGGTGCTGATGACATACATTGCTGGTAGTTTTGGTTCAAGTATCTGGTTGATCAAGATACATCATTTTGTCAAGAGGCCATTGAGGTTCAGGCAGTGTCAGGATCGAGATTTAGAGGTACAGAGCGTGCATGGAGGTCATGTAACATAGGGGGCATTATGGGCAGCAGGAAGTTTTGTTAGCCCAGGCTGGGTTGTATATAAGTTGCCTTTAAATTTTAGTTTTAGGCTTTTAGGCTACAAGAGGTAGTGGCTGATTCTGTCGAAAGCAATGCAGGAAAATCTGTGTTAAAATATTTTCCAGTGTAATACAAGAATATTGAAAACACATTCTATGCCCCCATACACAAAAAAGACAGTTAAAGCACAAAGCTTAAAGTCTATGTTCAGGCACATGGTAACGTCCTCCCAACTTTATCCCCCATGGGAACTGTGGAAAATATGTCATTTCAAAGCATCTTACAATCCTCGATATTACACAAATATCTTATCTATTCTAAGCAAGGTTGATTTCTTAACTTCAACTAAATTGGTTGTGGCTCAGCTGGAAAGGACATGTCATGGTGCAGCTTTATAGGTCTTAAGCATTCTCTGCTGTAACGAGAGCCAGCTACAAGACCACTGGTTTGCCAGGCTCGCTCACACAGAGCACCAAGGGACAGAGTGACTGTTGGACCATTTATTTGCATGGTCCTGGAGGAGTGGAAATGAAAGGGGGGCAAACTTTGGAGCCCTGCAATAAATGGAAGAGAGGCATCAGGTGAGCTGCATCATGCCAAATTATTGCCAAGGGGTTTACAGCCGTTTAAGAATACCATGTTATTTTTTAAAAGGACTTCAACCCATATGTAGGGCTTCATAGCAGCTAAAGAGGACACCTCTGTGCAGGAGGTTATTGGTCCACCTCCCTAGTGAAGCTGACATGCATCTTCTTCTTGTGCTTCGCAAGTGACAAGGGGACCTTGAAAAGGTTGCACACACTTGTGGTAGACTCGCCTCACCCTTGCTCTAGTAGGAAGGGTGCACCTTTCAAATGCATTGCGGAGACTCTCCAAGAGAGAGTATGCTGCTGCAGCTCTCTAACAAAAGGCAGAAAAGGTCACAGTGCATCGCTGTTTCAAAGTGCCCCTGTCAGATGGAGCTGAGTGGGTCTCACATGAGGGGGTGGGGGTTAAGGTGCCTATGGACCACTAGCCTTCGCAGAACAGTAGTGTCAGGGAGTGTAAATTTCTGCTTTAAAGTGATCCTATACCCATAAAGGAAGTTTATGTTGTCATCTGCTATCCCCAGCCCAGTGTTTCTTTTGTACCAAAGTATTTGCCTCTTATTCATAACAACATTTAGCCAGACACCTGAGCATTGGGGGTCAGTTAGTTACAATAACTGCAATAAAGCTAAAAGCACCATGACCTATACTAATCTTGTAACTGTCAGATAGCTCACCTCCAATCAACTTTCTAGGCTGCTCATATGTCAGAGTGGCTTAGTAAATTTGAATGGGAGCTTAGCCGCTGCTCGTGATCATCAGCGCATCCCCTGCATCCCTTTATGGCTGTGAATACTAAAAAATGTTTTGAGACTGCACCGGAAACTACACAAAATGTATATTCACAATAGGATAATCAAATAGAAAGGGCAGTGTGCACACGTGGGTATTAAACACTCTAAGAATATATAATGGGGCAAATCCCACTATTTGCCCTAACACCCATCAAAACATGGCACTACCGCTATTATGAAAAATAGATATTTCTTTATTACTAGAAAGCATCACATATACTGGACAAAGTTAAAAAACATTGAAGACAACAATATGTACAATAAGGAAGGGTACAACATATGGGGGCAGTGGGGATGGCAGTTCTAGTAAAAATTATTATCACACTTCAATATATATATTGAACCCGGCTGCAAACTAAAGTGCATCAGTACAATGTGCTCAATTCCATATGTGCTAAGTGGCACCTACTAACTAAATCAATACAAACCTAATAAAAAAATACATATACCAGAACCATATGGTTCTAATCCCTAACAGTGAACAATGCAACTATGTGAGCCATAAGTAAAACCACCTAACTATAGCTATAAGTAATATATATGAGAACCACGCCAGGGGGGACCAAAGCAACAATCCCCAGTATAAGAGAAAGTGAACTTACATGTCTGTACGACCACCTGCCCACTGCCCACAACCGTCTACGCGTTGCGTGACGTCATACGTGTCACTTCCTCAGGACATTGTGGCTGTGCGCGGCCACACCAGCTATTGTGCTGCAGCGTTCGTGGCCACACACAGATTAGATAAATGCGTGAGATGCTGCTGCGGGCTGCGTGTGCATTGTGGGGTTGGCAGAAAAGTATGAATAACAATAATTCACATAACAAGCCATCCCAAATCAGGATGCCCAGCAGCTGGATATTTAACTGGACCTAGAGTTTTATAGAAACTAGGTCTTGTTCTGGTCCAATTCCAATATAAACAGAGAAAGCACAGGCTGCTGCAGATTGTCTCTTAAAGCTTGCCAAGAATATTTTGGGAATGTTGTTCAGTTAGTGTTTTAAAGATTTCTGTCAAAAGAAAGTAAACCCTTTTTGGAGGAGAATTGTATTTCGGTTTGGTGAAAGCTTTGGTCATGAATACACATGAGAATTTCCCTACCTCGGAAACAATGCTAAGTGAGCTACACAAAATATCAAATATTATAATAAAAAAAGTATTAACTGCATAAGTCTCTTTGATAGCGTTACTTATTTTCCAATTACAAAGAACACGCTTTTGTACAGTTAACTGCTAGAAGGAAAATATCAATCCTGATAATACTGCAGTGATATTAATACTTACAATGATGTCATGCTGGCCAAGGACAGGCATTTCCCACAGGGACTGGTTGGTGAAACGATTGAAATAATAAGGACGGCTCTCCCTCTTACTCCAGCACTTCTCCCATCCTGCCTGTACGAGTTCATCTTTCCAAAAAAAGAAAAAAAAACAATGAGCACCATCTACAACCTGATTTTTCAGTCCATATCCAGAGAGATCTGGCACTACAGCTCTGCCTTTTCCACAATGGATATACTCAGCTTTAATGGACAGATAGGCAAAGGAATGGTCTTTTATCTCCGCTCTCCCCTGTCCATCTGGGAAAAGGGTGCCCCATTCCAAATGCCATCTGACGTCCCGACTGTCAGGAAATTGTCACTTACTCCCCAGTTGGTCAATAGACCTTATTTGAGCCAGCTGAGGAAAGGCCCCATACTGATTCTATTCACACCTCAGCTATTCTGAAGCCACATGGAACAGCTGTGTTTGGGCTCCAGGTGTGGCCAGAACCCTGTTGGACCCATTGACACCAGAACCAGTCCTACAATGTTCTGACAGCCACATATAGGTTTGTAGGTATTTCAACCCACATGGCTAAGGGAAGGCAAAGGCAAGCTGTCTCTGTCCATGGAAGGTCATGACATGTTGGAAGAACCAGGAACTCGCGCTCGCCTCATGCCTCCTGTGGTCACCCTGCATCACTGCATATCACCTACTGCAATAATGTAATTGACATTGTATCTGCTCACTCAGTAATTTCTCTCTTGTAATTGTTCTTCAGACCTGTATATAAATATGTTCATTACATGTACATAGTTTGTCTAGTGTGCTCTTAAATCAATTAAATACATAACTTAATCTGGGGCTGCTCTGTTATCTTGAACCCAAACCCATCATCTGTGATTCTTGTTTATATTATACATTACTGGGACTGGCCTCTGGCCCAATATATACCTGATAACTGACCGAGCTTGTATCTAAAAGAGTTGGTGGCAGTTATTACAGGCTGGCAGGATTCTGTTCTCGTATGGTGGTGAAAAAGTCCCAAAGCGGTCAGGGTCATTTGGACATGTAGTAATGAAAACATACAGTGCGCTCTCGGTGACAGTGACATCAGCCGGGGCCACGGGGTACAGGTTTTGTCACAGCTGGCTAACCAAAAAACAAGTATGGGCATTACCTGACAGGTCAGGAGGTGGGCGGGGAGCTCGAGGTGAACTTGAGGTACTTGGAGACAAGCTGATCAAGGCGGCATCCTCTTGTGGACTTCCATGATTATCCCGGGCCATCTTTGCAGGGTAAGTTGTACTATAAATAATAAACAGGATATGGAATTGTGATACAGGAGCTGCAGTTATATGCCTCTGTAAATAATAAACAAACCAAAAACCATTATTTAAACACAAGTCCAGAAACATCCCTGTGCAGGGAGATTTCAGTTTTGCAACTAAAGGCAAGTGCTCAGGCTGAATCAGGTGGTCCTGCAGCACAATCAGGGCAGTATTTTCCATTAGGCACTTAAAAAGGAAGTCCAAGCTATATTTAACTAACTTAACTTTAACTTTCTCTTTTAAACTATTGCATCAGTCCCCGGTTTTGGTCCTGTGGTGCACTTATATATTTTTAGGCAAATAATGAGAATACTTTTGTATTAATCAATGCTAGTGACCATTCTGCCCCATCTAACTGCTAGTAACTGTCACAGAATGGGCTCTTTGTAATTCCCACCATCTGCAGCAAGAGTAAACATGCCTTTCTGCACTTCTTGGGGTCCATGTAAAGCTATACACTGCTTCACTATTACACTTGATTCATATTGTCCATAACAACTCAGTTGCTTAGATACACCAAACGCGGTTGTTTCCAATGTTGGATCAGGTACAAGTCCCCTTCAATAGCTTTGTCCCTGTAACACCTACAATTTTGCAACCCGAAAAGCCCTAGCATGATTTTTGGGGATGACTTAAATACAAACCCCACCCCAAAAATAAGCCCTAGTTACAGGGACAAATAAGGCAAATGCCTGGGTCACCAGGACCAGAAGTCATAGTCAGGGCCATTTCTTTCCCAGGGAACCAGGTACCCCCCTACACGCTAGGCATCAATATGACACAGGCATGACAGCTTATGTCATATTGTGGAGTTGCGTGCAGGAGCCAGGATTTATAAGTATACAGTGCATCTCATTCTGCCCAATATGGGCGCAATAGTAAATCCCCCCCCCCCCCCCCCCACACACACACACAATTATTATATTATGGCTAAATAGCAAAAGGTAGCTGATTTTAAATAGCACATATATAACCGGTGTGATCTGGCTGCGAAGAGAGAGCACACACTCATAGCCTTATATATAGACTCATATAGCTCATTTTAAGCCTGAATGAAATAGAGATCGCTATTCATTCTAATTCCAGCTGATCAAAGGCAGCTACACTGGGTTCCTATGAGACACACCTCTACACTCTGAGGAGTTTTTGTCACAAATACAGTCTGCAAGAGAATATTGTAATAAAATGCAGTGTTATCTGTAAGCAGCCAGGGGTCTTGCCACCCTCTTTCAACTAGGGACCCTCAAATAAGAGGTAGAAAGTGGACTCTCAAAACACCCATCAAGTAACTAGGTAGAAACTTCACAAAGCCTGCTTACTAGAAGGGCAAAATGAGCTTAGCAATGTCGCATTTTAAAAGTTAAAGGTAAGCTAAACTCTCTCTTCTATTAGATTCAGGTTGAGTGATAGGCTTGTCATTTGGCACACAACACCCCCCCCCCCGCTATCTCTAGTCATGTATCCTCACCTTTATCCACCAGGTGTGCACAGGAAGCCGGTGAGCCTCAGAACACCCTCCTCCTTTAGGATGCTGAATGTGTATACTGTGCTTCAGTCGCCCACTATACAGATATGCTGGTGGAAATGGTTGGTGTTTGGGCTGGTGGAGCCTGTACCGAAGGGACAAACTTGGGGAAATAAGAACTATAACCCCCAGGGATTTTAACCTTCCTAGCCCCAGCTCTTTAAACAGAGAACTGATGGTTTTGCTGTCCTCCTGGGAGCATGACCGTATCCTCCCCTGACAGTTTTAGGGCCCTGCTCCTAACAAATGGAAGGAAGAGCAGGCTCAGTTGCTAATTGGAGGGAGGGGTGCACACCCTAATTGGCAAAGCTGAGTGCTTTGACCTCAGTGCTTCCAGTCTGACTGAAGAAGGCAGGGGTCCTGCCATGTTTCATAACAGACTTTACACTAAATATGGTGCCTGAGGGCTTACAGATTTGGAATGCCCTATAGCTTAGCAATAAATAAGCCTAAAAATGGCACCAGTCTCCCCCTGCAGCAATGAAAATGCTTCCTTGCTACACCTGCCTACCAAGCAAACATATCACTCACATGGAAAAATGTAGATAGCAGGGATGAATACGAGTTCTCTGCTGTGGGGTAAGACCAGTGCTACAGCACAGCCAGCTACCTTGGATGGATATGTCAGGTGGCTGCGGGTCATGTGCTGAAGTGGGATGAGATGGGGGGGGGGGGGGTGAGCTGCATACACAGGGCCAGAAGGAGGCAGGGTTTTGGGCTTGGTATTTCATTTTAAATTTAGTTCATTTAAAGCATAAAGTGATCTTATACCCAGAATGGAAGTTTCTGTGGCCACCTTCTATCCCCAGCTCAGTATCCTAAAACAGCCTGTGTTTCTATTTTTTAATAAAGCCTTTTCCCAATATTCTGTTTGAATAATCAGCCATATTGCTCCCTGGCCGTGCAGACTTATCAGATATAATAACTGCAAAAACCCTGAAAGCACTTCAAACTAAACTGCCATTATGGGGCAGTTTAGCTTGTAACTGAATTAATTAGCATACGGCTGCCAGATATCATAGTGCTTCCAGTTAGTGTTTTCATAAAAAAAAAAAAAAAAAAAAAAAGAAAACATAGGCGGGTTTGGGGCACTGAGCTGGGGGATAAAAGGTGAATACAGATTTCCTTTCTGTGTATAGCATCAGTTTAAAGTTCACCTGTTGCTCTAATCTTTCCACCAGCCCGCGGCACATGCACGGCTCTCCCCAATCTGATTATCGCATCCTTTGGCTGTGTGCGACAATCCTCAGCTGGAAAAGTTTGCAAGTGCCGAGAATTGGAAATCTCTATGAAGTTAAATACAGCCCCACCCCCCTCCCCAGATTACATAGAAGTCACTGAATTTTGGTGACACCTATGGCTTTAAACAGGCCAAGTAGAGAACCTCAAAGGTCCAGATTCACCAGTTCCCAGAGCTCAGGACAATCCATGTGTGCTGCCACTTAGTGATACATCAGAATGTATCCAATGCAGAAACAGAAGTAGTTGTTACCCTAAATAACTGATTTGACTGCATTATTCTCACAGCACTTTACACTGTCTAACTTGTGGACATGGACAAGCAGTGTAAATGTTTACATCTGTGTTACTCAGGTTTGCTTGTACAGCACCATGATGATTATTGGCGCCATCTACACAAAACCTAAACATAGTAATAAACATTGGCCATCACTTGGTGTGTATGTGTACAATATCGCGTAGGAAAACATTTATTTATTTTTTTTACCATTTGTAACATTTGGTTTGGTTATAGCTGGGCAGATGAGGAGAATACGCGGTTTACATAGAGCAGCCCAGCCAGCCTCGCCCCGGGTCACATGAAGTGATGCAATGGGGTGTAATCGGGTGTTTTGTAATATGTGCTGTGAGGGAATGATATGGAGCTATAGAGCAGCCGCTTCCGCTCCAGGCAGCAGCTTCTATACACTGAGGAGTCGCAATGGCCGGGACCAGCGTCCTGCTGCTGCTTCTGACGATAATGCAGCGACGCCTATAAACAAGCGGCGGACATTGAGCCTGCAGACGCCGTTATTTCTCTGGCACGGAAAACATATAAGCGCGAGCACAGCGTCTATTTAGCTCCACATCCCGCCCTTTTGGAGATCGTATTTATTCATATTTTATTTGTATTATTTTCCGCTGCCCTCTCATTTTGGCGCGCTCAGGCAGCCGTCTTTATCATCGTGCTCGCGCCACATAGCGCGCGCTCCCCGGGCGGCTCCAAGATGGCGCTGAGGGCTGCGCTGGCGGCTCGGGGGGTTTGCAGCGCTTTTGTGGGCTCTACGGGGCGCGCCGGCCGCTAGGGCCGGACTCTGCGGGTGCTCGGGTGTTTGCGGCGCTGGACGGTACGGGTGTCAGAGCGTGGGACGCCCCGGGAGCCTCACCTGGGGGCCGAGGCAATCTCCGTCACTGACTCCTGTCCGTTCTCTGCTTTCCCGCCTCCGCCTCTCCCTCCCCGCCGGGGCCGCCATCTTGTATTCCAGCCCTGGCCCTACCTAATGCGCATGCGCGGCCCATAGTGCATTACGGGGGCCTCCGGCTGCCATCTTTATTGTGGCACGAACAAAGCTTTGCACGCAGATGGCCGGCGGACCGAGTGGCCTGAACGGCGGGCGTTATCTGTTATTTATATGTATTGTTAGCTTATCCCTTAGGCACTCCCTACCCCACCGGACTGTTTACTTTCAGCACGTTGTTTTCTCCACCTTGAAATCGTTGATCGTCTGCTAACTAGATCTGCCACACTGATTTGAAAGGATCCAATGTTTCCAGTGACTGCCGATAACCCTCTAAAGTGGACCAACACCCAGGGGTGATCGGCCCGGGAATCTATAAGATTCCCGGGCCGATCACCTCCCTCACCGCGGGGCATCTGTGATCGGGATGTCCCGTGGGGTGAACCCCCCCAAAAGCCCCCAAAAAACCTTATCAGCCACCGCCTCCCGTGCGCCCCTCTAGCAGTGCGTGCGCCCGTGCCGGCTGTTTGTGAATGGCTGGCGCGGGCGCACGCCCTGTGAGAGGGAGGCGGCGGCGGCTTGTCCGTCGCCGAAAAGGTACGTTTTTTTGGGGGGGTTTCACACAGCGGGGCATCCTGATCTCGGATGCCCCGCTGAAGTGGACCAACACCCAAGATAGTGAAAATCCTGGGTGTTGGTCCACTTTAAGTGCCAGCCTACCTGGAGTTTTTGTTGCCAGACTATTTTGCGCTCCCTGTGTTCAAATGTGATTTTTAAAGGGATTTTCCAGGAAAATGATATATTTTTCAGCATAGTCTGGGCTTTAACATGAAATGTCTTGTTTATCATTTTTTAAGTGTATTCTCAATATTTTGGGTGAAATATGTGAAAAAAAAAAACCTTTTTTACAATTTGTAGTGTTTTTTTGTAATAAAAAATGTAAGTTTGTCAAAAAAATCTTATTGCGTGTGCAATCCCAATTTCTCCCGGTTACAGCGGTACCACATATGTATAGGTAGACACTCTTTCCTGCCCAGGAGACTCCCCCCAAACTGAAACGGCGCTTTAGGGGATTTTCAGATAAAATACAACTTTGATATGCGCACCTTGCAGTTTTTCCAGAAAAACAACCCTTTACATTTGAAATGTCCCCAACAAACTATATATTCTCTGGAAGTACACACCTCAAGCTTTCTAGGTGTACCAGGCTTGTTCATGTGGCCACAGTTTTCTGGAAGTAATCCCTCAATGTAATCTGTGGTTGCAAAGAGTTTCCCTAAAAAAAAGATAAAAAAGCAGAATCAAAGCCACATTAAAAAAAAAAAAAAAAAACTATACAAACAAGAAAAAACAAGTTTAATATGAAAAAGCAAGGTCCTCCGAACAGAACGATACCCAACATGCATAGCTACTGTCAAGGGAAGAGTTGCCAAACATCCCAAAGTAAAGCATATTGCGTAACGGCAATTTTACTTGAAAATTTCAGCTCTGCAGACAAAGTGCGTACCTTACAATGAGTCTCACATAGCTGGCACTTAAGTGGAGTAGAGGCTGCTACGTGAGACTCACGTAGCTGGCACTAGAAGGGTTAAAGTGTCCAAGATCCAAGAAAAAATATTTTTCTCAACTATTCTTCCATGCAGTTGCTTCCTTTTAGTCTGAAAAATCTCTGAAACTGTGGCATGCACCGATTTGGGATGCCCTGCTGTGTGTAACCCCCCAGATTGCATCTCTGAAACTGCGGAATGCACTGATTTGGGATGCCCTGCTGTGTGTAACCCCCAAGATTGCATCTCTAAAACTGTGGCATGCACTGATTTGGGATGCCCTGCTGTGTGTAACCCACCAGTTTACCCAGTAAAACTCACTTTGCTGTCCTACAAGGCATGTGCGGACTCTCGTTCAATCTGAGCTGTTTGCTCTTCTGCAATCGGGCGCATCCCCAGCAGCGTGTGCAGTCCTGCCCACATCCTATCTGAATGGCTGAGGGCAGGAGTGTATGCAAAGACCAAAGATGCCTTCTTTCATCCGTGAGGGAGCCAGAAAGCTGGTGAGTTTTGCAGCACCCTTGGGGTGGGTTCACAGTGATTTGGGATGCCCCAGGGAAAGGCCGACCTTGAAATCTCTTAAGATAGCCACACAGCGTTTGTTCCACTCTCAAGGTAAAGCTGTGTAAAGGTCCTCTACCACCATCTTAACAGCAGCCTCCTTTGGGATGCCCTCCCCAAGTTAACTGTACCTTTTGAGGCCAAGATTGGGAAGAATTGCCAATCTGATATGGGCTTCTGCGTCACTTTTGCACCTTACAGAGAAACAAGAGGAGACTCAGACTGCCTGCCATGGTGAGTATTAAAGAGGAACTATGGAGTGGGGGGTGGGGGCTTGGCAAAACCCAATGGGGCTGTCCGCTGGCCTTCCACCCCCCTCCCACACATCCAAAATCTGGATGTCCTGCTGTGTGAATGCTCCTCCAGGAGTAAGCGATTGTGGGATGCTTGCCGGAAACGCTGGTATGAAATCAGACCCTAGGGCCGGCTGCTAGACTTCATCTGGGGGCATCCCAAATCGAAATGCCCCACAGTGCCTCTGCTGCAAGTGCAGGCTACAGGGAAGAGGCCAACAGGCTTGTCATATCAGGCAGCATTCTTGAGATTGGCCAATCGACAAGTTTTTTTGCCACTTTAAAGGGATTGACCATATAATTAAAGTGGACCAACACCCAGGATTTTGACTATCCTGGGTGTTGGTCCACTTAGGTGGGGCACCCCGATCGGGGGTGCCCCGCTGTCTGAAACCCCCCCGATCGCCGCAAAAACTCACCTCTCCCCGCTCCCACGTGACCTCGTCCGCCCAATGACAGCGCTCAGAGCAGCTCTGGTATGCGCGTCCAAAGCCGCTTGGACGCGCATACCAGAGCGCTGTCATTGGCTGCGTCTCTCGCTTCCCTCTAACAGGGAGCGCTCCTGCGCCGGCCATTCACAAAACGGCCGGCGCGGGAGCGCGCCCTGCTAGAGGGAAGCGAGAGACGCGGCCGCGTCTCGCGCATGCGCCGTTGGATCGCCGGTAAGGTGAGGATTGTGGGCCTCCTGGGGGGTTCCTCCCCGCGGGACATCCCGATTTCGGATGCCCCGCGGGGAGGGATCTGATCGGTCCGGGAATCTTATAGATTTCTGGGCCGATCCCCCCTGGGTGTTGGTCCACTTTAAGAAAAACAAAAAGGTGCTCTATTGCGGAAGCTCCAAAATGGCCGCTACCTTTCTTTCCAACTGTGCCAGGCTGTTGGTCTGGTTTAAGCATTAATTGTTTTGTGAAAACAGACTCCGTGATCAATCGATGAATGAGAATTTGTTAATTGGTCGATCTTCGTATCATTTCTGCTGACCAAAATACTCTTGTTCATCACTTGATTATTAGAATGTGTAAACAGAGTTCACCCTAAAAAAAAAAATGCTATGAGAATTAGTGACTGATTGACCAACAAATCTTCGGCGTCTGAACACAACCTCAATCGCAGAAGATTAGTATTGACGGTCACTAATTTACCTTTACCGGCGGCTCCCCCGGCGATTTAAAGAATCAAAGCCGCATCCTCAGCATCTTTGGCCCAAGGCACAATTCCATGCCCAGACATAAAAAAAATCATTTTGGCCTTTTGCATTGCTGTAACCTGCGATCAAGCGCTGAACGAGAATTGGTTAATCGGTTGGCCGTTGTATCTTTTCGGCTGACCAAGAATTTCTCGTTCATTGCTGGTGAGGTACTTGGTCCTGGAAATCCAAGTTCCGTTTTTTTGGAGTTGGACGGAGGAGCTGAGAGGGACAAAAATTCATCATAGTTTTTTTATCTTTTTGTCTGGACAGACCCTTTAACAGACACTTTAAGCATGGTTCACACTCATGTGGCAGGGGAAGGTTTTAAAGTAGAAAAAAAAGCTGGCATGCTGACTGCAGGGCCAAAGGCTGGCCTTACCCCAAAGTAGAAAACTTTTATGCCGTTGCTAGGAGACAAAAATGCTAGCGTGCTCACAATCTTGGTTGCTTCTCCTCTGTGGTTAGCTGTCTGCGCTCACCTCACTGGTTGCTGGCCAGCAGATTCCCATATTCAGTGAATAGACTGAGCAACACACAGCGTCACCCAGGCAATTTTCATTTTTAAATATAAAAGTAAGGAATACATTTTTCTATACTATTGCTGTATTATTTGTATACTGTACATGGTATGAGCTGTTGTATAGCTATTAAATTATGTATTTTTTTATAAATATTTGCAATAGACCTCCTTTAACTACCGTATACCTGTATAAAAGTACTCCAAAAGGTGATGAAAAATGTCTGTGTATTATTTTGTGTGTCTCATGCACTTTAACCATTTAACTGCCAGCCTACCTAGAGATTTTGTCAGCCTATTTTCACTATTTTGAGCTATACATGTTCAGCTGTGATATATATATTATATATATTGTTTTTTTCAGCCTGGGCTTTAATATAAAATGTTGTCTTCTCAATATGTTTGGGTGAAATATGTGAAAAAAAAATATATTTTTTACAACTTGTACAAAATGTAAGTTTTGCAATAAAATCATATTGCATGTAAAAGCTCAATTTCTCCCAGTTACAGCAGTACCACATATATATTGGTAGACACCCTTTCCTGCCTCGGAGACTCCCCCAAACTGAAACAGCACTTTGGGAGATTTTCAGATAAAATACAACTGCTATGCGCACCTTGCAGACATGGTATATGGAGGGTGTGCTTGTATCACCCATCCAACCTCCTCATATGGCAACACCCACCCGCCATAACCATGTGGCCAGCGTCAAAACAGGCCCTCTTCCCCGCTTCTGTTACAGATGCTAGCCCCATCCCGAGTCCTCAGTAGTGTCGGTGATCAGCGGTGATCTCCACATATCAACTTGGCAGCTGTAATTGGATCAGCAAGGAGTGTAAAAAAATTAAAAATAAAAGTAATTTTTCTATGTGTGGTGTTTTCTTTTTATAGTTAACTCTTTGTGAACTGGTAAGGGATCCATGAGACCCCTATACCAGTTCACAAGGCTCAGGGTCTGGTAAGTCACCTGTGGCTAGTGGGTGACTTGCCATTAACCCCCAGCACCCCATCACCTGCCTCCCCAAAGCTCACTGGAGGACAAGAGCCCTGGGGCCGTGAAGGCTGCGTGGGCATGTAGCCTGCAGAGTTGGGGGACACTGAGGCTGGCCTCTGTGGCCATTTCTACAAGCCCTGCATAGCTGGTCCCCAGGCTGGGTAGAGGGGACCCAACGCCATTTTTGTGGGGGATATTTAAGGGTTTTTAACCCTTAACAATTCCCCCAATATAGTGCCCCCCCCAGAAGAGGTAATTTTTTAAATTTACTGGTAAGTTAAGTATTATAATAAAAATACAATAAAATATATTAATTGTGTGTGTTTTTTTACAGTTAATCCTTTGTGAACTGGTAAGGGATCCATGAGACTCCTATACCAGTTCACAAGGCTTAGGGGGCTGGCAAGTCACCTGCAGCAAGTGGGTGACTTGCCATTAACCCCCAGCCCCCCATTACCTGCCTTCCCAAAGCCCAGGGAGAACAAAAGAGCCTGCAGGGTGGAGGGCCACACTTTCAGGTTTAGCTTGCTTTTTCTTGTTTGCATGTTGATATTGTAGGAAAAAGTATATTTTATTCTGCCTTTTAGTTTCAATATATCTTTATTGAGTGAGAAAGTTTTTCAAGAATACACACACAAGGGAATAATAGGAACAACACAAGGTGTTACATTACATTAGATTACATTAGCAAGGGGATCCTAAGGTGAATATGTCACGACCACTTCCTTGGGAGGGGACACCATTCCAGACTGTGCACGAGGGCCCTGGATCGCCTCAATCCCAGCAGGACACCCGAAAGGACCAGGCCCAGGGTGCCTACCAGCAGGTGACGATATTATACAATTCAACAACCGGGTCGCCTCTCAAAAGCAGGTACTCTCCTACCCCTGAGGCGCCCCCTCGCCCAAGTCCGATATACAGTGACCTAAGTCATCCCCCTGTGAGTCGAAAAAGAGATAGAAACAAGAAGAAAAAGGAAAAAGAAGGGGATATGAAGGAAAAAGAAGACAAACAAGACAAGTCGAAGACAAGAACAAGAGCACAAAGAGGAACAGGGAAAGGAAACTCCTGAGGTTCTGAGCCTGTACCCCATCCAGATTCCATCCAGACCCCCCCACCCGACCAAAGCCCACTGTGATGATCAAGAGGATAGAAGGCCCAAAGGCCCCATCCGCGCCACCACCCTATCGCCCCGAATCTCATCCGGCCTCCAGTAATGTCTGGAAGTCGGGGGTGAACCGAGAGACCTCCCATAGCGTCCATGTCTTAAGAAATCTCTGGGTGCCCCCCTCCACCCCCTCCAACATCAACCCTTCCAACCTCTTGATGTTCTCAACCTCCCCGTACCACTCCACCAAAGATGGGGCATTCGTGGAACGCCAATGTCTTGGTATAACTGACCTGGCGGCCGTGAGCAGATGCCTCAGTAGCCCCTTCTTAGTTGTTACCACTGACCCGGGGATCATCGAGAGGAGCGTAACCTGTGGGGTGTGAGGGATCTTCTCAAGCGTCAAGTGCTCATAAATTCCCAGTACTCCTTCCCAGAAGGCCTGTATCATCGGACACTCCCACCAGATGTGTAACATATTCCCCCGTGCCCCACCGCACCTCCAGCAGTCCCCAGTGTCAGCCCCCCCAAATTTTACTAAATCTGACGGGCATCTGTACCATCTCGCCAAGATTTTGTAGTTCCGTTCCTGGGCTCTAGATGCTACTGACAGACTGTGGGTTAGTACAAAGGATTTTTCCCAGTCATCAGGCTCAAGCTTTTGTCCCAAGTCTTCCTCCCACCTCCCGCAATACCGAGGCAGCCGTCCATCCTCCCCCTCATCCCGAAGAATCTTGTAGAAAAGGGAGATCACGTGTTTGGGGGGAGAAGGGTCTCGCAACACTCTCTCCATAGGTGTAAGAGGGCGGGACAGGCAGGAGGCTGGCGTGATAGATTTGACATATGCCACCAGCTGAGCGTGTAGAAACCAAGAGATACCCCCAGTCTCCCCTCGAGCCCGCATGTCGGCGAGTGAGGGGGGGCCCGCTCCCGACACGACATCGCCCAATCTGATATCCTGAGACAAATCCCATATGAGGAAGGACCGAGCATGCATCCCAGGTGGAAATAACGGATTGTCAAACAAAGGGGTCAGGGGTCCCGGCCTGAGTGACAACCCTCCCCGCTTCAACAATCTGTCCCATATCTTCAATAAAGGGCCTACCAAGTATGGCAGATCCTGAGTCCCGGGTCTGGAGGGAGGGTCAATCCAAGGCAAGGCTACTAGACTGAGGGGGGAGATGGCCTGCTCTAAGCCCACCCAGCATTTATCGTCCCCGTGGTGGAACCAATCCGACAGGCGGACCAGCACCGAGGCAGCGTGATATGTTCGAAGATCCGGGACCCCAAGCCCTCCCCCCGACTTGGACCTAAAAAGCGTCTCCCGCCGAATTCTGGGCCTCCCGCTACCCCAGACAAATCTAAAGAAGGCCCTCTGGAGGGATTGAAAAAAGCCCCGTTCTGGGGCCAGAGGGACCGCCTGAAACAAGTACAGAAACCTCGGGAGTATGTCCATTTTAAGAATATTTATACGGCCTAGCCATGAGTGTTGCTTCTTGCTATAGGAATTGAGGCTAGAGATCGTGGAGTGCAGGAGTGGGGCGTAATTAAGTTTATACAGGGTCCCCAGGTCAGAGGGTATCTGGACGCCCAAATATTTAATGGCCTCCCTCTGCCACCTGAACGGAAAGTTTGCCTGCAAAAGACTTTGGGTTTCAGTAGGCAGTGAGATGTTCAGGATCTCCGTTTTGGACAGGTTCACTTTGAAGTTGCTCAGTTCGCCGAAGCGTTTGAACTCCGCTAGAACAGAGGGCATGGTTGTGTGAGGAGAAGTGATATACATAAGTAAGTCATCGGCAAAGAGAGAGAGCTTGTGCTCCCTACCCCCGCAGACAATCCCCTTGATGGATGGATTCCTCCTCAAGGCGTTGGCGAGGTGCTCCATCACCAGCACATAAAGCAGTGGAGACAAGGGGCATCCCTGCCGAGTGCCGTTCCGAATACGGAAGGGACCAGACAAGGAGCCATTGACCCTCACTTTTGCAGTAGGGCCCTGGTATAGAGCCATGATCCTGGCCAACATAACCGGGCCCAAGCCCAACTGTTCCAACGTAGCCCTCAAAAAACCCCAGTGCACCCTGTCAAACGCTTTCTCTGCGTCTACTGCCAGCGCACATGCAGGGATAGCCCGCGACTGCGCGTAGTGTATGAGGGAAATCGTTTTGATGGTGTTATCTCTCGCTTCTCTTCCCGAGACAAATCCCACCTGGTCTGTATTGATCAGGGAGGGAAGCAATGGCTGTATCCTGAGGGCGATAATTTTAGCGTAGATCTTCAGGTCTACATTGATCAATGAAATAGGTCTGTAGTTTCCAGGCAGGGTGGTGTCTCTGTCGGGCTTAGGTATGACTGTGATGTGTGCCTCCAGGGCCTGTCTCGGGAAGAAGCAGTTGTCGGATATGGAGTTGAACATCTTAACCAGAAAGGGAGCCACCAATGCCCCAAGCACTTTATAGAACCTGGGGGTAAATCCATCAGGGCCCGGGCTTTTACCTACAGGGGTATCCCTTATGGCCTTCAGTACCTCCTCAATATTAAACGGATCCTCAAGTAGGTCACAATCCTCAGGGGGAAGGGTTGGGAGGGCTGTCTCCCTAACATAATCCATAATCGAGGCGCCCTTCGACTGGCCTGGGTCTTTGGGTGCCTTGGATTCAAGGTTATAAAGTTTAGAGTAAAAGGTTTGGAACTCCCCGGCTATCTGAGTAGTTTTGTGGAGCTCCGATCCCCCCTCCCCCCTCACCATGGGGATAAACGTACAACCCTGTCTGGGATGAAGAGACCTGGCAAGCATCCTACCACACTTATCACTATGTTCATAGATGCGAGCCCTGAACCTGTCCCGGTATTTGAGGAAACATTGGTCATATAGGCCCTTCAGACCTTGTCTAGCGTCCAGTAGCTCTTTCCAAACGGTTGGGGCGGGAGCGGTCTTATGCGCCTCCTCTAGCTCTCCAATACGTACTAGGGCTGCCTCAATCTGATTCGTCCTTTCCCTCTTAAGCCTAGATCCATGCTTAATGAAAACCCCCCGAAGTACACATTTAAGGGCCTCCCACTGCAGCGGAAATGAGGTCTGATCATGCTCATGATCAAGTTGAAAATTGGCTATGGAGGTCTGAATTTCAGCTAGGCACATGGCGTCCTTCAGTAAATTGTCGTTTAAGCGCCAGCTGTATTGTCTAGGGGCAACTTCCGGGGTCGGGAGGCTCAGGAAGACAGGGGCATGGTCCGACCACAGAATCTGTCCAATAGAGGTATCTGGGTCGCGCGACAGCGCGTGGTGACTGAGAAATATATAGTCCAACCTGCTATATGTATTATGGGGGTGGGAGAAGAAAGTGTAATCTCTTGCCCCCCCATGTTGAACCCTCCAAGTATCTACTACCTGGAGGGAGCGAAGTGCGCCTCGCAACCTATGCAGTTTAGAGCAGGGTATCCCGGATCTCCCCTGAGAAGAGTCAAGCCGCGGGTCAAGGGCTAAGTTGAGGTCCCCTCCCAACACCAAGGTACCCTCCGAGAATCCCTCCAAGACACGAAGTATCCCGAGGCCAACCTCCACCTGAGCCTGATTTGGCAGGTATAGGTTAGCAAGGGTGTACCTAGCCCCCGAAAGCGTAAATTTGAGAAAGATATATCTGCCCTCTGGGTCTGTTTTCGATTCAAGTGGTGTCAGAGGGACACCCCTGTGGACTGCAATAGAAACCCCTTTAGATTTGCTCTCCGGATTGGAGCTGTGATACCATCTGTCGTAATACCTGTTCCTAATCTCCGGAACCTTCCCCCTGCAGAAGTGCGTCTCCTGTAACATAAGAATATCCACCCTCTCTTTGTGAAAACCGTATAGTATTTTAGCTCTCTTCTCAGGGACATTCAACCCTCTAGCATTAAAGGTACAGATCCGAATGTCCGCCATGCCCGCCCAAAGTTAAAACTACAACTCGGGGGAAGAGGTGTCGCGGGGACCAATGGGACACGGACGGGGGGAAACTAGACTGCAAAGACTAGGGCAAGAACCGAACCCCAGGAGGACAGAGACACACCGAAGACAGGAAAAAAGGCGGAGGTTCTGTAAAACACACAACAAGGGGAAATAGAGAGAAAGAAAAGAGAGAAAGGAAAAAAAGAAAAAAGGTGGGAAGAGAAACCAAAAAAGCCCTACCTTATAGAGGAGGGCAAAGATAGAGTAGAGGGCGAGCCCTCAAAACCACGCGTACCTATCGGACAGAGTCCAACAGGGCGGCGTGAACAGTAGTTGTGGAGGTAGCCTAACCACTCAGGAGCCACCCCAAAATGTACCAAATGTTAAATAATTAGGCTCCCTAAACCCAAACTAACCGCAGAACAATGAGCCTTTAGTAACATCAAATACATCAGTAACATCATATAACCTCACGGGGGCGCTTACCATGTTTATTTAACATCCCCCCTCTCCGCCCGAGGAGCCCAGGTCAGACCCAGGACCGGACAACCCGCACGCCATAATTCACTAATTCAAATTCAAAACTCAAAACGCCAAACAGCCCCAGGGGAGGCCCCCCACCATCAGGAGTATAACAATTCTGGGTCACCCCCCCCTCCCAGGGACCCCCCAGATACAGTAACATATTGTGACCCCCCGTCCCGCCACACGGCCCGCAGCAGACCAGCGGCCCCCCACCCCCCGCCCCACCACTGGGTGGATAGGACAGAGGGGGGGACCAGTCCCAGAAGGCCACGAGGAGGGAAGAGGGGGAACACGGGCATAAAACAGCAGGCTGTAAACATTAAACTATACACAATAATAAGCAATGGTAAATGGTAAAAACTGTTAAACGATAACCGATAAACCCCCTCCAGGCGAACACCCGCCCACCCCGCCCACCAACCAACACCCCGATCAGGAAATCAGAGCGGACCGTGATAGTCACTGTATAGGTCCTTTTCATAAGGTTGACAGATGCTCCAATTGTCAGTGTAAATTTCACGGTTGAGAGGGACAGTCACTTCCATGAGGGCAGAGGTGGCATACGTGGGGGTCCGCTGAGGGGGGGGAGACCCGCCACCAGGGTGAGAGAGGCGCCAAAACGGCAACAGGGGAAAAAGGGGTAATGGACGGGGCTAACGGCCACGAATCGGCCCTGGGGCATCACCCCTACGGCCTCTGATCATCCGGGGTCTCCGAGGTGCCCGCTGAGGCATAGGGGGGAGGGGGTCAAGCGCCAACCAGTCCGGTACCGGGAAGGGGTCCGACTCCAAGAAAATAAACAGGCCCGGAAGGTCCGCCTTGCTTCTGAGGGCATATGTGGAATTGTTCCTGCGGACCACGAGGTGGAACGGGTGGCCCCACTTGTAAGACGCGCCGACCTCCAGTATCCGGTCAAGAAGGGGCCGCAGCAAGCGTCTCATCAGGAGGGTGCGACGCGACACGTCTGGTAAGATCGTAACTTGGGAGCCCCGGAAACCAATCTTCCCCCTCTCCCAGGCCAAGCGTAAAATCTCCTCCTTAACGTGAAAAAAATGGATTCTGCATAAGACGTCTCTGGGAGCCTGAGGGTCCCCGGCCGGGCGCCCCGCCACCCTGTGGATCCGGTCAATAATCAGCTCAGCGTCCGGTGGCTTTCCCATCAGGCCGTTGAACAGTTCTGTCGCCCAAATACCCAGGTCTTCCGATCTAGTGGATTCCGGTATGCCGCGAAGCTTCAAATTATTGCGTCTATTTCTGTTCTCATGGTCATCCGTCTGGAGTCTGACATCGACCAGCTGTTGCTGATGCATCGCCAGGTTTCTCTCAAGGGTCGCCAAGCGCGTATCGTAATCCGAGCGGGACTCCTCCAATGACGCCACTCTAGTATCCAAGGCAGAGGATTTCTGCTGGAGGTCCTCTATTTCTCTGCGTAAGGCTCGTTCAATCCTTGTAGCGACAGCCTCCAAGTCAGCTTTAAGCTCAGCTTTTGTCGGAAGACACTGCAGGAGATCCCTAAGACTAGGGTCTATCGGGGACTGTGGGAATAACTGGCCAGCCGGGGCCCGTGCCGAGGGCATCCCAAATCGAGGGTCGCAGGATGCCACCACAGGGACAGGTCGTTGGACACGCTCTGGGTCTCCCGGTCCACCCAGACTTGTGCACAGAGGGGGTACTCTGTCTGGTGTAGTGATGTCAGGGCCAGGCGACCAGCCCAGAGATGAGGTCTCTATGGAGGCATGTGGAGGTGTAGAAATATTCCCAGTGGCCCCGGGAGTCGGGTGGATCTCTGCCCTGACTATCCAGGGGCTCCGCGCAGGACCATCTCCCCAGGCATGAGAGGCAGACGGTGACCGGGGTGGACTATCCCCCCATGCATGGGGTGCTCGCGGGGAGGAAGCCTGGAGCAGCCATTCAGGAGCCGAGGGGTTAAGCTGAGGGGATGGTAGGTCACATGCATGCCCCTTTAATACCTTCTGCCCCAGGTCATCTAGGGCGCCCTGAGGTGACACATTGGTGTGTGGCGAGGAGGGTGCGGAGAGGGCTGACATGCATAAGGGGGAGGGCGGGGGCCTCTCACCTTCTAGTTCCCGAGGCTCCATCCCCGCCGTGCCCGCCGCACTAACCTTCACCGGCCCCTCCGGCAGACAGGGGCCAGCAGCAGAGGTGACATCTCCCGGTCGGGTCCGGTGCGCCATCTGCGGGGCGGCCTCCAGGTCGCAGTGAGGCTCCGCTCCGCACATCCCGGCCCCCTCAGTGCAGCCGTCCGGTGACGTCACAGCAGGTCCCGAGAGCGCCGCGGCCGCCACTCCCGCCGAGCCTCCAGCACCGGGGACACAGGTAGGCAGGGGGCTCCCGTGGAGGAGGGGGTCCGCGCGCTCCATCGCCGTTCCCGCAGTTCTGCGGCGGGTCCCCGCGCGCTCCTCACCCGCGCTGGGCTGGCCGGGCGCCATCTTGGGTGGCTGGGTCCTCTGCCCCGTCGGATCCCGGGGGCCAAAGAAGCTTCCGATCTCCCTCTTTGGGGGCTTTCTGGCGGGTCCCCCCGCTTTCTTCTTCCTCCCACTCCCCATTGCGTCCGATCAGAGGGGATTTTGGGAGCCCAAATCAGCTGTAAAGTAAGGGGTGACAGCAGAGCCAGGAGCCGCACGTCCTCACTCTCTCATGGTCAGGCCACGCCCCCTTATTCTGCCTTTTAATAATTTTTCTTTAGATAAACTCTGTGGAACCAAAGAATTCTTCGAGATATTACTTCCTGAAAGATGAGCCCACTGCAACAAGCTGGGTACGCATAGAAATCTTAGTGTGTATAGAATATCAGTGAATATATGGTTTGTGTGGGGTATTTCAAATGTAAAAGGTTGTTTTGGGTGAGAAACTGTATCAGAAAATCTCATAAAGAGCTCTTTCAGTTTGGGGGAGTCTCCTGGGCAGGAAAAGGTGTCTACATATACATATGTGGTACTGTTGTAACCGGGAGAAATGGGGCTTTTACATGCAATATGATTTTATTGCAAAACTTACATTTTGTATTACAAAAAACTGTACAAATTGTAAAAAAATTGTTTTTAATTTTTTTCTGCACATATTTCACCCCAAAATATTGAGAATACACTACAAAAATGACAAGACATTTTATGTTAAAGCCCAGACTGCTAAAAAACAATATATAATTTTTCTGGGAAATCCCTTACAAAATCACAGTTGAACACATATAGCTCAAATTGTGAAAAATGGTCAGGCAACAGAGGGTGACAAAATCTCTTGGTAGGCTGACAGTTAAAGTGTTGAATAAGATGAATATTACAAAGTAACACATGAAACAATTATAGCAGCATTACTATGGACAGGCGAGAATACCAAATGAACTGACAGATGCAGAGTGATAGATGATACTGATCAGTCAATGAATACATCCCAAATCAAAAACAGACCAGCAACTGAGTGTGCTTTAAAACGTAATGCATACCCTATATTAAAAAAAATTGTAAAATAAAATGGTAGTAATGCAATTATGGGGGTGCAGGCACATTTGGATAAGTATTCTGAATGTATTATGTATTCTATGCAAATCTCTTTCTTTGCTTCATTTTCTGTGTGATGGCTGAGCTAGGAAAAGCATGTCATGGCACATTTTGAGTTTTGAACATGATCTGCTGTGGTCAGAGGCAGCTGCACGACTACTGTGGCTTGCTGTGCTCACTAACACTGGAAGTACAAATGGTCCTGAAGGAATGAAATTGAAAGTAGAAGCAAAACTTGGAGCCCTGCTTTAGCTTCTACCCTGAGCTGCAGGAGATGGAGTAGAGGCACTTGGATGGAACAGGCCTCAGGTAAGCTGCTAACTGTTTTGTTGCCACTGCGTTTACAGTTCCTTTAAAACCCATGTGTGGGTACATGGACATCTTAATTATTTGTCCCCTGGATGCATATTATAAAAAGAAAAGGTAAAACCGCTAATTATAATTCATATGTAGTTAAGCAATGTGATGTTTTTTGCATTCTGAATAAGGTAGTTAGTTCTCAGAGTGATTAGCCCCGGCTTAATAGGGCTCTGCTTTTAGCATTCAGATGGCATGCAGAAACAGAGAGCTTTCCTGTGCTCCTTACAATGGCACTTTGTGCAATAAAATACTCAGGCAAAAGCTGCCGTCAACCCTTCCTGTTATTTAACACAAGCCTTTGGTTAAGGAATGTGGAAGTACCAATACATCTCAGCAGCTTCACAACTATGCCCAACGCACTACTTCTGTGAAAATATGACGACTATGTGTTTATAACCAAAGTGAGAAAAAAATTATTGATGATCATTTAAAAAACTCAGCCAGGAATATTTCCATATCTTTTCATTTAAATGAAATGTTTAGTAATAAGACCATTTTCAGGCACTTTTTCATGCCATGCAGTACTGCTAGGGTTCCTCACTGGATTGTGCCCCCAGAACAATCCCTTTCAGGTTTAGCATTATAGTTCTGAAACACGGAGAAGAACCTGGCCCTTTAAAGTGGACCAAAACCCACCCTGGAGTCTGATACTCCCTTTAGCGGCGCCAGGGATCTGTGAATGGTGGCACTGGCATGCTCCCTGTTAAAGCGCTCGTATCCGCTCGTATTAGATGAGCTGGATGAAGGGGCTTGAGCGGA
Source organism: Gastrophryne carolinensis (assembly GCA_027917425.1). Lineage (NCBI taxonomy): Eukaryota > Metazoa > Chordata > Amphibia > Anura > Microhylidae > Gastrophryne > Gastrophryne carolinensis. The sequence continues at coordinate 143,845,151 of CM051243.1, read as the reverse complement.
TCTGAGCACGCTGATTGGACGGTTGCACATGCGCCATAGGACCGGGGAAGGGTGAGATGGGGTAACCTGGAGTGTTTCACACAGTGGGGCACCCCCGATGGGGGGGGGGGGCAAAGACCAAACTCACTTTAAGGAACCATTTCAGGACTGGGTGAAGTTTCTGGGGTGACAAGATGACTTTTTCATGAATTCCCCTTAAAGTGGACCAACACCCACGGGTGATCGGCCCGGGAATCTATAAGATTCCCGGGCCGATCACCTCCCTCCCCGCGGGACATCCGAGATCGGGATGTCCCGCGGGGTGAAACCCCCCCAAACTCCTTACCTTATCTTCTGTGAATGGCCGGCGCGGGCACGCACGCGTCAAGAGTGACGCGCGGGAGGCGGGGGGCGGAGGAGCCGCTTGTCCGCGGCTTGTCCGTCGGCGCGGGGAGAGGTGAGTTTTTCGGGGGGGTTTCACACAGCGGGGCACCCCGATCGGGGGTGCCCCACCGAAGTGGACCAAGACCCAGGATAGTCAAAATCCTGGGTGTTGGTCCACTTTAAAGAGCACCTCCAATGGTTTTATCCTCCACCCCTCCTGCCCCCCCCCCCCCATTTGCTAAGCCTGATTTAAGGAATGAGATAAAAAAAGAAACTACTCAACTGCAATCACCAATAGATCACAGTGAATATATGACCCTGCTCCACCATGCCTACCTCAATCCCTTGCATCTGCAGTGGCACCATATTGTAGTGATTGGGTGACTCAGGACCTTCCACTCTACAGGCCACAGATGGAGTATATAGTAATCATTTTTTCTTTCCTTTTCTGCCCAAATTGGACTTTGCACCTCCTCCTGCCATGCCCTATCCCCCAAGGATCACCTCTTGGCAGTCCTCTTTAAAGAGTAATTTCAATTTTGACTGCATTTTAAAAAATGTTTCATTATTGTGTGACAAAATGATGTCTTCAATGCTCTAAGGCTATCTGTTATTTTTTACATTTTCTATTTGTATGCAACTCTCTGTTATAAAAGAAAACAGTTTTCCATAGCAACAATGTGTTTACCTTAGCTATGTACACCAAAGTGGTGATTTTGAGTACATATCATAGACTTCCTGACTTGGGTGACAGGTTTAACCCATTCTGCTGAAATTCAACTTCTTCCGTTTGACAGGACAGTCTTGTCTTTGCCAGTAGCAAAATGGGCATTAGGCTGCTTAGGCTTAGCCAAAGCTGCTAAAGAGTTCACCTGTTACATTGGAAGAATTGTGGGACTTGTAGCTCATTGTTTACCCAAGGCTATGAAAACCACCGCGTGGCTGCAGGGAGAACGGGGATGTAGTGGCCAGGGATCATAGTGTCACGGGACCCGCTGGAAAAGTTGAGTTTACCGGCAACCCGGGAGGTGTTGCACAGCAGGACAGTCTGGTATAGGATGCCTGGGGGGCAGGCTAGCGGCTGGCCCTGAAGTCTTTTAGATTCTAATGCCGCCCCAAGCAGGTTTTTATCTGCTTTAAAGCCTAAAAGCACAGCATAACCTCTATTGTTAAGGCTACAGACTGACGAGGGAACCATTTTTTTCTAGCTTATTATTGTTAAGTTATTTAGTTGATTTACTGAATTCTATCAAAGTGTTTTATTTAATTAATTTATTGATTTCATTTTTATCTGTTATGGCTGTATGTTTAGGAATATGCACTACCTGTCCAAAAGGCTTGCAATAGTCGCACTCTTCTCAGCTGATTGGGGGACAGCATAAAAAAGAGACACAATGGTGTAACACAATGGTGTAACAATTACCTTTGCCTGCAGTATCACTTTAAACCAGACCAAAAAATAGACATTGTGTGAGTGATGGAATCAGGTTGTTTGGACATGATTACTATTGAGGTTTAGACCAGCTTACAGTGTGAAAACTACAGGTAATCTAAAAACAATGAATAGCAGTCAACCCTTGGAGATAGAGTGTGGTCATTGGTGGACTGCCGCGCAATGTGTGGGGACCGGCGTTCCTCTCCCCCCTTTCTTCATCACCTTGGTCACTAGTGATGCTTTATGATTTATTGTTTATTTGATTTATATCATTATGATAATAGATTGATACAGCTATTTATTTAATGGAGTCTTAGGTTAGGTTGATATATTTGTTTGGGGTTGAAGAATTTACACCTGGGTTTGGATTGCATCCATATTACATTGGCACTTTTTTTTTTTTCATATGTTTTTAATTTTAGTTTTATATACCATATATCATGCATACTGACTGCTGTGGTGGGGTGACTTGCATATGGGAGTAGTATTAAAGCTCCATTGCGTTAAGATGTTTTATTTTGCTTTGATATTTGTTTGTGTATGAACATATTTATGTAATGTTCATTATATTTAATAAAACATTATAGATGTTTAGATTTTATGGTTATGTAACTTATAGGAATGGGTAGCAGGCGGATAGTCTATGAACAGTTAACAGAGAGACATGATGCAGGCATGTGCTGCTGGAAAGGCAAGCAGCCAACCAATCAAGGCAATACTCCACATTTCTTCCACAGAGCCCCAAGTGGAGGGGAATGGGTATGCCCTGGATGATTTTCTGGGTGACCTTCTATTTGTCACACGCCTGGGAAAAGGAAAAGCAGGTGAAGGTAATAAATGCATACATACTGGGAACCAGAACTAGAACTGAAAAGGTCAAGGACCAAACAAATAACTCAATAACAAGCCAAACAGAGCTCACTTAAGAGTAAAATGCAAGGTCAATCACAAGACAGGGACTAGGCATGCCGTTGCAGAGAGCAACGACCATAAAACACAACAATCCAGTGGGGAGGTAGGGTTACGCCTGAACATGGAAGAGACAACACCTAGGACAGGGTGAAGAGCAACAGAGATAACTGTACAGACTAAAGACATACATGTCCAAGAATAAAACAACAGGGACATTACTTAAAACGGATGGAAACCCAAAAAACATCCCCGTTGCACCTCCAAGGCCCCGTCCACCCAGCACCTTTTGAGATTGCCGACTGAGTCCTGGGTAATGTGTCAGCAGCCGGCTGGCAGCATTCCTGGTTTCTCTGTGGAGTGTGTGCCCCCCCCCCAGCGCCCAGCTTACCTAAATGGATGGGCATGGGAGCACACACAGCTACAGGATTGCCAGTGATACACCCACCAGCGAACACAGCATTGCGGGATCTGGCGGGAAAGGTAAGATTATTCGTGACCCCAGGGATTTCAAACAGAAGGTATCCTGATTTAAGATGTCCTGGGGACATACTACCAGCCCTGTAGTGCAAGGTGTTGTTATCCACTTTAAAGTGGAGGTCCATGTTTGTTTATTTGTAACCCCCTACCCTGCCACTCTCCCCTGGTGCTGATGCAGGATGGGGGGGGGGTTACGAAGAAATATACCCTTTCCTCAACCATGGACCACACAAACATACAAACAAATACAAAGAAGGAAACCCCTTACCTCGCATGTGGTTCAGCACTGTTTTCCCTGTGGTGGATGGCACACTGTGTCTTTTGTGCGACAGCTGCACAGACCCAGTAGACCGCGGGTGGGGTAAGGGTTTGCTTCTTGTACCCCCCATACCCTGCATCAATCACCGTTGATCCTCAGGAGTCTATTGTTATTTACCTACAGGCAATTTGGGGGGTATTCAAAATGTACATCTTTGAAATATTTCCAATCACTAAGCCCCATGTTTTAAATGGGTTATGGATACCCAGTAAGTCCTGGTGAATGTGTAACACAAACTGAGCCATTGCCAGTGTGTTAAAATTGGGATTTAACCTAGTAGAAATATATGACTGTTTGTCCAAAACATTGACTACAAGGCCTAAAGGCAAACATGCCTTGACTTGCTTATACATTATGTATGTTTCCAAATGCAGTTTAATATTTGTATTTGATATCGAGCTTTCCAAAATGCTACAAGAATTAAAGGAATTAGTAAAATCCTCTTAAAAACGTCAAGAATTTTGGCAGTCCTGTCTGTACATAGCTGAAGGACGCAGCATAATTTGCAGCGAATTGCTCTAGGCAGAAATCAGAACACACCATGTGATGCAAAGCACAGTAATATTATACAGAATCTTCATGTGCAACATTATTAAAGATTGTCCAGACGCATGCAAAAGTATATTCCCATTATGTACGACTGCACATGGCAATGTTCTAATTTCATTTTAAAAACAAAGCTACAGTATATTGACAGAGTAGTTTGAAATTAAAGTTTTATTTGTGTCCTCTGTGATGGGAATGGTCGTGCGGAGTCATACAAGCACACTGTATGCATTGCATTAGATTGAGAAGGAATTGACTGACAGTGTGGGTATCTCCATTTTAGTATATCACTAACAGGGGGTGTTAACTAGACACGAGTCTCAGGAATGTATATGGGGCCTGGATCAGAAGGGGGGGGGGACACTAAAGAAAGAGGAAGAAGAAATCACCTTTCCTTTCTATAACCAGAGAAAAGAGACAGCATGAGACTGACACTGCATCAGGTAAGCTGCCTGACAAATGATTTTAATGTTTGACTGGTGAATCCTTTAAAGTGGACCAACACCCAGGATTTTCACTATCCTGGGTGTTGGTCCACTTCAGCGGGGCATCCGAGATCAGGATGCCCCGCTGTGTGAAACCCCCCCAAAAGCCCCCCAAAACGTACCTTTTCGGCGACGGACAAGCCGCCGCCTCCGGCGCGTCCCTCTTACAGGGCGTGCGCCCGCGCCGGCCATTCACAAACGGCCGGCGCGGGCGCGCGCACTGCTAGAGGGGCGCGCGGGAGGCGGCGGCGGCTGATCCGTCGCCGATAAAGTAAGGTTTTTTTTGGGGGGGGTTTCACCCCGCGGGACATCCCGATCCCGGATGCCCCGCGGTGAGGGAGGTGATCGGCCCGGGGATCTTATAGATTCCCGGGCCGATCACCCCTGGGTGTTGGTCCACTTTAAAGGTTGTACTTCTAAATCTACTTTTCTTTATTGCATGGCATGGCCTGCTTCGGTATTCATAACAGTTGGGTTATTCCGCCACAAGGTGGCGCAGTGGTACTGCAGAAAGCTGTGGCATCTCCTGGCCCCCTATAAAAACGGGATCAACCATAGAGTTCCCAGTGTTTCCTCTGCAGTGAAACTGCGAAGTGAGAAGATGGCTCTCTCTCTTGCGCAGGTGAGTGGGGCAACCAAGCCTGCAGCCCTGCAAGTCTATTTCCACCCGTTTCTGGACCCTCACTGCCTCCCAGCCTTGGCTGACAGATCGTGTAAGGGTAGAAGAGCACTAGGGTCAAGTGCTCCTGGAGCGCTGCTCCAAGCCGCAGACCCTGTTCCACAAAGGGTAGCCGGCCATAGGTTTTATGGTGAGCCTACTAGGGATGCGGAGTTCCTGTTCTGGCTTCTGAGGGGGTGAGTGTTTTGGGGACGGTGTCCCCTTCTTTTCCTTCAGGGGTCCCACCCCCCCTCCTGGCCTGGATACTCGCCATTGCCTTCTAGTCTCTCTCTCTCCCCCCTCCACCTCTCTGACTTTGGGGGGGGTGGGTGGTAGCGGCGAGTGGTGTTAGCAGTGGTGTTTTGGCGTTTACAGTGTGTTTTTTGCCTGCCGCGCCGCTTTGTACTGCGCTCCGCGGCTGTGGGCGCTATAACATGTGACGTTTTTGCTTTGTCATGGTGCCGGCGGGGTCACGTGGGCGCAGTTTTCGCGCTCCTTGGGGGGGCGGGGCCGGGGGATGATGTGTATTGGGTCGTCCCCCCGCGGCCCACCCCTTGAGGTACCTCTGCCGGCGCCATTTTGGATTAGCTGCGCGTCTGGATTTTTCCCTTCCGGGCTGCAGCGCTGTTTCCTCTGGTGTGTTGCTTCATCCTGTGGTCTGTGCCTTGGTGACCCTGCGGTGTCCTTGATCCGTGAGTCCCCCTTGGGGGTTTTTTATTAGTTTCGTGGGGAATGTGGTGCGTGATGCTCATGTGTCGTTTTTACTTATGTCTTTCAGGCGGGATACCAGTGGGTTGTGGTTTCTCCCGGCTCTACTCCTTCCCCCCCCTCATCCCCCCTTTTTTGCTGATCTGGGGGCATCCCGTGGGAGGGCATCCCGGGTGGCTTTTGTATTAGCCTTTACCCAGCGCTGGCCTGTTGCGCCTGTGTTAATCACCATATGGAGGCTTCTGGGGATAGCGCGCTCGGGTGTCCTTCGGGGAAATCCCAGCTGTGTTCCATGTGCGGGGTATCCCCTATCAGCAATGATGTCATGGTGTGCGTGCCCTGCGCTCAAAGTGTCCTTGCGCTCCAACTTGGTTTGCCTGCATCGCTTCCCAGCTCTGCGCCCCCCACTGCTGCAATTAGCTCCCAGTGAGGGGGATGCTAGCAGGGGGTCACAGTCTGATCTAGCACTTTGTGTGGCCAACATTGAGAAGCAGCTTGCCGGGCCTATTCCTAGAGAGGCTTCTGGCACCCACACCCTCCACTTTCACACCTTCACGCTTCACTGAGGAGTATGAGGAATTTGATGCTACTGGGGGACCTTATTCCCTAGGAGAAGGGGAACTGTTCCAGGACTCCTCTGGGGACCAGCAGGAGGGTTGCATTAATGACCCTGGGTCTGCGTCCGGGGAGGAATCATGGTACCCTGAGGACATTGACAATCTGCTGTCACAATCTGCTTGCACATTGCTCCCCCTGAGGTGGCTAAGAGAAAGCAGGGTGACCTTTTGTTCTGGTAAACAGCGTCTGGAGTTCCTTGAGCAGGGCCATTTCACTTCTATGGTGCTTAGGGAGTGGGAACATCCTAACAGGCTGCCCGCTGTGCCCAAGGGATTGGATAAGAGATATCCCTTTCCTGCTGATCTAGTAAAGCGTTGGTCCTGTCCCCCTGAGGTGGACGCTCCTGTGCTAGGCCTGTCTAATACTTCGGTCATGCCTTCCTCTGACAATTCCACTCTGAAGGACAGCGAGGACCGGCGCATGGATCAGCTGGCCTGCCATGCTTTTACTTGTGTGGGGGCAGGACTGCACCCGACCTGTGCTGCTGCCATTACTGCTATTTCCCTTAAGAAACTGCTCAAGCGTCTCTGTGATGGCGCTATGGCTGGTAGGAGGAGGGAGGATTATAGGGCCCTCTTGCTTTGCTCTGATTTTGTTGTATTTATCCTTACTGCCATGGATGATGCTGTGAGGCTGGGCGGTAGGGCCTCTGCACTTTTGATGGCTATGCGCCTCTTTGTTTGGTTACGTCAGTGGGCAGCTGATGCTGCTGCTAAGAAGGCTCTCACTGGGCTCCCCTTTGCGGGGCTTCGGCTCTTTGGTGAGCGTCTTGATGTTTTGGCCAAGGATGGCAGGCTGCCTCATCGTAGGAGACAGCCCCGGCCTTTTCGGGGGACCTCCGTCTCCCTCTCCTCCCTTCGTTCTTCCAGAGGAGGTTGTGGCTCCCTCTTCTCAGGTAGCCGCAGAGTGTCCCCCTCCCAAGGCCCTTCAGGCATGAGGAGGCACCCTCACCCATCCAGGTGGGGGGGTGGCTTCGGCTCTTTGCTCACGTCTGGAGGCTCCACGTTTCAGACCGGTGGATTCAGGAGGTGGTGTCCTCCGGTTACAAGATAGAGTTTGCAGCCTGGCCGCCCCCAAGATTCATCAGATCCCGGATGTCTTTAAACCCCCTGTCAGCTCAAGGGTTATTTTCGGCGGTTCAATGCCGGCTGGAGTCAGGGGTCATTTGTCTGGTGCCCCATCAAGAACAGGGTCAGGGGTACTATTCCAATCTCTTCACGTTCCCCAAAAAGGACGGCTCTCTGAGGTCCATTCTGGACTTGAAGGGCCTCAAACATTTTTGCATGGAGACGCTACGCTCTGCTGTCGGTACCCTTCGCCTGGCGGGTGACTTCATGACCACCGTGGACATCAAGGATGCTTATCTTCATGTGCCTATCTTCCCAGGTCATCAGAGATTTCTGAGGTTCGTGCTGGAGGATCAGCATTACCAGTTTGTGGCCTTACCATTTGGTATCACCTTGGCGCCTCGGGTGTTCACCAAGGTGCTGGCGGGAGTGATGGCTCTGCTACGAACCCGGGGCATTCGCATCCTTCCCTACCTGGACGACATCCTCATTGTGGCTTAGTCCTTTCATCAGGCCGAACAGGACACCCAGGTGGTGATCTCCACTCTGGAGTCCTTCGGCTGGGTGAACAATTTTCCCAAGTCTTCACTGTCCCCGTCCTTGGTGAGGTCCTTTCTGGGCATGACACTGGATACCTCTCAGGTCAAGGTGTTCCTTCCTCAGCAGAAGGTGGAGGGCCTTCAGAAGCAGGCACTGGCTCTGCTCTTGCATCCTCATCCTTCCATCCGTCTGGGGATGCAGTTGGTGGGCCTGATGGTGTCCTGCTTCGAGGCGGTCCCCTTTGCTCAGTTTCACATGAGACCTCTTCAGTTGCACCTCTTGTCAGTTTGGGATCGGGACCCTGTGTCCCTGGATCAGGAATTTGCTTTGTCTCCTCTGGCCAGGCAGTCCCTTTCGTGGTGGCTGGACTCAAGGAATCTTCTGGTGGGCAGGACCTTCCTGCCCCCCGTGCTGGGAGACTGTCACCACGGAGGCGATCAGATTGGTTCTGTCCCACCTGACCGGGACATCGGAGTCGGGCTGTTCAGATCCGCTCAAACAACCAGACGGCGGTTGCCTACATCAACCATCAGGGAGGGACTCGGAGCAAGCGAGCCTTCAAGGAAGTGTCTCTGATACTGTCTTGGGCGGAACAGAATGTCCCCTGCATCTCAGCAGTATACATTCCGGGGGTGGAGAACCAGGTGGCGGACTCCCTGAGCAGGGGGACGTCTCGTCTGGGGGAATGGTCCCTCAACTACCAGGTGTTTCTCTCCCTGTGTCACCGCTGGGGTCAGCCAGATGTGGACCTGTTTGTGTCCCGTCACAATCACAAACTTCCCAGGTTTGTCACCCTGTCACAGGATCCTCTGGCCTTCGCCACGGATGCACTGGCAATGCCTTGGACGGGGTTTCGGCTTCCCTATGTGTTCCCTCCATTCCCTCTACTGGGAAGGGTCATGCGCAAGATTGCACAGGAGGGGGTGTCAGCCATCCTGGTGGCCCCCTGTTGGCCAAGAAGGGTGTGGTTCGCAGACGTCGTGCAGTTGGCAGTAGACCAGTACGTCTTGCCCAGGGATCCAGATCTTCTCACTCAGGGACAGCTACGCCATCCCAATTTACAAACGCTAGCTTTAATGGCTTGGCTGCTGAAACCTACATCTTGACAGAGAAGGGGTTGCCTGCCTCTTTTGTGGATACCATGATTCGGGCTAGGAAGAAGTCCTCGTCTTTTATCTATTACATGGTCTGGCATGCTTACATTGCCTGATGTGAGTCCAAGTCTCTTCCCTGTCGGGTTTTTCCATTCCCAGGATTCTGGAATTTTTGCAACATGGTTTGGATTCTGAAGTACCCTCAAAGGCCATGTTTCAGCTCTAGCAAATTTTTTCCAAAGATCCTTTGCCAACCACTGGTTGGTTAACACTTTTTTCCAGGGTGTTACTCATGTGCATCCACCTCGTAAGCCTATGCTACCAGTCTGGGACTTGAATCTGGTGTTGTCTGCTCTGCAGTGTCCTGCCTTTGAGCCTATCCGTGGGGCTGCTTTGCTCATTCTGACTCTTAAGGTAGCCTTTTTGGTGGCTATCAGTTCTGTAAGGCGAGTTTCTGAGCTGGCAGCACTTTCCATCAAACCTCCTTATTTTGAGAGGCATAAGGATAAGGTGGTGTTTCGGCCTAAACCAGATTTCTTGCCTAAGGTGGTGTCTGTTTTTCATCTCAATCAGAACATTGTCTTGCCTTCATTGTGTCCTAACCCTGCTAATTCCAAGGAGCGGACACTGCATTCTCTGGATGTGGTCAGGGCTCTGAAGTTTTATTTGGTCGCTACTGAGCCTTTCAGGAAATCTGATGCTCTTTTTCTTCTCACTTCTGGACCTAGGAAGGGTTTGCCTCCGGCTAAATCCACTATCAGAAAGTGGATCCGTCAGGCGGTGGTTCAAGCCAATTCTGCTAAGGAGAAGGAACCTCCCTTTAGAATTACTGCTCATCCCACACGTGCTATTGGTGCTTCTTGGGCTTTTCAGCACCAAGCTTCTGTTGAACAAGTTTGCAAGGCCGCTACTTGGTCTTCTGTTCATACTTTTTCCAAGTTTTACAAGGTTGATGTTAAGGCCTCAGCGGATGCTGCTTTTGGCCGCAAGGTGCTTCAGGCGGTAGTGACTTGAACTGCCGGCTGTTACTCATTGGGGATCCCACCCTACTTTGGACACTGCTTTTGGATGTCCCAACTGTTATGAATAACGAAGCAGGCCTTGCAATAAAGAAAAAAGCAATTCTGTGAGTACTCACCTGTAGAATATTTTTTGTTTTTACATGGCATGGCCTGCTTTGACCCACACTTGTTATCGTTATTCTTGGTTGCCTCTTTATGGTGATTGTTCCAAGTTAATTGGGGTTTTTTACTTTTTTTTACCTTTTTTCCTTTATTCTCTCCCGGCTTCTTGTCTCACTGCTTGTCTACGCTGGGAAATCTATGGTTGATCCCGTTTTAATAGGGGGCCGGGAGATGCCACAGCTTTCTGCAGTACCACTGCGCCACCTTGTGGTGGAATAACCCAACTGTTATGAATACCGAAGCAGGCCGTGCCATACAAGAACAAAAACAATTCTACAGGTGAGTACTCACAGAATTGCTTTTTTACTTTGATCTACCCCTGTTGTAGACTATGCCATAGGCAGGGGCGGATTATGAGGGGGATGCAAGGGGCTAGGGCCCCGGGGCCTCCACTACTTGCCCTGCAAAGGGGGTCTCCACCAAGCTTTGGGTTATGGTCTGGTCCAGGAGGCTTTTCAGTCTTTGGTCTGATGGGCTGCGGGGCCGACAACAAAGCTATCAGCGGCAGTGGGGGGTGCGCCTGGGCAAGCCTTTTTTTACTTTTGAAAACCTGCAGCCAAAGCCACCACAGGGCAGGACGGAGAGTCTAGAGCAGCAGCACTACAGTGATAAGTGGGTGCAGAGCTGTCACTGCACATAAGCCACCAAGCACAGCCGCTGGCAGCTCAATGCAGGGAACTGTTTTCTGCTGGACCAGCTGGACGACTACACTACCCCCCACCCAGAATGGCAAAGCAGAAGTTCCCAAGCAGCAAGCACCCACCCAACGGTGGCACAAGGGACTCGATCTGATGTTGTAGTAAGTAGGCGGGTGCCAGACAACCACCAATCAGTTACGTGGCTGGACTATTATTTTAAAGGATAAAAAAATACTGTATCTGGGGCCTGAGAAGATCCAGATTTAAGAAACATAGTTCTGAAAGACTATGGTTTATTTTCTGTATGTTAGAGTAACGCTTTAACGCTGGACTTTTCTGTAATTGCTTTTGCAAGGCTTCTCCTTATCCCTTATTTCTTATCTAAGGAATGTGCTGCTTCGCATGGGGGCCTCTGGGAACTGAGAAAACTATAAAATACTCCCTGAATTCAACCTTGTACATAGTCATAAATTTTCTGTTCTCATTATTTTTAACTTAGGTAATTGTCTGTTCTGCGCATGCTCTAACTATGAAAGTTTTCAATAAAATCAGGGGTCAGAAGCTCCCCCTGCTCGGTGTGTTTCTCTGAGGTTTTGCTACACACCTTGTCGCGTGTATTGATTTCTCTTAGAATATAGTAATTGGGAATCGGACAACAGAAGCCAGACCAAGTCCGCTTAGTGACTTGAACGTAACATTACGTGGCGCCCGAACAGGGACTCTCGATAGTGGTCGCAAGAGGTATCGCACCCGCCGAACGGAACATCAACTGATGCCACCTCGGAACAGCAGACTTCAAAACCTGGCCAGGTAAGAGACAGCTTTTATGTACTCTTATACTCTGCTCTTCCCCTGTGAGGCATCAGCGGGTCCGTTCTAAGGTGAGATAGGCATAGCCAGCCTCTGCGAAAGAGGGTCATTTTAAGAATCCTAAGGCGCTTCTGTTGTCTGCATTTGTTTTGTCTGTTTGTATTTGTCTTGTCTGTCTGTTCCCTTAAGAACTTGTTATTTTTGAGAGTGTGATAAAAAACTTTATGAGCCTGGCATTTAGTTAAAAACTTTGGAAGGTCATTAGACGCCCCATCCCACTGGCGAGGGAAAACCCGCTATAACCCAGTGACGGTGAACGCAAGTGGTGACCAGAAGAAGTTTTAGATAAAAATTTTACCCTGTATGGTTCCATAGCTCATTTAGGCGTGAGCTAGTTTGTCAAGTTGACCGGATTTGACGGCGCCTTTACGGTGCATGCCAGCCGATCTTGACTTTGTTAAGTTATAAGAACCACAGTTCCCAGGCTTAGTTAGAAGACCAGGACTAGTCGATAGGTGATTTCAGAAAATTAAAGCCAATATTACTGGGATGGGAATAAGATACAATTAGTGTATCTAGGACTGTCACTTACCCATATGATAGGTGATGTGTTGTTTGTGATCCTAATTGTTTGTCTTGGATTATGTGTTGCTATTTGGTTAGCGTGTAGGATCACTAGACATTACCAGGAGAGACCCACAGAGAGGTACTCCAGTTCCTAGTTCCTTAGGAGGAAGCCAAAGAAGGCTAGCCCACAGAGAGGTTAGACCCCAATAAGGTACCTGAGGCAGGTTGCTAGGAAGGTGGGAAAAGAACAGTCCAAAGAGATACCCCAGGAAGAGAAGTGGCAGACATTAGAAGAAATCCCCAGGGAAAGGTGTGGCTTAGATGCCGCTAGGAATTTGAAAAAGATTTGGAAGGAATTTAAGCTAGTTCATAAATGACAATTAGATTTAGGGAAATGGGAACAGATAGCTAAAGGGAAACATGGAATTATTTTTGACAAAGGATGGGATCATCAAGTGGAATGTGCTCTGAAATTTTCAAGTTTAGCAGAAAAGGAAGGCTGGACGTACAGTCCACATAGGAAACAATGGAATACTACACCATTGCTTCATCCCCAAGTAGACCCCATACCTGATGTTCCAACAAACCCAGTACCGCCACCCCCATATGAAAAGACAGTAAAAGAAAGAAACTAGTAAGTTGTATCCTAGACTCCCCATTGGCCAGTAACAGTACGTATGGTCCAGATCCAGGACCAGATGATGGCGATAGCAGCTTATGGCAATGCTATTGTGGAATGATAAAGTAAGGGTTGGGACAGAATGTGTACCCAGTGTAAAGTAAGGGAGCAGGATAAAGTAGTAAATGAAGAAGGAACATGGAAATGTGTAGTTTGTGGTTGTAGAGGGATGGGTTTAGAACAAGAAGAATGTAATGTTTGTGGAGCAGATCAGCAAGGAGGGGATCCAGATGAGCGAATAAATGGTGTTAGCACAAGAAAGAAAAAAAGTAAATTTAGTTACTGAAAAATCATGGACTTGCCATCACTGTATGACTTATGGTTTACCAGAAAATGTTACACATTGTCCAAGGTGTAAAACTTATAGGTACACAGGATCCCCTCCCAGGAACAACACATATAAATTAGTTGTGCCTGTGTTTACCCATACCAGGCAGAGTCCAGATGCTCAAAATGCAGGACAGTTTGTCAATTTATTAACCAAGAAATCCCTTATTATAAGCCATGGACTCCAGCTGAATGTATGGCTTTGTTGCAGAATGCACCTGATCCCCGTACTAGCCCTTCTAGGTTTGGCAGGTATGTAGTACAAATGATGGAGTCACATAATGCCACCTGGTTGGATGGAGAAGATCTTTGTAGGATGAAAATGTCCCCTACTATGTTTCATCAATTTACTGATTATATGAGAGCACATGTACCACAGAATGTTAGACTTGGGGACAGTAGAACTGATTTTTTATTTAACACTTGAACATATATTGATGAAGGCTTAGATGTTGGAAATATTGGAGTTCAAAGGTTGTTTGTTAGAGCCTATATTGATGGTTTAAAACCAACCATTAAGGAAAAGTTAAAGGCTACTACCCCAGATTGGAGAACTAACCATACTATGGCACAATTGTTAGCTAAAGCACAGGGTATTGAAATGGATATGCATGACAAGCCCAAGGTGCGTATGGTTGGCCAGGTTAACACTGATGTTAGACCTAAATCTCAAGGTAATTTTCAGAGTAAAATTTTAAAATGTTACTACTGTGACAAACCTGGTCACATTAAGAGGAATTGTAAGAAAGTTTGCTGCTGATCAAGGAACAGCCCCCAATAAGTCAGAATCTAAAAGTAAAGAGCAAGACTGACTAACGGCAGTAACATTCACAGTACCAGCCAAAACACCCATAATACCGATTGAAATTGATGGCAAAACAGTTGAATTTTTGATTGCTATAGGAGCGACTAAATCTGTCATTAGCAATAAAGTTTTAAGTAAGAAACAGCAGTCAGAAGCCCAAACTATAGCTTCAGGTTTCGATGGTCTGCCTAAAGTTATGCCCATATCTAAGCCACTAGAGGGCAGGCTTGGTCCACACATGTTTATTTCTAAATTTGTAGTCTGTGATTCAGCTCCTTACAATTTATTGGGTGTAGATAATTTAACTAAGTTACAAGCAAAAATTGATTTTCAAGAAGATGGTCAAGTTGTTCTAACTTTGCCTGACCATCCTGATGATTTAGAATATTGTATGCAAATACAAGCTCTTGAAGATTTTGAACTCACTAATGTACTTACAGAGAATGATCAAGACTTACTAAGAACTGTACCTGACCATTTATGGTCTAAGTCAGGGTCTGATATAGGACTTCTCCCTGTCTCACCAGTAGAGGTCCATATCAAACCAGGATCTACCTTACCACAGCTTAAGCAGTACCCTTTGAGTGCTGCACAAGAACAAGCTATAGGAGAACAAATTGACGAGCTTTTGGCCAAGGGTGCTTTGATTCAGATGCAATCAGGGGCTAATACTCCTTTGTATCCAGTCAGGAAAAAGGTTTTGGAACCAGGACAGCCTGTGAGATACAGGATGGTACAAGATCTTAGAGCCATTAATAACATTTTGGCTCCAATGACACCAGTGGTTCCAAACCCTCATACATTGCTTTCTCAAATACCGAGTACAAGCATGTATTTTTTCTTGCGTGGATCTAACGGGAGCTTTCTTTTCGGTTCCTTTAGCACCTGAATGTTACCACCTCTTCGCTTTTCAGTCTTGGCAGGATGGAAACCATCAACAGATTGTGTACTTCTACAATAGGTAGACGTTTTGCTTCTTTGCTGCCCAGACAAAATCACATGTGAGGAGGGTACTTTGTCTCTTCTTACATTTTTGGCTGAGAATGGCTGCAAGGCTAGCAAAGAAAAGCTACAATTCTGCCAAACACAAGTTACCTTTCTAGGTTCACTGCATTTCACAAGGCACTAGACACCTTACTAGACACATAAACAGTTAAGAGCGTTTCTAGGACTCATCTCTTACTGTAGACAGTGGATTATGCATGCCAGTTCACTTATGCAACCACTGTATGATTGTGTCAAAGTCACACTTTTTTTTTTTTTTTTTTTTTTTTTTGCCTAACACCAGAAGAGATGCTTTTGAACAACTTAAACTTGCAGTCACACAAGCACCAGCTTTAGGTCTTCCTGATTATTCTCAGCCATTTACACTCATGGCTACTGAAATACAAGGACACGCTACAGGAGTTTTAAGGCAGGCACATGGCACAAAACAAAGACCTATTGCTTATTATTCGTGTAGCAGTAGTTTCTCTATTGGTAGACAAAGCTTCTGAAATTGTACTTGATAATGAATTAGCTGTGTCTACCAATCACGACATTCATGGGATATTATCACAAGTTAATCCCAAACACCTGTCAATGGCTAGACAGCTTAAGCTGCAGTGTACCCTTTTACTACCCCCAACAATTAAGTTTCAAAGATGTACTTCTCTGAATCTGGCGACTTTGTTACCAATTTCTTCAGATTCTGAAGGGGGGAGTAATAGTGAAGATTTTGAGAATTTTTTAGAATTTGAATATACTGAAGACACACATGACTGCATTGAACTTATGAAGCAAGAGACAATGGGTTTACCACATGTGCATGATACACCTGAGACCCAGAATTTGAATTTTTTGTAGATGGCAGCAGATATGCTGATGAAAAAGGACAGTTTCATACAGGTTATGCAATAGTAACTGAACATGAAGTTGTAGAAGCTGAGCCATTACCACCTCATATGTCTGCTCAGGAAGCAGAACTTACAGCCCTCTCTAGGGCATTAATGCTGCTAAAAGACACTACAGGCACGATCTGGACAAACTCCGCCTATTCTTGGGGTATTGCCCACGATTACGCCCACCTGTGGAAAGCAAGGGGCTTCTTAACAGCTGCAGGAACCCCCATTAGACATGCTGATTTAGTTAAAGAAATTCTGACCAACCTGAACAATGTCAAATAGGTGGCTATAGTAAAAGTAGCGGCCCACACAAAACAAACAACCAAAGAGGCTAAAGGTAATGAAAAAGCTGACTTAGCAGCTAAACAAGCAGCTTTGAAGAAGATAGAGAGTGTAAGTGTAAATCTTACCCAGGAATCGGCGGTAAGTATGGAACTAATGAAAAATCTTCAGGACAAAGTGATGCCTGAGGAAAAGGAAAAATGGCTCAGAGCAGGAGCCCAGCAAAATGATGGATTATGGGTCAAAGGAAGCCGATTGTGCTTGCCTAGCTTCCTATACCCAGAACAGGCACAGGTATCACACCTGCCTACACATCAGAGTGCAAACTCTATGGTAAGGAGTACCAATCAGACTTGGTATGCTCCAGGCTTTAGTAGCATGGCACGACAATACTGTGCAGCATGCTCTGTTTGACGGAGAACCCAGGACAGGTTGTTAAGACACCGGTAAGACATCAACCTAGGTCTCTCTATCCATTTCAAAGGCTTCAAATTGATTACATCCAACTCCCTAAGAGTGGACCCTTTGAGTATGTACTTGTGTGTATTGACTTGTTTTCGGGATGACCAGAAGCTTACCCAGTAAAATCAGCAATAGCTAAAACCACGGCTAAGAAATTAATCACAGAATTAATACCACGTTTTGGTCTCTTGTGACCGTGGCTCGCACTTTACAGGTGAAATAATGCAAAATGTGATGCAAATGCTAGGTGTCCAACAGTCCTTCCATACACCCTATCACCCACAGAGTTCGGGGAGTGTGGAGAGACTGAATGGAACTATTAAACTGAAGTTACAGAAAATGAAGGAGTTAGGTAAACCATGGATAGATTGTTTACCAATTGTGTTATTTTCAATAAGATGCACCCCTACAAAGAAAACAGGGTTGTCACCTTATGAACTGGGTTGTACTTTCCACAACATCTTGCCCTAAAATGTGATGAATTGACTGATTATGTGATACAGTTGCAGAAACATCTCACTAAACTGCACAAAAGTGTTTTTGATTCTCTTCCAGACCCCGACCAGATAACAGGAACTCATAATCTCCAACCAGGAGACTTTGTCTATGTAAAGAAACATTCTAGAAAATCTTTGGAATCAAGGTTTGAAGGACCCTTTCAAGTTCTTTTGACAACGCCTACTTCAGTGAAACTTGAAGGAAAATCCACTTGGATACACGCAAGTCATTGTAAAAAGGTTACAGGTCCAGAGGGAAAATTAAATATTTCCTCTTAACAATGATAATGGCTTTCTGCCTCAATATTTCATCCCCTGCAC